>OW971901.1:6401805-7051948 GCA_943193645.1 Acentria ephemerella | reverse complement strand
GGGTCCGATGGCCGTTCGCCGGGTGGCGGCATTCTACAGCGAGCCCAAGAATCGCTCGCATTCTTCGCCAACTTGGCGATTTCCTCGTCGGAGTCCAATGTGGCCAAAAAGCCTCCTCCCAAAACGGCTTCCCGTTCTTCCGACGATCGGCGTCGAACTGTGATGTAGCCAGGCGCCTTCGGCAACGGCGACGATGACATCGAGGCCGGCGGTGTCACACAATCTCTGCTCGCTCTAGGGAATGAAATCCTTTTGAGCACAACTTTGGCCTCCGGCAGTCCCTCCCTGACGCTGGGGGGTTCCGCTGGTAGCCGCTTCCGACTTCCACTTCGAAGCAGTCGTCCACCAATCATCCGCTCCGTGTCCGAAAATAATGTGTCGTCGCTGTCCAATCCACTGCAACTCCTGGACATTTCCTCTTCGACTTCCGAGTCACAGCCCACACTGCTGTCCCGGCTCCTCCCTTCCTTCTCCTCTACTCCAACCAAACGGTGACGCCCAGAGGCGCCCCCGACGCGATAGTTGCCCCCCCCAGAAACGGTGGGGCTGCCCGAGCCAGAAGGCCCGGGGAGGGATTCTCCGACCGCGGGGCGGCCGGTACCCTCCTGGGGTAGTATGTGTTCACTATGCGCGTTATCCATGATTTTTAATACTCCCGAAACTAAACGTCAAAACAAAAACAAAACTAAAAAGAAACAAGAAAGAAGAATAAGAAATAAATAAACAAAACAAAATAGAAAAGAAAAACAAAAAGACAGAAAACCAAAAAGGGAAAATAAAAGGTCCAGGGCTCGGGACCGGGCTCCCCCCGGCCACTCAGCCTATCGCCGCCCTGGGAAACTTAGGCTTAGGTCGGTGGCGGCAAAAGCCGTTGGCTGACCGAAGTCTGACCACCGAGAGTGTAATTTTTTTATTGAGGTTTTCTTCCTCGCAGCCCAACGCTCAGTGCGCCGGGCCCCCGACCCGTGAGGGCAACGGGCTAGTGTGACCGTGCAATGCCCGCCCTGACAGAACAGAGCGAGCAGCCACACTCTCCGCGACCTTGAAGGCCGCCAACCCACGACCCGAAGGTCCACTGCCCCGACTGGGGCCACCAAAGGGTAATTTTTTAGAGAGGTTTTCTTCCTCGCGACCCAGCGCTAAGTGCAATGCGCCGAGCCCCCGACCCCCACGAAAACGTGAGGGCTACGGGATTGTGTGGCCGTGCAATGCCCGCCCTTAAAAAGACCAGGCAGCCACACTTCCAGTATTGTCCGCGCCGGCCGCAGCCGGTACCCCCCATATCTGGAGGGCGTTCCCCTATCCGCAACCCGGGGGACGCGTCCGATGGCAGACTGGAAACCGCACACGGAAACCTAACCTAACCTAACCTAACCTAACCTAACCTAACCTTTTTTTTTTTTTTTTTTTTTTTTTTTTTTTTTTTTTTTTTTTTTTTTTTTTTTTTGCGTCGGAAAATCCTTTATGGATACCCACACAGCGATTGGGGCCGCCGTGTGGGTTATGTGGGAGTCACTGGTGTAGAGAGCCAGCATACCCACTAAAAACCGACGTGTTCCTCTAGGTCACGGCTTCGACGCACGGCAGGGTACTTATCGCAATCGCTGCCATGCGCCGAAGACGGTGCGACCAACGCCCGCGTCCGGGCCCACCGGGGATAGGGAACTGCGCAGAACAAGACGCAGTTCCCCCACGCAGGGGCGTTTGGCGCAAGTGACGGAGCCCCACTCCGTCACCCGCCGCCCCCACTATGGCGGTTGAAGCTGGCCATGAAGCCTCCTTCGCCGGCCCAGCCTCCTTTGGCGGATCGGGTCCGCGAGGGGGTCCTCCTCACGGGCCCGTTCCGCTGCCTCCTTCTGCGACATCACCTCGTCGCAGAAGGTGGCCACCGCCTCCCAGTACTCCTCTCTCGCGACCATCGCCTTTGCGACGGCCGGGAGGGAGAGGTCTCCTCCAATGGCCGCGACCAGCGCACGACGCTGTGCCGCCCACGCCGGGCAAGCCTCCAGCGTGTGTTGCGCCGTGTCGCTGTCGCAGCCGCACTCGTGGCAGCGGGCACTGGTTTCCCTGTGAGCCGTGTTGTGCAGGTATCTGCCGAAACAACCATGTCCGGTCAGAACCTGCACAACACGGAAGGTCAACACCCCGTGCCGTCGCCTCACCCACTCCCGGAACACCGGGCGGATGGCCTCCACGGTCCTGAGACCAGCCTTGGGCGCACTGAGGCGCGCAACCCACTCCCTCTCCAGGGTTCGTTGCGCCCTCCTCCTCCAGCGCAGCACCAGCTCCGGCATTATGCGCCGGTGCCCCATCTCTGCGCGAAGAGTTGCTCCGCGCTCATACACCTCCGCTAGGACTCTGGCGTCGAGATCCCAGGGAGGTGTGTTTGCCAACAGGCACGCAGCCTCAAAGGACACCGTGCGGTAGCCCCGGATCACCCTGACGGCCATGACTCTCTGCGCTCTCCGCAGCAGAGTCTTGTTCGGGGCCGAAAGGGCGTCCACCCACACTGGCGCACCATAGAGCGCCATAGAGCGTACCACCGCTGTAAAGAGGCGGCGGCACGTGTCACCCGGGCCCGCCACGTTGGGCAGGAGCCTGCTCAGGGCAGAAGTCGTGGCCATGAGCTTGGGGGTCAGTTCCCGGAAGTGGTTGTAAAATTTCCACCCCGGGTCCAAAACGAGCCCCAAGTACTTCAAAGTAGGGCCAATAGGGACCCTAACGCCGTTGAGATCGAGAGTAGCTCCCGAAGGTGGACCCTTCCGAGGCCCATGAAAAAGAAGGGCCTCGGTTTTATTGAGGGCCACCTGCAGTCCGAGCCTCTCGATCCGATGGACAACCTGGATCGTCCCGACCCTGCCCAGTATTGCGACTTCCGCAAACGACGACCCTCTCGCTGTTACGAGGGTGTCGTCCGCGTAACAAAACGTGCGGACCCCTGGTAATAGGGCACCCCGCAACACCCAATCGTATCCGATGTTCCACAGGAGGGGGCCAAGAACCGACCCCTGTGGAACACCGCATGTCATGTGTCGCTCGAGAACTCTGCCATCTCGGTCCTGGCAGGACACAGTACGATTCCCTAGGTAATCTGCGACTATGAGCTGCAGATACCTAGGGAGCCCGTGAAATTTAAGGGCTTCAGCGATGCACCCAAACGGCAGGGTGTTGAAAGCGTTGGCGATGTCAAGAGACACCGCCAATAGCACCCCGCCGCGGGAGACTGCCTCGTTAGAGAGGGCCTTCACACGCGTGATCGCGTCAATGGTCGAACGACCCTCTCTGAACCCATACTGGCAATCAGCCAAATCTGGACCTACCGTGGTCAAGTGGCTGATAATACGGCCCGCAATGATCCTCTCCAGCAGCTTACCGGCTTCGTCCAAAAGAACAATGGGCCGGTAAGCTGATGGCGAGTCCGCAGATCTGCCTACCTTTTGCAAGAGAACAAGACGCCCTCTCTTCCAGATCTGCGGAAATTTCCCACGCTCAAGACACGCGTCAAAAAGGTTACGCATGCGTGACTCCATTTCGATGAGAGACAAAGCCAATACGCGGCCGTGTATCCCATCGGGACCTGGGGCGGTCTTCTTTGACCGGAGCCGGGTTATAGCGGCATCGTACTCGGCGTCTGATACAACGGGCGCCGGACTGTCGTCGGAAGTCTGGGCCCCACGGGGGACCATAGACGGTGCGAGATGTTCATCGCGAGACGGGAACAGAGCTTCTACAACCTCATGTAGGAGATGAGGCTCGAGGGTTTCCGCAACCGGGGGACCCTGGCCGCGCAGTTTATCACGCGCTGCACGGTAGGGTCGACCCCACGGATTCCTGTCGAGCGTCTCCAGCATCTGTTCCCGTGCCTCCGTTTTCGCCTTGAAAATGGCTACCCGCATGGTCCTCCGCGCCTCAGTGTAGAGGCTGTGTAAATACTCCTCCCAGACTTCGTCCCGTAACCCGTTGCGAGTACGATGCCGGTATCTGGCCAGCTCTCGTCTCTTGGCAACACAGGTTGCCCGGAGTGCGGCAATCTCCGCCGACCACCAGTAGACGGCCCCCTTGCGGGGCTGGCAGCGAACACGTGGCATGGCTGAGTCGCTCACGCGATGTAAAGAGTCGCGTAAACGCTCAGCCTCTGCATCGACGTCGAGGGACGTGGTGGTAGTTGGTGCGCACCAGTCCTCGACCAACACCGCTTCCTCAAGACGCTCTCTGTCAAGCTTGGAGAGCGCCCACTTGGGGAAGGGAGTCGACGACGGAGTATTAGTCGAGCGAACAGAGTCGCTGCCAACGAACAAATCAAAGGCGATGTACTGGTGGTCGCTCAATGTTTCGACCTCTTGCAGGACCTGCCAGCCAGTGACGTGCGCGGCGAGAGCGGGGGTAGCGAACGTTAAGTCCACTATTGACCCCCCCCGCTGTCGCACGCAGGTATTGGCTGAGCCCTGGTTTAACAGAATGAGGCCGAACATGGCCATCCAAGCCTCCACTGCTGTCCCCCTACGATCTGTAGCTGGAGAACCCCAAGCCGTTGATTTGGCGTTGAAGTCCCCCAGTACCAGAATGTGCGACGTAGAACTACGCCGCACAGCTACGCCCAGCTCGCCGAGGAACAATTCGAATTCCGCCAATGTCCTGTTGGGGGAGAAATAGACACCAATAATGGTGATTTCTCCCCATTTGGCAGAGACGAAGCCATGCCCTCTCTGGTGGACTGAGAGGGGGGGCGAAGAATTAAGTGCCGACCTTATGACGACCACCGAGTTGTCCATGTCCGCGGCCCAGTTAGGGCAGGGCGGGACGAAGTACGGCTCGGCAGCCACCGCAATTCTAGATGACCACTCTCTCATGGTCTGCAACAGGAGATCCTGTGCACCAGAGGAGTGGTTCAAATTCGCCTGAAGACAGCTAGTGACTGGGCGTAGGGCCATCAACAATTGGAGCGGTGTCCATGGGCTGCGGCAACGGTACCGCAGCCTTTTGAGCGGCCGGGATCTTGGCGGCCGTGGTCTTCATCCGTTTTGGGGAGGCGTTTGGGGCTTTGCAGCTCCGGCCCCCCAAAATGTGTCCTGCAGGCCTCTTGGTGGCAGCACAGACGACGCAATGCGGCTCTGCAGAACATTTCGCTGCCTTGTGCCCTGGTGTTCCGCAGCGGAAGCAGTGATCGCTGCGGTCCACCCCAGTGCACTGCTGTCGAGCATGCCCTCGCTCCAGACAGCGGAAACACTTCATGGGGCGTTGCTCCACCGCGCGGACCCGCGCCGAGCTCCACCCCACCAGAAGGCGACCAGCCTCCAAGATCGTCTTCGCCGCGCCGACAGGGCACGACACCCACGCAGTCCCCATACCACTGGGGCCACGGCGGATCTCCCCCACCTTAACTTGGTGGTGCGCACAGTTACCCTTCTCGGCAACAGCTGCGACTACCTCTTCCTGTTCGACTGAGTCGTCCAGGCCCAGGACAGAGAACTCCATGCACTTTGTGGGCCTGGAGACTCGGACATCCTCATTCTCAAACAAGGCCCTAAGCTGCTGAGCGAGAGCATCAGCTTTAGGGCCTTGTTCTTCACCGGAGACCTGCAGGATCTTGCCCCCGGTGACCGCCGTCGCAATCCTTAGGGGCGGAATGCCCAGCTCCTCTATCTTAATGGCGGAACGCGCCTTCCTAATCGCCTCCGCGTACGAGAGGCCATTCCTCTCCGCCTCCGGACCAAGAGTTATGATAACTGCGGCCGTGCGGGGGACTCTAACCTTCGACTTCTTTGGTTTTGCCTTTCCTTGGGCCTGAGTAGAGGGCTTGGGGTCGGGCTTAGGCTTAGAGGTCGGCGCCTTCTTCTTACCCCGTTTCACAACCGTGGTCCAGCCGGCCTCTTCAGATGTCGAGGCAGCCGGGACGGCAGTGGACGGGGTTGGCACAGCTGGCATGGCCTTCGGAGCAGGGGCCGTTTTCTTGCCCTTACCCTTTCCCTTGCCTTTCGCCCTGAGTCGGGACGTCTGGCTGGGAATGATCGTCATTGTCCCGCACTTTGAAGTAATGGCGGGCGTGTCCTTCTTTGCGGTTGCTACGGGTGCAGCCCGTGACGATTGGGGCTGGGTTTGGGCAACGACTCTCCTCGTATCCGCGGCCAACGGTGGCCGCGGTCTGTCGGCAGTTTTCAAGCCGTCTATGCGAGCGTTGATCATGTTGGTGGCCGTCGACATGGCCGCCCTGATCTTTTCGTCGACCACCGTTGACACCGCCTGGAGAATTTGGGTTCCATCCAGGGGTGTTGCCGCTGCTGCAGGGATTGGGCGCGTACGTTCTGCGCGCAAGTCCTCTAATTGCTTGCGTAGCTCGTCCATGTCAGCTCTGAGGCGCTGATTCTCCCGCTCTAATTTGGTGACCTCGTCAGAAACAGTACACCGTAAAAGAGACTGCATACACTCTTTGATTGAGTGCGCAGACGTCTTGAGGGCTTTTTGGTAGGTGCCCTTTAGCTGGCTAGATTTTGTGGCCACTTCCAGTATGGTCTGCAGCTCAGTCTGCACCGACTTGTAAATAGCCGTCGCACTTGGCTCCTCATCAAGTGACATTACGTCAGAAAGCGATGCGGAGCGCGAGATTGCAGGAGAAGAGCGCGTTCGCCTTTGCGCCAGCTCCTCCGCAAAATCTTTTTCCGCCTCAAGCCGCAGGGACTCCCGCAGCTGGGCGTTATACTCCCTCTTCGCTTGAGCTAGACCAGCGTACTCGCCAGTCTTGATAGGTCGGCCTCGACCGCGGCCTGCGCCAGATGCAGTAGACTTTTTGGGCGCAGCCGCCAGCTCCGTGCTTGAAGCACTGTCCGAATCGGACCCAACCTCTCGCTCTCTCTTGCGTCCCACCTGGGACCCAACCGTGCTAATCGAGACACAAGAGCCGAAATTAGATCTGATATCGGCCTCTTGGTCTGACACCTCACTCTCCGCGCCACTCAGCTGAGTATTGGGCGCCTTCTCAACCATCCTCTTGCTCCTTAGGGAGCGACCAGAGCTCAACTCTTCTACACTAAAACTTAGACTAAAAGGGGTTTTGGGTTTTTTACTATGACTTGCCATGTGATTCCCACGAGTAGGAGGGATATATGTGGACCATCTGGGCGGTGCCCTCTGCACCCAGACTACTCTAATACACCCGAGGGGTCGAGCGGTCCCCCGGGGTTGGCGCTAGCTGGTGGACTTACCCAGCCCACCACCTTATAAATAAGGCGACCCGTCGCCACGTTCCCCAACGACAGGCCTTTGGGGTTTTTTATAGACGTTGTCTCGTCTTGGGCCGGCCGGTTAAGGCAAGCCCCCTGCTCCCTACGCCGTCCGCGAGACATGACCACGACAACGACGAGGGTTTACAGGTTGTCCGGCGATGGCCGAAGCCTGTCCGACTACCACGACACCGCAGCAGCCGAACTCGCCGCACCGCGGGCCTTGAAGGCCCGCCATACCACGCCACCCGAAGGCGGCCACTGAGCCGACCAATGAAGGTAAGCTCCGTCGGGACCGGCCAGTTAAGGCAAGCCCCAGAGACGACGTGATGGGGTGTGGAAGCACCCCACGTCAAAGAACGAAGAACGTTCAAAAAGGCGCAAGAGCGCCGCGAGCGAAAACGCTCCCACCACAATCCGACAAAACGGACCGCGGCCAACTAGGCCGCCATCCACCGAGCCGAAGCTCCACCGGCCCCCACAAGGAGGGCCCCACCAGGGTGATTTTTTATAGAGGTTTTCTTCCTCGCAGCCCGACGCTCAGTGCGCCGAGCCCCCGACCCCCACAAAAGCGTGAGGGCTTACGGGTTTGTGTGGCTGTGCAATGCCCGCCCTTAAAAAAAGACCAGGCAGCCACACTTCCAGTATTGTCCGCGCCGGCCGCAGCCGGTACCCCCCATATCTGGAGGGCGTTCCCCTATCCGCAACCCGGGGGACGCGTCCGATGGCAGACTGGAAACCGCACACGGAAACCTAACCTAACCTAACCTAACCTTTTTTTTTTTTTTTTTTTTATCGTCGGAAAATCCTTTATGGATACCCAGGGAGATACTGGGGGCTTGCCCCCTGGGTTATGTGGGAGTCACTGGTGTAAAGAGCCAGCATACCCACTAAAAACCGACGTTTGCCACTAACCACGTAATGGAGCGGGTCAGGGGAGCTCATCGCATTCCGTCCTGTCCCGCGCCGGTGGCTGTCTTGCGACCCATCTTCGGGTGGAGTGATGTGCCGTGGCAAAACAGACACACACTCCCAGTCTTGGGACACGTTAACAGGTGATAGAGCCCCCCTCTACCACCCCGTGCCCAGACTATGGCGGTTGGAGCAGCTGCTGCTGTGCATGCAGCCGCCGCCTTCGGCCGAGTCTCCTTCTTCGGAGCGGGTTCGCCGCGGGATCGTCCTCGCGGGCCCTTTCCGCCGCCTCTTTCTGTGACATCACGTCCTCACAGAAAGAGGCCACCGCTGACCAGTGTGTCTCACTGCCGACCATCTTGCGTATGACGGCCGACAGGGACAAGTCACTGCCAATGGCCGCGGTGAGGACTGCGCGCTGTGCCGACCACGCCGGACAAGAAGTCAGCGTGTGCTGCGCAGAGTCCTCACCGCCGCCGCACTCATGGCAACGAGGGGTCGCCTCCCGACCGGCTATGCCACACAGGTACTTGCCGAAGCACCCATGGCCTGTGAGCATTTGAGTGAGCCGGAAGGTCAGCGCCCCGTGCCTACGTCTAAGCCATTCGCCTAGGTTGGGCCGAATGCCGTCTACGGTCCAGCGGCCTGCCGCCGGATGTTCTAGGCGGTCCCGCCACGTGCGTATGGTGGACGCTTCAGCTCTTTCGCGCCACCGCCGAACCATTTCGGGTGGGGGGCGCACTCCCTCTTGGCGCACCGCAGCACTGCGCCGATAAACGGCCGCCAGAGCTTTGGCGTCCAGGTCCCATGGAGGGGTACCAGCTAGTGCATACGCGGCGTCACCCGAAACGGTTCGGTAGCCGCGTACAACTTTCAGGGCAATGATTCGTTGCGCCCTGCGTAAGAGCGCCGCATTTTTGGGAGACAGAGTGTCCGCCCAGACAGGGGACCCATAAAGTGCCATCGATCGAACGACCCCAGTGTACAGTTTGCGACATGTCACACTGGGGCCACCCAAGTTCGGTAGAAGCCTACTGAGCGCTGCCGCCGTCCCTACCAGTTTAGGACAGAGGCGGCGGAAGTGCTCGTTGAACGACCATTTGGGGTCGAGGTCTAAACCGAGATAGCGCATATGCGCTTTGACTTCTATGCGCACACTGTTGATGTTGAGGTGCGCATTTCTGGGAGGTCCTTGACGTGGCCCATGGAAGAGCAGGGCTTCCGTCTTGGACAACGCGACTTTCAGTCCCAGGGACTCTATGCGTCCTACAGTTAGTGAGACGCCAACGGTGGCGAGGCGGGCGGCTTCTCTATATTCTTCAGCCCGCGCCAGCACGAGTGTGTCGTCCGCATAGCAGACGACACACAAGCCTGTGAGTAAGGCGCCCCGCAACACCCAGTTATATCCGATGTTCCACAGGAGTGGGCCTAAAACCGATCCCTGTGGAACACCGCATGACATGACCCTCCTAACTAGGGTTCCATCTTTGCCCGGACAAAGAATGAGCCGGTTTTGCAGGTAGTGTGCAACTAGCTTGCGCAGATAGAGGGGAACTCTATGGTGGTGTAGAGCCTCTATGATGCAACTGAAGGGCAGGGTGTTAAAAGCGTTAGCGATATCAAGTGATACCGCCATAACAACCCTGCCCCTCGAAACGGCGTCTTCCGCGAAAGATCTCACGCGGAGAATGGCGTCAATTGTCGACCGATTCTGTCTAAAGCCATATTGGCATTCGGCTAAGTTTGGCCCAGTCGTGTTAAGGTGCTGGACGATTCGGGTTGATATGATACGCTCTAGGAGCTTACCCGCCTCGTCCAGCAAGACTATTGGACGGTAAGCCGACGGTTGGTCTGCCGGCTTTCCTGGTTTTTGTAGCAGGACCAGGCGTCCAGTCTTCCACACTTCAGGGAATTGGCCCGTGACGAGACATCGGTCGTAAATTCCCCTTAGTCGGTCTTCTAATACGGACAGGGCAAGCGACAGAACGCGTCCGTGAACCCCGTCGGGACCAGGGGCAGTATTTTTGGCCCGGAGTCTTAAAATTGCAGCGCCCATCTCTCCGTTGGTGATTGGCGGTGGAGGTTCTTCGAGAAGTTGCGCCCTCGAGGCAGGAGCCATCAGAGGGGCAACATGTTCCGCTTGTTCGGGAAAGAGGGCGAAAACAATAGACTGTAGGAGCTGGGGCTCCAGGGTCTCCGCGACTGGGGGGCCCTGATTGCACAGTTTACTGCGCACTGCGCGGTATGGGCGCCCCCATGGGTCTGCGTCCAACTCCTCGAGCCACCGTTCACGGGCAGCTGCTTTGGCCTGGTGGATTGCGACACGGAATGCGTGCCGGGCCTCTTTGTATTCAGCGTGAAGCTGTAATTCTATTTCTGGTGTTCTGCCTGTTCTTCGCCGGCGGTATCTGGTAAGAATTCGTCGACGAATTATGCAGACACGCCGCATGTCGGTCAGTTCTTCCGACCACCAAAAGACTTCGCGCCTTGGTGGGCGGCGCTTAGTTCGGGGCATAGAGGAGTCACATATGCGCAACATAGTTTCCCCAAACTTTTGAGCTAGGTCGTTTACTCCCGCCGAAGATGTTTGGGACTGGGTGAACCAGTCCTCGACGAGAGCAGCCTCTTCAACAAGGTCCTTCTTTAATTTGGACAGAGTCCAGCGAGGGAACGGCTGTAAATGGGCCGACCTCGTACCAAGTTCATCAGACCTTTGAGAGGGAGACACGTCGAACATTATGTACAGGTGGTCCGACAGTGTCTCTACCTCCTCGTGTACCCGCCAGTTCGTCACGTGTGTGGCGAGAGCAGGGGTGGCGAACGAGACGTCCACCACAGAACCCCCCTGCTGTCGCACACAGGTGTTGGCAGAGCCACGGTTAAGGACTACCAAATTAGAGGTGATAGCCCAATCTTCTACTACCGAGCCTCGTGCATCCGTTGATGGGGATCCCCAAGCCGAAGATTTAGCATTGAGGTCCCCCATAACGATAGTAGGGCTGGGCGCTGCACGCTGGACCGCAGCACCAACGAGGTCGATGTAGGACTCAAATTCTGCGAGGGTGCGATTTGGGGAGAAGTATGTGCCTACCAGAACTATCTCTCCCCATTTCGCAGCGACAAATCCATGGCCCCGCTCCAAGATGTTCAGGGGCGGGGACCTCGACGATGACGACCGAATAATCGCAACCGTCGTATCCAAATCGGAAGCGTAGTTGGAGCCAGGCGGAGAGGAGTATGGCTCCGCCGCAACCGCGATGTCAATGAACCACTCTGACATAGTTTGCAGTAGTAAATCCTGCGCACCGCCAGAGTGGTTCAGGTTGCACTGTAGAAGATGAAGTAAGTGCGTACTAGCCATTAGGGGTCAGTAAGCATGGCCTCTTCTTGTGGTTTGGCCTGCACGACTTTTGGAGCAGCCTGGGTCCTATTTGCTGCGTTTTTACCTCGACGGGGAAGTGGAGCCTTGCAGCTTCTCCCCCGTATGACATGGTTGGCCGGCTTTTTAAGCTGCGCACATATAGCGCAGTGCGGCTCGGCCTTACACGAAGCCATCTTGTGTCCGGGTTGACCGCAGCGGAAACAAAGATTGCTACGGTCAACCTCGGATGGACAACGATACCGCGTGTGGCCCACATCCAGGCAGCGGAAACAGGTTAACTGCCGTTTCTCTTGGGCTCGGACACGGGCTGAACTCCAGCCGACCAAAAGTCGGCCAGCCTCCAGGATGATTTTAACAGAACCGATAGGGCACTTTACTACGGCAGTGCCAAGGCCATCGGGACCACTGCGAATTTCGCCGACTGTGACGTTACCGTGTGCACACCCAGTCTTTTGTGCCACGGCGACAACGATGTCCTCCCTCTCGATAGAGTCATCCAAGCCTGACACGCGGATTTCGGCGCATTTGGTTGGCGTGGTAATTCTGACGTCAGCCTCAAGGACTTCCCTGAGTTTGCTCGCCACCACATCGGCCTTAGCACGATTGACAGCGGCGTCCTTGTCGACTGACACTTCCAATATACGGGCGCCAGTGGCAGCCTCCTTTATTTTAAAGCCTTCCGCAGAGAGGCCAAGCTCCTCCAAGTTAATGGCCGCCTTCGCCTTCTTGATTGTGGCGGCGTAAGTGAGGCCCCCCTTCTCTGCCTCAGGGTCTATGGTCAAAACAATAGCCGCTGAACGGGATTCTCGGAGCTTGCGCGGTTTCTTCAGCGCAGCTGACTTGGCCGGAGCCGCAACACCCTGCTTTTGCTGGGATCGAGCAGGTTGCACAGCTGGCTTAGGGCCCGCTTTCTTATTCTTCTTACTCCGGATGACAGTGACCCACCCGTCAGTGTCCGGAGCAGAACCAGGCGCCACGGTGGCCACTGTTCTCGGAGCCGGCTGTGGGGCTGGAGTAGGCTTGGAGGCTGGGGCCGGCGGTGGGGCCTTTCCCTTGACCGCCTCCGCGTAACCCTTGGCCTTGCCCTTGCCTTTACCCTTCCCCTTGTTCTTATTGGGGTCGGGGGTCGGCTTGGTTGGCCCATTTTGCCTGGGCGCCGCTTTCCCTCTGGGCGCGGGCGTTGGTCGGGCCGCCGGCCCGGCTGATGGTCCAGCTGCGGCCGCAGCAGCGGCTGCCGCTTTGACCTCATGTGCCAGGGGTGGGCGGGGCCGATCCGGCGTGCGCAGGCTCTCTTTGAAGGCCTCGAGCTTGTTGTTAAGCATTGATCCCACCTGGTTCATGATTGCTGAGATCAGGGCCGTCTGTGTTAACTCCCCTTCAACAGTGGAGGGGGGATCGGGCTTAGAGGGTTGCATCCGGCTAACCCGTTTTGCACGTTGAGGCAGAGGCTCGGGGAACGGAGTCGGCAACGAATCCTCGATCTCCATGTCCGAGCCCTGCTCAACGGCGGTCATCTGGGGCGCAGGTACTGACGCGCCACGCTGCTCAGTTAGTTTTTGCACCGCAGCTTTCACCTCTTCAAGCTCCTTATAGAGCGAATCAACTCTAGACTTTAGTTTAGCGTTTTCCGCAGCCAGGACGCGGTTCTCATCGCTTGCGGTGCGCAACTGAAGCGAGTCGACGATATTGCCTAAAGATTTTGTGGCAATTTTGATGTCCCGAACTATGGTGCCTTTGACATTCTTCGATTTTCCCGCAGCTGTTGACACAACCTCCATGTAGAGGCGCGCACTTTGCGCAAGCTGAGCCGCAGTTAAATCGTCCACCATGGACTCTTCTAAAGCTTCTGGAGCTGTTTTACACTTGGCTCGGGCGGCGTCTGCCACCTCGAGCTTCTTGTGAACCTCTTCCTCGAGGTCAGCCTCCTCCTCCAACTCGCAGGCCCTAACGTATTCGGCCTTTGCTTTGGCCAGGCCCACGTATTCGAAGGTGGTTGGAGGCCTCCCCCGTCCTCTGCCAGAGCCGCGCCCGCTGCCCGCAGATTCTTTAGGCGATGGGGCGGCAAACTCTACCTCGGAGCCAGAATCCGAGCCGTCTTTTGTTCTCGGGCGCTTGGCCCTTTTTGAACGCCTTCTTTCCTCAAAGACCGACCTACTGTCGACCGTGCAGTCCGTGTCCACTTCGGACGATGCGCGAGAATTGCGCTGACCAGTAATTTCGCTCCCGGCGACGCTGGTCGCCGAGGCCCACCGACTTAAACTTCCGGAGCGAGAGCTCCCTCCTTCAACGACATCTTTGGTGCGAAACGATAGTTTAAAAGTTTTATTATTCTCCATATAATTCCCACGAGTGTGGGGGAAATAAAACGTCCACCCCGGCAGTGCCCCCTGTACCGGGGTAACCCTTATACTCCTGAGGGTCGGGCGGTACTCAGGGTTGGCGCTCGCTGGTGGACTTACCCAGCCCACCACCTTAAAAATAAGGCGACCCGTCGCCGCGTTGCCCAACGACAGGCCTTTGGGGTTTTTTATTGTGGTTGTCTCCACTCAGGGCCGGCCGGTTAAGGCAAGCCCCCCTGGTCCACGCGGGGTAACAGGTTGCCCGACGGGGAGCCGAAGCCCACCCAGCGACTGCAAAACCACAGCCGCCAGACCCGCCGCGCACGCGGGCCTTGAAGGCCCGCCATACCACGCCGCCCGAAGGCGGCCGCTGAGCCGGCCAATTAAGGCAAGCTCCGTCCAGGACAGCCAATTAAGGCAAGCCCGAGAACGCCCCTCGAAAGCACGAGGTGCCAGGCGCACAAAATAGCGCCTCCACAACAAACAATTCCGCGAGCACTGCTCGCCATCCACCGACAAAGTCCACTGGTCCTAACAAGAACCTTTTCTCACAAAAGGCGCGAGTGCGCCACGAGCGACAAGCCGCTCCCGACTGAGTCTACCACAACAGGCAGACCGCGGGCCTTGAAGGCCCGCCATACCACGAGCCGAAGCTCCGCTGCCCCCCGAGGGGGGCCCCACAAGGGTAATTTTTTATAGAGGTTTTCTTCCTCGCAGCCCGACGCTCAGTGCGCCGAGCCCCCGACCCCCACAAAAGCGTGAGGGCTTACGGGTTTGTGTGGCTGTGCAATGCCCGCCCTCAAAGAGACCAGGCAGCCACACGTCCAGTGCTGTCCGCGCCGGCCGCAGCCGGTACCCCCCATATCTGGAGGGCGTTCCCCTATCCGCAACCCGGGGGACGCGTCCGATGGCGTACTGGAACCGCAACACGGAAACCTAACCTTTTTTTTTTTTTTTTATTTTTTTTTTTTAACGACGGAAAATGCGTTACGCATACCCCGGCACTTTTGGGAAGCACCGGGGTTATGTGGGACTCCTCCCCCAGAGTGGGGGCCCTACCCACTAAAAACCGTCGCTTCCCCAGACAGGAGGCTGCATACGAGGACGGACGCGGGGAGCTCATCGCAGACGTCCGCATCCGCCCCGCAGCACGGCCGAAATCGGCCTCCGCCACTCCCCGGAGGGATGGAGTACTCACCCGCAGGCTTTCCTCCCCATCTTTGGAGACGTTGGATACGGCAGGGTTCCCACCCCTGCCGCCGTCCCCCGCGAACCTTGCAGGTCCGCTAGCCACGACCCACCCACGAGGGAGGGTCCGCTGGTCCTGAAAAGGACCGTTTGGGTGTGGCCGGCGGAGAAAACTCCGCCGCCACGGGCTAAGGTGCTGCTGTTGCGGGGACACAAGGGGCTTCAGCCCGCCCGGCGCCAACAACACCGTCGCCGAAGACGGCCGCCTGAAGCGACCCGCAGCCTTGAAGACCGCCCATCCTACGTCCCGCCGGACATCTTCCCGCCGCAGACAAAACGCCGCACACCCGTCTGGGCCGCGACTTACTGTGACACCGGAATGAGGTTAGCCTTACGGGCTGGAGGTCCGCACCCCGCAGAGGTTAACCACGCCTCCGCAGGCCACCAGCCCTGCGTTCCCAAAGACCGGGTCGGGTTGCACGGACACCACCACGTGTGCCCACGGCACGGACTGCGACGCGGGCTCCACCAAGCCCCAACCTACGACCCGAAGGTCCGCTACCCCTTGACCCGGGTTGTGACTAGGGCCGTGCATACGCGAGGCCAGAGCATACCCCGCGCATAACCACAACCCCTCCACCCTGGTCGGCCTGTATCGTGCATACATCGAGCCGGCAACATACTCGACGCATTCCGACACGGTACCCACCAACCAGGCCCGGGACAAGTGAGCCCATCACCGGCCGCTGAACGGCCCGCCACCTTGAAGGCAGCCAAATCCACCGATCAAAAAGATCCGCCGGCCCTAAGAAGAGCCTTCGTCAAAAGGCGACGAGGCGCCATGAGCTTTCGCTCCCCACTCGTCCACCGTAGAAGGCGGACCGCGGGCCTTGAAGGCCCGCCAACCCACGAGCCGAAGCTCCGCTGCCCCCCGAGGGGGGCCACCACTGGGTAATTTTTTAGAGAGGTTTTCTTCCTCGCGACCCAGCGCTAAGTGCAATGCGCCGAGCCCCCGACCCCCACGAAAACGTGCAGGGCTACGGGTTTGTGTGGCCGTGCAATGCCCGCCCTTAAAAAGACCAGGCAGCCACACGGTGTCAGAGTATTAGCCAAATACGTAGCAATGTCCTGAAAAGGACATGACCACGTAAGTGCCCGGGGTACACCAGCCAATCACATTGTGAGACCCACCGTTCGCGCCAGATGCAATAGCATCGAACGCGACTGGCGATCCCCCCAATGCAACCGACATGCGAGGAGGTTCTCTGACCTAGTACCCCACGGAAACCTAACCTTTTTTTTTTTTTTTTTTTTTTTTTTTTTTCATGTTGGAAAAACGTTTTATACGTACCCCGACGTGATAAAGGGCCACGTCGAGGTTATGTCGGAGTCCTGCCTAAGAGACCGCAGTGTACCGACTAAAAAACCAACAGTATCCCGGAAGCGCACATGCCAGAAAATGATGCACCACACGAGGAACTAAGTAGGCGTTCGCGTGGTGCACCGGCATCGGTCGTCGCCGACCTCTACTCCTCCGAGAGATGTCCCCGGGACACGATGGACATCTCTCCCGCGCTGGGGCTGAGTGTATGGTGAGTGATGGGGCCCTATCCCATCACTCACCGCCCCTGACTAAGGCTGGTTGAGCTGGCCATACAGCCGGCGCCTCCTGCCCTGTCGTCGCCTGCGGTTCGGGTCAGCGTCTGGCAAAGCCTCGCGCTCCCGTTCCGCTGCCTCCTTCGCGAGCATGACTTGTTCGCAGAAGGAGGCAACAACGTCCCACGACGTCGCGCTGCCGACCATGTTCTGGATCACGGTCGGCAGTGAGAGGTCACCACCAATTCTGGAGATGAGGGCGCGGCGTTGTGGCGCCCACTTGACACACGACGCGAGCGTATGCTGCGCCGTGTCCTCATCTCCCCCGCACTCGTTGCAGCGAGGGCCCGGCTCCCTGCCGAGCCTGTGCAGATACTGGCCGAAGCATCCATGGTTCGTCAATATCTGCACAAGCCGGAAGGACAAAGAGCCGTGCCGTCGGGCAACCCACTCCGCCATGTGCGGCAGAATTCCCGTCACGGTCCAGTGGCCCGCCGAGGGCGACTGTAGCCTGGTACGCCACTTTCGCATCACTATGCGATGGGCCCTCTCCCTCCAGCGCCGAATGAGCTCCGGCGCCGGACGCAATCCCTCGGCGCGGACAGCCGCGCTGCGCCTGTACACGTCCGCCAACGCTAAGGCGTCCAGGTCCCAGGGTGGGGTCCCGGCTATTAAGCACGCGGCCTCGTACGATACGGTGCAGTAACCGCGTATGACCCTGACAGCCATGACCCGCTGCGAGCGTCGCAGCAGGGCCGTATTGCGTGGTGACAGGGTCTCCGCCCACACCGGAGCACCGTACAAGGCCATCGACCGCACCACCCCGGTGAACAGGCGGCGGCAGGTCGCGCTCGGGCCACTGACGTTTGGCAGAAGCCTACTCAGGGCCCCGGCCGCTTGCGAGAGCTTGGGACTCAAACGGCGGAAGTGCTCGTCAAACGACCACCGCGAGTCCAAGACCAGTCCCAAATAGCGCATGTGCGCCTTTATTTCCACACGCACCCCATTAAGCACAAGGTGCGCCCCGCCAGGTTGTCTTCGGCGGGGGCCGCAGAAAAATAGAGCTTCGGTCTTTTCGACCGCCACTCTTAGGCCCAAACTCTGAATCCTCCGCACGACTTGGCCCACGCCAACAGTGGCTAGGCGGATGGCAGCCTGAAAGTCAGCCGCCCTGGCCAGGACCAGAGTGTCGTCCGCATAGCACACAACACTCAGGCCCGGCAATAGTGCGCCCCGCAACACAAAGTCGTAGCCGATGTTCCACAGGGTCGGCCCAAGGACCGAACCCTGTGGGACACCGCACGACATGCCCCGCTCTACAAGATTCCCGTCGCGGTCGACACACTGAATGCGCCGACCGCGCAGGTAGTCACCAATGAGGCGCCTCAGGTACGATGGGATGTTGTGATACCTGAGGCCCTCGTCTATCACGCTGAAGGGCAGGGTGTTGAACGCATTCGCGATGTCTAAAGACACAGCGAGAACAACCCTGCCCCTAGCGGTTTCTTCCTCCGCGACAGCCCTGACGCTCATGATAGCGTCGACGGTGGAGCGGGCCTCGCGAAAGCCGTACTGAGCCGGCGACAAATTCGGACCCTCCGCATTCAGGTGGCGGGTGATACGCCCAGCGACGATGCGCTCGAACAGCTTCCCTACCTCCGCCAAGAGCACAATCGGGCGGTAGGCAGAGGGCAAGTTCGGCGGCTTGTTCGGCTTCTGAAGCAGAACGAGCCGTCCCACCTTCCAAGCAGCCGGAAATTTGCATGAAGCAAAGCAAGCGTCGAAAAGACCACGGACGTGGCTCTCAAGGGACCCGAGGGAGATTGCCAGAATTCGGCCGGAGACACCATCGGGACCCGGAGCCGTGGATTTGGCCCGCAGTCTTGTCACGGCCGCGTCGAACTCCCCGTCGGTGATGGTAGGAGGGGGAGACGACTGGTGGTCGTCGTCGCTATCCCGTAGTTGGCGGGACGCACGCATTGGTGGGACAAACTCGTCTCTCTCCGGAAACAGTTCCGATATGACCTCGCGCAGGAGGGAGGGCTGCAGCAATTCGATAGACGGGGGGCCTTTGGACAGTTTGTCACGAACCATTTTATAGGGTCTGCCCCAGGGATCCCCGTCTATTTCCTCCAGCATGCGCTCGCGGGCCGATGTTTTGGCCCTGCTAATCGCAATCTGGAGGATTTTGCGAGCCTCGCTCACCTCCTGCTGCATCACCGCCTCGGTCGCTGGATCGCGGCCAGTTCTGCGCCGTCGACACCGCGTGAGGGCACGGCGCTTAGCGGTGCAGTCCGCGCGGAGGGCCGCCACTTCGGGGCACCACCAGTACACCTCCCTTTTGGGGGGCCGACGTGTGGCTCGAGGCATCGCCGAATCGCTGACGCGCGTTAGGGCTTCGCCGAGCTGAGTCGCCTCTTCGTCGACATCCCCCATTGAAGGCCGGATGTTTATCCCCTCCACAATGGATGCTTCCACGGCCAGGTCTCTGTTGAGCTTTGCCTGGGCCCACCGCGGAAATTTGAACAAGCCGCCCCTGTTAGGGGGCGGGTGGATGACGTGGTGTTGAGGGGAGACGCTGAACCGGATATACCGATGGTCGGACAACGTTTCCTCGTCCACGATGACTCGCCAATCGTGCACTCGTGCGGCGACAGCAGGGCTAGCGAACGTGACGTCCACTATAGACCCACCCTGCTGCCTCACACACGTGAACTCGGTGCCACGATTGAGGACAACGAGACCGACCATGGTTGCCCATTCCACCAGCAATTCTCCCCGGGTGTCAGTCCTTGGTGAGCCCCAGGCAGTGGCTTTGGCGTTGAAATCGCCCATGACAACAACCGGCCGTGGTAGAGCACGGCGAACAACAATAGTGAGTTCGCGGAGGAACCCCTCAAAGTCGGCCAGGGTTTTGTTGGGGGAAAAATACCCTCCAACTACCACAAGATCGCCCCATAAGGCAGAAACAACTCCGTAGCCTTTGTGCAGAGCGGTAAGCTGCTGTGCACCTGTTCCACACGAGCCCACGACAGCCACGGCGTTTGAGTGATCCGCGACCCAGTATGGACTCGTGATGGAGAAGTACGGCTCGGACACCACACTAATATCAATCAACCATTGCCTCGAGGACTGAATGAACAAATCCTGAGCCCCCGAGCAATGGTTGAGATTACCCAACAGGAAATTAATGGGCCGACCAAGGTCCATTAATGTTCCATGGCCTCCTGCCGCGAACTCGCCGGAGGCGGAGCAGCACCCTTAGCCTTCTCACCCGAGGCGGGGAGCCTACCCTTCTTCTTAATCTGACGAGCACTGCAGTTCTTACCCATCATGGTATGCTGCGCTGGGCGTTTTGCCTCAGCACAGATGGGACAGAAAGCAGCTGCCGTGCAGGCTGCCGACTTATGGTCCGGCTTGCCGCACCGGAAGCAGAGGTTGCTCCGGTCAATGGAGGACGGGCAACGCTGCTTCGCATGGCCAACCTCAAGGCACTTGTAGCACTTGAGGGGCTGCATGTCCAGGAGGCGGACCTGGGCGGCACTCCAGCCCACCAACAATCGCTTCGCTGTCGCAAGGGTTTTACCCGCCGCCACAGGGCAGCGGACCCAAGCGGAGCCCATTCCTCCCGGCCCACGGCGGATGTCTCCTACGCGGACCTGATCAGGCAGACAGCTGCCCTGACTGCTGATAGCTTTCGCGATATCCTCCTTAGTGATGGAGTCGTCCAGGCCGGTGAGACGAAGATCAACCGTTTTGGTCGGTCTCGTGACCTGGACGCTCGGGCCAAGGATCTCCTTGATCTTGGCGGCCAGAAGGTCCGCCTTGGCGCTATTGTCTTCGCCGACTACATGCAGGATGCGAGCCCCTGTTGCAGTCTCTCTAATTTTAAGAGGCGGGAGACCAAGTGCATCCTTTTCACCCTCGATGCCCAACCTAGCCTTGGTCAGGACATCAGCGTAGCTAGCCCCAGCCTGCATGTCTTCGGGGCTTAGACTTAAAACCACTGCCGCGGAGCGAGGGGCGCGCAGCCTAGGCGCCCGCTTCTTTTTAGGTTCCGCCACAGCTCCCTTCTGAGGTTGGGACTGGGCGTTAGATGCATTTTTGTTCTGGGCGGCTTTCTTGCCCTTGTTCTTCTTGACCACTGTCACCCAGCCGTCTGCGTCGGGTCCAGGCTTGGACGAGGCCGACGACGTAGAAGGGACAGGCTGGGAGACAGCAGGCTCAGGGGCCACACTCTGTTTTTTGGGCTTACCCTTGCCCGCTTTAGACTGTGGGGCCGCTGAAGGTTGTGCCTTTCTAGGCGCCGGTTTCGGCACAGCTGCTGGTGAGGCTGCAGGAGCAGCGGAAGTGGCGGCAACGACAGCCGCAGCAGCAGCAGCTCGCACTTCGTGAGCGAGGGGAGGGCGCGGCCGATCCGGCGTGCGCTTGCTCTCCTCGTACGTGGCGAACTTGGAGTCTATCATTTTCCCCACTTCCCGGAGTAAGGCGCGGAAGGTATTCCCGTCGGGAAGGGGGGCATCCTCAGGTGAAGTGAGGGATGGCCTGGAAGCCTCAGGAGCGGGTAAAGATACCTCCGTCTCCATGTTCTCCACTGCTGGGCCTTTGGAGATGGGCAGCCTGGGCAGAGAAACCACCGGCGCCTGAGAGCCCAGCTGAGCGACAGATTTTTGGAGCTCCTCCACCGTTTTGCGGAGGGCATCAATCTCGCACTGCATTCTCTTGTTTTCAGAGAGCAGTCTGCGTGTCTCCTCAGACGACGTACGCATGCTGAGGGTTTCAACGATTCGCCCCAGCGACAGGTTGGCATTCTTGACGTCTCGCTGCATAGTCCCTTTAACATTCTTGGACTTCCCTATCGCAGTCGAGACAACGTCCATGTACAAGCGCGCACTGCGCGCGAGGCTGTCCGCCGACATCTCTTCGGCCTTTGAATCTTCCAGGGGAGGTAGGGCGCCTAAGTTGGCAGTGGCAGAATCTGCCTTCTTGAGCAACCCGCTCACCTTAGCCTCGAGATCGACCTCCTCCTCCAACTCGCAGGCTTTCTTGAATTGGGCCTTTGCGTTGGCCCAGCCCACGTATTCATGTGTCGTTGGAGGCCGACCGCGGCTTCGACCCTTTTCGCTGATGTTCTCTTGCGAAACACTGAACTCACTGGAGTCCGATGAGTACGACTCCTCTTGTCTAGGCCGTTTGGCCGACGATTTCCTATTGGACACGAGTCCACCACCAAGCGTCTCCCGATCGGTCGACGCGCACGAATTGTGCCTGCTTCTTGTTTTAACGCTCTCAGCGACGCTTGCCGCTGAGGCCCACCTACTCAAACCACCCTCCGAGCCGGAGCTCCTCATCAAAGAATTTTTTGTGAAACGATTATTAGAATTTGCCATAAGGTTCCCACGAGCATGGGGGAAATAAAACGTCCACCCCGGCAGTGCCCCCTGTACCGGGGTAACCCTAATACACCTGAGGGTCGGGCGGTCCTCAGGGTTGGCGCTAGCTGGTGGACTTACCCAGCCCACCACCTTATAAATAAGGCGACCCGTCGCCACGTTCCCCAACGACAGGCCTTTGGGGTTTTTTATAGACGTTGTCTCGTCTTGGGCCGGCCGGTTAAGGCAAGCCCCCTGCTCCCTACGCCGTCCGCGAGACATGACCACGACAACGACGAGGGTTTACAGGTTGTCCGACGATGGCCGAAGCCTGTCCGACTACTACGACACCGCAGCAGCCGAACTCGCCGCACCGCGGGCCTTGAAGGCCCGCCATACCACGCCACCCGAAGGTGGCCACTGAGCCGACCAATTAAGGTAAGCTCCGTCGGGACCGGCCAGTTAAGGCAAGCCCCAGAGACGACGTGATGGAGTGTGGAAGCACCCCACGTCGAAGAACTAAAAGTTCCGTGGGCCTTGGAGACCCACCATACCGCGACAAAAGTCCGCTGGCCCTAAAAAGAGCCTTTTCTACCACAAAGGCGCAATAGCACCACGAGCGAAAACGCTCCCAACACCGTCCGACAAAACGGACCGCGGCCAACTAGGCCGCCATCCACCGAGCCGAAGCTCCACCGGCCCCCACAAGGAGGGCCCCACCAGGGTGATTTTTTATAGAGGTTTTCTTCCTCGCAGCCCGACGCTCAGTGCGCCGAGCCCCCGACCCCCACAAAAGCGTGAGGGCTTACGGGTTTGTGTGGCTGTGCAATGCCCGCCCTCAAAGAGACCAGGCAGCCACACGTCCAGTGCTGTCCGCGCCGGCCGCAGCCGGTACCCCCCATATCTGGAGGGCGTTCCCCTATCCGCAACCCGGGGGACGCGTCCGATGGCGTACTGGAACCGCAACACGGAACGGAAACCTTTTTTTTTTTTTTTTTTTTTTTTTTCGTCGGAAAATCCTTTATGGATACCCAGGGAGATATTGGGGGCTTGCCCCCTGGGTTATGTGGGAGTCACTGGTGTAAAAGGCCAGCATACCCACTAAAAACCGACGTTTGCCACTAACCACATAGAGGAGCGGGCCAGGGGAGCTCATCGCATTCCGTCCTGTCCCGCGCCGGTGGCTGTCTTTCGACCCATCTTCGGGTGGAGTGATGTGCCGTGGCAAAACAGACACACACTCCCAGTCTTGGGACACGTTAGCAGGTGATAGAGCCCCCCTCTACCACCCCGTGCCCAGACTATGGCGGTTGGGGCAGCTGCTGCTGTGCATGCAGCCGCCGCCTTCGGCCGAGTCTCCGTCTTCGGAGCGGGTTCGCCGCGGGATCGTCCTCGCGGGCCCTTTCCGCCGCCTCTTTCTGTGACATCACGTCCTCACAGAAAGAGGCTACCGCCGACCAGTGCGTCTCACTGCCGACCATCTTACCAATGACGGCCGACAGGGACAGGTCACTGCCAATGGCCGCGGTGAGGACTGCGCGCTGTGCCGACCACGCCGGGCATGACACGAGCGTGTGCTGCGCAGAGTCCTCACCGCCGCCGCACTCATGGCACCGAGGGGTCGCCTCCCGACCGGCTATGCCACACAGGTACTTGCCAAAGCAACCGTGGCCTGTGAGCAGTTGAGTGAGCCGGAAGGAAAGCGCCCCGTGCCGTCGTCTTATCCAACCGTTTAGGTTGGGCCGAATGCCGTCCACAGTCCAGCGCCCTGCCGCCGGACATTCGAGGCGGTCCCGCCACGTGCGAATGGTGGACGCTTCGGCTCGATCGCGCCACCGCCGAACCATTTCGGGTGGGGGGCGCACTCCCTCTTGGCGTACCGCAGCGCTGCGCCTGTAAACGGCCGCCAGCGCTTTGGCATCCAGATCCCAAGGAGGGGTCCCGGCTAACGCGCACGCGGCATCGCCCGAAATAGTTCGGTAGCCGCGCACGACCTTCAGAGCGATCATCCTTTGCGCTCTGCGCAATACCGCCGCATTCTTAGGCGACAGTGACTCGGCCCAAACTGGCGACCCATAGAGGGCCATGGACCTGACGACCCCAGTGTACAGCCTGCGACATGTCACACTGGGGCCACCCAAGTTTGGTAGTAGCCTGCTGAGCGCTGCCGCCGTCCCTACCAGTTTTGGGCAGAGGCGGCGGAAATGCTCGTTAAACGACCATTTGGGGTCTAATTCTAGTCCTAGATAGCGCATGTGCGCTTTGACATCTATGCGCACGTCGTTGATTTTAATGTGCGCGCCGCTAGGTGGTCTTTGACGGGGTCCGTGAAATAGGATGGCCTCCGTCTTGTGAAGTGCTACTTTGAGACCCAATAACTCTATACGCCCAACTATGAGCGAGGCGCCAACAGTGGCGAGCCGGGCGGCTTCCCGGTAGTTATCAGCCCGGGCTAAGACCAATGTGTCGTCTGCATAACAGACGACACTTAGGCCTGTGAGTAGGGCGCCACGCAACACCCAGTTATAGCCGATGTTCCACAAGAGCGGGCCTAAAACCGACCCCTGTGGAACACCGCATGCCATCACCCTTCTCATGATGGTTCCGTCTCTGTTCGGGCACAGAATCACCCGATCGCGCAGATAGTGCGCGACAATTTTCCTGAGGTAAGGAGGGACTCTATGGTGTCGGAGAGCCTCCATGATACAACTGAAGGGTAGGGTGTTGAAAGCGTTCGCGATATCCAACGATACCGCCATAACAACCCTACCCCTCGACACGGCATCCTCAGCGAAGTTCTTCACGCGGAGGATGGCATCTATTGTCGAACGGTTTTGTCTGAAGCCGTACTGACATTCGGCTAAATTTGGCCCAGACGTGTTGAGGTGCTGGACGATTCGGGTGGATAAAATGCGCTCGAAGAGCTTCCCCGCTTCGTCCAGCAGGACTATGGGACGGTAAGCCGACGGATGGTCTGCCGGCTTTCCTGGTTTATGAAGTAGAACCAGGCGTCCTGTCTTCCACACTTTGGGGAACTGGCCTGTGGAAAGGCAAAGGTCAAATATCCCCTTCAGACGATGTTCCAGCACGGAGAGGGATAGCGAAAGAACGCGTCCATGTACTCCGTCCGGACCAGGTGCAGTATTTTTGGCCCGTAGTCTGAGGACTGCTGCGCCCATCTCTCCATTCGTAACCAGCGGAGGAGGATCTTCTAGGCTGGGCTCTGTTGTGGCTGGAGCCATCAATGGCGCGACATGCTCTGCCCTATCAGGGAAAAGGACACTAACAATCGACTCCAGGAGCTGGGGTTCAAGGGTTTCCGTGACCGGGGGGCCCTGACTGCACAGTTTGTTTCGCACAGTGCGATATGGGCGCCCCCACGGATCCGCATCCAACTCCTCGAGCCACCTTTCGTGGGCGGCTGATTTTGCCTCATGAATGGCTATGCGAAACTCATGGCGGGCTTCTTTATAAGCGGCTTGAAGCTGCGCCTCTTGCTCTACATTTCTGCCATTTCTGCGCCTTCTGTATTTGGAAAGAGTCCGGCGTCGAGAAATGCAGACACGACGCAAGTCGGCCAGATCTTCCGACCACCAGAACACTTGACGTCTAGGTGGGAGACGCTTCGTTCTTGGCATGGAGGAGTCGCAAATACGCGACATCGACTCTCCGAACTTGCGTGCTGCCTCATCCGCTCCCATCGAAGAAGTGAAGGACTGGGTGAACCAGTCTTCGACGAGCGCGGATTCTTCTACTAAGTCCTTTTTAAGTTTGGACAAGGTCCAGCGAGGGAACGGCTGAGGTGGAATTGCCGTCCTCGGACCATTTCCAGTAGACCCTCGAGAGGGGGACACGTCGAACGAGATATACAGGTGGTCCGACAGTGTCTCCACCTCTTCATGAACTTGCCAGTTGGTCACGTGTGTGGCGAGAGCAGGGGTAGCAAACGAGACGTCCACTACAGAACCCCCCTGCTGTCGCACACAGGTGTTGGCAGAGCCACGGTTGAGAACTTGCAAATTGCAAGTTATAGCCCAATCTTCGACAGTTGTACCTCGCGCATCCGTTGATGGGGATCCCCAAGCCGAAGATTTTGCATTGAGGTCCCCCATAACGATTGTGGGACAGGGCGCGACGCGCTGGATAGCAGCGCCAACAAGGTCAATATAGGCCTCGAAATCCGATAAAGTGCGATTTGGGGAGAAGTATAATCCAACCAGTGCTAACTCTCCCCATTTCACCACGACAAATCCATGGCCCCGCTCCAAGATGTTCAGGGGCGGGGACCTTGACGATGGCGATCGGATGACCGCAACCGTCGCGTCAAGATCGAAGGCGTAATTGACGCCAGGCGGAGAGGAATAAGGCTCCGCAGCAACAGCAATGTCAATAAACCACTCTGACATGGTTTGCAGGAGCAAGTCTTGCGCACCGCCAGAGTGGTTTAGGTTGCTCTGTAGTAGGTGGAGGGTTTGTGTATTGGCCATTTATGGGTCAGTGTTCATTGCCTCTGCCTGCGGCTGGGCCGGCACGACTTTGGGAGCAGCCTGGGTTCTGCGGGCTACATTTCTGCCTCTACGGGGAAGAGGGGCCTTGCAGCTCCTTCCCCTTATGATGTGGTTAGCTGGCCTCTTCAACTCCGCACATATCGCGCAGTGAGGCTCGGCAGTACACGTCGCAATCTTATGGCCGGGCTTACCGCAGCGGAAGCACAGGGTGCTGCGATCTGCCTCAGCGGGACAACGGAATCGAGTGTGGCCCACGTCCAGACATCGGAAGCACGTGAGTTGTCGCTTTTCCTGGGCCTGTACTCGGGCCGAACTCCAGCCGACCAAGAGCCGACCTGCCGCTAGGATGGTCTTCACAGCGCCAACAGGGCACTTGACCAGCGTTGTCCCGAGCCCGTCTGGGCCGCGGCGGACATCGCTCACCGTCACGTTGGCTTGTGCGCACCCGGTTTTCTGGGCCACAGCAGCCACGATATCCTCCTTCTCGACCGAGTCATCGAGACCTGAGACGCGGAATTCTGCGCACTTTGTTGGCCTCGTGACCCGGACATCCCCCTCAAGGACACCTCTAAATTTCTCTGCGACAATGTCAGCCTTCGAATTGTTGATCGCAGCTTCCTTGTCGACCGACACTTCAAAAATTCGAGCTCCCGTGGCGGCCTCCTTAATGCTGAAGCCCTCCGCCGAGAGACCCAATTCCTCGAGATTTATTGCCGCCCTGGCCTTCTTTATGATGTCGGCGTAGGTGACCCCCCTCTTTTCTGCCTCCGCGTCCAGCGTCAGCACAATCGCTGCAGAGCGAGTGTCACGCAGCCTACGCGGCTTTTTCTGGGCAGCTTTCGTTGGGACTGCGCCACCCTGCTTATGTTGTTGCTGAGCAGGCTGCGCAGCCGACTTAGGACCCGCAGACTTCCCCTTCTTGCTGCGGATCACGGTGATCCATCCGTCAGCATCCGGACCAGAACCGGGCGTAGAGGTGGTGGTTCTCGGGGCCGGCTGTGGGGTTGGGGCGGGCTGGGAGGCCGTCCCCTTGACTGCCTCCGCATACCCCTTGGCCTTACCCTTGCCTTTACCCTTCCCCTTGCTCTTATTAGGTTCGGGGGTCGGCTTCGGTGCGGCTGGCCCGTTTTTCTTGGGCGCCGCTTTCCCTCTAGGCGCAGGAGTCGGTCCGGCTGCCGGCACGGCTGCTGGACTAGCTACACCCGTTGACGCAGCTGTCGCCTTTCTGACCTCGTGAGCCAGGGGAGGACGGGGCCGGTCGGGTGTGCGCAGACTTTCCTTGAACGTCTCGAACTTGTTATTGAGCATAGCTCCAACCTGGTTCATTATGGTCGAGATCAGGGCCGTCTGAGTTAGCTCCCCTTCGACAGAGACCGGGGGGTTCGGCTTGACGGGTTGCGCACGGCTAGCCCGTTTTTCACGTTGAGGCAGAGGCTCGGGGAACGGAGTTGGCAAAGAGTCCTCAATCTCCATATCCGAGCCCTGCTCAACGGCGACCTTCTGCGGAGCTGGAGCGACGCTCTTCTCCGTGAGCTGCCGAACTGCAGCCTTAACCTCTTCGAGTTCCCTACAGAGCACGTCGACTCTCGCCTTAAGCTGGGCGTTCTCCACGGCCAGCATGCGGTTTTCGTCGTTTGCAGTGCGCGTCTGAAGGGAGTCCACGATATTGCCCAACGATTTGGTGGCAATTTTGATGTCTCTCATTACCGTCCCCTTAATATGTTTGGATTTTCCTGCGGCCGTCGAAACAACCTCCATGTAGAGGTGCGCACTTTGCGCCAGTTGGGCCGCAGTCAAATTATCCACTGCCGAATCACCTAGTAACTCCGGTGCATCCTTGCACTTCGCTCGGGCAGCGTCAGCCACCTCGAGCCTTCTGTGCACCTCTTCCTCGAAGTCGGCCTCCTCCTCCATTTCGCAGGCCTTTGCGTATTCGGCCTTTGCTTTGGCCAGACCCACATATTCAAACGTAGTTGGGGGCCGACCACGACCTCTGCCAGAGCCGCGCCCGCTGCCTGCAGATTCTTTAGGCGATGGGGCGGCAAACTCTACCTCGGAGCCAGAATCCGAGCCGTCTTTTGTTCTCGGGCGCTTTGCCCTTTTCGAACGCCTTCTTTCCTCAAAGACCGACCTACTGTCGACCGTGCAGTCCGTGTCCACTTCGGACGAAGCGCGAGAATTGCGCTGACCAGTAATTTCGCTCCCGGCGACACTAGTCGCCGAGGCCCACCGACTCAAGCTTCCGGAGCGAGAGCTCCCTCCTTCAACATCTTTTTGGCGAAACGAAAGTTTTATTGTTTTAGAATTCTCCATATGATTCCCACGAGTGTGGGGGAAATAAAACGTCCACCCCGGCAGTGCCCCCTGTACCGGGGTAACCCTAATACTCCTGAGGGTCGGGCGGTACTCAGGGTTGGCGCTCGCTGGTGGACTTACCCAGCCCACCACCTTAAAAATAAGGCGACCCGTCGCCGCGTTGCCCAACGACAGGCCTTTGGGGTTTTTTATTGTGGTTGTCTCCACTCAGGGCCGGCCGGTTAAGGCAAGCCCCCCTGGTCCACGCGGGGTAACAGGTTGCCCGACGGGGAGCCGAAGCCCACCCAGCGACTGCAAAACCACAGCCGCCAGACCCGCCGCGCACGCGGGCCTTGAAGGCCCGCCATACCACGCCGCCCGAAGGCGGCCGCTGAGCCAGCCAATTAAGGCAAGCTCCGTCCAGGACAGCCAATTAAGGCAAGCCCGAAAACGCCCCTCAAAGCACGAGGTGCCAAGTGCAGGGAAAATGCACTTCCACAAACAAATTCCGCGAGCACTGCTCGCCATCCACCGACAAAAAGTCCACTGGTCCTGAAAAGAACCTTTCCTCACAAAAAGGCGCGAGTGCGCCACGAGCGACAAGCCGCTCCCGACTATGTCCACCACAAAAGGCAGACCGCGGGCCTTGAAGGCCCGCCATACCACGAGCCGAAGCTCCGCTGCCCCCCGAGGGGGGCCCCACAAGGGTAATTTTTATAGAGGTTTTCTTCCTCGCAGCCCGACGCTCAGTGCGCCGAGCCCCCGACCCCCACAAAAGTGTGAAGGCTTACGGGTTTGTGTGGCTGTGCAATGCCCGCCCTCAAAGAGACCAGGCAGCCACACGTCCAGTGCTGTCCGCGCCGGCCGCAGCCGGTACCCCCCATATCTGGAGGGCGTTCCCCTATCCGCAACCCGGGGGACGCGTCCGATGGCGTACTGGAACCGCAACACGGAACACGGAACGGAAACCTTTTTTTTTTTTTTTTTTTTTTTTTTGGCGCAGGGGAATGCATTGACGCATTTCCCTCCCGGTTCGGGGAAACCGGGAAGGGGTATGTGGGACTCCCGGGCAACGGTGCCCGTCCTACCCACTAAACCCCTGCGTTGTTCCGACACACTGCAATTGGCGCTGCCATGGGGTACTTATCGCATTCACCACAGCAGCGTCGCAGCGAGCCTTTGGCAGGCTCTTCCACGAGGTGGGATGGGATACTCTCGAAACAAGAGGAGTATCCCTCGTCGCAGAGACCGTGCAATGCAGGTACCGTTCCCCTTGAGTACCCGCTGGCCCCTACTCGGCGATGGTAGACTGGCATAGGAGAAAACTCCCGACCAGCCCGCCCGCCGGGACGGGAGACTTCAGGGTGTAAAAAGCCCCGAAGTAACCCGCCCCGACGGCCCCCCCCATCATCGTCCTAATAAGGACGGTGTTGGGCGGGGCCTCGCCTCCCGCGATCCATCGGTGACAGGGGGAGCGGCAGAGGACGGCCTAGGGCCGCCGCCGCCGCCACCCCTGCCAGCGAGGGATCTGCCTCGCGTGCGTCGCTTCAGTTGCTGTAAGCAACTTTTACTGCCCACCATGTGGTCAGCCGGTAAACCGGCCTCGGCACATGGGGGGCAGTGAAGCGGCGCCGAGCACTCGACGGCCTTGTGGCCCGACTGGCCGCAGCGGAAGCACGCTCCACTGCGGTCAGTTGCCGACGGGCACTGCGGCTTGGTGTGCCCCACACCCAAGCAGCGGTAGCACATCATGGGTCGTTGCTCCAGCACGACAACGCGCACGGAGCACCAACCCACGATGAGCTGGCCGTCTTTGCTGATGAGCTTCGCCGCAGCCGCAGGACACGTGACCCTTACGGATCCCGAGCCCCACCGGCCGCGGCGAATCTCACCAGCGCGGACCCGGTCCAGGGGACACTGTCCGGCACGAGCGACCGCCGCCCGAACCTCGTCCACCTGCACGGAGTCGTCCAGCCCGGTCACGCGCAGATCGGCGCACTTGACCGGGACGGACACTCTGACGTCGTCACCGAGCACCCCACGGAGGCGCTCGGCGAGGAGGTCGGCCCTAGCCGCGCTGTCCGGGCCCAGCACCTTCAACAGGCGGGCCCCCGCCATCGTGTGCCGCATCCTCACAGTAGGGCGGTCAGGGTCGTCCCTCGTCGCGTCTCTCGCCCGGGTCAGCGCGTCCGCGTAGGTGACGCCGCGCTCGACGGCCTCAGGCGAGAGGGCAAGGGAGACGGCTGCGAGAGTCGGCACCCGCAATTGGGCACGCTTGCGTCGCTTCCTCTTCTTCTTCTTGGCACCACCTTGGACTTGGCGCGGCTGCGGCTGCGGTGCAGGGGCTTGCACCTGCCGCTGCGCGGGAGTCTTTGCGGCTTGCGCATACGACTTCTGCGCCCGACGGGGGGCAGGCTGGGGCGGCTTAGGCGCTGGTGGTGTGACGGCCGGTTGCGCGGGCTTCTTGGGCTGGGGCTTGGCCTTCCTTCGCTTCCTCTTGCCGACGAGGGTGAAGCCATCTTGCTCCATCACTACCTCATCGGCAACGCCAGGTGGTTCCACCGCTACAGGCGGGTGGGTGGCGGTCTGTTCTTTTCCAAGACGCGCGTCCAACACGCGCCCAAAAAGACGCATGAGGCGCGCGTCCTCAACGTCGCGGTCGAGATCCGGACCAGGCCTTCCTTCTCTCACGCGAACTGCGGGGAGCTCCTCCATGTCAACGCAGCTTTCGACGCCAGGTGGTGGTTCTACTGATGGTGGTAGCACGGGCGGGGGCGGAGGTGCGGGCATGAGGGCAGCCTCAAGCCGCCGCTGTAGCCCCTGGCACTCCTCACGCAGCCCGTTGCATTCGCCGCGCAGGGCATCCAACTGCGCGCGCATCAGGTCCATTTCGCCGGTGATTTTGCTGTTCTCCGCCTGCAAGCGCCTGACCTCCGCTGTGGCAGTCCGCTCGTACATTGCGTCCAGCGTGTCTTCGATGCGGCTGGCGGCCGCTTTTAGGTCTCGCACCCACGTGCCCTTCAAGTTTTTGGACCTGACGGCAATGCGACCTATTATCGCGAGGTCGTCCATCACCCGACACTTTAGCAGTCCCAGTGGCGGGTCCGTCGGCCGCTCTCCAGGCAGCGGCATGCGGCAGCGCGCCCAAGAGTTGATCGCATTCTGCGACAGCCGTGCGATTTCTTCGTCTGAATCGAGGGTGGCGAGGAAACCTCCGCCTAGTTGGGCCTCCCGCTCCTCAGAAGACCGTCGCCGTACCGTGACGTACCCCGGAGCCCGTGTAGAGGGCAGGCTCGACGGAGCTGACGACGCCGGCGACGCTGGAGGTGTTGGCGACGGGGCTGACGGTGCCGCCAGGGATGGTGAGGCCGACTGGTCCGATGCGGCCAACTTTTGCAGAATCCGCCGCGATACTCTCTTCAATACAACTTTTGCCTCCGGCAGCCCTTCCCGAACACTGGGCGGGTCAGCCGGAAGCCGCTTTCTACTCCCGCTTCTTAAAAGTCGCGTTCCTTTGCCGTGTGACGCGTCCGATACAGTGTCATCGCTGTCTAGAGCGGTCGACATGGCGCTGTCAATGTGCTCCTCCTCCACTTCAGAACCACAGCCAACACTGCTGTCCCTACTTCTAATCTTCTCCGCCTCCTCTTCAACAGACCGGAGACGCTGTGAAGCGCCCCCGACGCGGTGATTGCCCCCCCCAGAAACGGTGGGGCTGCCCGAGCCCGAAGGCCCGGGGAGGGATTCTCCGACCGCAAGGCGGCCGGTACCCTCCTGGGGTAGTTTGTTTATATCAGTCGCGTTTTCCATATTGTGTTACTCCCAGAACAAACATCGAAATAAAATAAAAAAAAAAAAAAAAACAAAACTAAAAAGACACAAGAAAAGAAGAATAAGATATAAATAAAACAAAACAAAACAGAAAAGAAAACCAAAAAGACAGAAAAATAAAAAGGAAAATAAAAGGTCCAGGGCTCGGGACCGGGCTCCCCCCGGCCACTCAGCCTATCGCCGCCCCGGAAAAACTTAGGCTTAGGTCGGTGGCGGCAAAAGCCGTTGACTGACCGAAGTCTGACCACCGAAAGTGTGATTTTTTATTGAGGTTTTCTTCCTCGCAGCCCAGCGCTCAATGTGCCGGGCCCCCGACCCGTGAGGGCAACGGGCTAGTGTGACCGTGCAATGCCCGCCCTGACAGAACAGAGCGAGCAGCCACACTCTCCGCGACCTTGAAGGCCGCCATACCACGACCCGAAGGTCCGCTGCCCCCCAAGGGGGCCACCAAAGGGTAATTTTTTAGAGAGGTTTTCTTCCTCGCGACCCAGCGCTAAGTGCAATGCGCCGAGTCCCCGACCCCCACGAAAACGTGCAGGGCTACGGGTTTGTGTGGCCGTGCAATGCCCGCCCTTAAAAAGACCAGGCAGCCACACGGTGTCAGAGTATTAGCCAAATACGTAGCAATGTCCTGAAAAGGACATGACCACGTAAGTGCCCAGGGTACACCAAGCCAATCACATTGTGAGACCCACCGTTCGCGCCAGATGCAATAGCATCGAACGCGACTGGCGATCCCCCCAATGCAACCGACACGCGAGGAGGTTCTCTGACCTAGTACCCCACGGAACGGAAACCTTTTTTTTTTTTTTTTTTTTTTTTTTTTTTTTCATGTTGGAAAAACGTTTTATACGTACCCCGACGTGATAAAGGGCCACGTCGAGGTTATGTCGGAGTCCTGCCTAAGAGACCGCAGTGTACCGACTAAAAAACCAACAGTATCCCGGAAGCGCACATGCCAGAAAATGATGCACCACACGAGGAACTAAGTAGGCGTTCGCGTGGTGCACCGGCATCGGTCGTCGCCGACCTCTACTCCTCCGAGAGATGTCCCCGGGACACGATGGACATCTCTCCCGCGCTGGGGCTGAGTGTATGGTGAGTGATGGGGCCCTATCCCATCACTCACCGCCCCTGACTAAGGCTGGTTGAGCTGGCCATACAGCCGGCGCCTCCTGCCCTGTCGTCGCCTGCGGTTCGGGTCAGCGTCTGGCAAAGCCTCGCGCTCCCGTTCCGCTGCCTCCTTCGCGAGCATGACTTGTTCGCAGAAGGAGGCAACAACGTCCCACGACGTCGCGCTGCCGACCATGTTCTGGATCACGGTCGGCAGTGAGAGGTCACCACCAATTCTGGAGATGAGGGCGCGGCGTTGTGGCGCCCACTTGACACACGACGCGAGCGTATGCTGCGCCGTGTACGGAACGGAAACCTAACCTAACCTTTTTTTTTTTTTTTTTTTTTTTTTTTTTTTTACCGACGGAAAATGCGTTACGCATACCCCGGCACTTTTGGGAAGCACCGGGGTTATGTGGGACTCCTCCCCCAGAGTGGGGGCCCTACCCACTAAAAACCGTCGCTTCCCCAGACAGGAGGCTGCATACGAGGACGGACGCGGGGAGCTCATCGCAGACGTCCGCATCCGCCCCGCAGCACGGCCGAAATCGGCCTCCACCACTCCCCGGAGGGATGGAGTACTCGCCCGCGGGCTTTCCTCCCCATCTCTGGAGACGTTGGATACGGCAGGGTTCCCACCCCTACCGCCGTCCCCCGCGAACCTTGAAGGCCCGCAAGCCACGACCCACCCAAGAGGGAGGGTCCGCTGGTCCTGAAAAGGACCGTTTGGGTGTGGCCGGCGGAGAAAACTCCACCGCCACGGGCTAAGGTGCTGCTGTTGCGGGGACACAAGGGGCTTCAGCCCGCCCGGCGCCAACAACACCGTCGCCGAAGACGGCCGCCTGAAGCGACCCGCAGCCTTGAAGACCGCCCATCCTACGTCCCGCCGGACAACTTCCCGCCGCAGACAAAACGCCGCACACCCGTCTGGGCCGCGACTTACTGTGACACCGGAATGAGGTTAGCCTTACGGGCTGGAGGTCCGCACCCCGCAGAGGTTAACCACGCCTCCGCAGGCCACCAGCCCTGCGTTCCCAAAGACCGGGTCGGGTTGCACGGACACCACCACGTGTGCCCACGGCACGGACTGCGACGCGGGCTCCACCAAGCCCCAACCTACGACCCGAAGGTCCGCTACCCCTTGACCCGGGTTGTGACTAGGGCCGTGCATACGCGAGGCCAGAGCATACCCCGCGCATAACCACAACCCCTCCACCCTGGTCGGCCTGTATCGTGCATACATCGAGCCGGCAACATACTCGACGCATTCCGACACGGTACCCACCAACCAGGCCCGGGACAAGTGAGCCCATCACCGGCCGCTGAACGGCCCGCCACCTTGAAGGCAGCCAAATCCACCGATCAAAGAGATCCGCCGGCCCTAAGAAGAGCCTTCGTCAAAAGGCGACGAGGCGCCATGAGCTTTCGCTCCCCACTCGTCCACCGTAGAAGGCGGACCGCGGGCCTTGAAGGCCCGCCAACCCACGAGCCGAAGCTCCGCTGCCCCCCGAGGGGGCCACCACTGGGTAATTTTTTTAGAGAGGTTTTCTTCCTCGCGACCCAGCGCTAAGTGCAATGCGCCGAGCCCCCGACCCCCACGAAAACGTGCAGGGCTACGGGTTTGTGTGGCCGTGCAATGCCCGCCCTTAAAAAGACCAGGCAGCCACACGGTGTCAGAGTATTAGCCAAATACGTAGCAATGTCCTGAAAAGGACATGACCACGTAAGTGCCCGGGGTACACCAGCCAATCACATTGTGAGACCCACCGTTCGCGCCAGATGCAATAGCATCGAACGCGACTGGCGATCCCCCCAATGCAACCGACATGCGAGGAGGTTCTCTGACCTAGTACCCCAAACCTAACCTAACCTTTTTTTTTTTTTTTTTTTTTTTTTTTTTTTTTTTTTTTTGTCGCAGGGGAATGCATTGACGCATTTCCTTCCCGATTCGGGGAAACCGGGAAGGGGTATGTGGGACTCCCGGGCAACGGTGCCCGTCCTACCCACTAAACCCCTGCGTGTTTCGACACGCTGCAATTGGCGCTGCCATGGGGTGCTCATCGCATTCGCCACAGCAGCGTCGCAGCGAGCCCTTGGCGGGCTCTTCCACGAGGTGGTATGGGATACTCACGAAACATGGGGAGTATCCCTCATCGCAGAGGCCGTGCAATGCAGGTACTGATCCCCATCAGCACCCGCTGGCCTCTACTTGGCGGAGGCGGACGTTAGTCCGCCCGCCGAGACGGTCCGCTCCGAGGTTGTAAAGACCTCTGAGCGGACCGCCCCGACGGCACCCCACCTCGTCCCAAAAGGGTCGAGGCAGGGCGCTTCGCCTCCCGTGACCTGTCAGCGGCAGGGGCAAGTGGGGGCGGCCTAGGGCCGTCGCCACCCCCCCCACCACCAAGAGGTCTACCTCGCGTGCCGCGCCTCAGCTGCTGTAAGCAGCTTTTACTGCCCGCCATGTGGTTGGCCGGTAAACCGGCGTCGCCACACGGCGCACAGTGAGGCGCAGCCGAGCACTCGGCGGCCTTGTGGCCCGGTCGACCGCAGCGAAGACAAACGTCACTGCGGTCGACTGCCGACGGGCACAGCTGCTTGGTGTGCCCCACACCAAGACAGCGGTGGCACATCATTGGGCGGCTTTTTGCCACGGAAACGCGGACAGTGCTCCACCCAACGGAAAGCCGGCCGCCCTTGCCGATATCCCTCGCCGCAGCCGCGGGGCAGGTGACCCTTACGGATCCCGAGCCCCACCGGCCGCGGCGAATGATGCCGACACGGACCATGTCACCAGGGACACATCCGGCACGAGCGATCGCCCCCCGGATGTCGTCCCCGGTGATTGTGTCATCCAGACCGGTCAAACGGAGCTCCCCCGTCTTGACCGGTCTGGTGATGACGGCGTCTTCGCCGATCACCTCCTGGAGGCGAGCGGCGAAGACGTCAGCCTTCTCCACACGATCCTGGCCCGCGATCGTGAGGACACGGGCACCCGTCTTCGTGGGCTTTATGCGGAGCTCCGGTACGTCGGAGTCTCCCGCGGTAGCTGCTCTCGCCCGAGTCAGGACGGACAAGTAGGTTTCCCCACGCCGCTCCGCCTCGGGCGAGAGCACCACCGCTATGGCCGCAGTGGTCGGCACCCGGATCCGGGCACCCGCCTTCTTCTTCCTCCTCCGCCTCTTCTTCCTACCGCCGGCCGCCCCAGGTGAAGGCTGCACTGGGGCTTGCGCTGGCCGCGTGTTATTGCGCGTAGCGCTGGCGTAGGTCACCCTCTGTGTGGGTCGCGCGGGTGCAGTACTCGGCGCGGTCGTCGTCGGTGTCGGGGCAGAGGGGGGCTTCTTCTTAGCCCTCCTTGATCGGACGAGCGTGAAGCCGTCGTGCTCCATGCCGTCGCCTGCCGTCTCTACAATGGGAGCGGGTGGGGCATGCTCCGTTGTCGCCTGCTGGGTGGGGGGAGCGGCGGTGGTGGTGGCTCTCGCCGCCCTGTCCACCTCCGCTCGCGCTTCCAGGAAGCGCTCCACGACCCGGAGTATCCGCGCGTCCTCTTCGTCGCGCGTCTCGCCTCTGGCTGGCTCCGGCCTCTCCCGTAGGTCCACTGGCGGGAGATCCTCCTCCGTCTCAGCGTTCGCTGCGGCCCTGCCGCCGCACGCGCACTCGTTCGTAGGCTCGGGAACAGCGGCCACCGCGGCGGTCAGCTGGTCGACCCTCTGCTCCAGCACCTTGCACTCCGAGCGGAGCGCGTCAATCTGCGCGCTCTGGAGTGACATGTCGCTTCGCAGGCGGCTGTTCTCGGCCTGCAACCTCTTCACCTCCGAGGACGCCGACCGCTCGTGCAGCGCCACCACGGTGTCTTCTAGGCGGTCTGCGCTCTCCCTCAGGGCACGGACGAATGTGCCCTTCAGGTTCTTGGAGCGCATAGCCACTCGCGTGACCACCGCGATGTCGTCCAGTGCCCGGGCCTTCAGAAGGCTCAGGGCGGGGTCGTCGGGGCGCTCGCCCGGCGGGGGCATGCGGCAACGCTCCCAGCTCCTCTGTGCAGCCTCCACGAGTCTGTCGATCTCCTCGTCGCTGCACAGGTTCGCGCCCAGCCAGCCGCCGCTGGCCGCCGCCTCCCTGTCTTCAGTGGATCGCCTGGGATTGTGTACCCTCTGTGGTACCGGCGACTCACTCGGCGTCCTTGGCTCCGAAACCCTGAGCTGACGCCGTCCTCTCTGTGCCGTGGGCACCTTCGGCCGTGAGGACTCCTCGGTCGGGCTGAGCTTCTTGGCCGTTCGCTTCCGGCTCCCACTGCGAAGCACACGCCCTTCTCGCGCTCCGTCCTCGCTGGCGCTGGCGGAGATGACTTCGGAGTCGTCGCTGTCGAGCGAGTTGCACGACGCTCCTCCGAAGAATCTTCCTTCAAAAACTCCGTCCCGGGAACCTCCGGCTTCCGCCCACGTCCCAGGACCACTTTCGTCGTCCGTGCCGCTCTGCACTCCGCGGCTCCTCAATCCGTCGATGTTGTAACGGAGACGCACAGATTGTGCGCCCCCGAAGCGAGTAGTGCCCCCCCCAGATACGATGGGGCTGTCCGCCGAAGCGGAGAGGGATTCCCCGGCCGCGTGGCGACCGGGACCCTCCTGGAGATCTGTGTTGCTATTCGCTTGGTCCATGTTTTTAAATCTCTCCAACGTCATCAACAAAACAAAAACAAAACTAAAAAGGTAGAAGAAAACAAGAAGAAGATATAAATAAACAAAAGAAAAACAGAAAAGAGAAACAAAAAGATAGAGAAACAAAAAAGGAAAAATAAAAAGGTTCCGGGGCTTGGGACCGGGCTCCCCCCGGCCATTCAGCCCATCGCCACCCCGGGAAACTTGAGCTTAGGTCGGTGGCGGCAAAAGCCGTTGACTGACCGAAGTCTGACCACCGAATATCCGTCCACTCTGCGACCTCTCTTCCGAAGAGGAGAGCGCAAGAGTAGCGGACTGGGTAATTTTTTATTGAGGTTTTCTTCCTCGCAGCCCGGCGCTCAGTGTGCCGGGCCCCCGACCCGTGAGGGCAACGGGCTAGTGTGACCGTGCAATGCCCGCCCTGACAGAACAGAGCGAGCAGCCACACTCTCCGCGGCCTAGAAGGCCGCCATACCACGACCCGAAGGTCCGCTGCCCCCCAAGGGGGGGGCCACCAAAGGGTAATTTTTTAGAGAGGTTTTCTTCCTCGCGACCCGGCGCTAAGTGCAATGCGCCAGGCCCCCGACCCCCACGAAAACGTGCAGGGCTACGGGTTTGTGTGGCCGTGCAATGCCCGCCCTTAAAAAGACCAGGCAGCCACACGGTGTCAGAGTATTAGCCAAATACGTAGCAATGTCCTGAAAAGGACATGACCACGTAAGTGCCCGGGGTACACCAGCCAATCACATTGTGAGACCCACCGTTCGCGCCAGATGCAATAGCATCGAACGCGACTGGCGATCCCCCCAATGCAACCGACATGCGAGGAGGTTCTCTGACCTAGTACCCCAAACCTAACCTTTTTTTTTTTTTTTTTTTTTTTTTTTTTTTTTTTTTTTTTGCGTCGGAAAATCCTTTATGGATACCCATACAGCGATTGGGGCCGCCGTATGGGTTATGTGGGAGTCACTGGTGTAGAGAGCCAGCATACCCACTAAAAACCGACGTGTTCCTCGAGGTCACGGCTTCGACGCACGGCAGGGTACTTATCGCAATCGCTGCCATGCGCCGAAGACGGTGCGACCAATGCCCGCATCCGGGCCCACCGGGGATAGGGAACTACGCAGAACAAGACGTAGTTCCCCCACGCAGGGGTGTTTGACGCAAGTGACGGAGCCCCACTCCGTCACCCGCCACCCCCACTATGGCGGTTGAAGCTGGCCATGAAGCCTCCTTCGCCGGCCCAGCCTCCTTTGGCGAATCGGGTCCGCGAGGGGGTCCTCCTCACGGGCCCGTTCCGCTGCCTCCTTCTGCGACATCACCTCGTCGCAAAAGGCGGCCACCGCCTCCCAGTTTGTCTCTCTCGCGACCATCGCTTTTGCGATGGCCGGGAGAGAGAGGTCTCCTCCTATGGCCGCGACCAGCGCACGACGCTGTACCGCCCACGCCGGGCAAGCCTCCAGCGTGTGTTGCGCCGTGTCGCTGTCGCAGCCGCACTCGTGGCAGCGGGCACTGGTCTCCCTGTGAGCCGTGTTGTGCAGGTATCTGCCGAAACAACCATGTCCGGTCAGAACCTGCACAACACGGAAGGTCAACACCCCGTGCCGTCGCCTCATCCACTCCCGGAATACCGGGCGGATGGCCTCCACGGTCCTGAGACCTGCCTTGGGCGCACTGAGGCGCGCAACCCACTCCCTCTCCAGGGTCCGTTGCGCCCTCCTCCTCCAGCGCCGCACCAGCTCCGGCATTATACGCCGGTGCCCCATCTCTGCGCGAAGAGCTGCTCCGCACTCGTACACCTCCGCTAGGACTCGAGCGTCGAGATCCCAGGGAGGTGTGTTTGCCAACAGGCACGCAGCCTCAAAGGACACCGTGCGGTAGCCCCGGATCACCCTGACGGCCATGACTCTCTGCGCTCTCCGCAGCAGAGTCTTGTTCGGGGCCGAAAGGGCGTCCACCCACACTGGCGCACCATAGAGCGCCATAGAGCGTACCACCGCTGTAAAGAGGCGGCGGCACGTGTCACCCGGGCCCGCCACGTTGGGCAGGAGCCTGCTCAGGGCAGAAGTCGTGGCCATGAGCTTGGGGGTCAGTTCCCGGAAGTGGTTGTAAAATTTCCACCCCGGGTCCAAAACGAGCCCCAAGTACTTCAAAGTAGGGCCAATAGGGACCCTAACGCCGTTGAGATCGAGAGTAGCTCCCGAAGGTGGACCCTTCCGAGGCCCATGAAAAAGAAGGGCCTCGGTTTTATTGAGGGCCACCTGCAGTCCGAGCCTCTCGATCCGATGGACAACCTGGATCGTCCCGACCCTGCCCAGTATTGCGACTTCCGCGAACGACGACCCTCTCGCTGTCACGAGGGTGTCGTCCGCGTAACAAAACGTGCGGACCCCTGGTAATAGGGCACCCCGCAACACCCAATCGTATCCGATGTTCCACAGGAGGGGGCCAAGAACCGACCCCTGTGGAACACCGCATGTCATGTGTCGCTCGAGAACTCTGCCATCTCGGTCCTGGCAGGACACAGTACGATTCCCTAGGTAATCTGCGACTATGAGCTGCAGATACCTAGGGAGCCCGTGGAATTTAAGGGCTTCGGCGATGCACCCAAACGGCAGGGTGTTGAAAGCGTTGGCGATGTCAAGAGACACCGCCAATAGCACCCCGCCGCGGGAGACTGCCTCGTTAGAGAGGGCCTTCACACGCGTGATCGCGTCAATGGTCGAACGACCCTCTCTGAACCCATACTGGCAATCAGCCAAATCTGGACCTACCGTGGTCAAGTGGCTGATAATACGGCCCGCAATGATCCTCTCCAGCAGCTTACCGGCTTCGTCCAAAAGAACAATGGGCCGGTAAGCTGATGGCGAGTCCGCAGATCTGCCCACCTTTTGCAGGAGAACAAGACGCCCTCTCTTCCAGATCTGCGGAAATTTCCCACGCTCAAGACACGCGTCAAAAAGGTTACGCATGCGTGACTCCATTTCAATGAGAGACAAAGCCAATACGCGGCCGTGTATCCCATCGGGACCTGGGGCGGTCTTCTTTGACCGGAGCCGGGTTATAGCGGCATCGTACTCGGCGTCTGATACAACGAGCGCCGGACTGTCGTCGGAAGTCTGGGCCCCACGGGGGACCATAGACGGTGCGAGATGTTCATCGCGAGACGGGAACAGAGCTTCTACGACCTCATGTAGGAGATGAGGCTCGAGGGTTTCCGCAACCGGGGGACCCTGGCCGCGCAGTTTATCACGCGCTGCACGGTAGGGTCGACCCCACGGATTCCTGTCGAGCGACTCCAGCATCTGCTCCCGCGCCTCCGTTTTCGCCTTGAAAATGGCTACCCGCATGGTCCTCCGCGCCTCAGTGTAGAGGCTGTGTAAATACTCCTCCCAGACTTCGTCCCGTAACCCGTTGCGAGTACGATGCCGGTATCTGGCCAGCTCTCGTCTCTTGGCAACACAGGTTGCCCGAAGTGCGGCAATCTCCGCCGACCACCAGTAGACGGCCCCCTTGCGGGGCTGGTAGCGAACACGTGGCATGGCTGAGTCGCTCACGCGATGTAAAGAGTCGCGGAAACGCTCAGCCTCTGCATCAACGTCGAGGGACGTGGTGGTAGAAGTTGGTGCGCACCAGTCCTCGACCAACACCGCTTCCTCGAGACGCTCTTTATCGAGTTTGGTGAGCGCCCATTTGGGGAAGGGTGACAACGACGGAGCCACAGAACGACCAGGACCATTCCGAGAGAGCACTTTGAGCGATATGTAAAGGTGATCGCTCAAAGTCTCCACCTCTTGCAGGACCTGCCAGCCAGTGACGTGCGTGGCGAGAGCGGGGGTAGCGAACGTTAAGTCCACTATTGACCCCCCCCGCTGTCGCACGCAGGTATTGGCTGAGCCCCGGTTCAACAGAATGAGGCCGAACATAGCCATCCAGGCTTCAACTGCAGAACCTCTTGGATCGGTAGTCGGGGAACCCCAAGCCGTAGATTTGGCATTGAAGTCCCCCGAGACCAGAATGCGCGACGAAGCGCTTCGACGCACAACTAAGCCTAACTCATCGAGAAATAGCTCGAAGTCAGCCAGTAGTCTGTTGGGGGAGAAGTACACACCAATGATGGTAACGTCTCCCCATTTGGCAACGACAAAGCCACGACCTCTCTGATGAACTGAGAGGGGGGGCGAAGAATTAGACGCCGACCTTATGACGACCACCGAGTTGTCTATGTCCGCGGCCCAGTTAGGGCAGGGCGGGACGTAGTATGGCTCGGCGGCCACCGCAATATTTAAGAACCTCTCCCTCATGGTCTGCAACAGGAGGTCCTGTGCACCAGAGGAGTGGTTCAGGTTCGTCTGAAGAACACTAGCTGCTGGTTGTAGGGCCATCAACGATTGGAGTCGTGTCCATGGGCTGCGGTGGCGGTACCGCAGCCTTTTGAGCGGCCGAGGTCTTGGCGGCCGAGGTCTTCATCTTCCTTGGGGAGGCGTTTGGGGCTTTGCAGCTCCGGCCCCCCAAAATATGTCCTGCAGGCCTCTTGGTGGCAGCGCAGACAACACAGTGCGGCTCCGCTGAACATTTGGCCGCTTTGTGCCCTGGTGCTCCGCAGCGGAAACATAGATCACTACGGTCTACACCAGAGCACTGCTGTCGAGCATGCCCTCGCTCAAGACAACGGAAGCACTTCATCGGGCGTTGCTCCACCGCGCGAACTCGCGCCGAGCTCCACCCGACAAGAAGCCGACCGGCCTCAAGGATCTTATTCGCCGCGCCAACAGGACACGACACCCAGGCAGATCCCATCCCGCTGGGCCCGCGGCGAATCTCTCCGACCTTCACCTGGTGGTGCGCACAGTTACCCTTTTCGGCAACAGCCGCCACGACCTCCTCTTTTTCGACGGAGTCATCCAGGTCTAGAACGGAAATCTCCATACACTTCGTAGGCCTGGAGACCCGGATATCCTCGCTGTCGAAGAGTGACCTAAGCTGTTCAGCAAGCGCGTCAGCCTTGGCACCCTGTTCATCTCCAGAAACTTGGAGGATCTTCCCACCGGTGACAGCCGTCGCGATCTTGAGTGGCGGAATGCCGAGCTCCTCAATTTTAATTGCAGATCGCGCCTTCCTAATGACCTCCGCGTATGAGAGGCCATTCTTCTCCGCATCAGAGCCGAGAGTTATGATTACGGCAGCTGTACGGGGCTCCTTAACTTTCCGCGGCTTCTTGGCCTTCGCTTTACCCTGCACCTTAGAGTTGGGCGTAGGGTTTTGCTTAGGCTGAGAGGCCGGTGCCTTTGCTTGTGCCGTCTTCTTTTTCCCCCGCTTTACCACCGTGGTCCAGCTCCCCTCTTCTGATGTTGGGGGAGCCAGGGCGGCAGTGGACGGAGAAGGTCCCTTAACCGTTGGGGCAGCTGTTTTGGTCACCGGGGCTGCCACAGACTTCTTCCCTTTTCCCTTGCCCTTGCCTTTCGTCCGAAGCCGGGAGTTTTGGCTAGGAACAAGGGACATCGTACCACACTTAGAGGTTATTGCGGGCGAGTCTTTCGACACAGAAGATGGCTGCGTACGACCCGTTAAATGGGACTCCGGCTGTGCAGCCTGCCTCTTCTTGTCTGCAGCCAACGGTGGCCGCGGTCTGTCAGCGGTTTTAAGGCCGTCAATACGGGCGTTAAACATATTGGTGGCCGACGTCATGGCCTCCTTGATTTTATCATTTACCACTGTAGAGACCGCCTGGAGGATTTGATTGCCGTCCAGGGGTTGACTTGCTGCTGGGACAGGGCGCATACGTTCCGCGCGCAATTCTTCCAGCTGCTTGCGCAGCTCGTCCATATCCGCTCGGAGGCGCTGGTTCTCGCGCTCCAGCTTAGATACCTCTTCAGACACAGTACACCGGAGGAGTGTCTGCGTGTGCTCACTTATCGAGCTAGCTGATAGCTTCAAGGCCTTCTGGAAGGTGCCTTTTAAGTGAGTGGATTTCGACGCAACATCAAGAATCGTCCTAAGTTCGTTCTGTACGGACCTATATATCTCCGCTGCACTAGGTTCTTCACCTAAGGACATCACGTCTGAGTGGGATGCGGAGCGCGAGATTGCAGGTGAAGAGCGCGTTCTCCTTTGCGCCAACTCCTCCGCAAACTCTTTTTCCGCCTCCAGCCGCAAGGACTCCCGCAGCTGGGCGTTGTACTCCTTTTTGGCCTGAGCCAGCCCCGCATATTCTCCCGTTTTAATCGGCCGACCCCGACCGCGTACAGCATTGGTTGCAGCCTGCTTTTTAGGCGCAGCCGCTTGCTCTGTGCTCGAAGCACTGTCCGAGTCACCTGACACAACCTCTCTTTCTCTTTTACGTCCCGACTGGGACCCAACCGTATTAATTGAGACACAAGAGCCGAAGTTCGATCTAAATCCGGCCTCTTGGTCTGACTCCTCATCCTCCGCGCCACTCAACTGAGTACTGGGCGCCTTCTCCACCGACTTCTTGCTCCTAAGGGAGCGTCCTGACCACAACTCTTCAACATCAAAACTTAAACTAAGGGGTTTTTTGGATTTATTAAACACTGCCATAAAATTCCCACGAGTATGGGGGAAATAAAACGTCCACCCCGGCGGTGCCCCCTGCACCGGGGTAACCCTAATACACCTGAGGGTCGGGCGGTCCTCAGGGTTGGCGCTAGCTGGTGGACTTACCCAGCCCACCACCTTATAAATAAGGCGACCCGTCGCCACGTTCCCCAACGACAGGCCTTTGGGGTTTTTTATAGACGTTGTCTCGTCTTGGGCCGGCCGGTTAAGGCAAGCCCCCTGCTCCCTACGCCGTCCGCGAGACATGACCACGACAACGACGAGGGTTTACAGGTTGTCCGGCGATGGCCGAAGCCTGTCCGACTACCACGACACCGCAGCAGCCGAACTCGCCGCACCGCGGGCCTTGAAGGCCCGCCATACCACGCCACCCGAAGGTGGCCACTGAGCCGACCAATGAAGGTAAGCTCCGTCGGGACCGGCCAGTTAAGGCAAGCCCCAGAGACGACGTGATGGGGTGTGGAAGCACCCCACGTCAAAGAACGAAGAACGTTCAAAAAGGCGCAAGAGCGCCGCGAGCGAAAACGCTCCCACCACAATCCGACAAAACGGACCGCGGCCAACTAGGCCGCCATCCACCGAGCCGAAGCTCCACCGGCCCCCACAAGGAGGGCCCCACCAGGGTGATTTTTTATAGAGGTTTTCTTCCTCGCAGCCCGACGCTCAGTGCGCCGAGCCCCCGACCCCCACAAAAACGTGAGGGCTTACGGGTTTGTGTGGCTGTGCAATGCCCGCCCTCAAAGAGACCAGGCAGCCACACTTCCAGTATTGTCCGCGCCGGCCGCAGCCGGTACCCCCCATATCTGGAGGGCGTTCCCCTATCCGCAACCCGGGGGACGCGTCCGATGGCAGACTGGAAACCGCACACGGAACCCCAAACCTTTTTTTTTTTTTTTTTTTTTTTTTTTTTTTTTTTTTTTTTAACGACGGAAAATGCGTTACGCATACCCCGGCACTTTTGGGAAGCACCGGGGTTATGTGGGACTCCTCCCCCAGAGTGGGGGCCCTACCCACTAAAAACCGTCGCTTCCCCAGACAGGAGGCTGCATACGAGGACGGACGCGGGGAGCTCATCGCAGACGTCCGCATCCGCCCCGCAGCACGGCCGAAATCGGCCTCCACCACTCCCCGGAGGGATGGAGTACTCGCCCGCAGGCTTTCCTCCCCATCTCTGGGGACGTTAGATACGGCAGGGTTCCCACCCCTACCGCCGTCCCCCGCGAACCTTGAAGGCCCGCAAGCCACGACCCACCCAAGAGGGAGGGTCCGCTGGTCCTGAAAAGGACCGTTTGGGTGTGGCCGGCGGAGAAAACTCCGCCGCCACGGGCTAAGGTGCTGCTGTTGCGGGGACACAAGGGGCTTCAGCCCGCCCGGCGCCAACAACACCGTCGCCGAAGACGGCCGCCTGAAGCGACCCGCAGCCTTGAAGGCCGCCCATCCTACGTCCCACCGGACAACTTCCCGCCGCAGACAAAACGCCGCACACCCGTCTGGGCCGCGACTTACTGTGACGCCGGAATGAGGTTAGACTTACGGGCTGGAAGACACCCCCCGCAGAGGTTGACGAAGCCTCCGCGGCAACCAGCCCTGCGTTCCCAAAGACCGGGTCGGGTTGCACGGACACCACCACGTGTGCCCACGGCACGGACTGCGACGCGGGCTCTACTAAGCCCCAAACTACGACCCGAAGGTCCGCTGGCCTTGCCACAGGCGCGAAGAAGATTACGCATACGCGGGGCCAAAACATACCCCGCGCATAGCCGCAACTCCTCCGCCCTGCCTAATGTGTACCGTGCATGAGCCAAGCCCAACGAAACACTTGACCCATAGCCACGGTACCCACCAGACAACCTGTGACAATTCCGCCCAACACTGGCCGCTGAACGGCCCGCCACCTTGAAGGCAGCCAAATCCACCGATCAAAAAGATCCGCCGGCCCTAAAAAGAGCCTTCGTCAAAAGGCGACGAAGCGCCACGAGCGAAAATCCGCTCCCCACTCGTCCACCGTAGAAGGCGGACCGCGGGCCTTGAAGGCCCGCCAACCCACGAGCCGAAGCTCCGCTGCCCCCCGAGGGGGGGCCACCACTGGGTAATTTTTTAGAGAGGTTTTCTTCCTCGCGACCCAGCGCTAAGTGCAATGCGCCGAGTCCCCGACCCCCACGAAAACGTGCAGGGCTACGGGTTTGTGTGGCCGTGCAATGCCCGCCCTTAAAAAGACCAGGCAGCCACACGGTGTCAGAGTATTAGCCAAATACGTAGCAATGTCCTGAAAAGGACATGACCACGTAAGTGCCCGGGGTACACCAGCCAATCACATTGTGAGACCCACCGTTCGCGCCAGATGCAATAGCATCGAACGCGACTGGCGATCCCCCCAATGCAACCGACATGCGAGGAGGTTCTCTGACCTAGTACCCCACGGAACCCCAAACCTAACCTAACCTAACCTAACCTAACCTTTTTTTTTTTTTTTTTTTTTTTTTTTTTTTTTTTTTTTTTTTTTTTTTTTTTTTTTTTAAACGACGGAAAATGCGTTACGCATACCCCGGCACTTTTGGGAAGCACCGGGGTTATGTGGGACTCCTCCCCCAGAGTGGGGGCCCTACCCACTAAAAACCGTCGCTTCCCCAGACAGGAGGCTGCATACGAGGACGGACGCGGGGAGCTCATCGCAGACGTCCGCATCCGCCCCGCAGCACGGCCGAAATCGGCCTCCACCACTCCCCGGAGGGATGGAGTACTCGCCCGCAGGCTTTCCTCCCCATCTCTGGAGACGTTGGATACGGCAGGGTTCCCACCCCTACCGCCGTCCCCCGCGAACCTTGAAGGCCCGCAAGCCACGACCCACCCAAGAGGGAGGGTCCGCTGGTCCTGAAAAGGACCGTTTGGGTGTGGCCGGCGGAGAAAACTCCGCCGCCACGGGCTAAGGTGCTGCTGTTGCGGGGACACAAGGGGCTTCAGCCCGCCCGGCGCCAACAACACCGTCGCCGAAGACGGCCGCCTGAAGCGACCCGCAGCCTTGAAGGCCGCCCATCCTACGTCCCACCGGACAACTTCCCGCCGCAGACAAAACGCCGCACACCCGTCTGGGCCGCGACTTACTGTGACGCCGGAATGAGGTTAGACTTACGGGCTGGAAGACACCCCCCGCAGAGGTTGACGAAGCCTCCGCGGCAACCAGCCCTGCGTTCCCAAAGACCGGGTCGGGTTGCACGGACACCACCACGTGTGCCCACGGCACGGACTACGGCGCGGGCTCTACCAAGCCCCAAACTACGACCCGAAGGTCCGCTGGCCTTGCCACAGGCGCGAAGAAGATTACGCATACGCGGGGCCAAAACATACCCCGCGCATAGCCGCAACTCCTCCGCCCTGCCTAATGTGTACCGTGCATGAGCCAAGCCCAACGAAACACTTGACCCATAGCCACGGTACCCACCAAGCAACCTGTGACAATTCCGCCCAACACTGGCCGCTGAACGGCCCGCCACCTTGAAGGCAGCCAAACCCACCGATCAAAAAGATCCGCCGGCCCTAAGAAGAGCCTTCGTCAAAAGGCGACGAGGCGCCATGAGCTTTCGCTCCCCACTCGTCCACCATAGAAGGCGGACCGCGGGCCTTGAAGGCCCGCCAACCCACGAGCCGAAGCTCCGCTGCCCCCCGAGGGGGGCCACCACTGGGTAATTTTTTAGAGAGGTTTTCTTCCTCGCGACCCAGCGCTAAGTGCAATGCGCCGAGCCCCCGACCCCCACGAAAACGTGCAGGGCTACGGGTTTGTGTGGCCGTGCAATGCCCGCCCTTAAAAAGACCAGGCAGCCACACGGTGTCAGAGTATTAGCCAAATACGTAGCAATGTCCTGAAAAGGACATGACCACGTAAGTGCCCAGGGTACACCGGCCAATCACATTGTGAGACCCACCGTTCGCGCCAGATGCAATAGCATCGAACGCGACTGGCGATCCCCCCAATGCAACCGACACGCGAGGAGGTTCTCTGACCTAGTACCCCAACCTTTTTTTTTTTTTTTTTTTTTTTTGGCGCAGGGGAATGCATTGACGCATTTCCCTCCCGGTTCGGGGAAACCGGGAAGGGGTATGTGGGACTCCCGGGCAACGGTGCCCGTCCTACCCACTAAACCCCTGCGTTGTTCCGACACACTGCAATTGGCGCTGCCATGGGGTACTTATCGCATTCACCACAGCAGCGTCGCAGCGAGCCTTTGGCAGGCTCTTCCACGAGGTGGGATGGGATACTCTCGAAACAAGAGGAGTATCCCTCGTCGCAGAGACCGTGCAATGCAGGTACCGTTCCCCTTGAGTACCCGCTGGCCCCTACTCGGCGATGGTAGACTGGCATAGGAGAAAACTCCCGACCAGCCCGCCCGCCGGGACGGGAGACTTCAGGGTGTAAAAAGCCCCGAAGTAACCCGCCCCGACGGCCCCCCCCATCATCGTCCTAATAAGGACGGTGTTGGGCGGGGCCTCGCCTCCCGCGATCCATCGGTGACAGGGGGGGCGGCAGAGGACGGCCTAGGGCCGCCGCCGCCGCCACCCCTGCCAGCGAGGGATCTGCCTCGCGTGCGTCGCTTCAGTTGCTGTAAGCAACTTTTACTGCCCACCATGTGGTCAGCCGGTAAACCGGCCTCGGCACATGGGGGGCAGTGAAGCGGCGCCGAGCACTCGACGGCCTTGTGGCCCGGCTGGCCGCAGCGGAAGCACGCTCCACTGCGGTCAGTTGCCGACGGGCACTGCGGCTTGGTGTGCCCCACACCCAAGCAGCGGTAGCACATCATGGGTCGTTGCTCCAGCACGACAACGCGCACGGAGCACCAACCCACGATGAGCTGGCCGTCTTTGCTGATGAGCTTCGCCGCAGCCGCAGGACACGTGACCCTTACGGATCCCGAGCCCCACCGGCCGCGGCGAATCTCACCAGCGCGGACCCGGTCCAGGGGACACTGTCCGGCACGAGCGACCGCCGCCCGAACCTCATCCACCTGGACGGAGTCGTCCAGCCCGGTCACGCGCAGATCGGCGCACTTGACCGGGACGGACACCCTGACGTCGTCGCCGAGCACCCCACGGAGGCGCTCGGCGAGGAGGTCGGCCCTGGCCGCACTATCTGGGCCCAAAACCTTCAGAAGGCGGGCCCCCGCCATCGTGTGCCGCATCCTAACGGTAGGGCGGTCCGTATCATCCTTCGTGGCGTCTCTCGCCCGGGTCAGCGCGTCCGCGTAAGTGACGCCGCGCTCTACGGCCTCAGGCGAGAGAGCCAGGGAGACGGCTGCGAGACTTGGCACCCGAAGTTGGGCACGCTTGCGTCGCTTCCTCTTCTTCGGTTTCTTCCCGTTACCGCCTTGGACTTGGCGCGGCTGCGGCTGCGGCGCAGGGGCTTGCACCTGCCGCTGTGCGGGAGTCTTCGCGGCTTGCGCATACGACTTCTGCGCCCGACGGGGGGCAGGCTGGGGCGGCTTAGGCGCTGGTGGTGTCACGGCCTGGTTTCCGGACTTGGCGGGCTTGACCTTGGCCCTTCTTCTCTTCTTGCCGACGAGGGTGAAGCCATCTTGCTCCATCTCTACCTCGCCGGCAACGCCAGATGGTTCCACCGCTAGAGGCGGGTGGGTGGCGCTCTTCTCTCTGCCAAGACGCGCATCCAACACGCGCCCAAAAAGACGCATGAGGCGCGCGTCCTCAACATCTCGGTCCAAGTCCGGTCCAGGCCTCGCTTCCCTAACGCAGACTGCGGGGAGCTCCTCCATATCCACAACAGGTGCCAGTGGGGCGGGCACATCCGATGGCGGGGTTGGGGGCACAGGGGGGGCGGGCATGAGGGCAGCCTCCAGCCGCCGCTGCAGACCCTGGCACTCCTCACGAAGGCCCGAGCACTCTCCGCGCAGCGCGTCCATTTGCGCGCGCAACAGGTTCACCTCCCCCGAAAGCCGGCCGTTGTCGGCTTGCAGCCGCTTCACCTCCGACGTGGCAGTCCGCTCGTACATCGCGTCCATGCTGTCTTCGATGCGGCTAGCCGCTGCCTTCAGGTCGCGCACCCAGGTTCCTTTTAGGTTTTTAGACCTAACCGCAATTCTCCCAATCAACGCTAGGTCGTCCATCAATCTGCACTTAAGCAGCCCTAGCGGTGGGTCCGACGGTCGCTCTCCCGGCGCCGGCATGCGACAGCGCGCCCATGAGTCCCTCGCATTACGCGACAGTCTTTCGATCTCCTCCTCCGAGTCAAGAGTGGCCAAAAAGCCGCCTCCCAACGTGGCCTCTCTCTCCTCCGATGACCTTCGTCGGACCGTCACCTGGCACGGAGACCGCACCGCAGCTTGATCCAGCGTGGCCGATGGTGCCGACGGGGTCGATGGGGGGGTCGCCAAGGCAAGCCGCGCCAGCTCACGACGCGACACTCTCCTCAGCACCACCTTCGCTTCCGGAAGCCCTTCCCTGACACTGGGCGGGTCCGCAGGGAGCCTCTTCCTGCTTCCACTTCTAAGCAGGCGCTCACAATCTTCCCGAACTGCAGACGTGTCGGAAAACGTGTCGTCACTATCTAACGCGCCCGACATGGCGCTGTCAGTCCTACATTCCTCCTCAAAAGCTATCTCCGAGCCACAGCCAACACTGCTGTCCCGGCTCCGTACCTTCTCCACCTCCTCCTCAACAACACGGAGACGCTGTGAAGCGCCCCCGACGCGGTGATTGCCCCCCCCAGAAACGGTGGGGCTGCCCGAGCCAGAAGGCCCGGGGAGGGATTCTCCGACCGCGGGGCGGCCGGTACCCTCCTGGGGTAGTATTTCTTTGTCACTCGCGTTATTCATATTGTTTGTACCAACTCCCGAAACAAAAACGTCAAAAACAAAAACATAACTGAATAGAAACAAGAAAGAAGAATAAGAAATAAATAAAACAAAACAAAACAGAAAAGAAAACCAAAAGATAGAGAAATAAAAAGGAAAATAAAAGGTCCAGGGCTCGGGACCGGGCTCCCCCCGGCCACTCAGCCTATCGCCGCCCTGGGAAACTTAGGCTTAGGTCGGTGGCGGCAAAAGCCGTTGGCTGACCGAAGTCTGACCACCGAGAGTGTAATTTTTTATTGAGGTTTTCTTCCTCGCAGCCCAACGCTCAGTGCGCCGGGCCCCCGACCCGTGAGGGCAACGGGCTAGTGTGACCGTGCAATGCCCGCCCTGACAGAACAGAGCGAGCAGCCACACTCTCCGCGACCTTGAAGGCCGCCGACCCACGACCCGAAGGTCCACTCCCCCGACTGGGGCCACCAAAGGGTAATTTTTTAGAGAGGTTTTCTTCCTCGCGACCCAGCGCTAAGTGCAATGCGCCGAGCCCCCGACCCTCACGAAAACGTAAGGGCTACGGGATTGTGTGGCCGTGCAATGCCCGCCCTCAAAGAGACCAGGCAGCCACACTTCCAGTATTGTCCGCGCCGGCCGCAGCCGGTACCCCCCATATCTGGAGGGCGTTCCCCTATCCGCAACCCGGGGGACGCGTCCGATGGCAGACTGGAAACCGCACACGGAACCTAGTACCCCAACCTAACCTAACCTAACCTAACCTAACCTAACCTAACCTAACCTAACCTAACCTAACCTAACCTAACCTTTTTTTTTTTTTTTTTTTTTTTTTTTTTTTTTAACGACGGAAAATGCGTTACGCATACCCCGGCACTTTTGGGAAGCACCGGGGTTATGTGGGACTCCTCCCCCAGAGTGGGGGCCCTACCCACTAAAAACCGTCGCTTCCCCAGACAGGAGGCTGCATACGAGGACGGACGCGGGGAGCTCATCGCAGACGTCCGCATCCGCCCCGCAGCACGGCCGAAATCGGCCTCCGCCACTCCCCGGAGGGATGGAGTACTCACCCGTAGGCTTTCCTCCCCATCTTTGGAGACGTTGGATACGGCAGGGTTCCCACCCCTGCCGCCGTCCCCCGCGAACCTTGCAGGTCCGCTAGCCACGACCCACCCACGAGGGAGGGTCCGCTGGTCCTGAAAAGGACCGTTTGGGTGTGACCGGCAGAGAAAACTCTACCGCCACGGGCTAAGGTGCTGCTGTTGCGGGGACACTTAAGGGGCTTAAGATCCCGCCCGGCGCCAACAACACCGTCGCCGAAGACGGCCGCCTGAAGCGACCCGCAGCCTTGAAGGCCGCCCATCCTACGTCCCACCGGACAACTTCCCGCCGCAGACAAAGCGCCGCACACCCGTCTGGGCCGCGACTTACGGTGACGCCGGAATGAGGTTAGACTTACGGGCTGGAAGCGACCCCCGCAGAGGTTGGCGAGGCCTCCGCGGCAACCAGCCCTGCGTTCCCAAAGACCGGGTCGGGTTGCACGGACCACCACGTGTGCCCACGGCACGGACTACGGCGCGGGCTCTACCAAGCCCCAAACTACGACCCGAAGGTCCGCTGGCCTTGACACAGGCGCGAAGAAGATTACGCATACGCGGGGCCAAAACATACCCTGCGCATAGCCGCAACTCCTCCGCCCTGCCTAATGTGTACCGTGCATGAGCCAAGCCCAACGAAACACTTGACCCATAGCCACGGTACCCACCAAACAACCTGTGACAATTCCGCCCAACACTGGCCGCTGAACGGCCCGCCACCTTGAAGGCAGCCAACCACCGATCAAAAATGATCCTCCGGCCCTGAAAAGAGCCTTTCCACAAGAGGCGACGAAGCGCCATGAGCGAAAATCCGCTCCCCACTCGTCCACCGTAGAAGGCGGACCGCGGGCCTTGAAGGCCCGCCAACCCACGAGCCGAAGCTCCGCTGCCCCCCGAGGGGGGCCACCACTGGGTAATTTTTTAGAGAGGTTTTCTTCCTCGCGACCCAGCGCTAAGTGCAATGCGCCGAGCCCCCGACCCCCACAAAAACGTGCAGGGCTACGGGTTTGTGTGGCCGTGCAATGCCCGCCCTTAAAAAGACCAGGCAGCCACACGGTGTCAGAGTATTAGCCAAATAGGTAGCCCTGTCCTGAAAAGGACATGACCACGTAAGTGCCCAGGGTACACCGGCCAATCACATTGTGAGACCCACCGTTCGCGCCAGATGCAATAGCATCGAACGCGACTGGCGATCCCCCTAATGCAACCGACACGCGAGGAGGTTCTCTGACCTAGTACCCCAACCTAACCTAACCTAACCTAACCTAACCTTTTTTTTTTTTTTTTTTTTTTTTAACGACGGAAAATGCGTTACGCATACCCCGGCACTTTTGGGAAGCACCGGGGTTATGTGGGACTCCTCCCCCAGAGTGGGGGCCCTACCCACTAAAAACCGTCGCTTCCCCAGACAGGAGGCTGCATACGAGGACGGACGCGGGGAGCTCATCGCAGACGTCCGCATCCGCCCCGCAGCACGGCCGAGATCGGCCTCCACCACTCCCCGGAGGGATGGAGTACTCGCCCGCAGGCTTTCCTCCCCATCTCTGGAGACGTTGGATACGGCAGGGTTCCCACCCCTACCGCCGTCCCCCGCGAACCTTGAAGGCCCGCAAGCCACGACCCACCCAAGAGGGAGGGTCCGCTGGTCCTGAGAAGGACCGTTTGGGTGTGGCCGGCAGAGAAAACTCCGCCGCCACGGGCTAAGGTGCTGCTGTTGCGGGGACACAAGGGGCTTCAGCCCGCCCGGCGCCAACAACACCGTCGCCGAAGACGGCCACCTGAAGCGACCCGCAGCCTTGAAGGCCGCCCATCCTACGTCCCACCGGACAACTTCCCGCCGCAGACAAAACGCCGCACACCCGTCTGGGCCGCGACTTACGGTGACGCCGGAATGAGGTTAGACTTACGGGCTGGAAGACACCCCCCGCAGAGGTTGGCGAGGCCTCCGCGGCAACCAGCCCTGCGTTCCCAAAGACCGGGTCGGGTTGCACGGACACCACCACGTGTGCCCACGGCACGGACTACGGCGCGGGCTCTACCAAGCCCCAAACTACGACCCTAAGGTCCGCTGGCCTTGCCACAGGCGGGAAGAAGATTACGCATACGCGGGGCCAAAACATACCCCGCGCATAGCCGCAACTCCTCCGCCCTGCCTAATGTGTACCGTGCATGAGCCAAGCCCAACGAAACACTTGACCCATAGCCACGGTACCCACCAGACAACCTGTGACAATTCCGCCCAACACTGGCCGCTGAACGGCCCGCCACCTTGAAGGCAGCCAAATCCACCGATCAAAAAGATCCGCCGGCCCTAAAAAGAGCCTTCGTCAAAAGGCGACGAAGCGCCACGAGCGAAAATCCGCTCCCCACTCGTCCACCGTAGAAGGCGGACCGCGGGCCTTGAAGGCCCGCCAACCCACGAGCCGAAGCTCCGCTGCCCCCCAAGGGGGGCCACCACTGGGTAATTTTTTAGAGAGGTTTTCTTCCTCGCGACCCAGCGCTAAGTGCAATGCGCCGAGCCCCCGACCCTCACGAAAACGTAAGGGCTACGGGTTTGTGTGGCCGTGCAATGCCCGCCCTTAAAAAGACCAGGTAGCCACACGGTGTCAGAGTATTAGCCAAATACGCAGCAATGTCCTGAAAAGGACATGACCACGTAAGTGCCCAGGGTACACCGGCCAATCACATTGTGAAACCCACCGTTCGCGCCAGATGCAATAGCATCGAACGCGACTGGCGATCCCCCCAATGCAACCGACACGCGAGGAGGTTCTCTGACCTAGTACCCCAACCTAACCTTTTTTTTTTTTTTTTTTTTTTTTTTTTTTTTTTTTTTTTTTTTTTAAACGACGGAAAATGCGTTACGCATACCCCGGCACTTTTGGGAAGCACCGGGGTTATGTGGGACTCCTCCCCCAGAGTGGGGGCCCTACCCACTAAAAACCGTCGCTTCCCCAGACAGGAGGCTGCATACGAGGACGGACGCGGGGAGCTCATCGCAGACGTCCGCATCCGCCCCGCAGCACGGCCGAAATCGGCCTCCACCACTCCCCGGAGGGATGGAGTACTCGCCCGCAGGCTTTCCTCCCCATCTCTGGAGACGTTGGATACGGCAGGGTTCCCACCCCTACCGCCGTCCCCCGCGAACCTTGAAGGCCCGCAAGCCACGACCCACCCAAGAGGGAGGGTCCGCTGGTCCTGAAAAGGACCGTTTGGGTGTGGCCGGCGGAGAAAACTCCGCCGCCACGGGCTAAGGTGCTGCTGTTGCGGGGACACAAGGGGCTTCAGCCCGCCCGGCGCCAACAACACCGTCGCCGAAGACGGCCGCCTGAAGCGACCCGCAGCCTTGAAGGCCGCCCATCCTACGTCCCACCGGACAACTTCCCGCCGCAGACAAAACGCCGCACACCCGTCTGGGCCGCGACTTACTGTGACGCCGGAATGAGGTTAGACTTACGGGCTGGAAGACACCCCCCGCAGAGGTTGACGAAGCCTCCGCGGCAACCAGCCCTGCGTTCCCAAAGACCGGGTCGGGTTGCACGGACACCACCACGTGTGCCCACGGCACGGACTACGGCGCGGGCTCTACCAAGCCCCAAACTACGACCCGAAGGTCCGCTGGCCTTGCCACAGGCGCGAAGAAGATTACGCATACGCGGGGCCAAAACATACCCCGCGCATAGCCGCAACTCCTCCGCCCTGCCTAATGTGTACCGTGCATGAGCCAAGCCCAACGAAACACTTGACCCATAGCCACGGTACCCACCAAGCAACCTGTGACAATTCCGCCCAACACTGGCCGCTGAACGGCCCGCCACCTTGAAGGCAGCCAAACCCACCGATCAAAAAGATCCGCCGGCCCTAAGAAGAGCCTTCGTCAAAAGGCGACGAGGCGCCATGAGCTTTCGCTCCCCACTCGTCCACCATAGAAGGCGGACCGCGGGCCTTGAAGGCCCGCCAACCCACGAGCCGAAGCTCCGCTGCCCCCCGAGGGGGGCCACCACTGGGTAATTTTTTAGAGAGGTTTTCTTCCTCGCGACCCAGCGCTAAGTGCAATGCGCCGAGCCCCCGACCCCCACGAAAACGTGCAGGGCTACGGGTTTGTGTGGCCGTGCAATGCCCGCCCTTAAAAAGACCAGGCAGCCACACGGTGTCAGAGTATTAGCCAAATACGTAGCAATGTCCTGAAAAGGACATGACCACGTAAGTGCCCAGGGTACACCGGCCAATCACATTGTGAGACCCACCGTTCGCGCCAGATGCAATAGCATCGAACGCGACTGGCGATCCCCCCAATGCAACCGACACGCGAGGAGGTTCTCTGACCTAGTACCCCACCCCAACCTAACCTAACCTTTTTTTTTTTTTTTTTTTTTTTTTTTTTTTTTCTTCATGTTGGAAAAACGTTTTATACGTACCCCGACGTGATAAGGGGCCACGTCGAGGTTATGTCGGAGTCCTGCCTAAGAGACCGCAGTGTACCGACTAAAAAACCAACAGTATCCCGGAAGCGCACATGCCAGAAAATGATGCACCACACGAGGAACTAAGTAGGCGTTCGCGTGGTGCACCGGCATCGGTCGTCGCCGACCTCTACTCCTCCGAGAGATGTCCCCGGGACACGATGGACATCTCTCCCGCGCTGGGGCTGAGTGTATGGTGAGTGATGGGGCCCTATCCCATCACCCACCGCCCCTGACTAAGGCTGGTTGAGCTGGCCATACAGCCGGCGCCTCCTGCCCTGTCGTCGCCTGCGGTTCGGGTCAGCGTCTGGCAAAGCCTCGCGCTCCCGTTCCGCTGCCTCCTTCGCGAGCATAACTTGTTCGCAGAAGGAGGCAACAACGTCCCACGACGTCGCGCTGCCGACCATGTTCTGGATCACGGTCGGCAGTGAGAGGTCACCACCAATTCTGGAGATGAGGGCGCGGCGTTGTGGCTCCCACTTGACACACGACGTGAGCGTATGCTGCGCCGTGTCCTCATCTCCCCCGCACTCGTTGCAGCGAGGGCCCGGCTCCCTGCCGAGCCTGTGCAGATACTGGCCGAAGCATCCATGGTTCGTCAATATCTGCACAAGCCGGAAGGACAAAGAGCCGTGCCGTCGGGCAACCCACTCCGCCATGTGCGGCAGAATTCCCGTCACGGTCCAGTGGCCCGCCGAGGGCGACTGCAGCCTGGTACGCCACTTTCGCATCACTATGCGATGGGCCCTCTCTCTCCAGCGCCGAATGAGCTCCGGCGCCGGACGCAAACCCTCGGCGCGAACGACCGCGCTGCGCCTGTACACGTCCGCCAACGCTAAGGCGTCCAGGTCCCAGGGTGGGGTCCCGGCTATTAAGCACGCGGCCTCGTACGATACGGTGCAGTAACCGCGTATGACCCTGACAGCCATGACCCGCTGCGAGCGTCGCAGCAGGGCCGTATTGCGTGGTGACAGGGTCTCCGCCCACACCGGAGCACCGTACAAGGCCATCGACCGCACCACCCCAGTGAACAGGCGGCGACAGGTCGCGCTCGGGCCAACCTAACCTTTTTTTTTTTTTTTTTTTTTAATGTTGGAAAAACGTTTTATACGTACCCCGACGTGATAAGGGGCCACGTCGAGGTTATGTCGGAGTCCTGCCTAAGAGACCGCAGTGTACCGACTAAAAAACCAACAGTATCCCGGAAGCGCTCATGCCATAAGAAAGATGCACCACGCGAGGAACAAAGTAGACGTTCGCGTGGTGCACCGGCATCGGTCGTCACCGACCTCTACTCCTCCGAGAGATGTCCCCGGGACACGATGGACATCCCTCACGCGCTGGGGGCTGAGTGTATGGTGAGTGATGGGGCCCTATCCCATCACCCACCGCCCCTGACTAAGGCTGGTTGAGCTGGCCATACAGCCGGCGCCTCCTGCCCTGTCGTCGCCTGCGGTTCGGGTCAGCGTCTGGCATAGCCTCGCGCTCCCGTTCCGCTGCCTCCTTCGCAAGCATGACTTGTTCGCAGAAGGAGGCAACAACGTCCCACGACGTCGCGCTGCCGACCATGTTTTGGATCATGGTCGGCAGCGAAAGGTCAACACCAACAGCAGAGATGAGGGCGCGGCGTTGTGGCGCCCACTTGACGCACGCAGCGAGAGTGTGCTGCGCCGTGTCCTCATCTGCTCCGCACTCGTTGCAGCGAGGGCCCGGCTCCCTGCCGAGCCTGTGCAGATACTGGCCGAAGCAACCATGGTTCGTCAATATCTGCACAAGCCGGAAAGACAGTGAGCCGTGCCGTCGGGCAACCCATTCCGCCAGATGCGGCAGAATTCCCGTCACGGTCCAGTGGCCCGCCGAGGGCGACTGCAGCCTGGCCCGCCACTTCCGCATGACAATGCGTTGGGCCCTATCCCTCCAGCGCCGAATGAGCTCCGGCGCCGGACGCAAACCTTCAGCGCGGACCGCCGCACTGCGCCTATAAACGTCCGCCAACGCTAAGGCGTCCAGGTCCCAGGGTGGGGTCCCGGCTAACAAGCACGCGGCCTCGTACGAGACGGTGCAGTACCCGCGTATGACCCTGACCGCCATGACCCGCTGCGAGCGTCGCAGCAGGGCCGTATTACGTGGCGACAGGGTCTCCGCCCACACCGGAGCACCGTACAAGGCCATCGACCGCACCACCCCGGTAAACAGGCGGCGGCAGGTCGCGTTAGGGCCGCTAACGTTGGGCAGGAGCCGGCTGAGAGCCCCGGCCGCTTGCATAAGCTTTGGACTCAAACGGCGGAAGTGTTCATCGAACGACCACCGTGAGTCCAACACCAAACCCAAATAGCGCATGTGCGCACTAATGTCCACGCGCACCCTATTGATGTAAAGGTGCGCTCCAGCTGGTGGTCTTCGGCGGGGGCCACAAAAGAATATTGCCTCCGTCTTTTCCACCGCGACTTTCAGACCCAAACTTTCTATACGTCGCACTACTTGACCCGCGCCAACAGTGGCCAGGCGTATCGCGGCCCGAAAATCGGCCGCTTTGGCCAGGACCAGAGTGTCGTCCGCATAACACACAACACTCAGGCCCGGCAATAGTGCTCCCCGTAGGACAAAGTCATATCCTATGTTCCACAGGGTCGGCCCAAGCACCGAACCCTGCGGAACGCCGCACGACATCCCCTTCTCGACGAGATTCCCGTCGCGGTCGACACACTGAATGCGCCGACCGCGCAGGTAATCGCCAATGAGGCGCCTCAGATACGCTGGGATGTTATGGTACCTGAGGCCCTCGTCTATCACGCTGAAGGGCAGGGTGTTGAACGCATTCGCGATGTCTAATGACACCGCGAGAACAACCCTGCCCCTGGCGGTCTCCTCCTCCGCAACAGCCCTGACGCTCATGATAGCGTCGACGGTGGAGCGGGCCTCGCGAAAGCCGTACTGAGCCGGCGACAAATTCGGACCCTCCGCATTCAGGTGGCGGGTGATCCGCCCAGCGACGATGCGCTCAAAAAGCTTCCCTACCTCCGCCAAAAGAACAATCGGGCGGTAGGCAGAGGGCAAATTCGGCGGCTTATTCGGCTTCTGGAGCAGGACGAGTCGCCCCACCTTCCAGGGAGCCGGAAAACTGCTGGATGCAAAGCACGCATCGAAAAGCCCACGGACGTGGCTCTCCAGGGACCCGAGGTAGATAGCCAAAATTCGGCCGGAGACACCATCGGGACCCGGAGCCGTGGTTTTGGCCCGCATCTTCGACACGGCCGCATCGAACTCCCCGTCAGTGATGGTAGGCGGGGGGGACGACTGGTGGTCGTCGTCACTATCCCGAACTTGGCGGGACGCACGCATCGGCGGGACAAACTCCTCTCGCTCTGGAAACAGAGACGAGATCACCTCGCGCAGGAGGGAGGGCTGCAGCAAATCGATAGCCGGGGGGCCTTTGGACAGTTTGTCGCGGACCATTTTATAGGGCCTGCCCCAGGGATCCCCGTCTATTTCCTCCAGCATGCGCTCGCGGGCGGATGTTTTTGCCCTGCTAATCGCAAGCTGGAGGATTTTGCGAGCCTCGCTCACCTCCTGCTGCGTGACCGCCTCGGTCGCCGGATCACGGCCAGTTCTGCGCCGTCGACACCGCGTGAGGGCACGGCGCTTAGCGGTGCAGTCCGCGCGGAGGGCCGCCACTTCAGGGCACCACCAATACACTTCCTTTCTGGGGGGGCGACGTGTGGCTCGAGGCATCGCCGAATCGCTGACGCGCGTTAGGGCTTCGCCGAGCAGAGTTGCCTCTTCGTCAACCTCCCCCATCGTGGGCCGGATGTTAATGGCTTCCACGATCGCCGCCTCAATGGCCAGATCTCGGTCCAACTTGGACTGGGCCCACCTCGGGAACTTGTGCAAGCCGCCCCTGTTAGGGGGCGGGTGGATGACATGATGTTGAGGGGAGACGCTGAACCGGATATACCGATGGTCGGACAACGTTTCCTCGTCCACGATTACACGCCAATCGTGCACTCGTGCGGCGACAGCAGGGCTAGCGAACGTTACATCCACTATAGACCCACCCTGCTGCCTCACACACGTGTATTCGGTGCCACGATTGAGGACAACGAGTCCGACCATGGTGGCCCATTCCACCAGCAGTTCTCCCCGAGTGTCAGTCCTCGGTGAGCCCCAAGCAGTCGCCTTTGCGTTGAAGTCGCCCATTAAAACGACCGGCCGTGGTTGAGCACGGCGAACGACAACGGTCAACTCCCGCAAGAACTCTTCAAAGTCGGCCAGGGTTTTGTTGGGGGAGAAGTACCCTCCAACAACCGCTAGGTCACCCCACAAGGCGGATACGAGACCCCGCCCTTTGTGCAGCACGGAAAAAGGCTGTGCACCTGCGCCACACGAGCCCACGACAGCCACGGCATTGGAATGGTCCGTGGCCCAGTATGGACTCGTGATGGCAAAGTACGGCTCTGAAGCCACGCATACGTCAATCGACCACTGCCTCGAGGACTGGATAAATAGATCCTGAGCCCCCGAGCAGTGGTTCAGATTCCCCAACAGGAAGTTAATGGGTCGACCGAGGTCCATTAATGCTCCATAGCCACCTGCTGCAAGCTCGCTGGAGGCGGAGCAGCACTCGGAACTCGGTCACCCGCGGCCTTGGCGGGGAGCTTGCCCTTCTTCTTAATTGAGCGCGAGTTGCAGTTCTTCCCCATCATCGAGTGCTGCGCAGGGCGTTTTGCCTCAGCGCAGATGGGACAGTGGGCAACTGCCGTGCAGGCCGCCGACTTGTGATCCGGCTTGCCGCACCGGAAACACAAGTTACTCCGGTCGATCGTCGATGGGCAACGTTGTTTGGTGTGGCCCGCCTCAAGGCATTTGTAGCACTTGAGGGGCTGAGCGTCGAGTAAGCGGACTTGGGCCGCACTCCAGCCCACCAATAACCGCTTCGCATCCGCAAGGGTTTTACCCGCCACCACAGGGCAGCGGACCCAAGCGGATCCCATTCCACCCGGTCCACGACGGATGTCCCCGACGCGGACCTGGTCTGACTGGCAATTGCCCTGTTGGCAGATCGCCTGCACGACGTCCTCCTTCGTGATGGAGTCGTCCAGGCCGGTCAGACGAAGATCAACCGTTTTGGTCGGTCTCGTGACCTGGACGCTCGGACCCAGGATTTCCCTCATCTTGGCGGCCAAAAGGTCCGCCTTGGCGTTATTGTTTTCGCCGACGACGTGCAGAATACGGGCCCCTGTTGCGGTCTCCCGAATCTTAAGAGGCGGGAGGCCTAGGGCTTCTTTCTCGCCCTCAATGCCCAGCCTGGCCTTGGTGAGGATGTCGGCGTAGCTTAGGCCGTTCTTCTCGTCTTCCGGGCTTAAGCTAACCACTACAGCCGCAGACCGAGGGGCGCGTAATCTCGGGGCCCGTTTCTTTTTGGGCTTGTCCGTAGCCGCGGCTCCCTTATGAGCTTGGGACTGGGCACCAGAAACGTTGGTTGTTTGGGCGGGTTTCTTGCCCTTTTTCTTCACGACTGTCACCCAGCCGTCTGCATCGGGTCCAGGCTTGGACGAGGCCGACGTTGTAGACGGGACGGGCTGGGAGACAGCCGCAGGCTTAGAGGCCTGAGCCTTCTGGTTGGCCTTACCCTTGCCCGCTTTGGACGGCGGGGCCTTCCTCGGCGCGGGTTTCGGCACAGCCGCTGGTGGGGCTGCAGAAGCAGCGGAAGTGGCAGCAACGGCAGCCGCGACAGCAGCAGCTCGCACTTCATGAGCGAGGGGAGGGCGCGGCCGATCCGGCGTGCGCTTGCTCTCCTCGTAAATCGCGAACTTGTTGTCAATCATTTTGCCCACTTCCCGGAGCAAGGCACGGAAGGTATTCCCGTCGGGAAGGGGCTCATCCTCGGCCAAAACGACGGAGGGCTTGGAAGCCGTCTGAGGCGACCTGAAGTCTTTAGAGGACGGGACGACCTCGGGAGCGGGCAGACACGCATCCGTCTCCATGGTCTCCTCTACTGGACGGTTGGGGATGGGCAACCTGGGCAAAGAAACCACAGGTGCCTGCGAGCCCAATTGGGCAACCGTCTTCTGCAGACCCTCCACAGCCTTGCGGAGGGTGTCAATTTCCTGCTGCATGCGCTTGTTCTCAGCAAGCAGCCGGCGTGTTTCCTCCGATGACGTCCTCATACTGAGGGTTTCCACTATACGCCCCAGTGACAAATTGGCGTTTTTTACGTCCCGCTGCATAGTCCCTTTGACGTTTTTGGACTTCCCTATTGCAGTCGAGACGACGTCCATGTAAAGGCGCGCGCTGCGCGCCAGACCATCTGCCGACATTTCCTCGGCCTTCGCATCTTCCAAGGGAGGAAGGGCGCCAAGGTTGGCGGTTGAAGTATCCGCCTTCTTCAGCAACCCGCTCACCTGAGCCTCTAGGTCGCCATCCTCCTCCAACTCGCAGGCTTTCTTGTATTGGGCCTTTGCGTTGGCCCAGCCCACGTATTCATGCGTTGTCGGAGGTCGACCACGACTACGACCCTTGTTACCGCACTGCTCCTGAGGAGCGTCGAACTCACTGGAGTCCGAAGAATCAGACTCCTCTTCCTGTCTTGGCCGTTTGGCCGATGACTTCTTTTTGGACACGAGTCCACTACCCAGCGTCTCCCTGTCGGTCGACGCGCACGAATCGTGCCTGCTTCTGGTCTTCACGCTCTCAGCGACGCTTGCCGCTGAGGCCCACCTACTCATACATCCCTCCGAGCCGGAGCTCCTCATCAAAGAATTTTTTGTGAAACGATTTGAACCTGCCATATGATTCCCACGAGTGTGGGGGAAATAAAAAGTCCACCCCGGCGGTGCCCCCTGCACCGGGGTAACCCTAATACACCTGAGGGTCGGGCGGTCCTCAGGGTTGGCGCTAGCTGGTGGACTTACCCAGCCCACCACCTTATAAATAAGGCGACCCGTCGCCACGTTCCCCAACGACAGGCCTTTGGGGTTTTTTATAGACGTTGTCTCGTCTTGGGCCGGCCGATTAAGGCAAGCCCCCTGCTCCCTACGCCGTCCGCGAGACATGACCACGACAACGACAAGGGTTTACAGGTTGTCCGACGATGGCCGAAGCCTGTCCGACTACTACGACACCGCAGCAGCCGAACTCGCCGCACCGCGGGCCTTGAAGGCCCGCCATACCACGCCACCCGAAGGTGGCCACTGAGCCGACCAATGAAGGTAAGCTCCGTCGGGACCGGCCAGTTAAGGCAAGCCCCAGAGACGACGTGATGGAGTGTGGAAGCACCCCACGTCGAAGAACAAAAAGTTCCGTGGGCCTTGGAGACCCACCATACCGCGACAAAAGTCCGCTGGCCCTAAAAAGAGCCTTTTCTACCACAAAGGCGCAATAGCACCACGAGCGAAAACGCTCCCAACACCGTCCGACAAAACGGACCGCGGCCAACTAGGCCGCCATCCACCGAGCCGAAGCTCCACCGGCCCCCACAAGGAGGGCCCCACCAGGGTGATTTTTTATAGAGGTTTTCTTCCTCGCAGCCCGACGCTCAGTGCGCCGAGCCCCCGACCCCCACAAAAACGTGAGGGCTTACGGGTTTGTGTGGCTGTGCAATGCCCGCCCTCAAAGAGACCAGGCAGCCACACGTCCAGTGCTGTCCGCGCCGGCCGCAGCCGGTACCCCCCATATCTGGAGGGCGTTCCCCTATCCGCAACCCGGGGGACGCGTCCGATGGCGTACTGGAACCGCAACACGGACGGGCCAACCTAACCTTTTTTTTTTTTTTTTTTTTTTTTTTTTTTTTTTTTTTTTTTTTTTTTTTTTTATCGACGAAAAATGCGTTACGCATACCCCGGTGCTTGTGGGAAGCGCCGGGGTTATGTGGGACTCCTCCCCCAGAGTGGGGGTCCTACCCACTAAAAACCGTCGCTTCTCCAGCAGGCTGCATATGAGGACGGATGCGGGGAGCTCATCGCAGACGTCCGCATCCGCCCCGCAGGACGACCGTTTTCGGCCACCGCCGCTCACCGGAGGGATGGAGTACTAACCCGCAGGCTTTCCTCCCCACACACGGAGACGTGGAATGCAGCAAGGGTCCCACCCCCTACCGCCGTCCCCCGCGAACCTTGCAGGTCCGCTAGCCACGACCCCCCCCCCGGGAGGAGAGGTCCACTGGTCCTGAGAAGGACCGTTTGGGTGTGGCCGGCAGAGAATTCTCCGCCGCCACGGGCTCAGACGTTGCCGTTGCGGGGACACAGGGGGCTTAAGAGCCCGCCCGGCGCCGACAACACCGTCACCGACGACCAGCCGCCTGAAGCGACCCACCGGTTTTGCAAACCGGCCATCCACCGACCGCGAAGGGTCCGCTAGCCATGAAGGCTCCCACTAAGGCGCATAAAAGCGGCGCGCAGCCTTGAAGGCCGCCATACCTCGTCCCGCCGGACAACTTCCCGCCACAGTCAAAACGCCGCACACCCGTCTGGGCCGCGCCTTACGGTGACGCCGGAATGAGGTTAGACTTATGGGCTGGAAGTGACCCCCGCGGAGGTTCATCACGTCTCCGCGGCAACCAGCCCTGCGTTCCCAAAGACCGGGTCGGGTTGCACGGACACCACCACGTGTGCCCACGGCACGGACTGCAGCGCGGGCTCTAGAAAGCCCCAAACTACGACCCGAAGGTCCGCTGGCCTTGACACAGGCGCGAAGAAGATTACGCATACGCGGGGCCACAACATACCCTACGCATAGCCGCAACTCCTCCGCCCTGCCTAATGTGTGCCGTGCATGAGCCAAGCCCAACGAAACACTTGACCCATAACCACGGCACCCATCAAACAACCTATGCCAATTCCGCCCAACACTGGCCGCTGAACGGCCCGCCACCTTAAAGGCAGCCAAACTAAGCAGCTAAACAAGCCTTTTCGACAAAAGGCGACAAAGCGCCACGAGCGAACAACCGCTCCCCACTCACCGCCACAGAAGGCGGTTCGCGGGCCTTGAAGGCCCGCCATTCCACGAGCCGAAGCTCCACTGCCCCCCGAGGGGGCCCTACCAGGGTAATTTTTTAGAGAGGTTTTCTTCCTCGCGACCCAGCGCTAAGTGCAATGCGCCGAGCCCCCGACCCCCACAAAAAACGTGAGGGCTACGGGATTGTGTGGCCGTGCAATGCCAGAAGGCAGCCACACGGTGTCAGAGTATTGGCCAAATAGGTATCCCTGTCCTGAAAAGGACATGAATAAATAAGTGCCCAGGGTACGCCGGCCGTACACATTGTGAAACCCACCGTTCGCGCCAGATGCAATAGCATCGAACGCGACTGGCGATCCCCCAATGCATCCAGCACGCGAGGAGGCTCTCTGACCCAGTACCCCGGGCCAACCTTTTTTTTTTTTTTTTTTTTTTTTTTTAATGTTGGAAAAACGTTTTATACGTACCCCGGCGTGATAAGGGGCCACGCCGAGGTTATGTCGGAGTCCTGCCTAAGAGACCGCAGTGTACCGACTAAAAAACCAACAGTATCCCGGAAGCGCACATGCCAGAAAATGATGCACCACACGAGGAACTAAGTAGGCGTTCGCGTGGTGCACCGGCATCGGTCGTCGCCGACCTCTACTCCTCCGAGAGATGTCCCCGGGACACGATGGACATCTCTCCCGCGCTGGGGCTGAGTGTATGGTGAGTGATGGGGCCCTATCCCATCACCCACCGCCCCTGACTAAGGCTGGTTGAGCTGGCCATACAGCCGGCGCCTCCTGCCCTGTCGTCGCCTGCGGTTCGGGTCAGCGTCTGGCAAAGCCTCGCGCTCCCGTTCCGCTGCCTCCTTCGCGAGCATGACTTGTTCGCAGAAGGAGGCAACAACGTCCCACGACGTCGCGCTGCCGACCATGCTTTGGATCATGGTCGGCAGCGAAAGGTCAACACCTATAGCGGAGATGAGGGCGCGGCGTTGTGGCGCCCACTTGACACACGACGCGAGCGTATGCTGCGCCGTGTCCTCATCTCCCCCGCACTCGTTGCAGCGAGGGCCCGGCTCCCTGCCGAGCCTGTGCAGATACTGGCCGAAGCATCCATGGTTCGTCAATATCTGCACAAGCCGGAAGGACAAAGAGCCGTGCCGTCGGGCAACCCACTCCGCCATGTGCGGCAGAATTCCCGTCACGGTCCAGTGGCCCGCCGAGGGCGACTGCAGCCTGGTACGCCACTTTCGCATCACTATGCGATGGGCCCTCTCCCTCCAGCGCCGAATGAGCTCCGGCGCCGGACGCAATCCCTCGGCGCGGACAGCCGCGCTGCGCCTGTACACGTCCGCCAACGCTAAGGCGTCCAGGTCCCAGGGTGGGGTCCCGGCTATTAAGCACGCGGCCTCGTACGATACGGTGCAGTAACCGCGTATGACCCTGACAGCCATGACCCGCTGCGAGCGTCGCAGCAGGGCCGTATTGCGCGGTGACAGGGTCTCCGCCCACACCGGAGCACCGTACAAGGCCATCGACCGCACCACCCCGGTGAACAGACGGCGACAGGTCGCGCTCGGGCCACTGACGTTCGGCAAAAGCCTACTCAGGGCCCCGGCCGCTTGCGAGAGCTTGGGACTCAAACGGCGGAAGTGCTCATCAAACGACCACCGCGAGTCCAAGACCAGTCCCAAATAGCGCATGTGCGCCTTTATTTCCACACGCACCCCATTTATTAACAGATGCGCCCCGCCTGGTTGTCTTCGGCGGGGGCCGCAGAAAAATAGAGCTTCGGTCTTTTCGACCGCCACTCTTAGGCCCAAACTCTGGATCCTCCGCACGACTTGGCCCACGCCAACAGTGGCTAGGCGGATGGCAGCCTGAAAATCAGCCGCCCTGGCCAGGACCAGAGTGTCGTCCGCATAGCACACAACACTCAGGCCCGGCAATAGTGCGCCCCGCAACACAAAGTCGTAGCCGATGTTCCACAGGGTCGGCCCAAGGACCGAACCCTGTGGGACACCGCACGACATGCCCCGCTCTACAAGATTCCCGTCGCGGTCGACACACTGAATGCGCCGACCGCGCAGGTAGTCACCAATGAGGCGCCTCAGGTACGATGGGATTTTGTGGTACCTGAGGCCCTCGTCTATCACGCTGAAGGGCAGGGTGTTGAACGCATTCGCGATGTCTAAAGACACCGCGAGAACAACCCTGCCCCTGGCGGTTTCTTCCTCCGCTATAGCCTTAACGCCCATGATGGCGTCCACAGTGGAGCGTGCCTCACGAAACCCAAACTGGGACGGCGACAAGTTCGGACCCGTTGAGTTCAAATGCCGGGTGATCCGCCCGGCGATAATTCTCTCAAATAACTTCCCTACCTCCGCCAGGAGCACAATCGGGCGGTAGGCAGAAGGCAAGTTCGGCGGCTTGTTCGGCTTCTGAAGCAGAACGAGTCGTCCCACCTTCCAAGCAGCCGGAAATTTGCATGAAGCAAAACAACCGTCGAAAAGACCACGGACGTGGCTCTCGAGGGACCCGATGGAGATTGCCAGAATTCGGCCGGAGACACCATCGGGACCCGGAGCCGTGGATTTGGCCCGCAGTCTTGTCACAGCCGCGTCGAACTCCCCGTCGGTGATGGTAGGAGGGGGAGACGACTGGTGGTCGTCGTCGCTATCCCGTAGTTGGCGGGACGCACGCATTGGTGGGACAAACTCGTCTCTTTCCGGAAACAGTTCCGATATGACCTCGCGCAGGAGGGAGGGCTGCAGCAATTCGATAGACGGGGGGCCTTTGGACAGTTTGTCGCGGACCATTTTGTAGGGCCTGCCCCAGGGATCCCCGTCTATTTCCTCCAGCATGCGCTCGCGGGCCGATGTTTTGGCCCTGCTAATCGCAATCTGGAGGATTTTGCGAGCCTCGCTCACCTCCTGCTGCATCACCGCCTCGATCGCTGGATCACGGCCAGTTCTACGCCGTCGACACCGCGTGAGGGCACGGCGCTTAGTGTTGCAGTCCGCGCGGAGTGCCGCCACTTCAGGGCACCACCAGTACACCTCCCTTTTGGGGGGCCGACGTGTGGCTCGAGGCATCGCCGAATCGCTGACGCGCGTTAGGGCTTCGCCGAGCTGAGTCGCCTCTTCGTCGACATCCCCCATCGGAGGCCGGATGTTTATCCCCTCCACAATAGATGCTTCCACGGCCAGGTCTCTGTTGAGCTTTGCCTGGGCCCACCGCGGAAATTTGAACAAGCCGCCCCTGTTAGGGGGCGGGTGGATGACGTGGTGTTGAGGGGAGACGCTGAACCGGATATACCGATGGTCGGACAACGTTTCCTCGTCCACGATGACTCGCCAATCGTGCACTCGTGCGGCGACAGCAGGGCTAGCGAACGTGACGTCCACTATAGACCCACCCTGCTGCCTCACACACGTGAACTCGGTGCCACGATTGAGGACAACGAGACCGACCATGGTTGCCCATTCCACCAGCAATTCTCCCCGGGTGTCAGTCCTTGGTGAGCCCCAGGCAGTGGCTTTGGCGTTGAAATCGCCCATGACGACAACCGGCCGTGGTAGAGCACGGCGAACAACAACAGTGAGTTCGCGGAGGAACCCCTCAAAGTCGGCCAGGGTTTTGTTGGGGGAAAAATACCCTCCAACTACCACAAGATCGCCCCATAAGGCAGAAACAACTCCGTAGCCTTTGTGCAGAGCGGTAAGTTGCTGTGCACCTGTTCCACACGAGCCCACGACAGCCACGGCATTGGAATGATCCGTGACCCAGTATGGACTCGTGATGGAGAAGTACGGCTCGGAAACCACACTAACATCAATCAACCATTGCCTCGAGGACTGAATAAACAGATCCTGAGCCCCCGAGCAATGGTTGAGATTACCCAACAGGAAATTAATGGGTCTACCAAGGTCCATTAAAGTTCCATGGCCTCTTGCCGCGAACTCGCCGGAGGCGGAGCAGCACCCTTAACCTTCTCACCCAAGGCGGGGAGCCTACCCTTCTTCTTTATTTGGCGCGCGCTACAATTCTTTCCCATCATAGTGTGTTGCGCCGGGCGTTTTGCCTCAGCGCAGATGGGACAGTGGGCGGCTGCCGTGCAGGCTGCCGATTTATGATCCGGCTTGCCGCAACGGAAGCACAGGTTGCTCCGGTCGATGGAAGACGGGCAACGCTGCTTCGCATGGCCAACCTCAAGGCACTTGTAGCACTTGAGGGGCTGAGCGTCGAGTAAGCGGACTTGGGCCGCACTCCAGCCCACCAATAGCCGCTTCGCTGCCGCAAGGGTTTTACCCGCCGCCACAGGGCAGCGGACCCAGGCGGAACCCATACCTCCCGGCCCACGACGGATGTCTCCTACGCGGACCTGATCAGGCAGACAGCTGCCCTGAGTGCTGATAGCCTGCGCAACATCGTCCTTTGTGATCGAGTCGTCCAAGCCAGTGAGCCGAAGGTCGACCGTTTTGGTCGGCCTCGTGACCTGGACGCTCGGACCGAGGATCTCCTTGATCTTGGCGGCCAGGAGGTCCGCCTTGGCGTTGTTATCTTCGCCGACTACATGCAGGATGCGAGCCCCTGTTGCCGTCTCCCTAATTTTGAGAGGCGGGAGACCTAGTGCATCCTTTTCACCCTCGATGCCCAACCTAGCCTTGGTCAGGACATCGGCGTAGCTAGCCCCCGCCTGCATGTCTTCGGGGCTTAAACTTAAAACCACTGCTGCGGAGCGAGGGGTACGCAACCTAGGGGCCCGCTTCTTTTTGGGCTTATCCGCCACAGCTCCCTTCTGAGGTTGGGACTGGGCGTTCGACGCATTTTTATTCTGGGCGGCTTTCTTGCCCTTGCTCTTCTTGACCACTGTCACCCAGCCGTCTGCGTCGGGTCCAGGCTTGGACGAGGCCGACGACGTAGAAGGGACAGGCTGAGAGACAGCAGCAGGCTCAGAAGCCACATTCTGCTTTTTGGGCTTACCCTTGCCCGCTTTGGACTGCGGGGCCGCTGAAGGTTGTGCCTTTCTAGGCGCCGGTTTCGGCACAGCTGCTGGTGAGGCTGCAGGAGCAGCGGAAGTGGCGGCAACGGCAGCCGCAGCAGCAGCAGCTCGCACTTCGTGAGCGAGGGGAGGGCGCGGCCGATCCGGCGTGCGCTTGCTCTCCTCGTACGTGGCGAACTTGGAGTCTATCATTTTCCCCACTTCCCGGAGTAAGGCGCGGAAGGTATTCCCGTCGGGAAGGGGGGCATCCTCAGGTGAAATGAGGGATGGCCTGGAAGCCTCAGGAGCGGGTAAAGATACCTCCGTCTCCATGTTCTCCACTGCTGGGCCTTTGGAGATGGGCAGCCTGGGCAGAGAAACCACCGGCGCCTGAGAGCCCAGCTGAGCGACAGATTTTTGGAGCTCCTCCACCGTTTTGCGGAGGGCATCAATCTCGCACTGCATTCTCTTGTTTTCAGAGAGCAGTCTGCGTGTCTCCTCAGACGACGTACGCATGCTGAGGGTTTCAACGATTCGCCCCAGCGACAGGTTGGCATTCTTGACGTCTCGCTGCATAGTCCCTTTAACATTCTTGGACTTCCCTATCGCAGTCGAGACAACGTCCATGTACAAGCGCGCACTGCGCGCGAGGCTGTCCGCCGACATCTCTTCGGCCTTTGAATCTTCCAGGGGAGGTAGGGCGCCTAAGTTGGCAGTGGCAGAATCTGCCTTCTTGAGCAACCCGCTCACCTTAGCCTCGAGATCGACCTCCTCCTCCAACTCGCAGGCTTTCTTGAATTGGGCCTTTGCGTTGGCCCAGCCCACGTATTCATGTGTCGTTGGAGGCCGACCGCGGCTTCGACCCTTTTCGCTGATGTTCTCTTGCGAAACACTGAACTCACTGGAGTCCGATGAGTACGACTCCTCTTGTCTAGGCCGTTTGGCCGACGATTTCCTATTGGACACGAGTCCACCACCAAGCGTCTCCCGATCGGTCGACGCGCACGAATTGTGCCTGCTTCTTGTTTTAACGCTCTCAGCGACGCTTGCCGCTGAGGCCCACCTACTCAAACCACCCTCCGAGCCGGAGCTCCTCATCAAAGAATTTTTTGTGAAACGATTATTAGTATTTGCCATAAGGTTCCCACGAGCATGGGGGAAATAAAACGTCCACCCCGGCAGTGCCCCCTGTACCGGGGTAACCCTAATACACCTGAGGGTCGGGCGGTCCTCAGGGTTGGCGCTAGCTGGTGGACTTACCCAGCCCACCACCTTATAAATAAGGCGACCCGTCGCCACGTTCCCCAACGACAGGCCTTTGGGGTTTTTTATAGACGTTGTCTCGTCTTGGGCCGGCCGGTTAAGGCAAGCCCCCTGCTCCCTACGCCGTCCGCGAGACATGACCACGACAACGACGAGGGTTTACAGGTTGTCCGACGATGGCCGAAGCCTGTCCGACTACCACGACACCGCAGCAGCCGAACTCGCCGCACCGCGGGCCTTGAAGGCCCGCCATACCACGCCACCCGAAGGTGGCCACTGAGCCGACCAATTAAGGTAAGCTCCGTCGGGACCGGCCAGTTAAGGCAAGCCCCAGAGACGACGTGATGGAGTGTGGAAGCACCCCACGTCGAAGAACAAAAAGTTCCGTGGGCCTTGGAGACCCACCATACCGCGACAAAAGTCCGCTGGCCCTAAAAAGAGCCTTTTCTACCACAAAGGCGCAATAGCACCACGAGCGAAAACGCTCCCAACACCGTCCGACAAAACGGACCGCGGCCAACTAGGCCGCCATCCACCGAGCCGAAGCTCCACCGGCCCCCACAAGGAGGGCCCCACCAGGGTGATTTTTTATAGAGGTTTTCTTCCTCGCAGCCCGACGCTCAGTGCGCCGAGCCCCCGACCCCCACAAAAACGTGAGGGCTTACGGGTTTGTGTGACTGTGCAATGCCCGCCCTCAAAGAGACCAGGCAGCCACACATCCAGTGCTGTCCGCGCCGGCCGCAGCCGGTACCCCCCATATCTGGAGGGCGTTCCCCTATCCGCAACCCGGGGGACGCGTCCGATGGCGTACTGGAACCGCAACACGGAACCCCGGGCCAACCTAACCTAACCTTTTTTTTTTTTTTTTTTTTTTTTTTTTTTTTTTTTTTTTTTGGCGCAGGGGAATGCATTGACGCATTTCCCTCCCGGTTCGGGGAAACCGGGAAGGGGTATGTGGGACTCCCGGGCAACGGTGCCCGTCCTACCCACTAAACCCCTGCGTTGTTCCGACACACTGCAATTGGCGCTGCCATGGGGTACTTATCGCATTCACCACAGCAGCGTCGCAGCGAGCCTTTGGCAGGCTCTTCCACGAGGTGGGATGGGATACTCTCGAAACAAGAGGAGTATCCCTCGTCGCAGAGACCGTGCAATGCAGGTACCGTTCCCCTTGAGTACCCGCTGGCCCCTACTCGGCGATGGTAGACTGGCATAGGAGAAAACTCCCGACCAGCCCGCCCGCCGGGACGGGAGACTTCAGGGTGTAAAAAGCCCCGAAGTAACCCGCCCCGACGGCCCCCCCCATCATCGTCCTAATAAGGACGGTGTTGGGCGGGGCCTCGCCTCCCGCGATCCATCGGTGACAGGGGGGGCGGCAGAGGACGGCCTAGGGCCGCCGCCGCCGCCACCCCTGCCAGCGAGGGATCTGCCTCGCGTGCGTCGCTTCAGTTGCTGTAAGCAACTTTTACTGCCCACCATGTGGTCAGCCGGTAAACCGGCCTCGGCACATGGGGGGCAGTGAAGCGGCGCCGAGCACTCGACGGCCTTGTGGCCCGGCTGGCCGCAGCGGAAGCACGCTCCACTGCGGTCAGTTGCCGACGGGCACTGCGGCTTGGTGTGCCCCACACCCAAGCAGCGGTAGCACATCATGGGTCGTTGCTCCAGCACGACAACGCGCACGGAGCACCAACCCACGATGAGCTGGCCGTCTTTGCTGATGAGCTTCGCCGCAGCCGCAGGACACGTGACCCTTACGGATCCCGAGCCCCACCGGCCGCGGCGAATCTCACCAGCGCGGACCCGGTCCAGGGGACACTGTCCGGCACGAGCGACCGCCGCCCGAACCTCGTCCACCTGCACGGAGTCGTCCAGCCCGGTCACGCGCAGATCGGCGCACTTGACCGGGACGGACACTCTGACGTCGTCACCGAGCACCCCACGGAGGCGCTCGGCGAGGAGGTCGGCCCTAGCCGCGCTGTCCGGGCCCAGCACCTTCAACAGGCGGGCCCCCGCCATCGTATGCCGCATCCGGATGGTAGGGCGGTCTGAGTCATCTTTCGTAGCATCTCTCGCCCGGGTTAGCGCATCCACGTAAGTTACGCCGCGCTGGACGGCCTCAGGCGAGAGAGCCAGGGAGACGGCTGCGAGAGTTGGCACCCGAAGTTGGGCACGCTTTCGTCGCTTCCTCTTTCTCTTCTTCTTTTCACCTCCCGACGGGCGCGGCTGCGGCACCGGGGCTGGCGCCTGCTGCTGCGCGGGAGATTTGGCGGCACTGGCGTACGACTTCTTTGGGGCGTTGACTGCGCCTTGTTGCGCCCGCCTCGGGGCAGGCTGGGGCGGCTTAGGCGTCGTGCCTGTGGCGACTGGCTGGTCTAACGGGGCGGGTTTGGTGCTTCCCTGGCCTCTCCGTTTCCTCTTCTTGCCGACGAGGGTGAAGCCACCTTGCTCCATCACAACCTCGTCGACAGGGGCACGTGGTGCCGTCTTCTCCTTTGGTCGCGGTTCTGCGGTCCGTTCTCGACCGAGGCGCGCATCCAACACGCGCCCAAAAAGACGCATGAGGCGCGCATCCTCCACATCTCGATCTAGGTCCGGACCAGGCCTGCCTTCGCTCACACACACTGCGGGAAGCTCCTCCATCTCGACGCAGCTTGCTGGTTCTTCTGGTGGTTGGACGGGCGGGGGCGGAGGTGCGGGCATGAGGGCAGCCTCAAGCCGCCGCTGTAGCCCCTGGCACTCTTCACGCAGCCCGTTGCACTCCCCACGCAAGGCATCCATCTGCGCGCGCATCAGGTCCATCTCGCCAGTCATCCTGTTACTCTCCGCCTGCAATCGCTTGACTTCCGCTGTGGCCGTCCTCTCATACATGGCGTCAAGCGTGTCCTCAATCCGGCTGGCGGCCGCCTTTAAGTCTCGCACCCATGTGCCCTTCAGGTTCTTAGACCTGACAGCTATGCGACCAATAACTGCCAGGTCGTCCATCACGCGGCACTTCAGCAGTCCTAGAGGCGGGTCTGATGGTCGTTCGCCTGGTGGTGGCATCCGACAGCGAGCCCAAGAATCACTCGCGTTCTTCGATAGCTTGGCGATTTCTTCGTCGGAGTCAAGAGTGGCCAAAAAGCCACCTCCCAACACGGCTTCCCTTTCTTCCGACGATCGGCGTCGCACGGTGATATAAGCAGGCGCCTTCGGCAAAGGTGATGTCATCGGGCCGGCCGGCAGTGTCGACGATGATGTCGAGGCCGGCGGTGTCGCACAATCTCTGCTAGCTCTAGGGAGTGCTATCCTTTTGAGCACAACTTTGGCCTCCGGCAGTCCCTCCCTAACACTGGGGGGTTCCGCTGGTAGCCGCTTCCGACTTCCACTTCGAAGCAGTCGTCCACCAGTCATCCGCTCCGAGTCTGAATACAATGTGTCGTCGCTGTCCAATCCACTGCAGCTCCTGGACATTTCCTCCTCAACCTCCGAGTCACAGCCCACACTGCTGTCCCGGCTCCTCCCTTCCTTCTCCTCTACTCCAACCAAACGGTGACGCCCAGAGGCGCCCCCGACGCGATAGTTGCCCCCCCCAGAAACGGTGGGGCTGCCCGAGCCAGAAGGCCCGGGGAGGGATTCTCCGACCGCGGGGCGGCCGGTACCCTCCTGGGGTAGTATGTGTTCACTATGCGCGTTATCCATGATTTTTTAAACTCCCGAAACTAAACGTCAAAAACAAAAACAAAACTAAAAAGACACAAGAAAAGAAGAATAAGATATAAATAAAACAAAACAAAAGAGAAAAGAAAACAAAAAGACAGAAAAATAAAAAAAAAAAAAAAAAAAAAAAAAAAAAAAAAAAAAAAAAAAAAAAAAAAAAAAAAAAAAAAAAAAAAAAAAAAAAAAAAAAAAAAGAACCTAACCTAACCTAACCTAACCTAACCTAACCTAACCTAACCTAACCTAACCTAACCTAACCTAACCTAACCTAACCTAACCTTTTTTTTTTTTTTTTTTTTTTTTTTTTTTTTTTTTTTTTTTTTTTTTGTCGCAGGGGAATGCATTGACGCATTTCCTTCCCGATTCGGGGAAACCGGGAAGGGGTATGTGGGACTCCCGGGCAACGGTGCCCGTCCTACCCACTAAACCCCTGCGTTGTTCCGACACACTGCAATTGGCGCTGCCATGGGGTACTTATCGCATTCACCACAGCAGCGTCGCAGCGAGCCTTTGGCAGGCTCTTCCACGAGGTGGGATGGGATACTCTCGAAACAAGAGGAGTATCCCTCGTCGCAGAGACCGTGCAATGCAGGTACCGTTCCCCTTGAGTACCCGCTGGCCCCTACTCGGCGATGGTAGACTGGCATAGGAGAAAACTCCCGACCAGCCCGCCCGCCGGGACGGGAGACTTCAGGGTGTAAAAAGCCCCGAAGTAACCCGCCCCGACGGCCCCCCCCATCATCGTCCTAATAAGGACGGTGTTGGGCGGGGCCTCGCCTCCCGCGATCCATCGGTGACAGGGGGGGCGGCAGAGGACGGCCTAGGGCCGCCGCCGCCGCCACCCCTGCCAGCGAGGGATCTGCCTCGCGTGCGTCGCTTCAGTTGCTGTAAGCAACTTTTACTGCCCACCATGTGGTCAGCCGGTAAACCGGCCTCGGCACATGGGGGGCAGTGAAGCGGCGCCGAGCATTCGACGGCCTTGTGGCCCGACTGGCCGCAGCGGAAGCACGCTCCACTGCGGTCAGTTGCCGACGGGCACTGCGGCTTGGTGTGCCCCACACCCAAGCAGCGGTAGCACATCATGGGTCGTTGCTCCAGCACGACAACGCGCACGGAGCACCAACCCACGATGAGCTGGCCGTCTTTGCTGATGAGCTTCGCCGCAGCCGCAGGACACGTGACCCTTACGGATCCCGAGCCCCACCGGCCGCGGCGAATCTCACCAGCGCGGACCCGGTCCAGGTGACACTGTCCGGCGCGAGCGACCGCCGCCCGAACCTCGTCCACCTGGACGGAGTCGTCCAGCCCGGTCACGCGCAGATCGGCGCACTTGACCGGGACGGACACTCTGACGTCGTCGCCGAGCACCCCACGGAGGCGCTCAGCGAGGAGGTCGGCCCTAGCCGCGCTGTCCGGGCCCAACACCTTCAACAGGCGGGCCCCCGCCATCGTATGCCGCATCCGGATGGTAGGGCGGTCCGGGTCGTCTTTCGTGGCATCTCTCGCCCGGGTCAGCGCGTCCACGTAGGTCACGCCGCGCTCTACGGCCTCAGGCGAGAGAGCCAGGGAGACGGCAGCGAGACTTGGCACTCGAAGTTGGGCACGCTTGCGTCGCTTCCTCTTCTTCTTCGTCTTGTTGCTTCCAGACGGGCGCGGCTGCGGCTGCGGCGCAGGGGCTTGCACCTGCCGCTGCGCGGGAGACTTCGCGGCCTGCGCATACGACACTGCAGCGCCCTGCTGCGCCCGACGGGGGGCAGGCTTGGGCGGCTTAGGTGCCGATGGTGTCACGGCCGGTTGCGCGGGCTTCTTGGGCTGGGGCTTGGCCTTCCTTCGCTTCCTCTTGCCGACGAGGGTGAAGCCATCTTGCTCCATCACTACCTCGTCGGCAACGCCAGGTGGTTCCACCGCTACAGGCGGGTGGGTGGCGGTCTGTTCTTTTCCAAGACGCGCGTCCAACACGCGCCCAAAAAGACGCATGAGGCGCGCGTCCTCAACGTCGCGGTCGAGATCCGGTCCAGGTCTTACTTCCTTCGGCGGTTCTGCGGGGTTCGTCACGCAGACTGCAGGGAGCTCCTCCATGTCAACACCAGGTGCCAGAGGGGCGGGCACATCCGATGGCAGGGTTGGGGGCGCAGGGGGGGCGGGCATGAGTGCAGCCTCCAGCCGCCGTTGCAGCCCCTGGCACTCCTCGCGAAGGCCCGCGCATTCTCCACGTACGGCGTCCACTTGCGCGCGCAATAGGTTGACTTCCCCCGTAAGCCGGCTGTTGTCGGCTTGTAGACGCTTCACCTCCGTCGTGGCGGTCCGCTCGTACATCGCATCAAGGGTGTCCTCGATGCGGCTGGCGGCCGCTTTTAGGTCTCGCACCCACGTGCCCTTCAGGTTTTTAGACCTGACGGCTATGCGACCTATTATCGCGAGGTCATCCATAACACGGCATTTAAGTAGCCCCAATGGTGGATCCGACGGCCGCTCTCCAGGCAGCGGCATGCGGCAGCGCGCCCACGAGTTGATCGCATTCTGCGACAGCCGTGCGATTTCTTCGTCCGAATCCAGGGTGGCGAGGAAACCACCGCCCAGTTGGGCCTCCCGCTCCTCCGACGATCGTCGCCGAACGGTTACGTACTCCGGAGCCCGTGTAGATGGCAGGCTCGACGGAGCTGGCGACGCTGGTGGTGTTGGCGATGGGGCTGACGGTGCTACCAGGGCTGGTGAAGCCGACTGGTCCGATGGGGCCACCTTGTTCATCATTCGCCGCGACATCCTCTTCAATACAACTTTGGCCTCCGGCAGCCCTTCCCGAACACTGGGCGGGTCAGCCGGAAGCCGCTTTCTGCTCCCACTTCTTAAAAGTCGTGTTCCGCTTTCTTCGACGTGCGACGCGTCCGAAAATGTGTCGTCGCTGTCGAGAGCGGTCGACATGGCGCTATCGATATGCTCCTCAACTTCAACCTCCGACCCACAGCCTACGCTGCTGTCTCGACTTCTCACTCCCTTCTCCGCCTCCTCTTCAACAATACGGAGACGCTGTGAAGCGCCCCCGACGCGATAGTTGCCCCCCCCAGAAACGGTGGGGCAGCCCGAGCCAGAAGGCCCGGGGAGGGATTCTCCGACCGCGGGGCGGCCGGTACCCTCCTGGGGTAGTGTATATTTGCTATTCGCGTTATCCATATTGTATTTTCCTCTCCCGAAACCAACGTCAAAAATAAAATAAAAACAAAACTAAAAAGACACAAGAAAAGAAGAATAAGAGATAAATAAACCAAAACAAAAGAGAAAAGAAAAACAAAAAGACAGAAAACCAAAAAGGGAAAATAAAAGGTCCAGGGCTCGGGACCGGGCTCCCCCCGGCCACTCAGCCTATCGCCGCCCTGGGAAACTTAGGCTTAGGTCGGTGGCGGCAAAAGCCGTTGGCTGACCGAAGTCTGACCACCGAGAGTGTAATTTTTTATTGAGGTTTTCTTCCTCGCAGCCCAACGCTCAGTGCGCCGGGCCCCCGACCCGTGAGGGCAACGGGCTAGTGTGACCGTGCAATGCCCGCCCTGACAGAACAGAGCGAGCAGCCACACTCTCCGCGACCTTGAAGGCCGCCAACCCACGACCCGAAGGTCCACTGCCCCGACTGGGGCCACCAAAGGGTAATTTTTTAGAGAGGTTTTCTTCCTCGCGACCCAGCGCTAAGTGCAATGCGCCGAGCCCCCGACCCCCACGAAAACGTGAGGGCTACGGGATTGTGTGGCCGTGCAATGCCCGCCCTCAAAAAGACCAGGCAGCCACACTTCCAGTATTGTCCGCGCCGGCCGCAGCCGGTACCCCCCATATCTGGAGGGCGTTCCCCTATCCGCAACCCGGGGGACGCGTCCGATGGCAGACTGGAAACCGCACACGGAAACCTAACCTTTTTTTTTTTTTTTTTTTTTTTTTTTTTTGGCGCAGGGGAATGCATTGACGCATTTCCCTCCCGGTTCGGGGAAACCGGGAAGGGGTATGTGGGACTCCCGGGCAACGGTGCCCGTCCTACCCACTAAACCCCTGCGTTGTTCCGACACACTGCAATTGGCGCTGCCATGGGGTACTTATCGCATTCACCACAGCAGCGTCGCAGCGAGCCTTTGGCAGGCTCTTCCACGAGGTGGGATGGGATACTCTCGAAACAAGAGGAGTATCCCTCGTCGCAGAGACCGTGCAATGCAGGTACCGTTCCCCTTGAGTACCCGCTGGCCCCTACTCGGCAATGGTAGACTGGCATAGGAGAAAACTCCCGACCAGCCCGCCCGCCGGGACGGGAGACTTCAGGGTGTAAAAAAAGCCCCGAAGTAACCCGCCCCGACGGCCCCCCCCATCATCGTCCTAATAAGGACGGTGTTGGGCGGGGCCTCGCCTCCCGCGATCCATCGGTGACAGGGGGGGCGGCAGAGGACGGCCTAGGGCCGCCGCCGCCGCCACCCCTGCCAGCAAGGGATCTGCCTCGCGTGCGTCGCTTCAGTTGCTGTAAGCAACTTTTACTGCCCACCATGTGGTCAGCCGGTAAACCGGCCTCGGCACATGGAGGGCAGTGAAGCGGCGCCGAGCACTCGACGGCCTTGTGGCCCGACTGGCCGCAGCGGAAGCATGCTCCACTGCGGTCAGTTGCCGACGGGCACTGCGGCTTGGTGTGCCCCACACCCAAGCAGCGGTAGCACATCATGGGTCGTTGCTCCAGCACGACAACGCGCACGGAGCACCAACCCACGATGAGCTGGCCGTCTTTGCTGATGAGCTTCGCCGCAGCCGCAGGACACGTGACCCTTACGGATCCCGAGCCCCACCGGCCGCGGCGAATCTCACCAGCGCGGACCCGGTCCAGGTGACACTGTCCGGCGCGAGCGACCGCCGCCCGAACCTCGTCCACCTGGACGGAGTCGTCCAGCCCGGTCACGCGCAGATCGGCGCACTTGACCGGGACGGACACTCTGACGTCGTCGCCGAGCACCCCACGGAGGCGCTCAGCGAGGAGGTCGGCCCTAGCCGCGCTGTCCGGGCCCAACACCTTCAACAGGCGGGCCCCCGCCATCGTATGCCGCATCCGGATGGTAGGGCGGTCTGGGTCGTCTTTCGTGGCATCTCTCGCCCGGGTCAGCGCGTCCACGTAGGTCACGCCGCGCTCTACGGCCTCAGGCGAGAGAGCCAGGGAGACGGCAGCGAGACTTGGCACCCGAAGTTGGGCACGCTTGCGTCGCTTCCTCTTCTTCTTTTTGGCACCACCTTGGACTTGGCGCGGCTGAGGCTGCGGTGCAGGGGCTTGCACCTGCCGCTGCGCGGGAGTCTTTGCGGCTTGCGCATACGACACTGCAGCGCCCTGCTGCGCCCGACGGGGGGCAGGCTTGGGCGGCTTAGGTGCCGATGGTGTCACGGCCGGTTGTGCGGGCTTCTTAGGCTGGGGCTTGGCCTTCCTTCTTTTCCTCTTGCCGACGAGGGTGAAGCCATCTTGCTCCATCACTACCCCGTCGGCAACACCAGTTGGTTCCACCGCTAGAGGCGGGTGGGTGGCGGTCTGCTCTTTGCCGAGACGCGCGTCCAACACGCGCCCAAAAAGACGCATGAGGCGCGCGTCCTCGACGTCGCGGTCGAGATCCGGACCGGGCCTTCCTCCGTGCAGCTCTGTGGTAGCGTCCGGGGTGGAAACACAAACTGCAGGAAGCTCTTCCATTTCCACGGGTGCTTCTGGTTCAGGCGTAGGCATAGGCGGGGGCGCTGGTGCAGGCATGAGGGCAGCCTCCAGCCGCCGCTGCAGCCCCTGGCACTCCTCGCGAAGGCCCGCGCATTCTCCGCGTACGGCGTCCACTTGCGCGCGCAATAGGTTGACTTCCCCCGTAAGCCGGCTGTTGTCGGCTTGAAGACGCTTCACCTCCGTCGTGGCGGTCCGCTCGTACATCGCATCAAGGGTGTCCTCGATGCGGCTGGCGGCCGCTTTCAGGTCTCGCACCCACGTGCCCTTCAAGTTTTTGGACCTGACGGCAATGCGACCTATTATCGCGAGGTCGTCCATCACCCGACACTTTAACAGTCCCAGTGGTGGGTCCGACGGCCGCTCTCCAGGCAGCGGCATGCGGCAGCGCGCCCACGAGTTAATCGCATTCTGCGACAGCCGTGCGATTTCTTCGTCCGAGTCCAGGGTGGCGAGGAAACCACCACCCAGTTGAGCCTCCCGCTCCTCCGACGATCGTCGCCGAACGGTTACGTACTCCGGAGCCCGTGTAGATGGCAGGCTCGACGGAGCTGACGACGCCGGCGACGCTGGAGGTGTTGGCGACGGAGCTGACGGTGCCGCCAGGGCTGGTGAGGCCGACTGGTCCGATGCGGCCAACTTCTGTAACGTCCGCCGAGACACTCTCTTCAATACCACTTTGGCCTCCGGCAGCCCTTCCCGTACACTGGGCGGGTCAGCCGGAAGCCGCTTCCTACTTCCGCTTCTCAAAAGTCGCGTACCATTTGCTTCGACAAGTGACGCGTCTGACAAGGTGTCATCGCTGTCCAGAGCGGTCGACATGGCGCTTTCAATCTGCTCCTCCTCTACTTCCGATCCACAGCCAACACTGCTGTCCCTACTTCTAAACTTCTCCACCTCCTCCTCAACAACACGGAGACGCTGTGAAGCGCCCCCGACGCGATAGTTGCCCCCCCCAGAAACGGTGGGGCAGCCCGAGCCAGAAGGCCCGGGGAGGGATTCTCCGACCGCGGGGCGGCCGGTACCCTCCTGGGGTAGTGTATTTTTGCTATTCGCGTTATCCATTGTTTTTACTCCCAAGAACCAATCGTCAAAATAAAATAAACAAAACTAAAAAGAAACAAGAAAAGAAGAATAAGAAATAAGTAAACAAAACAAAACAGAAAAGAAAACCAAAAAGACAGAAAAATAAAAAGGAAAATAAAAGGTCCAGGGCTCGGGACCGGGCTCCCCCCGGCCACTCAGCCTATCGCCGCCCTGGGAAACTTAGGCTTAGGTCGGTGGCGGCAAAAGCCGTTGGCTGACCGAAGTCTGACCACCGAGAGTGTAATTTTTTATTGAGGTTTTCTTCCTCGCAGCCCAACGCTCAGTGCGCCGGGCCCCCGACCCGTGAGGGCAACGGGCTAGTGTGACCGTGCAATGCCCGCCCTGACAGAACAGAGCGAGCAGCCACACTCTCCGCGACCTTGAAGGCCGCCGACCCACGACCCGAAGGTCCACTGCCCCGACTGGGGCCACCAAAGGGTAATTTTTTAGAGAGGTTTTCTTCCTCGCGACCCAGCGCTAAGTGCAATGCGCCGAGCCCCCGACCCTCACGAAAACGTAAGGGCTACGGGATTGTGTGGCCGTGCAATGCCCGCCCTCAAAGAGACCAGGCAGCCACACTTCCAGTATTGTCCGCGCCGGCCGCAGCCGGTACCCCCCATATCTGGAGGGCGTTCCCCTATCCGCAACCCGGGGGACGCGTCCGATGGCAGACTGGAAACCGCACACGGAACACGGAAACCTAACCTAACCTAACCTAACCTAACCTAACCTAACCTAACCTAACCTAACCTAACCTAACCTTTTTTTTTTTTTTTGTTGTTTCGACACGCCGCAATTGGCGCTGCCATGGGGTGCTCATCGCATTCGCCACAGCAGCGTCGCAGCGAGCCCTTGGCGGGCTCTTCCACGAGGTGGTATGGGATACTCACGAAACATGGGGAGTATCCCTCATCGCAGAGGCCGTGCAATGCAGGTACTGATCCCCATCAGTACCCGCTGGCCTCTACTTGGCGGAGGCGGACGTTAGTCCGCCCGCCGAGACGGTCCGCTCCGAGGTTGTAAAGACCTCTGAGCGGACCGCCCCGACGGCACCCCACCTCGTCCCAAAAGGGTCGAGGCAGGGCGCTTCGCCTCCCGTGACCTGTCAGCGGTAGGGGCAAGTGGGGGCGGCCTAGGGCCGTCGCCACCCCCCCCACCACCAAGAGGTCTCCCTCGCGTGCCGCGCCTCAGCTGCTGTAAGCAGCTTTTACTGCCCGCCATGTGACTGGCCGGTAAACCGGCGTCGCCACACGGCGCACAGTGAGGCGCAGCCGAGCACTCGGCGGCCTTGTGGCCCGGTCGACCGCAGCGAAGACAAACGTCGCTGCGGTCGACTGCCGACGGGCACAGCTGCTTGGTGTGCCCCACACCAAGACAGCGGTGGCACATCATTGGGCGGCTTTCTGCCACGGAGACGCGGACAGTGCTCCACCCAACGGAAAGCCGGCCGCCCTTGCCGATATCCCTCGCCGCAGCCGCAGGGCAGGTGACCCTTACGGATCCCGAGCCCCACCGGCCGCGGCGAATGATACCGACACGGACCATGTCACCGGGGACACATCCGGCACGAGCGATCGCCCCCCGGATGTCGTCCCCGGTGATTGTGTCATCCAGACCGGTCAAACGGAGCTCCCCCGTCTTGACCGGTCTGGTGACGACGGCGTCTTCGCCGATCACCTCCTGGAGGCGAGCGGCGAAGACGTCAGCCTTCTCCACACGATCCTGGCCCGCGATCGTGAGGACACGGGCACCCGTCTTCGTGGGCTTGATGCGGAGCTCCGGTACGTCGGAGTCTCCCGCGGTGGCTGCTCTCGCCCGGGTCAGGACGGACAAGTAGGTTTCCCCACGCCGCTCCGCCTCGGGCGAGAGCACCACCGCTATGGCCGCAGTGGTCGGCACCCGGATCCGGGCACCCGCCTTCTTCTTCCTCCTCCGCCTCTTCTTCCTACCGCCGGCCGCCCCAGGTGAAGGCTGCGCTGGGGCTTGCTCTGGCCGCGTGTTATTGCGCGTGGCGCCGGCGTAGGTGACTCTCTGCGTGGATCGCGCGGGTGCAGCAGTCGGCGCGGTCGTCGTCGGCATCGGGGCTGAGGGGGGCTTCTTTTTGGCCCTCTTCCTCCTGACGAGCGTGAAGCCGTCGTCGCCTGCCGTCGTCTGTTCGGTGGGAGCGGGTGGGGCATGCTCCGTTGTCGCCTGCTGGGTGGGGGGAGCGGCGGTGGTAGTGGCTCTCGCCGCCCTGTCCACCTCCGCTCGCGCTTCCAGGAAGCGCTCCACGACCCGTAGTATACGCGCGTCCTCCTCGTCGCGAGTATCGCCTCTCTCTGGCTCCGGCCTCTCCCGTAGGTCCACTGGCGGGAGATCCTCCTCCGTCTCGGCGTTCGCTGCGGCCCTGCCGCCGCACGCGCACTCGTTAGTAGGCTCGGGAACAGCGGCCACCGCGGCGGTCAGCTGGTTGACCCTCTGCTCCAGCACCTTGCACTCCGAGCGGAGCGCGTCAATCTGCGCGCTCTGGAGTGACAGGTCGCTTCGCAGGCGGCTGTTCTCGGCCTGCAGCCTCTTCACCTCGGAGGACGCCGACCGCTCGTGCAGCGCCACCACGGTGTCTTCTAGGCGGTCTGCGCTCTCCCTCAGGGCACGGACGAATGTGCCCTTCAGGTTTTTGGAGCGCATAGCCACTCGCGTGACCACCGCGATGTCGTCTAGGGCCCGGGCCTTCAGTAGGCTCAGGGCGGGGTCGTCGGGGCGTTCGCCCGGCGGGGGCATGCGGCAGCGCTCCCAGCTCCTCTGTGCAGCCGCCATGAGTCTCTCGATCTCCTCATCGCTGCACAGGTTCGCGCCCAGCCAGCCGCCGCTGGCCGCCGCCTCCCTATCCTCTGTCGATCGCCTGGGATTGTGTACCCTCTGCGGTACCGGCGACTCACTTGGTGTCCTCGGTTCCGACGCCCTAAGCTGCTGGCGCCGTCCTCTATGTGCCGTGGGCACTTTCGGCCGTGAGGATTCTTCTGTCGGGCTGGGCTTCTTGGCCGTCCTCTTCCGGCTCCCGCTCCGAAGCACACGCCCTTCCCGCGCTCCGTCCTCGCTGGCGCTGGCGGAGATGTTCTCGGAGTCATCGCTGTCGAGCGAATTGCACGACGCTCCTCCGAAGAACCTTCCTTCGAACACTCCGTCCCGGGAACCTCCGGCTTCCGCCCACGTCCCAGGACCACTCTCATCCTCGGTGCCGCTATGCACACCGCGGCTCCTCAACTCCTCCACGTTGTAGCGGAGGCACACAGATTGCGCGCCCCCGAAGCGAGTAGTGCCCCCCCCAGATACGATGGGGCTGTCCGCCGAAGCGGAGAGGGATTCCCCGGCCGCGTGGCGACCGGGACCCTCCTGGAGATTCGTGTTTCTAATCGCTTGATCCATTGTTGTTTACATTCTCCCGACTTCATCAACAAAAAATAAAATAAAAACAAAACTAGAAAGATAGAAGAAAACAAGAATAAGAAAAAATTAAACAAAAGAAAAACAGAAAAGAAAAACAAAAAGACAGTAAAAGAAAAAGGAAAATAAAAAGGTTCCGGGGCTTGGGACCGGGCTCCCCCCGGCCATTCAGCCCATCGCCACCCCGGGGAACTTAGGCTTGGGTCGGTGGCGGCAAAAGCCGTTGGCTGACCGAAGTCTGACCACCGAAAAACATCCGTCCACTCTGCAAACTCTCTTCCGAAGAGGAGAGTGCAAGAGCGGACTGGGTAATTTTTTATTGAGGTTTTCTTCCTCGCAGCCCAGCGCTCAGTGCGCCGAGCCCCCGACCCGTGAGGGCAACGGGCTAGTGTGACCGTGCAATGCCCGCCCTGACAGAACAGAGCGAGCAGCCACACTCTCCGCGACCTTGAAGGCCGCCAACCCACGACCCGAAGGTCCACTGCCCCGACTGGGGCCACCAAAGGGTAATTTTTTAGAGAGGTTTTCTTCCTCGCGACCCAGCGCTAAGTGCAATGCGCCGAGCCCCCGACCCCCACGAAAACGTGCAGGGCTACGGGTTTGTGTGGCCGTGCAATGCCCGCCCTTAAAAAGACCAGGCAGCCACACGGTGTCAGAGTATTAGCCAAATACGTAGCAATGTCCTGAAAAGGACATGACCACGTAAGTGCCCGGGGTACACCAGCCAATCACATTGTGAGACCCACCGTTCGCGCCAGATGCAATAGCATCGAACGCGACTGGCGATCCCCCCAATGCAACCGACATGCGAGGAGGTTCTCTGACCTAGTACCCCAACCTTTTTTTTTTTTTTTTTTTTTTTTTTTGGCGCAGGGGAATGCATTGACGCATTTCCCTCCCGGTTCGGGGAAACCGGGAAGGGGTATGTGGGACTCCCGGGCAACGGTGCCCGTCCTACCCACTAAACCCCTGCGTTGTTCCGACACACTGCAATTGGCGCTGCCATGGGGTACTTATCGCATTCACCACAGCAGCGTCGCAGCGAGCCTTTGGCAGGCTCTTCCACGAGGTGGGATGGGATACTCTCGAAACAAGAGGAGTATCCCTCGTCGCAGAGACCGTGCAATGCAGGTACCGTTCCCCTTGAGTACCCGCTGGCCCCTACTCGGCGATGGTAGACTGGCATAGGAGAAAACTCCCGACCAGCCCGCCCGCCGGGACGGGAGACTTCAGGGTGTAAAAAGCCCCGAAGTAACCCGCCCCGACGGCCCCCCCCATCATCGTCCTAATAAGGACGGTGTTGGGCGGGGCCTCGCCTCCCGCGATCCATCGGTGACAGGGGGGGCGGCAGAGGACGGCCTAGGGCCGCCGCCGCCGCCACCCCTGCCAGCGAGGGATCTGCCTCGCGTGCGTCGCTTCAGTTGCTGTAAGCAACTTTTACTGCCCACCATGTGGTCAGCCGGTAAACCGGCCTCGGCACATGGGGGGCAGTGAAGCGGCGCCGAGCATTCGACGGCCTTGTGGCCCGACTGGCCGCAGCGGAAGCACGCTCCACTGCGGTCAGTTGCCGACGGGCACTGCGGCTTGGTGTGCCCCACACCCAAGCAGCGGTAGCACATCATGGGTCGTTGCTCCAGCACGACAACGCGCACGGAGCACCAACCCACGATGAGCTGGCCGTCTTTGCTGATGAGCTTCGCCGCAGCCGCAGGACACGTGACCCTAACGGATCCCGAGCCCCACCGGCCGCGGCGAATCTCACCAGCGCGGACCCGGTCCAGGGGACACTGTCCGGCACGAGCGACCGCCGCCCGAACCTCGTCCACCTGGACGGAGTCGTCCAGCCCGGTCACGCGCAGATCGGCGCACTTGACCGGGACGGACACCCTGACGTCGTCGCCGAGCACCCCACGGAGGCGCTCGGCGAGGAGGTCGGCCCTGGCCGCACTATCTGGGCCCAAAACCTTCAGAAGGCGGGCCCCCGCCATCGTGTGCCGCATCCGGATGGTTGGGCGGTCCGGGTCGTCCTTCGTGGCATCTCTCGCCCGGGTCAGCGCGTCCACGTAGGTCACGCCGCGCTCTACGGCCTCAGGCGAGAGAGCCAGGGAGACGGCAGCAAGAGTTGGCACCCGCAATTGGGCGCGCTTGCGACGCTTTCTCCTCCTCTTCTTCTTGCTGCCTCCAGATGGACGCGGCTGCGACACTGGGGCTTGCGCCTGCTGCTGCGCGGGCGTTTTGGCAGCGCTGGCGTACGTCTTTCTGGCGGCGTTGGCTGTGCCCTGTTGCACCGGTCTTGGGGCAGGCTGGGGCGGCTTAGGCATCACGCCTGTGGCGGCTGGCTGAGCTACTGCGGCGGGGTTGATGTTACCCCGGCCTTTTCGTCCTCTCTTCTTCTTGCCGACGAGGGTGAAGCCACCTTGCTCCATCACAACCTCGTCGACAGGGGCACGTGGTGCAGCCTTCTCCTTGGGCCGCTGGTCTGTGGTCCGCTCTAGTCCGAGGCGCGCATCCAACACGCGCCCAAAAAGACGCATGAGGCGCGCATCCTCGACGTCGCGGTCCAAATCTGGTCCAGGCCTGTCCTCTCTGACACAGACTGCGGGGAGCTCCTCCATCTCAACGCAGCCTGCTGGTTCTTCTGGTGGTGGCAGCACGGGCGGGGGCGGAGGTGCGGGCATGAGGGCAGCCTCAAGCCGCCGCTGTAGCCCCTGGCACTCTTCACGCAACCCGTTGCACTCCCCACGCAAGGCATCCATCTGCGCGCGCATCAGGTCCATCTCGCCATTCATCTTACTGCTTTCCGCCTGCAATCGCTTGACCTCCGCTGTGGCCGTCCTCTCGTACATGGCGTCAAGCGTGTCCTCGATGCGGCTGGCGGCCGCTTTCAGGTCCCTCACCCACGTGCCTTTCAGGTTCTTGGACCTGACAGCTATGCGACCAATAACTGCCAGGTCGTCCATCACGCGGCACTTCAGCAGTCCTAGAGGCGGGTCTGTTGGTCGTTCGCCCGGTGGCGGCATTCGACAGCGAGCCCAGGAATCGCTCGCATTCTTCGCCAACTTGGCGATTTCCTCGTCGGAGTCCAGAGTGGCCAAAAAGCCACCTCCCAACACGGCTTCCCTTTCCTCCGACGATCGGCGTCGAACGGTAATATAGCCAGGCGCATTCGGCAACGGTGACGATGACGTCGAGGCCGGCGGCGTCGCACAATCCTTCTTCGCTCTAGGGCAGGCAATCCTCTTGAGCACAACCTTGGCCTCCGGCAGTCCCTCCCTAACACTGGGGGGTTCCGCTGGTAGCCGCTTCCGACTTCCACTCCGAAGCAGTCTTCCACCAATCATCCGCTCCGAGTCTGAGAACAGCGTGTCATCGCTGTCCAGTCCACTACAACTCCTAGACAGCTCCTCTTCCACCTCCGAGTCACAGCCTACACTGCTGTCCCGGCTCCTCCCTCCTCCACGCCCAGAGGCGCCCCCGACGCGATAGTTGCCCCCCCCAGAAACGGTGGGGCTGCCCGAGCCAGAAGGCCCGGGGAGGGATTCTCCGACCGCGGGGCGGCCGGTACCCTCCTGGGGTAGTGTGTGTTGACTATGCGCGTTATCCATGATTTTCAAGACTCCCAAAACTATACATCAAAACAAAAACAAAACTAAAAAGAAACAAGAAAAGAAGAATAAGATATAAAATAAAACAAAACAAAAGAGAAAAGAAAACAAAAAGACAGAAAAATAAAAGGGAAAATAAAAGGTCCAGGGCTCGGGACCGGGCTCCCCCCGGCCACTCAGCCTATCGCCGCCCTGGGAAACTTAGGCTTAGGTCGGTGGCGGCAAAAGCCGTTGGCTGACCGAAGTCTGACCACCGAGAGTGTAATTTTTTATTGAGGTTTTCTTCCTCGCAGCCCAACGCTCAGTGCGCCGGGCCCCCGACCCGTGAGGGCAACGGGCTAGTGTGACCGTGCAATGCCCGCCCTGACAGAACAGAGCGAGCAGCCACACTCTCCGCGACCTTGAAGGCCGCCAACCCACGACCCGAAGGTCCACTGCCCCGACTGGGGCCACCAAAGGGTAATTTTTTAGAGAGGTTTTCTTCCTCGCGACCCAGCGCTAAGTGCAATGCGCCGAGCCCCCGACCCTCACGAAAACGTAAGGGCTACGGGATTGTGTGGCCGTGCAATGCCCGCCCTTAAAAAGACCAGGCAGCCACACTTCCAGTATTGTCCGCGCCGGCCGCAGCCGGTACCCCCCATATCTGGAGGGCGTTCCCCTATCCGCAACCCGGGGGACGCGTCCGATGGCAGACTGGAAACCGCACACGGACCTAGTACCCCAACCTTTTTTTTTTTTTTTTTTTTTTTTTTTTTTTTTTTTTTTACGTCAGAAAATCCTTTATGGATACCCAGGGAGAAACGGGGGGGCTTGCCCCCTGGGTTATGTGGGAGTCACCGGTGTAAAGAGCCGGCATACCCACTAAAAACTGACGATACCCATCTCACCACATAAGTGCGGCGCGACCGAGGCAGCTCATCGCACACTTCTCAAGTCGCGCACTGTGGCCGTCCTTTCGGACTCATCTCAGGGTGGAAAGCGCCATGGGTATGGGGCGCTTTCCAGCCGACTGCGGGGCGTGTTTAAAGTGAGTGGCGGAGCCCCCCTCCACCACTCCACGCCCCTAGCTAGGGCGGTTGAGGCTGCTGCGCATACAGCCGCCTCGCCCGGCCTTGCCTTCTACGGCGGATCGGATTGGCGAGGGGATCTTCCTCGCGAATCCGTTCCGCAGCCTCCTTCTGTGCCACCACAACCTCACAGAATTCGGCGACCGCCAACCATGACGTCTCGCTGCCGACCATCCTATTGATGATAGTCGGCAGGGAGAGGTCATTACCGATGACTGCGGCGAGGACAGCGCGCTGTGTTGCCCACGCCGGGCAAACCTCCAGCGTGTGCTGCGCAGTGTCCTCGTCGCCGCCACAGTCAAAACAGCGCGGGCTCACCTCTCGGCCGGCCACCTTAAAGAGGTAGCTGCCGAAACACCCGTGTCCCGACAGCACCTGGGTCAGTCGGAAGGTGAGCGCGCCGTGTCTCCTACGCAGCCACGCGGTCAGAATGGGCCGAACGGCCCCCACCGTGCGCACGCCAGCGACGGGATCCTCCATGCGCCGCCGCCACGCTCTCAGCGCCGACAGCTCCGCACGGTCTCTCCACCGCCTGATTAGTTCTGGCGAGGGGCGCATGCCCTCCTCCCGCACCTCGGCGCTGCGCCTGTAAATGGCTGCCAGCGCTTTGGCGTCCAGGTCCCAGGGGACAGTGCCCGCAAGTACGCACGCGGCATCACCTGAGATGGTGCGGTAGCCGCGCACGACTTTGATGGCCATTACGCGCTGGGCCCTGCGTAGCAGTGCGGCGTTTTGTGGCGACAAAGTGTCCGCCCAGATTGGGGACCCGTATAGGGCCATGGATCTTACTACCCCAGTGTACAGCTTGCGGCATGCTACACTGGGGCCTCCCAGGTTGGGGAGAAGACGGCTAAGAGCGGCCGCCGCCCCGACCAGCTTGGGGCTAAGACGGCGGAAGTGCACATTGAAACTCCACCTGGAATCGAGCTCGAGTCCGAGGTATCGCATATGCGACTTGATTTCAATGTGCACTCCATTTATGTCCAGCTGCGCGCCAGCTGGTGGCCCTCGACGTGCGCCATGAAACATGAGGGCCTCTGTCTTCTCAAGGGCGACCCTCAGACCGAGGCGCTCAATGCGCCGGATGATTAGGGACGCGCCGGCGGTGGCGACGCGTGCTGCTTCGGCGTAATCTGCACCCCTGGCGAGGATCAGGGTGTCATCGGCATAGCAGACGACACCGAGACCCCGCAGCCGTGCGCCGCGCAGCACCCAGTTGTACCCGATGTTCCACAGGAGTGGCCCAAGGACAGACCCCTGTGGAACACCGCATACCATTACCCTTCGTATGGGTACCCCGTCACGGTTGGTACACATGACGGGGCGGTCCCGCAGGTAGTGAGCCACTATCCGTCTGAGGTATGGCGGGACGCGATGATAGCGCAGTGCCTCGTCAATGCAGCTGTAGGGCAGGGTGTTGAACGCGTTCGCTATATCAAGGGACACAGCTATCGCCACCCCGCCTCTACCAACTGCCTCGTCGGTAAACGCTTTAACCCGTCTGACGGCGTCGATGGTGGACCGGAGGTCGCGGAATCCAAACTGGCATTCCGCCAAGTTGGGGCCCGTCGAATTCAGGTGCTGGACGATGCGGGTGGATATAATCCGTTCTAAGAGTTTACCCGCTTCGTCCAGCAACACAATTGGCCGGTAAGCCGACGGGGTGTTAGCCGGCCTACCCGGTTTGTGTAGCAACACCAGGCGACCCGCCTTCCACTGCTGTGGGAATTGTCCCGACGAAAGGCAGCGGTTGTACACATCCCTCAAGCGATCCTCCAGGATGGCGAGGGACAACGCCAGGACCCGTCCGGGCACACCATCCGGTCCCGGGGCCGTCTTTTTTGCCCGAAGGCGAGTGATGGCAACCTCCATCTCCCCGTCAGTAACCAAGGGGAGGGGGTCTTCATCGGGGTCAGGGTCTCGCGAAGGAGGCACCATGACTGGAGCGACGTGGTCTGCTCTGTCCGGGAACAGGACCGTGATAACTGACCCGAGCAGCTGAGGATCAAGGGTCTCCGTGACCGGGGCGCCGTGACCGCACAGCTTATTACGGACTGTACGGTATGGGCGTCCCCACGGATCCGCATCCAACTGCTCAAGCCACTGTTCCCTAGCCGCCTCCTTGGCCTTGAATATGGCCACGCGGAAGGTGTGCAGCTCAGTCTTGTAAGCAGCGCGCAGCTGCTCCTCGGTAGTGGCGTCGCGACCAGTCCGCCGTCGCCGGTATCTGGTGTACGCTCTGCGCCTGACAATGCAAGAGCGGCGCATGTCGGCGAGGTCTTGCGACCACCAGTATACCTGCTTCCTCGGCGGACGACGCTGTGTGCGAGGCATTGAGGCATCGCATATGCGCGTCATCGACTGCCCAAACGAGCGAGCCGCATCGTCAACGCTCCCAGCTTCATCTACGGACTGGGAGAAGCAATCCTCCAGCAATGCGGCCTCTTCTGCCAGCTCCCTATTGAGCTTCGCCAGCGACCACCGGGGAAACAGCTGCGCTCGGTCACGGGACCTGGGCGCGGTTGAATTGCCGTTCCCTGGTGGAGACACGTCGAACGTAATGTAGCGATGGTCCGACAATGTCTCCACGTCATCCTCGTGGACCCGCCAGTTGGACACGTGCGTGGCGAGAGCAGGGGTAGCAAACGTAACGTCTACTATGGATCCCCCCTGCTGTCGCACGCAGGTGTTGACGGATCCCCGATTGAGGACCAGAAGGCCCGATATGGCCAGCCAATCTTCCACTGCCGAGCCACGAGCATCAGTGGTGGGAGACCCCCATGCCGAGGACTTGGCATTGAGGTCTCCCAGCACCACCGCTCGGGATGCAGCTGCGCGTTGGATAGCAGCGCCAACCTCGTCGATGTACGCTTCGAACTCGGCCAGGACACGATTTGGGGAGAAGTAACAAGCAATTAGAGCTATGTCTCCCCATTTCGCGACGACAAAACCGTGCCCCCGCTCCAAGATGTTCAGGAGCGGGGAACGGGACGACGATGACCTTACAATGAGCACAGTAGTGTCTAAGTCTGCAGCAAAATTGGAGTTGCTCGCCGGATAAAAGTACGGCTCAGCGACAGCGGCCAGGTCTATAGACCACTCCGACATGGTTTGCAAGAGTATGTCCTGCGCACCGCCGGAGTGGTTCAGGTTGCCCTGCAGGAGTCGTAGTGGTGGTGTGTGGGCCATTAGGGATCCGTGACCATCTCTTCTGGATCCGCCTGGACGCGGTCTGCATTCTGGACGGCAGGGACCCTTCTGGCCGTCTTCTTAGTTCTCGGGGGAGGAGGTGCTTTGCAGCTCTTACCCCTGATCACGTGATCAGCTGGCCTTTTTGAGCCTGCACATAGCGCACAGTGAGGCTTAGCCGAGCATGCCTTAGCCTGATGGTCTGGCTTCCCGCACCGAATGCAGAGCGCACTGCGATCAGTCTCCGCCTGGCAGAGCCGGCGGGTGTGGCCTATGTCGAAGCACCGGTAGCAGGTCATCTGCCGTGGCTCTTGGGCGCGAACTCGCGCAGAGCTCCACCCGACAAGGAGACGACCCGCTTCGACTAGGGTTTTCACTGCACCGACTGGGCACTTTACCAGGACAGTGCCAAGACCGTCCGGACCTCGGCGGATCTCCCCACAAGAAACATCGGCGTGGGCACAGCTCGTCTTCTGTGAGATTGCGGCGACAACCTCCTCTTTCTCCACCGAGTCATCCAGCCCAGACACGCGTATCTCCGCGCACTTGGTAGGTCTGGAGACCTGGACGTTCTTGGACTGGATGTCGTCCGCGAGGATCCCTCTCAACTTCTCAGCCAGCAGATCCGCTTTTGCCCTATTTTCGACGGCTGAGTCGGCTTCGAAAACCTCGAATATGCGAGCGCCCGTGGCAGCCTCCTTCATTCTGAAGGGCTGCATGTTCAGCTCGCTGAGGTTTAGGCTGGACTTCGCCTTCTTGATGAGGTCCGAGTACGAGAGCCCCTGCTTTTCGGCCTCCGGATTGATCGTAATGACGACCGCCGCCGTGCGAGGCTCACGAAGCCGGCGCGGTTTCTTCGCCTTCTGTTGTGCCGCGCGAGTGGCAGGTGTAAGAGCAGGAGTAGGAGCCACAGACTGCGCCTTTACCTTCTTCGACCTCACTACAGTCACCCAGCTATCGCTTTTGGACTGGGCATGTGGGGTAGAAGGTCCGGTATTCGCCGTGGAAGGCCCGGGAACCGCCGGAAGATCAGAGACTGGCGGCAGAGCAGTCTTCTGGCCCCTCTTCTTGCCCTTTTTGCCAGGCTTAACAGCCGGGGTGGAGGGGGGCTGAGACACCGAAGCTTTGCCCGATGGAACGGGTTTCGCTGTAGCAGCTGCCGACGTGGTTGGAGCGTCGATGTCCACTGGGGGCAGTGACACCACCCTATCACGGTCTGCGGCCAAAGGTGGCCGATGTCGTTTTGGGGGCAGAAGCCTCTCGTCGCGCTCGAGTCCCTCAAATTTGGCACAGATCATGGTGCTGATTGATCCCATGATTGATCGCGACCATTCTTCGAAATATGCCGGCACTTCCGTATTTGGTTGTGCCGGCGGGGCGACTGAGTCACGCCACTCTCTTGTGCGGATTTCGCTGCGAAGCTCGGCAAGTTCCTTCCGCAGGTCGGCTATCTCGCGCTTAAGGCGCTCATTGTCGCTTTGGAGCTTTGAGTTTTCGCTCGAAGCAGAACATTTGAGAAGTGCCCGGGTATTCTGGGCAATCGAGTCGGCTGCCTCTTTGAGGGCCTTCTGAAAGGTGCCCTTCAAGTTCCCCGATTTCTGGGCCACCTGTCTCAAAATCTCGACGTCTTTCTCCACGGCGTCGCCAATTTGCGTTGCGAGAGGAGTTTCGTCCGAGGACATGTATGTGTCAGAACCGCAGGTGGAGCGAAGGACGCGCCTTTCCAGCAGCTGATCTGCCATCTCCTCCTCAGCCCTGAGTCGCAGCTCCTCTTTCTTGGCCGCGTTAAGTTGCCGCTTAGCCTCGGCCAGACCTATGAAGTCCCCTGTCTTAATTGGGCGGCCTTTGCCGCGACCTTTGCCTCGTCCAGTTGACGCAACTTTTGGGGACGTCACCGATCCCTCCGAGTCGCTGCCCGAGATGTGCAGGCTTACGTCTCCCCTGGTGTTGTGGGGGCGCTTCCTGCCAAGAATTGTAGATGCCACCGTCTCGACGCTTTTAACTGATGCCGAACAATCGTCCGACATTGCCTCGGACATGCAGTCCGTAAGCACGACCTCGCATCTTTTAGTTATGTCGGCCGGTTGAGCTTTGCTCCAAAACCTGCCGCCTACCACCTCCTTCTGTTTCAGCGACAGAGCGCCGAATTCGTCACCAGGCTCACTCGTAGCCAATTTAACACTTGCCGCCCGAGATAACGGCAAGCGCCCGTGGTCAGCGGGATCGTATGACCTACCTAGTACCCCAACCTAACCTTTTTTTTTTTTTTTTTTTTTTTTTTTTTTTTGGCGCAGGGGAATGCATTGACGCATTTCCCTCCCGGTTCGGGGAAACCGGGAAGGGGTATGTGGGACTCCCGGGCAACGGTGCCCGTCCTACCCACTAAACCCCTGCGTTGTTCCGACACACTGCAATTGGCGCTGCCATGGGGTACTTATCGCATTCACCACAGCAGCGTCGCAGCGAGCCTTTGGCAGGCTCTTCCACGAGGTGGGATGGGATACTCTCGAAACAAGAGGAGTATCCCTCGTCGCAGAGACCGTGCAATGCAGGTACCGTTCCCCTTGAGTACCCGCTGGCCCCTACTCGGCGATGGTAGACTGGCATAGGAGAAAACTCCCGACCAGCCCGCCCGCCGGGACGGGAGACTTCAGGGTGTAAAAAGCCCCGAAGTAACCCGCCCCGACGGCCCCCCCCATCATCGTCCTAATAAGGACGGTGTTGGGCGGGGCCTCGCCTCCCGCGATCCATCGGTGACAGGGGGGGCGGCAGAGGACGGCCTAGGGCCGCCGCCGCCGCCACCCCTGCCAGCGAGGGATCTGCCTCGCGTGCGTCGCTTCAGTTGCTGTAGGCAACTTTTACTGCCCACCATGTGGTCAGCCGGTAAACCGGCCTCGGCACATGGGGGGCAGTGAAGCGGCGCCGAGCACTCGACGGCCTTGTGGCCCGGCTGGCCGCAGCGGAAGCACGCTCCACTGCGGTCAGTTGCCGACGGGCACTGCGGCTTGGTGTGCCCCACACCCAAGCAGCGGTAGCACATCATGGGTCGTTGCTCCAGCACGACAACGCGCACGGAGCACCAACCCACGATGAGCTGGCCGTCTTTGCTGATGAGCTTCGCCGCAGCCGCAGGACACGTGACCCTTACGGATCCCGAGCCCCACCGGCCGCGGCGAATCTCACCAGCGCGGACCCGGTCCAGGGGACACTGTCCGGCGCGAGCGACCGCCGCCCGAACCTCGTCCACCTGCACGGAGTCGTCCAGCCCGGTCACGCGCAGATCGGCGCACTTGACCGGGACGGACACCCTGACGTCGTCGCCGAGCACCCCACGGAGGCGCTCGGCGAGGAGGTCGGCCCTGGCCGCACTATCTGGGCCCAAAACCTTCAGAAGGCGGGCCCCCGCCATCGTGTGCCGCATCCTAACAGTAGGGCGGTCAGGATCGTCCCTCGTCGCATCTCTCGCCCGGGTCAGCGCGTCCGCGTAGGTTACGCCGCGCTCGACGGCCTCAGGCGAGAGGGCAAGGGAGACGGCTGCGAGAGTCGGCACCCGCAATTGGGCGCGCTTTCGTCGCTTCCTCTTCTTCGGTTTCTTCCCGTTACCGCCTTGGACTTGGCGCGGCTGCGGCTGCGGCGCAGGGGCTTGCGCCTGCCGCTGTGCGGGAGTCTTGGCGGCTTGCGCATACGACTTCTGCGCCCGACGGGGGGCAGGCTGGGGCGGCTTAGGCGCAGGTGGTGTCACGGCCTGGTTTCCGGACTTGGCGGGCTTGACCTTGGCCCTTCTTCTCTTCTTGCCGACGAGGGTGAAGCCATCTTGCTCCATCTCTACCTCGCCGGCAACGCCAGATGGTTCCACCGCTAGAGGCGGGTGGGTGGCGCTCTTCTCTCTGCCAAGACGCGCATCCAACACGCGCCCAAAAAGACGCATGAGGCGCGCGTCCTCAACATCTCGGTCCAAGTCCGGTCCAGGCCTCGCTTCCCTAACGCAGACTGCGGGGAGCTCCTCCATATCCACAACAGGTGCCAGTGGGGCGGGCACATCCGATGGCGGGGTTGGGGGCACAGGGGGAGCGGGCATGAGGGCAGCCTCCAGCCGCCGCTGCAGACCCTGGCACTCCTCACGAAGGCCCGAGCACTCTCCGCGCAGCGCGTCCATTTGCGCGCGCAACAGGTTCACCTCCCCCGAAAGCCGGCCGTTGTCGGCTTGCAGTCGCTTTACTTCTGTTGTGGCAGTCCGCTCGTACATCGCGTCCATGCTGTCTTCGATGCGGCTAGCCGCTGCCTTCAGGTCGCGCACCCAGGTTCCTTTTAGGTTTTTAGACCTAACCGCAATTCTCCCAATCAACGCTAGGTCGTCCATCAATCTGCACTTGAGCAGCCCTAGCGGTGGGTCCGACGGTCGCTCTCCCGGCGCCGGCATGCGACAGCGCGCCCAAGAGTCTCTCGCATTACGCGACAGTCTTTCTATCTCCTCCTCCGAGTCCAGAGTGGCCAAAAAGCCGCCTCCCAACGTTGCCTCTCTCTCCTCCGATGATCTTCGTCGGACCGTCACCTGGCACGGAGATCGCACCGCGGCTTGGTCCAGCGGGGCCGATGATGCCGACGGGGTTGATGGGGGTGTCGTCAAACCAAGCCGCGCCAGCGCGCGACGCGACACTCTCCTCAGCACCACTTTTGCTTCTGGAAGCCCTTCCCTGACACTGGGCGGGTCCGCAGGGAGCCTCTTCCTGCTACCGCTTCTAAGCAGGCGCTCACCATCCTCTCGAACTCCTGACGTGTCGGAAAGCGTGTCGTCACTGTCCAACGCGCCCGACATGGCGCTTTCACTTCTCAATTCCTCCATCGCTAACTCCGACCCACAGCCTACGCTGCTGTCCCGACTCCTCACTTCCTTCTCGTCCTCCTCAACAACACGGAGACGCTGTGAAGCGCCCCCGACACAGTAATTGCCCCCCCCAGAAACGGTGGGGCTGCCCGAGCCCGAAGGCCCGGGGAGGGATTCTCCGACCGCGAGGCGGCCGGTACCCTCCTGGGGTAGTTGTTTTTCATTATCTGCGTTATTCATGTTTTTACTCCCAAGAACCAATCGTCAAAATAAAATAAACAAAACTAAAAAGAAACAAGAAAAGAAGAATAAGAAATAAATAAAACAAAACAAAACAGAAAAGAAAACCAAAAGATAGAAAAATAAAAGGAAAATAAAAGGTCCAGGGCTCGAGACCGGGCTCCCCCCGGCCACTCAGCCTATCGCCGCCCCGGGAAACTTAGGCTTAGGTCGGTGGCGGCAAAAGCCGTTGACTGACCGAAGTCTGACCACCGAGAGTGTAATTTTTTATTGAGGTTTTCTTCCTCGCAGCCCAGCGCTCAGTGCGCCAAGCCCCCGACCCGTGAGGGCAACGGGCTAGTGTGACCGTGCAATGCCCACCCTGACAGAACAGAGCGAGCAGCCACACTCTCCGCGACCTTGAAGGCCGCCATACCACGACCCGAAGGTCCGCTGCCCCCCAAGGGGGGCCACCAAAGGGTAATTTTTTAGAGAGGTTTTCTTCCTCGCGACCCAGCGCTAAGTGCAATGCGCCGGGCCCCCGACCCCCACGAAAACGTGCAGGGCTACGGGTTTGTGTGGCCGTGCAATGCCCGCCCTTAAAAAGACCAGGCAGCCACACGGTGTCAGAGTATTAGCCAAATACGTAGCAATGTCCTGAAAAGGACATGACCACGTAAGTGCCCGGGGTACACCAGCCAATCACATTGTGAGACCCACCGTTCGCGCCAGATGCAATAGCATCGAACGCGACTGGCGATCCCCCCAATGCAACCGACATGCGAGGAGGTTCTCTGACCTAGTACCCCACCCCAACCTAACCTTTTTTTTTTTTTTTTTTTTTTTTTTTTTTGGCGCAGGGGAATGCATTGACGCATTTCCCTCCCGGTTCGGGGAAACCGGGAAGGGGTATGTGGGACTCCCGGGCAACGGTGCCCGTCCTACCCACTAAACCCCTGCGTTGTTCCGACACACTGCAATTGGCGCTGCCATGGGGTACTTATCGCATTCACCACAGCAGCGTCGCAGCGAGCCTTTGGCAGGCTCTTCCACGAGGTGGGATGGGATACTCTCGAAACAAGAGGAGTATCCCTCGTCGCAGAGACCGTGCAATGCAGGTACCGTTCCCCTTGAGTACCCGCTGGCCCCTACTCGGCGATGGTAGACTGGCATAGGAGAAAACTCCCGACCAGCCCGCCCGCCGGGACGGGAGACTTCAGGGTGTAAAAAGCCCCGAAGTAACCCGCCCCGACGGCCCCCCCCATCATCGTCCTAATAAGGACGGTGTTGGGCGGGGCCTCGCCTCCCGCGATCCATCGGTGACAGGGGGGGCGGCAAAGGACGGCCTAGGGCCGCCGCCGCCACCCCTGCCAGCGAGGGATCTGCCTCGCGTGCGTCGCTTCAGTTGCTGTAAGCAACTTTTACTGCCCACCATGTGGTCAGCCGGTAAACCGGCCTCGGCACATGGGGGGCAGTGAAGCGGCGCCGAGCACTCGACGGCCTTGTGGCCCGGCTGGCCGCAGCGGAAGCACGCTCCACTGCGGTCAGTTGCCGACGGGCACTGCGGCTTGGTGTGCCCCACACCCAAGCAGCGGTAGCACATCATGGGTCGTTGCTCCAGCACGACAACGCGCACGGAGCACCAACCCACGATGAGCTGGCCGTCTTTGCTGATGAGCTTCGCCGCAGCCGCAGGACACGTGACCCTTACGGATCCCGAGCCCCACCGGCCGCGGCGAATCTCACCAGCGCGGACCCGGTCCAGGGGACACTGTCCGGCACGAGCGACCGCCGCCCGAACCTCGTCCACCTGCACGGAGTCGTCCAGCCCGGTCACGCGCAGATCGGCGCACTTGACCGGGACGGACACCCTGACGTCGTCGCCGAGCACCCCACGGAGGCGCTCGGCGAGGAGGTCGGCCCTAGCCGCACTGTCCGGGCCCAACACCTTCAACAGGCGGGCCCCCGCCATCGTATGCCGCATCCGGATGGTAGGGCGGTCCGGGTCGTCTTTCGTGGCATCTCTCGCCCGGGTCAGCGCGTCCACGTAGGTCACGCCGCGCTCTACGGCCTCAGGCGAGAGAGCCAGGGAGACGGCAGCGAGACTTGGCACCCGAAGTTGGGCACGCTTGCGTCGCTTCCTCTTTCTCTTCTTCTTCGTGCCTCCAGTCGAACGTGGCTGCGGCACCGGGGCTTGCGCCTGCTGCTGCGCGGGTGTTTTGGCAGCGCTGGCGTACGTCTTTCTGACGGCGTTGGCTGCGCCTTGTTGCGCCCGCCTCGGGGCAGGCTGGGGCGGCTTAGGCGTCGTGCCTGTGGCGGCTGGCTGGTCTACCGGGGCGGGTTTGGTGCTACCCTGGCCTCTGCGTTTCCTCTTCTTGCCGACGAGGGTGAAGCCACCTTGCTCCATCACAACCTCGTCGACAGGGGCACGTGGTGCCGTCTTCTCTTTTGGTCGCAGTTCCGCGGTCCGTTCCCGTCCGAGGCGCGCATCCAACACGCGCCCAAAAAGACGCATGAGGCGCGCATCCTCCACATCTCGATCTAGGTCCGGACCAGGCCTGCCTTCGCTCACACACACTGCGGGAAGCTCCTCCATCTCGACGCAGCTTGCTGGTTCTTCTGGTGGTTGGACGGGTGGGGGCGGAGGTGCGGGCATGAGGGCAGCCTCAAGCCGCCGCTGTAGCCCCTGGCACTCTTCACGCAGCCCGTTGCACTCCCCACGCAAGGCATCCATCTGCGCACGCATCAGGTCCATTTCGCCATTCATTTTACTGCTTTCCGCCTGCAATCGCTTGACCTCCGCTGTGGCCGTCCTCTCGTACATGGCGTCAAGCGTGTCCTCGATGCGGCTGGCGGCCGCTTTCAGGTCTCGCACCCACGTGCCCTTCAGGTTCTTGGACCTGACAGCTATGCGACCAATAACTGCCAGGTCGTCCATCACGCGGCACTTCAGCAGTCCTAGAGGCGGGTCTGTTGGTCGTTCGCCCGGTGGCGGCATTCGACAGCGAGCCCAGGAATCGCTCGCATTCTTCGCCAACTTGGCGATTTCCTCGTCGGAGTCCAGAGTGGCCAAAAAGCCACCTCCCAACACGGCTTCCCTTTCCTCCGACGATCGGCGTCGAACGGTAACGTAGCCAGGCGCCTTCGGCACCGGTGACGATGATGTCGAGGCCGGCGGTGTCGCACTGTCTTTCTTTGCTCTAGGGCAGGCAATTCTCTTGAGCACAACTTTGGCCTCCGGCAGTCCCTCTCTAACGCTGGGGGGTTCCGCTGGTAGCCGCTTCCGACTTCCACTCCGAAGCAGTCGTCCACCCATCATCCGCTCCGAGTCTGAGAACAGCGTGTCATCGCTGTCCAGTCCACTACAACTTCTAGACATCTCCTCTTCCACCTCCGAGTCGCAGCCCACGCTGCTGTCCCGGCTCCTAACTTCCTCCACTCCTGCCAAACGGTGACGCCCAGAGGCGCCCCCGACGCGATAGTTGCCCCCCCCAGAAACGGTGGGGCTGCCCGAGCCAGAAGGCCCGGGGAGGGATTCTCCGACCGCGGGGCGGCCGGTACCCTCCTGGGGTAGTATGTCTTGACTATGCGCGCTATTCATTTTGGTTACAACTCCCGAAACATCAAAAACAAAAACAAAACTAAAAAGAAACAAGAAAGAAGAATAAGAAATAAATAAAAACAAAACAAAAGAGAAAAGAAAACAAAAAGACAGAAAACCAAAAAGGGAAAATAAAAGGTCCAGGGCTCGGGACCGGGCTCCCCCCGGCCACTCAGCCTATCGCCGCCCTGGGAAACTTAGGCTTAGGTCGGTGGCGGCAAAAGCCGTTGGCTGACCGAAGTCTGACCACCGAGAGTGTAATTTTTTATTGAGGTTTTCTTCCTCGCAGCCCAACGCTCAGTGCGCCGGGCCCCCGACCCGTGAGGGCAACGGGCTAGTGTGACCGTGCAATGCCCGCCCTGACAGAACAGAGCGAGCAGCCACACTCTCCGCGACCTTGAAGGCCGCCAACCCACGACCCGAAGGTCCACTGCCCCGACTGGGGCCACCAAAGGGTAATTTTTTAGAGAGGTTTTCTTCCTCGCGACCCAGCGCTAAGTGCAATGCGCCGAGCCCCCGACCCTCACGAAAACGTAAGGGCTACGGGATTGTGTGGCCGTGCAATGCCCGCCCTCAAAGAGACCAGGCAGCCACACTTCCAGTATTGTCCGCGCCGGCCGCAGCCGGTACCCCCCATATCTGGAGGGCGTTCCCCTATCCGCAACCCGGGGGACGCGTCCGATGGCAGACTGGAAACCGCACACGGACCCCAACCTAACCTAACCTTTTTTTTTTTTTTTTTTTGGCGCAGGGGAATGCATTGACGCATTTCCCTCCCGGTTCGGGGAAACCGGGAAGGGGTATGTGGGACTCCCGGGCAACGGTGCCCGTCCTACCCACTAAACCCCTGCGTTGTTCCGACACACTGCAATTGGCGCTGCCATGGGGTACTTATCGCATTCACCACAGCAGCGTCGCAGCGAGCCTTTGGCAGGCTCTTCCACGAGGTGGGATGGGATACTCTCGAAACAAGAGGAGTATCCCTCGTCGCAGAGACCGTGCAATGCAGGTACCGTTCCCCTTGAGTACCCGCTGGCCCCTACTCGGCGATGGTAGACTGGCATAGGAGAAAACTCCCGACCAGCCCGCCCGCCGGGACGGGAGACTTCAGGGTGTAAAAAGCCCCGAAGTAACCCGCCCCGACGGCCCCCCCCATCATCGTCCTAATAAGGACGGTGTTGGGCGGGGCCTCGCCTCCCGCGATCCATCGGTGACAGGGGGGGCGGCAGAGGACGGCCTAGGGCCGCCGCCGCCGCCACCCCTGCCAGCGAGGGATCTGCCTCGCGTGCGTCGCTTCAGTTGCTGTAAGCAACTTTTACTGCCCACCATGTGGTCAGCCGGTAAACCGGCCTCGGCACATGGGGGGCAGTGAAGCGGCGCCGAGCACTCGACGGCCTTGTGGCCCGGCTGGCCGCAGCGGAAGCACGCTCCACTGCGGTCAGTTGCCGACGGGCACTGCGGCTTGGTGTGCCCCACACCCAAGCAGCGGTAGCACATCATGGGTCGTTGCTCCAGCACGACAACGCGCACGGAGCACCAACCCACGATGAGCTGGCCGTCTTTGCTGATGAGCTTCGCCGCAGCCGCAGGACACGTGACCCTTACGGATCCCGAGCCCCACCGGCCGCGGCGAATCTCACCAGCGCGGACCCGGTCCAGGGGACACTGTCCGGCACGAGCGACCGCCGCCCGAACCTCATCCACCTGGACGGAGTCGTCCAGCCCGGTCACGCGCAGATCGGCGCACTTGACCGGGACGGACACCCTGACGTCGTCGCCGAGCACCCCACGGAGGCGCTCGGCGAGGAGGTCGGCCCTGGCCGCACTATCTGGGCCCAAAACCTTCAGAAGGCGGGCCCCCGCCATCGTGTGCCGCATCCGGATGGTTGGGCGGTCCGGGTCGTCCTTCGTGGCATCTCTCGCCCGGGTCAGCGCGTCCACGTAGGTCACGCCGCGCTCTACGGCCTCAGGCGAGAGAGCCAGGGAGACGGCAGCAAGAGTTGGCACCCGCAATTGGGCGCGCTTGCGACGCTTCCTCTTCCTCTTCTTCTTATCACTTCCCGACGGGCGCGGCTGCGGCACCGGGGCTTGCGCCTGCTGCTGCGCGGGTGTTTTGGCAGCACTGGCGTGCGTCTTTCTGACTGCACCTTGTTGCGCCCGCCTCGGGGCAGGCTGGGGCGGCTTAGGCGTCGTGCCTGTGGCGACTGGCTGGTCTAACGGGGCGGGTTTGGTGCTACCCTGGCCTCTCCGTTTCCTCTTCTTGCCGACGAGGGTGAAGCCACCTTGCTCCATCACAACCTCGTCGACAGGGGCATGTGGTGCCGTCTTCTTCGTTGGTCGCAGTTCGGCGGTCCGTTCCTGTCCGAGGCGCGCATCCAACACGCGCCCAAAAAGACGCATGAGGCGCGCATCCTCCACATCTCGATCTAGGTCCGGACCAGGCCTGCCTTCGCTCACACACACTGCGGGAAGCTCCTCCATCTCGACGCAGCTTTCGACCCTAGGTGCTGGTTCTTCTGGTGGTTGGACGGGCGGGGGCGGAGGTGCGGGCATGAGGGCAGCCTCCAGCCGCCGCTGCAGCCCCTGGCACTCCTCACGAAGGCCCGAGCACTCTCCGCGCAGCGCGTCCATTTGCGCGCGCATCAGGTCCATCTCGCCAGTCATCCTGTTACTCTCCGCCTGCAATCGCTTGACTTCCGCTGTAGCCGTCCTCTCATACATGGCGTCAAGCGTGTCCTCGATGCGGCTGGCGGCCGCTTTCAAGTCTCGCACCCACGTGCCCTTCAGGTTCTTAGACCTGACAGCTATGCGACCAATAACTGCCAGGTCGTCCATCACGCGGCACTTCAGCAGTCCTAGAGGCGGGTCTGATGGTCGTTCGCCTGGTGGTGGCATCCGACAGCGAGCCCAAGAATCACTCGCGTTCCTCGATAACTTGGCGATTTCTTCGTCGGAGTCAAGAGTGGCCAAAAAGCCACCTCCCAACACGGCTTCCCTTTCTTCTGACGATCGGCGTCGCACGGTGATGTAAGCAGGCGCCATCGGCAAAGGTGATGTCATCGGGGCGGCCGGCAGTGTCGACGACGATGTCGAGGCCGGCGGTGTCGCACAATCTCTGCTCGCTCTAGGGAATGAAATCCTTTTGAGCACAACTTTGGCCTCCGGCAGTCCCTCCCTGACGCTGGGGGGTTCCGCTGGTAGCCGCTTCCGACTTCCACTTCGAAGCAGTCGTCCACCAATCATCCGCTCCGAGTCCGAAAATACTGTGTCGTCGCTGTCCAATCCACTGCAACTCCTGGACATTTCCTCTTCGACTTCCGAGTCACAGCCCACACTGCTGTCCCGGCTCCTCCCTTCCTTCTCCTCCACTCCAACCAAACGTTGACGCCCAGAGGCGCCCCCGACGCGATAGTTGCCCCCCCCAGAAACGGTGGGGCTGCCCGAGCCAGAAGGCCCGGGGAGGGATTCTCCGACCGCGGGGCGGCCGGTACCCTCCTGGGGTAGTATATCTTTGCTATGCGCGCTGTCCATGATTGTTTAAACTCCCAAAACCAAACGTCAAGATAAAATAAAACAAAATAAAACTGAATAGAATGAAGAAAAGAAGAATAAGAAATAAATAAAACAAAACAAAAACAGAAAAGAAAACCAAAAGATAGAGAAATAAAAGGAAAATAAAAGGTCCAGGGCTCGGGACCGGGCTCCCCCCGGCCACTCAGCCTATCGCCGCCCTGGGAAACTTAGGCTTAGGTCGGTGGCGGCAAAAGCCGTTGGCTGACCGAAGTCTGACCACCGAGAGTGTAATTTTTTATTGAGGTTTTCTTCCTCGCAGCCCAACGCTCAGTGCGCCGGGCCCCCGACCCGTGAGGGCAACGGGCTAGTGTGACCGTGCAATGCCCGCCCTGACAGAACAGAGCGAGCAGCCACACTCTCCGCGACCTTGAAGGCCGCCATACCACGACCCGAAGGTCCGCTACCCCCCAAGGGGGGCCACCAAAGGGTAATTTTTTAGAGAGGTTTTCTTCCTCGCGACCCAGCGCTAAGTGCAATGCGCCGAGCCCCCGACCCCCACGAAAACGTGAGGGCTACGGGATTGTGTGGCCGTGCAATGCCCGCCCTTAAAAAGACCAGGCAGCCACACTTCCAGTATTGTCCGCGCCGGCCGCAGCCGGTACCCCCCATATCTGGAGGGCGTTCCCCTATCCGCAACCCGGGGGACGCGTCCGATGGCAGACTGGAAACCGCACACGGAAACCTAACCTTTTTTTTTTTTTTTTTTTTTTTTTGGCGCAGGGGAATGCATTGACGCATTTCCCTCCCGGTTCGGGGAAACCGGGAAGGGGTATGTGGGACTCCCGGGCAACGGTGCCCGTCCTACCCACTAAACCCCTGCGTTGTTCCGACACACTGCAATTGGCGCTGCCATGGGGTACTTATCGCATTCACCACAGCAGCGTCGCAGCGAGCCTTTGGCAGGCTCTTCCACGAGGTGGGATGGGATACTCTCGAAACAAGAGGAGTATCCCTCGTCGCAGAGACCGTGCAATGCAGGTACCGTTCCCCTTGAGTACCCGCTGGCCCCTACTCGGCGATGGTAGACTGGCATAGGAGAAAACTCCCGACCAGCCCGCCCGCCGGGACGGGAGACTGCAGGGTGTAAAAAGCCCCGAAGTAACCCGCCCCGACGGCCCCCCCCATCATCGTCCTAATAAGGACGGTGTTGGGCGGGGCCTCGCCTCCCGCGATCCATCGGTGACAGGGGGGGCGGCAGAGGACGGCCTAGGGCCGCCGCCGCCGCCACCCCTGCCAGCGAGGGATCTGCCTCGCGTGCGTCGCTTCAGTTGCTGTAAGCAACTTTTACTGCCCACCATGTGGTCAGCCGGTAAACCGGCCTCGGCACATGGGGGGCAGTGAAGCGGCGCCGAGCACTCGACGGCCTTGTGGCCCGACTGGCCGCAGCGGAAGCACGCTCCACTGCGGTCAGTTGCCGACGGGCACTGCGGCTTGGTGTGCCCCACACCCAAGCAGCGGTAGCACATCATGGGTCGCTGCTCCAGCACGACAACGCGCACGGAGCACCAACCCACGATGAGCTGGCCGTCTTTGCTGATGAGCTTCGCCGCAGCCGCAGGACACGTGACCCTAACGGATCCCGAGCCCCACCGGCCGCGGCGAATCTCACCAGCGCGGACCCGGTCCAGGGGACACTGTCCGGCACGAGCGACCGCCGCCCGAACCTCGTCCACCTGCACGGAGTCGTCCAGCCCGGTCACGCGCAGATCGGCGCACTTGACCGGGACGGACACCCTGACGTCGTCGCCGAGCACCCCACGGAGGCGCTCGGCGAGGAGGTCGGCCCTGGCCGCACTATCTGGGCCCAAAACCTTCAGAAGGCGGGCCCCCGCCATCGTGTGCCGCATCCTAACGGTAGGGCGGTCCGTATCATCCTTCGTGGCGTCTCTCGCCCGGGTCAGCGCGTCCGCGTAAGTGACGCCGCGCTCTACGGCCTCAGGCGAGAGAGCCAGGGAGACTGCAGCCAGAGTTGGCACCCGCAATTGGGCACGCTTGCGTCGCTTCCTCTTCTTTTTTCCCTTACCGCCCTGGACTTGGCGGGGCTGCGGCTGCGGCGTAGGGGCTCGCACCTGCCGCTGCGCGGGAGTCTTCGCTGCCTGCGCATACGACACTGCAGCGCCCTGCTGCGCCCGACGGGGGGCAGGCTTGGGCGGCTTAGGTGCCGATGGTGTCACGGCCGGTTGTGCGGGCTTCTTGGGCTGGGGCTTGGCCTTCCTTCGCTTCTTCTTGCCGACGAGGGTGAAGCCATCTTGCTCCATCTCTACCTCGTCGGCAACGCCAGTTGGTTCCACCGCTAGAGGCGGGTGGGTGGCGGTCTGCTCTCTGCCGAGACGCGCGTCCAACACGCGCCCAAAAAGACGCATGAGGCGCGCGTCCTCGACGTCGCGATCGAGATCCGGACCAGGCCTTCCTTCTCTCACGCGGACTGCGGGGAGCTCGTCCATGTCGACGCCTGATGCCAGTGGGGCAGGTACATCCGATGGCGGGGTTGGGGGCGCAGGGGCGGGTATGAGGGCGGCATCCAGCCGCTGCTGCAAGCCCTGGGACTCCTCGCGCAGACTCGAGCACTCAGCGCGCAGCCCATCCACTTGGGCGCGCAACAAGTCGATGTCGCTCTGCAACTTACTGTTGTCGGCCTGGAGCCGTTTCACCTCCGATGTTGCAGTTCTTTCATACAGGGCGTCGAGGGTGTCTTCTATACGACTGGCCGCTGACTTGAGGTCCCGCACCCACGTACCCTTCAGGTTTTTGGACCTCACAGCAATACGCCCGATCAGCGCCAGGTCGTCCACGACCCGGCACTTCAGCAGACCGAGCGGTGGGTCCGACGGCCGCTCTCCCGGCGGCGGCATGCGACAGCGTGCCCACGAATTCCTGGCGTTCTGCGCGAGTCTGGATATTTCATCTTCTGAGTCGAGGGTGGCGAGGAAACCACCGCCTAGTTGGGCCTCCCGCTCCTCAGAAGACCGTCGCCGTACCGTTACGTACCCCGGAGCCCGTGTAGATGGCAGGCTCGACGGAGCTGACGACGCCGGCAACGCTGGAGGTGTTGGCGACGGGGCTGACGGTGCCGCCAGGGCTGGTGAGGCCGACTGGTCCGATGCGGCCAACTTCAGTAACGTCCGCCGAGACACTCTCCTTAATACGACTTTGGCCTCTGGCAACCCCTCCCGGACACTGGGCGGGTCAGCCGGAAGCCGCTTCCTACTTCCGCTTCTCAAAAGTCGCGTTCCATTTGCTTCAACATGTGACGCGTCTGACAAGGTGTCATCGCTGTCTAACGCGCCCGACATGGCGCTGTCACTTCTCAATTCCTCCATCGCTAACTCCGACCCACAGCCTACGCTGCTGTCCCGACTCCTCACTTCCTTTTCGTCCTCCTCAACAACACGGAGACGCTGTGAAGCGCCCCCGACGCAGTAATTGCCCCCCCCAGAAACGGTGGGGCTGCCCGAGCCCGAAGGCCCGGGGAGGGATTCTCCGACCGCGAGGCGGCCGGTACCCTCCTGGGGTAGTTGTTTTTCATTATCTGCGTTATTCATGTTTTTTACTCCCAAGAACCAATCGTCAAAATAAAATAAACAAAACTAAAAAGAAACAAGAAAAGAAGAATAAGATATAAATAAAACAAAACAAAAGAGAAAAGAAAAACCAAAAAGATAGAAAACCAAAAAGGGAAAATAAAAGGTCCAGGGCTCGGGACCGGGCTCCCCCCGGCCACTCAGCCTATCGCCGCCCTGGGAAACTTAGGCTTAGGTCGGTGGCGGCAAAAGCCGTTGGCTGACCGAAGTCTGACCACCGAGAGTGTAATTTTTTATTGAGGTTTTCTTCCTCGCAGCCCAACGCTCAGTGCGCCGGGCCCCCGACCCGTGAGGGCAACGGGCTAGTGTGACCGTGCAATGCCCGCCCTGACAGAACAGAGCGAGCAGCCACACTCTCCGCGACCTTGAAGGCCGCCAACCCACGACCCGAAGGTCCACTGCCCCGACTGGGGCCACCAAAGGGTAATTTTTTAGAGAGGTTTTCTTCCTCGCGACCCAGCGCTAAGTGCAATGCGCCGAGCCCCCGACCCTCACGAAAACGTAAGGGCTACGGGATTGTGTGGCCGTGCAATGCCCGCCCTCAAAGAGACCAGGCAGCCACACTTCCAGTATTGTCCGCGCCGGCCGCAGCCGGTACCCCCCATATCTGGAGGGCGTTCCCCTATCCGCAACCCGGGGGACGCGTCCGATGGCAGACTGGAAACCGCACACGGAACGGAAACCTAACCTTTTTTTTTTTTTTTTTTTTTTGGCGCAGGGGAATGCATTGACGCATTTCCCTCCCGGTTCGGGGAAACCGGGAAGGGGTATGTGGGACTCCCGGGCAACGGTGCCCGTCCTACCCACTAAACCCCTGCGTTGTTCCGACACACTGCAATTGGCGCTGCCATGGGGTACTTATCGCATTCACCACAGCAGCGTCGCAGCGAGCCTTTGGCAGGCTCTTCCACGAGGTGGGATGGGATACTCTCGAAACAAGAGGAGTATCCCTCGTCGCAGAGACCGTGCAATGCAGGTACCGTTCCCCTTGAGTACCCGCTGGCCCCTACTCGGCGATGGTAGACTGGCATAGGAGAAAACTCCCGACCAGCCCGCCCGCCGGGACGGGAGACTTCAGGGTGTAAAAAGCCCCGAAGTAACCCGCCCCGACGGCCCCCCCCATCATCGTCCTAATAAGGACGGTGTTGGGCGGGGCCTCGCCTCCCGCGATCCATCGGTGACAGGGGGGGCGGCAGAGGACGGCCTAGGGCCGCCGCCGCCGCCACCCCCGCCAGCGAGGGATCTGCCTCGCGTGCGTCGCTTCAGTTGCTGTAAGCAACTTTTACTGCCCACCATGTGGTCAGCCGGTAAACCGGCCTCGGCACATGGGGGGCAGTGAAGCGGCGCCGAGCACTCGACGGCCTTGTGGCCCGGCTGGCCGCAGCGGAAGCACGCTCCACTGCGGTCAGTTGCCGACGGGCACTGCGGCTTGGTGTGCCCCACACCCAAGCAGCGGTAACACATCATGGGTCGTTGCTCCAGCACGACAACGCGCACGGAGCACCAACCCACGATGAGCTGGCCGTCTTTGCTGATGAGCTTCGCCGCAGCCGCAGGACACGTGACCCTTACGGATCCCGAGCCCCACCGGCCGCGGCGAATCTCACCAGCGCGGACCCGGTCCAGGGGACACTGTCCGGCACGAGCGACCGCCGCCCGAACCTCGTCCACCTGGACGGAGTCGTCCAACCCGGTCACGCGCAGATCGGCGCACTTGACCGGGACGGACACCCTGACGTCGTCGCCGAGCACCCCACGGAGGCGCTCGGCAAGGAGGTCGGCCCTAGCCGCACTGTCCGGGCCCAACACCTTCAACAGGCGGGCCCCCGCCATCGTATGCCGCATCCGGATGGTAGGGCGGTCCGGGTCGTCTTTCGTGGCATCTCTCGCCCGGGTCAGCGCGTCCACGTAGGTCACGCCGCGCTCTACGGCCTCAGGCGAGAGAGCCAGGGAGACGGCAGCGAGACTTGGCACCCGCAGTTGGGCGCGCTTGCGTCGCTTCCTCTTCTTCGGTTTCTTCCCGTTACCGCCTTGGACTTGGCGCGGCTGCGGCTGCGGCGCAGGGGCTTGCACCTGCCGCTGTGCGGGAGTCTTCGCGGCTTGCGCATACGACTTCTGCGCCCGACGGGGGGCAGGCTGGGGCGGCTTAGGCGCTGGTGGTGTCACGGCCTGGTTTCCGGACTTGGCGGGCTTGACCTTGGCCCTTCTTCTCTTCTTGCCGACGAGGGTGAAGCCATCTTGCTCCATCTCTACCTCGCCGGCAACGCCAGATGGTTCCACCGCTAGAGGCGGGTGGGTGGCGCTCTTCTCTCTGCCAAGACGCGCATCCAACACGCGCCCAAAAAGACGCATGAGGCGCGCGTCCTCAACATCTCGGTCCAAGTCCGGTCCAGGCCTCGCTTCCCTAACGCAGACTGCGGGGAGCTCCTCCATATCCACAACAGGTGCCAGTGGGGCGGGCACATCCGATGGCGGGGTTGGGGGCACAGGGGGGGCGGGCATGAGGGCAGCCTCCAGCCGCCGCTGCAGACCCTGGCACTCCTCACGAAGGCCCGAGCACTCTCCGCGCAGCGCGTCCATTTGCGCGCGCAACAGGTTCACCTCCCCCGAAAGCCGGCCGTTGTCGGCTTGCAGCCGCTTCACCTCCGACGTGGCAGTCCGCTCGTACATCGCGTCCATGCTGTCTTCGATGCGGCTAGCCGCTGCCTTCAGGTCGCGCACCCAGGTTCCTTTTAGGTTTTTAGACCTAACCGCAATTCTCCCAATCAACGCTAGGTCGTCCATCAATCTGCACTTAAGCAGCCCTAGCGGTGGGTCCGACGGTCGCTCTCCCGGCGCCGGCATGCGACAGCGCGCCCATGAGTCCCTCGCATTACGCGACAGTCTTTCGATCTCCTCCTCCGAGTCAAGAGTGGCCAAAAAGCCGCCTCCCAACGTGGCCTCTCGCTCCTCCGATGACCTTCGTCGGACCGTCACTTGGCACGGAGACCGCACCGCAGCTTGATCCAGCGGGGCCGATGATGCCGACGGGGTTGATGGGGGTGTCGTCAAACCAAGCCGCGCCAGCGCGCGACGCGACACTCTCCTCAGCACCACTTTTGCTTCTGGAAGCCCTTCCCTGACGCTGGGCGGGTCCGCAGGGAGCCTCTTCCTGCTACCGCTTCTAAGCAGGCGCTCACCATCCTCTCGAACTCCTGACGTGTCGGAAAGCGTGTCGTCACTGTCCAACGCGCCCGACATAGCACTGTCACTCCTCACTTCCTCAATCACTAACTCCGACCCACAGCCTACGCTGCTGTCCCGACTCCTCACTTCCTTCTCGTCCTCCTCAACAACACGGAGACGCTGTGAAGCGCCCCCGACGCGGTGATTGCCCCCCCCAGAAACGGTGGGGCTGCCCGAGCCAGAAGGCCCGGGGAGGGATTCTCCGACCGCGGGGCGGCCGGTACCCTCCTGGGGTAGTATGTCTTTGTCACTCGCGTTATCCATATTGTTTTTCCTCCCAAAACCAAACGTCAAAACAAAACAAAACAAAACTGAATAGAATCAAGAAAAGAAGAATAAGAAATAAATAAACAAAACAAAAGAGAAAAGAAAACAAAAAGACAGAAAACCAAAAAGGGAAAATAAAAGGTCCAGGGCTCGGGACCGGGCTCCCCCCGGCCACTCAGCCTATCGCCACCCTGGGAAACTTAGGCTTAGGTCGGTGGCGGCAAAAGCCGTTGGCTGACCGAAGTCTGACCACCGAGAGTGTAATTTTTTATTGAGGTTTTCTTCCTCGCAGCCCAACGCTCAGTGCGCCGGGCCCCCGACCCGTGAGGGCAACGGGCTAGTGTGACCGTGCAATGCCCGCCCTGACAGAACAGAGCGAGCAGCCACACTCTCCGCGACCTTGAAGGCCGCCAACCCACGACCCGAAGGTCCACTGCCCCGACTGGGGCCACCAAAGGGTAATTTTTTAGAGAGGTTTTCTTCCTCGCGACCCAGCGCTAAGTGCAATGCGCCGAGCCCCCGACCCCCACGAAAACGTGAGGGCTACGGGATTGTGTGGCCGTGCAATGCCCGCCCTTAAAAAGACCAGGCAGCCACACTTCCAGTATTGTCCGCGCCGGCCGCAGCCGGTACCCCCCATATCTGGAGGGCGTTCCCCTATCCGCAACCCGGGGGACGCGTCCGATGGCAGACTGGAAACCGCACACGGAAACGGAAACCTAACCTAACCTAACCTAACCTAACCTAACCTAACCTAACCTAACCGGGCCACGGCGGAGATCCTCGCTAGGGGTGAGGAGAGCTTCGGCATCTTCAGTGATTCGAGGTCCGCCCTCGAATCCATTGTTGGCCGAGGCTCTCATCACCCTCTGGCGCACGAGGCCAGGGAGAACCTTGGAGTGGCTTTGACCCAAGGCAAAGATGTCTCCTTGCACTGGATCAAAGCTCACGCAGGACTCCCTGGCAACGAGCGGGCGGACACCCTCGCCAAGGAGGCAGCAGTTTCGTCGCGGAGGAAGCCGGACTACGACCTCTGCCCTGTCTCATTCGCCAAGAGATGCATCCGTATGGAAACTCTTGGGGAATGGGGCAGGAGATATGAGGGTGGTACGACGGCCTCCGGGACGAAGCTGTTCTTTCCGGATGCAGTGGCGGCGTACAGCCTGGTCAGGAAAATAAAGCCTACGGGTATTCTTACCCAGGTTTTCACGGGGCACGGTGGGTTCGCTCAGTACCTGCACAGGTTCAGGTGCAGGGAGAACCCATCGTGTGTCTGTGATCCTGACCAGGACGAAAGCGTCGAACATCTGCTCACAGCGTGCCCCGCGTACATGATGGAGAGGCACGACTGCGAAGAAAGGGTAGGAATGAAGATCAAGAAGGAAAATATAGCGGAGATAGTCACAAATAAAAACACCAGGAAGGCCCTCCTTACGTTTTGCATGGTTGTGGCAACAAAAGTAATTAACCGCAACAAAACTAGGTAACACTAAGACTGATAGGTATAAGTATAGTTTTAAGCTTCTCGCATCTCGCATTTATCTCTTAAGTTATTTGTATTGTAATTGTCTAATTGTAATTAATTTATTGAAATTTTAATTTATTGTTTTATTATGCTTGCACTGTGATATAGTTTTAAAATTTTTAATGTATTGTAATTATTTTAGGGTTTAAGGAATTTATTTTATTTTATTTTATTGTTTTATTATTGAATTATTTTGGATTTTAATGTAATGTAATTATTTGTAATTATTTTAGGCTTTTAAGGAAATTTATGTGAAAAAAAATTATTATTATTGTATTTTAAGAAATTTATTGTAATTAATTTTGAAATTTTATTGTATTATTTAATTTATTATTCATTATTTTATTATTATTGTCAAAATTTTAAATTCTACTATTATTGTAAAAATTATTATTAGTAAAAGTATCGCCTAAATTATTTAAATAAAGAAAAAGAACCCAAAAACCCTGAAATAGTTTTAAGTAAATTGGTGCGAAAGAGATGAATGCGAGAAAGATACAGTATGAAGAATGAAAGTACGAGAAGTAGCACATGCGGGAACTGGTATGGAAGGATTAGATAAAAAATGACTCGGATTACGTCTGAGATTGTGTAGGAATAAAAAAAAAAAAAAAAAAAAAAAAAAAAAAAAAAAACCTAACCTAACCTAACACCTAACCTTGATTCACGAAACTCCTTCTACCTTTATATCATCGATACGCAAATCTTAACATCGCGATTCAGAGATGATCAGTGCCATCTATGATCAAGTAGCGGAACTAACTATCTATCTATTGAAGAACCATTGTGGGTGATAAAACAGGCTTTTAGTTGTTTTATGACGTGTGTATAATAATGATTTTTGATAACTTGATATTTGATGTCTGTTGACTAATGATGACGTTGACTGATAATGCCGTTTACGACTTGCAACTGATGATGATGAAGATTACAGATTATGACGATTACTGATGTTAATTGTTTGATGACTTCAATACCTACATCATTCATCAATACCTACCTGACCGAGTCATTTATGACTCGGTCAGGTAGGTAGGTAAGTCGGGTAAGTAAGCGAAGTGAAGTGGAAGTTGCCGTTCTCTCAACTGGATTTTTAGCAGGACAGGTTTAATTACACTTTCGGTCTGTGAATGTTCTTATAACCACACCCATTAACTAAAATAATTTATTATTAAAATAGGTAACTTACTACATATAAATAAATAAATGTTATCACTATCAACATAGCTGTTCTTATTCAGAACCTTGTCACACACCCGCAAACAATTAAAATTGATTCTACCGCTACACAGAAGGTTCTAGGTGTTTCGTGGGATCCATTCAAAGATAATTTTCATTTTGTCGTATGTCTTAGTGACAGTCCGTGCACCAAACGATCAATGCTTTCGGTTTAAGCTCACTTATGGGATATAATTGGTTTTGCAGCACCGCTAATCTAATATGCTAAGTTTCTAATTCAGGAGCTCTGGCAAAAAAAAAAAAAAAAAAAAAAAAAAAAAAACCGTTTGATTTATCTGAACGTGTTTCAAGTTGGATACGTTTATTATGCATAGTTGTTTACATCTTGCGTTTTACTAAGCGCTTAAATTCAAGAGGAATCATCACATCGTGTCTAATTATATAAATAGAGATGCAATTACTTACATACTACGTACAAAACATTATTCTAAATACATAATTATTGTCATAATACTAATACAATTTACTTACATACTAAATAATACTAATACTTTTTCAACCTAAAATAATGTAAAATTAGTTCTTATAAATAATCACAGATGGCGCTGCACGTTTCTAAATCGCGCTAATAAGTTTACTTGTAATTTACCTTAACAATGTGTACATTTGTATTGATAACTTCCTCGCAACATACAGTAATTTGCATTGATTGCTTGCATTTTTACTTACTTCGCCAATAGAACCTTGTCCCAATTGTCCACATCGGATGATTTACAAACATATACACAGTTAAATATAATTCGCACTATTCAAGCAAAACACTTCAGTACATATATATATATATATATATATATATTTTTTTTTTTTTAAATGGGATCCTTCGTGTTGGAGGTCGCTTACTAAATAGTAATTTGAGCTTTGATCACAAATATCCCATTCTCATGCCAAGCAATGGCCGCATTGTTGATTTGATTGATAATAGATCATGTTTATAAGGTTTCCTGTCATGAGGGGACCCCAACTTACAATTATTGAGACAAAAGTATTGGATTTTGGCTGCTCAACGCATATTTCGATCAGTAATCCATGCTTGTCTTCAGTCCTAAACAAAACGCTCCACCAGTTATGGCAAATTTATCTTCGTGCAGATTTCAAATTTAAAACCTTTTGCTCATACAGGCGTGGATTATGCTGGAACTCTGTCCATAACTCTGAATAGAAAAAAAAAAAAAAAAAAAAAAAAAAAAAAAAAAAAAAACAACTATCTTATACGGAGAAGACTCCTCCACTGCATTGGCCTTTAGTGTACCAGTCCGAGTTTTAACTAATGTGACTGTTACTAGATATACTCGCCTGTCATCGCCCGTAAATATATAGTACAGTAAGAGTCACATTGGACTGGTACACTTAATAAGCACTTAAGCGATTATTCGACTTTGTCCACTTCCTAATTTTGAGTAGTAGTTTTAGCAAATATACACTATTGTATTTATTAATCATTCATATTATTTGTCTCTATTTAGTTTTAAACTCATAGATTAGTTTAGATATTAATTTTTGATTTTTAGTCTTAGTACACCAAGAGTATATAGTTATTATTTAGTAAATAGTGATAATTGAAACAGGACCTTTCGCGGCGGGGAGTTTTCTTCTTATTGTTAAGTTATTCTAATTATTAATTAGAATTACAGTTTTTGAAGTATTTTTTTTTTTTGTGGTGAAGGACAGTAGACGTACTTAGGTTTCAAATTTAGTGATATCTCGTGATAGCAAGTTGTTATTAAGTAATATCTCGTGATAGCAAGGTGTTATTTAGTGATATCTCGTGATACCAAGGTGTTATTTAGTGATATCTCGTGATAGCAAGGTGTTATTCATTGGATTAAGCCAAGAAATCTGACCACGTGTTCCGCTGCTGGATGAGCTAAGTCCAGAGATCCTGAAGGGGTGCTCAGCAAGAAAGTGTTTCCACTGTACAACCAATTGTTGTCAAGGCCATCCAAAGAACGAGTGTGTACGAAGGTACAATAAATCAAACAACCAAATTTACACAAAATTGATTGTTATTTTATAAGAAATTTCCTTAAGGCTATATACCTTCTAAGTCTAATCTTCGCTTGCGCTATTCACAAAGGTGCAGCGCCATCTGTTACCACCGTTCGAAACTAATCATTTGCTACGGTCATACACCACTTCTTACAACTTTGGGAGTATCCGTCCTTGTATTGTTGAATGCGAATGGTCAAATTTATATACCTATCTTGATTTTAGTACGTTTACCTATCTTCTGATAACCGCTCCCAAAGAGTGTACAAAATAAAAAAAAAAAATTGGTACCATTTACCACAGTAGTTAAAAGTACTATGGTCCAATTTATTTGCAACTACACAGGTGTCTACATTTACATTTAAATCAATTAACAAAATTCTTAACACCGCCAAGTAGAAATCTTATTATTTTGTACAGCGCCATCTAGTTATAATAAACAAAACTAACAATTATTATGAGAACATATTATAAAACTAAGAATTCTTAACAGCGACATTTAGAACTGGCTCATTTCGTGCCAGCGCCATCTATGGGCAATATCAAGAATTCAACAGCCCCCATGCATAGAATTCATTATGCTGTTACGTAAAACATTACATCTTTCACTGAACGTAATTAATAAGTTTACACACCAAAGTCTAGTAGGACACAGTTTTTAGATACGTAGTTCAAACGTGGCGTTTATATGCTCAGTGTTAGGTCACTGACGTGGGCACTAAAATACAAATAATTTTTCCTTCCATTTTTCATTTTAGTTCCCGCCCACTATCACCATAGAGTATTATTTTATTTTGATTTTTAGGGTTCACTGCTTAAAACTACGTAGTAGTTGTGTCTAATAACAAACAACCTATGATATGACCGTATTTGTTTTTAAGCACATTGATATTGGCACGGTTTTTACTTAAAGGAGGACTCGGTGATAAAAAAAAAAAACAAAAAAAAAAAATAAGTACACGGTAAATAGAAAAAGACTATTAAATTACGCAAATCGTAGGCAAGAACGAAGAAGATAATTTTGAGTTCTTTTCAAAATCACTAGTAACAGCATTCTAATATCTTAATCAGTTATGATTTAATAAACAAACCAAACAGAAAAGTGTATAAACCAACTTATAATTGAAAGTTTTGGTTCTTAATAATTTTATAGTGGATAACGACTACCTAAGTTATCGAACATCATAAGGACTACTATTTTGATAATCAGTTGACAATGTGGTAAGGATATCCTCGACTAGTCCCTGGTTCATGTTCCGGTAGGTGCACGAATAATTGTACTCGAGTCATGTTTGTTTAAATATTCATGTATGTATATTTCTATTTTTTAATTAAAAAAAAAAAAAAAAAATAAGTATGAATGAACTTACTAAATTTGTTATAACTTATGCCAATGAACTTAAAACTTATGTTAAGCTTATGCTGAACATAAGTTATAATTAAGCTTATACTTAGAATAAGTTCTAATTCCTCTTACTTTGGGCTGGATAATAGGTAAGAGTGTCACAATTATATTATTATTAATATCATCCATTTGGCGTCAAACTAAAGCAAAAGGATTACTGCATCATTAAGAAAAAAAAAAAAAAAAAATTACATAAGACGTGACTGTATTGGTTTTACTTACCTTTGCTTTCCCTTAAATTGGTATGAATAAATAAATAAAAAAAACTGAATTTTTGTCGTGAAATAATTTAGGAGCTGTATATTTTATTGTATATTGTGTTGTAAAATTTAAAATTGGTGTATTTTCATATCAAAAGGATACGTTATACTGGTATCTCGGAGACGGAAATAAAGAAACAACTACATAAGACCGCTGTATGGGCTTCAGTTCCCTTTGCCTTCCCTGTAATGTGGAGAATCACAAAATCATAGAGAGCATTACAGTTTTTCAATCTTCCTTTTTGCTTCTGTCATTTTTCCAGTTCGTGTGTGAATTTAGGTTAGTTGTAGATTTTTTTGTTAATCTAAAGAATCAGTAATCTCTTTATTTATTGTAATTGATTATAAACAGTTTTGTGAAATTGTAATTTCAGATAAACATAATGCAGAACGACGCTGGTGAATTTGTTGATCTTTACTGCCCGAGGAAATGGTGAGTCTTGTTTGAGGTTATATATATTACATTGTTATCAAGTTTTAAACTTCATTTATTAATTATTTCGTAAAAAGTGCTTAACTTACATGAATTCTAGTTTATTATCCAAATATTGGTTTTTACCAATATAATCAATGGAAGAAAAACAATCATTATTGTATTCCCGCGTGTATTCTCCATGCAAGTACAAAGAAAATTAAGTGACACTTGTTACTTGTTGTTCTAATGTTAATCAGACGAAAAGTACAATCTTTGTGTCTACCCTGGAAATGTAAAACTGTTATTCTCGTTCAACTATAAATGAAGTGTGGCATAGTTTTTGGTTGACCTTTAGCATTATTTTATACACATACTTATTTGTATAAACAGCAGCTAATAACATTTCAGTGTTACACAAAGAGGACAAACTTGCCAATTCATATAACAGTCACTCTAAAATCCACTACCACTTTTTGTAAACTTAATAAAATAAATTTAAAAATTATTTGGGGATAAAAATTATACAGGGTTATTGTAAAAAAAAAAAATTATAAATCTGCTAAACTCACATACAATCTGAGCGAATGAGTTAATGCGAATGTTAAAACCTCAAGTGCAAGTGCACTAGAGCCTCTTTAAAATCAAATTAATTAACCTTTACAATCAAATTAAGTTTTATTCTATTCAAATTAAATTTCCAGCTCGGCAAGCAACAGGCTGATCCATGCCAAGGACCATGCATCAGTGCAGCTGGTAGTAGCTGATGTGGACCCAAGCACTGGTCGCGCCGCTGACTCCGCCCGCATGTACGTCGTGTGTGGCGCAATCCGTCGCATGGGGGAGTCCGACGACTGCATCGTCAGGCTTACCAAGAAGGATGGCATACTCGCCAAGTTAGTTCCACAATGTCTATTAAACTGCTGTTACAAGTTTGTATGATGAGAGTCCTGAATATTTTCAATTTCTCCAGTAGAAAGGTAGAATTAATTTACTTGTAATGTGGGAAAGAGGAGATGTTAACTCATTTAAGATTGAATAAACTGTGACTACTACTTACTTTAATTATTAAGCATTATTTAAAAAATAAGCTTTTATTTAAATGCTGTAAAAAAAAAAGTAGGAAAAACTTAAAATTGAATCAAACTCATCAATGTATTACATTTATGTTGATCAAGATATAATCTTGTTGCTAGAATTATGCGGATGTCAGTGGTAGACCAGTCATCCAGAACATGAAAGGTTGCACATTCACATCAGCCCAATGATACTCTTCAAAACTCAATATAAGTTAACATATAGTTCTTGATTACATTGCATCTAATTTTCCGTATTTAAGGTATTTTTTTGAGATTTATAATTTCTTATTGGACCTATAGAAACTTGATTTATGTTTTCTTATACATATGAACTAAAGGTATGCAGTTTCTATGATGGACACCAGTCACGATGAAATTCTATAAAAATATCACTGTCTCATCAAATGTCAGTTAAATTTGTGAACAATGGAAATATCTTATTCAAATTATACAGAGCAAATAGAAACTTATGTATTGTTCTTATTGTTTCAGGAACTATTGATGCTGACAGATAGGAGCATTTAATTTTAAGGAAAATAAAAACATAAAATCACATCTTTCTGTTTTATTTATTAAACCATTTCATGTATAAAAATGAATTCAAATGTCAAATAATAATAGTAGCAAACTTAATAATTTCATTATACTAAGAAAATATCCTGGCTTGTAACATGTGGTTGATTCTAGTCGTTTTTCAGTTGCGTTTCTCTTCTGGCTCCATTATTCTGAAAATAATTACATAATATTATTTTGTTCACAAAAAAACAATTACACAGGAATTAAGACATTTTTATGTATATGTATAATATAATGAACATGTTTAGGTACGGGTTAACTGTACAGTTGGACGGCCGTAGAGCATCATTTACTAAATAAATTTTGAATTATACTAAAAACATTGCAAATTAGATGTAAAATTATGATAAATTATAAGAGCAATAAGAAATGAACTTAGAAGGTTAGAATATTATCAGAAACTAGTAGGTTGGGGCCGAAGAAACTTCCCTCGCGTGCCTTACAATATCTTAGAGCAAAAACAACGTGGTAAAGGATCGTTGCAGGCAATATCTTGCTAGGCGTTAACATAGGGCGTGGGTCGTACCACTTCTTGCGGCCGCCGCCGCAGCCCGGCGCTCCGCCGGGCGGCGGGCGGCAAATGGTGCGCTTCTTGCAGGCGAGCGTCGCCGCCGTCCACGCCAGCCAGCACCACGCCTGCAGCGCCAGGCGCCACAGATCCTGCACCCACAATACAACACAATGACATGGCTTAGGAGCCGAAATACCAGTAAGAAATATACCGTTTAAATCTTTAATACCTCACGGTTTTATTAAATAAAAATTATTCATGTAACTATTTTAATAAAGTATTTTTAATATTCACCAAAAAATTGGAAATAATTAATCTACCATTTCAAATTTGCATTCAACACTATTTAATAATAACTATTTACAATTTAAAAACTACCAAGTATCTAGGTGTATAAAGTGTATATGTTACACTGTACCCCACACCTTAATGTTTAAAAAAAAATTGTAAATATTTTATAGCTTACAAATGGCATCAAATTCTGTTTCATATTTAAACACATCCAAGATTAAACGGTTAATATATTTACTCACCAGAAATTATTAGATTTCCAACTAGAACAAAATTTCAATACCCAATGTTTCACAAATTTATTGCGAAAAACATGTATTTGAGCATTCATCCGATGTCTGAGGGAACCAATGAACTGGACTGTGCACCTAAATTTAGGCCATAATCAGATCTTATATTGTAGCGTCAGTTACAATGTCCCCCGCTTGACCCCATCAGACCACAGGTTCGATCCCCGTCTAAGAATACCGTTTGTGTTTTTGTAGACAGATAGCAATACTTTAGTTTTAACTGACTTCAAAATAAGGAGATTCTATGTATTTTTTGTTTGTATGTGTTAGGTTCTTTTTATATTCGTTAGAGTATATTGCTGAGGTCCCATTGTCACCAAGTTAGGTATCCCAGAGAAATTGAGGACAACCTTCAAATTTTATATGCACGTGTATTTGAGTATTTCGAACCAACGACAAACAGACAAGAATGTCGATTATACTGTCGGTCTTCCGTTCAACCTTAGAAACCTTACCAACCAACCTTAAGTAAAACCGGACTTATAAAAAGAAATTAATAATTAAAGTAGTTTTAATAAGTTATTGTTTGGAGTTGATGCTAAGGAACACGGGAAATTGAAGCATTAACTTAAAACATATATTCCCCTATTTAATGATTTGAAGTCGGGTTTTATTTTTGTTTAAAACTCTTAATTTGATAATTTTATGATTTTTTTACAATTAGGAATATCTGTCATGTCGTTGAGTTTTTTATATATAATATACAACCAAACGAATGCACAATAACCATAACAACAAAACAGAGATTAAATAAAACAAATAATAAAATAGGTAGTCTTATCGCTACGAACGATCTCTACGAGACAACCAGAAGTCGTGCCATGACCGATATCTAGTACGTTATTATTGTAATTTTAGCGTGCTCAGACCTGTGTACTCACCATATGAATAGGTCGGGTGTGCAACCGCAGCTCACCAGTACTTGGGCTTGCAGCCTCCCGGGCAGCGCGGCGGACGACACGAAGACTTACGGCCGCACGCAAGCGCACCCGCCACCTGCCACAAAAACTTTTTAATATATCGAACACTATCTTCTACCCGCGGCTGCACTCGCGTGTAGTTCGGCCTTTCAATGTTATAATATAATCAAGCCTTTCCCAATAAATGGAGTATCCAACACAACAAAGAACCAATTTCAACCATCGGTTCTATCTTATATATAAGCCCTTCAGCTATACAAAATTACAGTAAAGATTATAAATCTCGTCGTTAACGAATATAGGTTTTTAAATCCAGCGTTAATGCTTTCCAGGCCCGCTCCATACCCTGGCTAATGTACCCTTCACACAGAAGCTGCTTCACGGACGAAGTGAGTAAGAACCACCGGAAACCTTGCACCGGGCCACTACCTAAATTATAAATGTTAAGAGACATGCTAAGTTATTATTACAATGGAGCTTTAATCTATGCAAATACCAACTAGGGCCTCGGTACTCACCGAGAGGAGGTCAGGGGTCAATATAATAACTAGTTACAATTAGTTACCAATACACTTAGCCACACCTTTTGTGACATTTTCTTTTTTTTCATTTCTTATGTTAATGTTTATGTGTACACAATAAATATATAAATAAATCACTAGTTATACGGTTCACTTCCGCCCAGATGTATGATTTTCGGGTATCGCAGTATTTAGACATCGCAATATGTATTTGCAATCTATGTACAAAAAATATAACTAATTTGTGAATGTCATTACAAACATTTAAAGGCTAAGGAGTACCTCGCGCCGTTTCTTCTCCAAAGCTAAAGTATTCGTCGAAGCGTTGGTCGGCTTTAAGTTTGACGATATAAAAGAACTTGGTAATTGACTACATTTAAATAAAGAACCTTTTGTTAGATTCAACATGACGCCAGAAACATGAAATGTAGCCCTTAGTTCATCCCTGTACCCTGATAGACGCTGGTTTGCCCTCTGATAACCTGTAGTTCAACACGATGACTGCTACTTCAACCCCTCGGATGGCACTTGGTTTATACCTGTTCCTTCAAGACCCCTAACATCGCCCCCCCCCCCTCTCCCTACTATTCTCACATTCCTATCACGTCGGAAGTCTGCTTTGCGTTATCATTTCTTCTCAAAACTTGCTCAAGTTTTGTTTCAATATTTTCGTAAATTCTAAGCCGGCTCTATGATAAGTCGTTTTAACTAAAATGTTGTCAAACGCCAATTGTCATCCATTCGTAGATATAATTGGTATCGTTATTCTGGAAAAACCAGCAAGCAGGCGTTTCGTCACAATTAAAATTAAGTAATATTATTAACCTGGACCAGTAGACAGAGCAATATCCAGAACCGTGTGTTCGTATTCATCGTAGTATTGTTCCCGAGTTCGTGAGCCGCCGTCACTACATTATTGCTCGTAATTTGTAATATTCACCGGTAATTTACTGTTTCAGCCGAAAATTTCTTTTGTTCTGTTTTCTGTCAGATATCTTTCAAAAAAACTTTTTTCTGCTGGTGTCAATTAACTGTCGATGTGTTATTCTGGGGAGTTCTTAGCTCGCTTCTAAGGAGTTTTTTACTTCTTTACCGACCCGGGGTATCACCTACACAAAATATACCTACTTGTCTTTACTTAATTTGGGGCTGTTAACCATGGCTTTGTTGTATCTTCTCTCTTACAAATTAAAATAATTGAAGTAACATTAATTAATTTGATCAAATATACGTGTAAATCCTAATAAGTAGGTAAGTATTAGGTTGGAGTGTAAATGAGAATGAGAATCACTGTTCGATCAGTTTTACAAGAGAGCATATTTTTTTAGCTGTTTCATAATTTGGGTTTGCTAGAATGTTTTGCACCAAACCTATCTCTATAATAATAAATTGAAATCGTATTGAGACGTTTCGATCGTAGTTGCGTTCAGCTGACAATCACATAAATAAAATTACTTTATTCCAATACTTTATTTATTATTACCTATTTCCTATTATCAAATTATCACCAACACAATCGAAACATTTCAATTTACTGCAATCAGGTGAATCAGTTTTTTTCATTAAATATGCAAACTTTGCCGGTGGATATAATCCCGAACGAAGGTGAACTTTCTATGTAAGGAAGAAGTGTTCAAATCCTATACAGATTAGTCTTAAGTAGTTGTATGTTTTACTTTTGGTTTCAGATGTCAGTGCGATATATCGTTTAGACTCGACTACGAATAGTCGGTGTTTGTTGATGATTTACGGAAGAAATGAAAAATGTGTAATAATTACTGTGTCATTATGATGAAAATAATTTATTGACATTTTTATTTCATTCATCACAGTAATTATAATGAAGTGAAACGATAGCGATAAAAAATGGCCAAATCCTACAAATTATTTATATTCATTCATTCATTTGTAAGATATGACCCTTGTTATAAATAGATATTATGCTGAATTATGAATTCCATATATTTCAAGATGCAACGATCCTTTTGAAATGAATTTTCAAATAAAAAAGGTATATTTACACCATTTCTACATCAATACATAAACTTCGACACGATCTAGTAAATAAAACCAGCTACCACTCGCCTGTAACAGATAGTATCCAGGCAAAACTAAAATAAATCAAATTGATACCTTCTGAATTCCAAAAAGATACCTAGATAATGTCAATGTAAGCCCATTCCGCCATTTAAAAAGTTTCAATGGCGAGTTCAAATATTTTCAATTTTATGTTTCTTGATTTCTATTATAAATTAGCCAGCGCCATGTGTTGTGGAGGAACGCCCAAATATTTTCTTTATTCGAAGGTTTATGTCAATATCTAAGACTTCAAACAATCATGCAACTCTAAATATAGCAGCACAATGTCGAAATGATAATTGTCGACCGGAACAAAGCAATTAATTCACATTGTGGTATTTACCTATGTATTGATACACAGAACTACAAATTCAAGTACGTGAAGTATCCAGACAATATTGTCATTCTAATATTAAGTAGCTAAATATATAAAATAAAACTCAGTTATACTAACTAAATCTATATTTTTATAAGAAATAACATCAACTTCATAAATCCTAAGCTGAGAAAGAACATGATTACTTAATATTTTTTTCATATAGCCATTATGAAGAATTACCAATCGGTCGTGTAATTGTAGGGATATCATTAGATATATAAGTGAACGTGGCTAGTCTGGCGGCCACCAAAGCTGCGCGCTCAAGTATTGGTAGACGGCGCGCGCGCAGCCGTGGCACAGCGCGCACAGCGACCGGCCCTTCGTCGCGCGCGGACTTGGAGAAGCGGAGGACTCCCGCAGGGCGGAGCACTCCCACAGGGCGGAGGGCGCCGGAGGAGCGGAGGGGCCCGGCCCCGACCGGTGGGAGCGCCGAGCCTGCGCGTTCAGCTGCGAGGACAACGCTCTATGATATCCTGGAAAGTGATCCTGTATTTAACGCATGGAGTGTAAACGCTAAATACAGGATCACATTTCAGGACTTGCCAAATTTTCTGTACTTAATTTACGATAAAACTAAATATTTTTTTTTACTTTCTGATGAAAAATTGTACGCGGGGATAATTTAATCTCAAATTTTAAGCATATTTTGTTTTATAAGAAAAAAAATCCAACTACAACTTTATACTAATAACTCGACTCGACCGCGACGATCGATTTAACGAATCGTATTGCATCTTATGTACACTTCGCAAGTTCTAGCTCTTGAATTCTGAGACCCTAAACAAGATGCATTTTGATGATCTCAATCGAATGGCTAGATGTAAACATGTGTCATTTGACATAAACCTTGCTTAGCTATAATATATAATATATAATACCGTAATTGTCAAATAGTATACGTTTTTTAATGTCCAGGAATGGACGCGTGTAATATAGATGATGATTCGTTTTTCATTCGATAATTTGATCACGATCATCAAAATGGATCTTGTCTAGTCCCTCTGTACCACTAGTGTGATTTTTATTCGTATTTGTCGTCAGCTATCAAATTGTACTGTACCACTTGACAGGATCTTGTCTAGTCCCTCTGTACCACTTGACAGGGGAGGAGACTAGAGATTTAATTATTTTAACAACCTTTATTGTACAATTAAAACACAAGAGTAAATTAAACAAGTGGCATACATAGAAGAAACGAAAAGATATAATGTAAAAACATGATTCTGCTAGGATCGGTCTAATGGTGAGACGAGAACGACTGACGCGTAGTCGTTAGATTAATTAGACCAATTTATTATTTTACAAATGTATCTACATGTTACAAGAAGATCGAATATGTTGCTGAGGTGACTAATCAAAGGCAATGGACGCCCTAGTCCGTACATTAATTGTATGCAAACATGCAGAAACGCCTCTGTGGTGTAGTATTGGAAATTATTTTGTATATATTACGCCATTGTCAGCTGAATGCAACGTCTCGGATACGATTGAATACTTACGAATGATGGATTGTGTATTGTTACTTGGGATAATTTCCACTTTCAAGTTGTTAATATTATATAGACCTTTGTCTTTAGACGTCGAATCTTACCTTGGAGACAAGGACAGTTCAATGCATCTCATGTCAATACAATCTACGGCTGCACGATCATATTTATTGCTATATTGAGAATTTAAAGAAAGCCGTATCATATATTCCTATGTACGTGCTGTGGTCTACCGTAGTGAGGCTTACGTGTCTATGGTCGCCGAGGTCGTACCCGCTGTCGTAGGAGCCTTGACTGCTCGGAAGGCATGGCGGCGACGGGCTTCTAAATATGTACATTAATTTCACTTAAGAAAAATATACAAAAGACTTGATATCTCCATGTTAGTAAAGAAAGATTACATAATGAATAATTGAGACTGGGGACAAGATAATAAAAACATATTATCATTTATAAAGGCTCCTTAAATCGATGACTTAATCACTGATACCTGTCAATATTTTCACGGCTCAAAGAAGTCAGACGTATATAACATGACTTTCCAAATGGATTACATAGTTTATCTGTCATCCGACTGTTGGCAGTTCTGTATAATACACATGGCTTAAGGATTTGCATCTAAGCCAGTAAAGTTTTAGGGTAAAATGTAACAGCAATGTACCTAGACTGAATAATGAATTTTGACTTAGAAGTAACCTGCAGTGCGGCCGTTGGCCCGCCGGCGGGCTCGCGGCGCTCGCGGCCGCCTGCTGCCAGCGCCCGTCCACTGCGCTCGACCACTGAACCAACAAACATATGTATACACATATATACGAACCACTAAGCGGCTGAATGTTTTATGAACATATTTGGCTCGTGTCTTATATACAATCAGTAGGTGTTTCAACTCAGGTAATTGTCGAATAAATGGAAAACGGCTAGGTCAAATTAATTCGTATAATTCGTTTAAAATAATATTAAAAGTACAATTGACACGTATATCGCACAGTTGCGTTCAAATCGATTAATGCCACGCTGCTATGCCCCCACTCGACCGTCGCGCATGTGTTTCTCGCGTTTTTCACTAGGTGGCGCGAACAGTAGGGCATATCTTTTTCACTAGTCTTTTAAATTTTTCAAGTATATGTTTATTGTTCAGTCAACAACATCCATACCTAATTATAATTCATTTTCAATTATAATATATAGAAAATCTATCTATCGTGAGTGTGAGAAATATATACACTCACACTAGGTATCATTAAGCGCGTGTGTTATATATACTAATTAACGCACAAATATATATAACAATTTGTTTATAAATATATTAAATAAATATACACACATACATGACACGTGGACAAAATTCATACCAATCGTACAAATGTCTGCCCTACCGGGATTGTAACCCGGGACCTCTAGCTCTACTGACCGCGAGGGGCTCGGTGCCGACGAGCTTGTCGACGACGGTGACGGCCGAGCGCTGCGGCCGCGCCCGAGCCGCGAACAGACGGCTCAGGTCGTCCAGCTTTGACATTATTATCTTGTAAGTCTTGCACTCGTCAGACTGCACAGGAGACGGTACAATCACTTACAAATATTAAAATAGTCCTTGTTAATTGACATAAAGACAAATTATTTGTTTAACTTCAACCACCAGCCGCATTGGAAGAACTCCTTGTATTTGTAACATGTAGGAAGGTTTACACCCAGCAGTTGGACTTTTACAATTAGGCTGATGATGACCATTATTGAAGAAAATATTCTACAAAAGAGATGTTCAAAAACATTTTCATATTTAATAAGACTTGTCACACCTGGGATCTTCGATTCAGTAGTCAGCGATACGTTTAATTTGAAGTGTCATTATGTTGTAGTTTACATATTTCATCGGCTCCGGTGATCGCTTACCGCGGTTTGGATATTCGATGTGTCTCAAATGTAGTAATTATTTATTTTTTAAGTATTTGGTAGTCGGCTACAGAGACGATGTTCACGGACCCGTCTCCTGTCCTTGCGGCGGAGGTCTCTGGTGCTGAGGCTGCTGGAGGTGATGTCGCTGGAGGGCGGTCGCTCGCCGCGCCGCTCGCCGAGCCGCTCGCACATCGCGTGCACGCGCGCCAGGTGCGCTCGCTGTACCTGCAGCGAGCCCGCGCCCGCGCCCGCGCCTGCCTCACTGCCGGAGCTACTCCGTCGTCTACGTGCAAGTGGTTGCAAGCATTTGGTTGGTGTCAGTTGTGTGATGTGTTGGTGTATCGTGTCCATGTGTGTGAGCACTGCATCTGGCAATTTATACAGTAACAATCAGCATCGTTTTTAATCATTTCCAATGAGAGTTTTCATTGCACGATTTTCATTCATATTATTTTTCATTTTATTTATTGAAAATTAATGTAAATAATAACAAAATGTTTTAATTACCGTTTTATTAATATTACCACTGATTAGTTACATATGGCACTTTCATAACATTTTAAACCGTACAGATAGGTTAAAGTCTTGCAGATACCGTTGTACATTGGTATACCTACTGTACTGTTTGTTGAGCACTGACCTGCGCGGGCGACGAGCGCGGCTGCCGTCGGAGAGGCCGGAGTCGTGCGAGAACCGCTTTTGACCCGACCCTCCCCCTCCCCCGCCCATCCTCCTGCTGCAAACACTCAGGTATCACCAATAGTCGAGCAAACTATTGGTTTGTGCGATTTCTTGAATAAAATTAAAAATTTAATGACTATGTGGGGGGCCATATAATCATGTTTTAACCGACTTCAAAAAAAAGTAGGAGTTACTCCTATTACGCCGAGTTTTTTATATAGGTATAGTAGTAGCTTATGTTATTCACTCATTAACACATTCAATGCCCAATAAAAATGTCCATATTTGCACTGTTTATTACATATTTATTTCAATAAAACATTAATTATTTCGCAACATTGAAGTGCCGACTGACTCCCTGTGTATTCATAAATATCAAATTATAATCTATTTAAGAACATTTCCAACAGCGCTACCTATATTTTGTAAGTTAGTAAACCCTTCATTATAAGGTGAACACGGGAGACGTGTCGTGTGTTAAATTTGTAGGGCGCTGATTGCGTCGGATGTAGTCGGACAAGCTCGGCTCTAGTCGGGCGCCGATAATAAACAGGTCCAAAGTGTCAAAACAATTGTTTCTATTCTCTATTAAATCTTTTTTTTACAAATTTGAGTGGTCAGTTTGTAAAGTTAAAGTAGGATGGGTGACCGTCAGTATTGTTGATCGGAAGTCTCGGCGTAATCAGTGTACATACATAAAAAATATATCAACCGAATTGAGAACCTTCTTTTTGAAGTTGGTTTAAAATTGAAAATACTATATATTATATATATATTGAGTCAAAATCAAAGTCAAAAATAACTTTATTTAAATAGACTTATTTACTAAGCTCTTTTAAATCGTCACAACAGGGAATATGTATAAGAAAATAAATAAATATAATTATAAAGGCAATACTCATAATTTTACTGGGTATCAACCAGGCATTTACTAGTTTACCAGTTATAGTATTTAAATATGTACTAAATAAATTGTTAGTTTTAATTTTAAAATAATATTTATTTTAAAATTAAAAATAACACTAGTATGCATATTCCCAATCAACCCTACTACCGCTTCGACGAATTAGTAGCTGTAGAGAAGAAGAGAAGAGAAGTATCGATCTGACCTGCGTCGCAGGCGGTCGGGCGCGCTGGTCTCCGGGCGGGCGCCGCGCATGAAGCGGTCGAGGTCGAGGATGTCGTGCGCGCCGGCCCACGAGCCCGACGACGACGCTGACATCGCGCGGCGGATACTACACACAACGTACTAGCTAACATGCCTGGACAAAACTATCAGTTCTATCACATATGGTACTTTTGTGGCTGGTCATTCACGAGTTACCTGCTCTTCGGAAGTCAGATGCAAATTTTAGCAGCAGTATGTGACTTAAAATCAGGCGTCCAACGCGATGTAGCATCGATGCAATCGCAAAAACCACGTTTTCGATATAGATTTGAACCCAGACTTGCAACCAATCATCCATAAGACAGACTATGTTGAATGTAAACAGAAATCTTCTGTTTACATTCAACATAGTTCTTTTGGCTTCCTGATGATTCTTTGGAAAAATAATGTGTTTCTTTAATTCGCTTGTGTCTTGGTTATTGTATTATATTCTGTGTGTGTAGAAAATTGCTGTTGAAACAGTGTTGAGATAAATAAATAAATAAAATAAATAAATTTGTGTTCATAATCGAAACAATTTAAACCGTTACTAACATACAAACATAAGCCCAGAATCAAATGTAATTTGTTTGACAGAGGTCTATGTTTTTGCCCACCAGAAGATCTCAATCACCATTAAATTACAGTTTTAAAACATTGGTTAGCGAAAATAATATATTATTTATTTTTATTTTATCACACCATCTCCTCAGGCTTCAAATTTATATAAGTCAGCATTGTATCTACTCATTATCTTCGTAGTCAGAACGCACTGTACCCATAGATTACTTACTGTAGTGGTGGCACTCAGAGCGCTGTGAGTGCACTAAGAGACGACGCTGCCACTGCCCACGTGTATTGGAATGTATCTAAAGTTGAACTATCTCGCTCGGGATTATCGTCAACGTCTCGCTCGATACGATTAAAACTTACACTAGAGGAACTGTTCTCCACCACCAAATTTAAGCGACTTTGGCCAAAGTCGACTCGATCAAAATTGTGTTATGTTGAGCGCGGCATCCGTGCTCAACCACCAAGACACTCATGTGGTACCACCATGTACTATGACGGTGGCTGGATGCAGTGGTCAGCAAATTGTGATGGTCATGGAACGAAACTAACATGAAACTGATCACATCACTTGAGTGAGTGAGTATGATTTGTTGAGAACGTACCAAAATATTACCCTATTTAAAAAAATAAATATGCAATTATTTTATTGAAAATCTTGAACATGTTATGATATTAATTGAACACTCGTTAACCTGATATGATGCACCGTAGCTACTCATGGGTGAGATCGCAGAAAACAAAATTAAAAAGCTTTTTATTTGACGAATACTTTAGCTTTGGAGAAGAATCGGACTATTTTGGTGAATCGTCATTGTGCTTCGCCGTCATTCTTGTTCTTTACTTGATAATAATGTAGAATAGCCCTCAACATGTCCGCAATATTGTCGTCTACAACCCACCGGTCTCTCACAATAATCTTATACATATATTGTCGCGAATGGAATTCATTATAAATTACCATTGCATTTTCAATATGGCATGTCTATTCAATACTTTTCTACACAACTGAAAACTAGCCATTGTCTATATATATATCGTACAAAAGCACTGTATCTATATCAAGAGAACTTGTATATATATATACTATATACTCATACGATCGGTCTTGCACCGTGCATTACGTTACGCGTCGTCAGCGTTTACGCCAATACGTGTAATAATTTTCATTGTATAGTCAGTGCGCGTTCGACCACGAAACCGTTTGTATCTTAAAAATAAACCATTAACCAAAAGACCATTTTTACTTTCTTCTACCTAGCAACAATATACAAAAACAATTATGTAAACTGATACTGATCAATCTGTTGTGCCTTATGCATGTGACTGTAAGATCTATTTATTGTACACAGAATCACAATAAAATTAATCTTATATTAAATATCGATCTAAAACTCACTCAAAAGACGGCAAAGAGTCCCAGGCGAGGCGGAACTCGCCGATTAAGTCGTTTTCGCATCTCGGTTATCCGCAGTAAGCCAAAGTCCATGTGGCCTGTCACTCACATGTCACTAAGATAATGAATCTGACATTTTTAATTTGTCACTATCTCGGTTTCGACTAAAACGTAATTAAACTCTAAGGTTGTCTAGCTCTGGCACGGAGTAACCATAACCAATATAATAATTAGAATTATATAAGTTTACTGATCGAGTTAATGTAAATGTCGCTGAGATATTATTAACCTTTACCACTCCACCTTACCTGTTTTAATATTGTTTATGTCGCCGTAGCGGCGCCAACGGAGTGGTAAGGGTTAATGTTCGTAAGTACTATACCATTACGTTATCATTTTGGGTAAGTTTGTACGAACAATACATTATATACAGGAACTACAAATATTAATTCTGCATGTCAGTTTCTGGTAAAATATGTGAGACGAGAAATTGTAAACATCGAACATAATATATAAATAAATATCTTTCTTTTTGTTAAATATTAACACGTAAATATTTCACATTTGTCTGATAACTACTGAAACATCACCAAGATCTGCTAGAGCAAGAACTACACCATAGAATCCTGGCTAAAATAGTAACCGGAGACATGTATATTTCCCTGACTATCTTCTATCATCTTCTCTACTCGGTTATAGTGTACATCCGCGTACCACACAAGCATACGATATAACAAAAATAAAATATCTCCGTGCTAGGCTTCGAGTCCATATTAATTGATCACATGGTGAGTGTACTCCCGCTGGGCCTGATGCTGCTATCACATACTTTACATACTTTGCAATGATTTTATAAAATCTCTTAATAACATTATTTTGAATTAAAACCCAACATAATCATAAATCATTTATTTAAATGTGTATTAATATGATCATTATTGCAAACTAATTTCGTTAAAACGTTAATTAATGTTATAATACACACCGATATTTGCAAGACTTTTTGCAATTCCTTCCATGAAATTATTAGGATGTCTTAATTTCGGTCTCGATGTAGTCCTTCAAATGTAGGTCAAAATTGAGATGGGTGACCGTTAGCATTGTCGACTTGCCAATTTGTTTATAGTTTGTTAAAACACTCTAACAGTCAAAATATCTTCATTTAAATATATTCGATTACTAAGTTCTTTTATATCGTAATACTTGCTTATAAAGTTTGAAGGTTGCTCTCGATTTACCTGGGATTGCATAAATAAGTCCATCTCAGGAGTATACTTTGCAGAATTAAATAATAATTTTGAATATCGGTTCAGAATTGTCAGAGAAATAAATAGCTTAACATACACGTATACAGATTTTGTGACTCCTGTCTCTGTCGCACAGTTAGACCGTGGAATTCCTTACCAGCACACGTATTCCCTCCTTCTTATAACATGGGTTCCTGTAAAAGAGGCGTGAAATAGCAGTGGCTAGGGCAGTATGTCGCATGCTTCACTAGCTATCTTCACATATGGACTCCTCTACTGCTTATCATCACTGAGTCATTTGCTGAGATTTATTTAAAAAACATACAGTGGAACAGAATATATAGAACCTGTGAAGTCGGTTAAAAACCTTTTTTCCAACCTTGACTTCTCGTTGACTCAGGATAATGAGCGACGACGCTTTGATAGTGCCATGGACAAGAGGATCCCTCCACCAACCCATGGTCCTGCCTACCTTGCGGCATACGGACCGAATCACGAGAGAGCGCAAGGGTACTTGCATAGGGCTCTTTCCCCTTCGGCGCTGATCTGTGCTCCCTACAATTATCTTTATACGTCCCTTCTGTTGCCAACTAGTGCCATGGACAGGGTGGCTTCTGAGCACGTACACCGTCAGGGTTTCTTGGTTACATAAATGATGGTTTCTCATGATTATCATGTCCACAAGCACTAGCCATGTACATGAGAAGCTACAACGCAACGCGGAGACCGTGTCTACTCAACGTTACCAATGTCGTAGAAACACCATTTCATTTTAATGTTTAAAACCAAATCAATTGTCGATATATATTACAAGGTGGGACTAGGCGTAATTGTTCGGTCTAGTTTGGATAACGAAAACAAAGCTACCATCGCTATGGTTGGTCCCCGGATGAGGCAGTCAAATTTGTTCTCTCGTTGGTTCTGGTTGTAACGGCAACCATCACTTAACAACCCGCATTGGGTCTGTGTAGTGTTGTTTCACTCATGTACCGTATATAGGCCGTAGTTGAGAGGATACCTTCAAGGATCAGACAAAATAAAACAAGACATGATCGCGGCAAGTTAATTGTATTATTTAATAATTAGACACATGCCTTAATACGTACAAACTTAAGTACCATATCACAATATTTGTTGCGCATCTGTTCGAGCACTTGCTATTGACCGTAATTTTAATCTCAATACGAGAAGGTCCTAAATGTGCACATACGACGAGGCTACAACTCTTGATCTAACAGTACTTTGTAATGGACATAATCACCGCGCAGCTACAAGCGAGAAACGATCATATCGCCACTTAAATAAAGCTCTAAGTACAGCCGCGGAAGCGGAAGTTTCATTGCGACTTAAAACAATAACAGTTTGCCTTTTTTACTTTCTTACAAGGAAAGATTTCATTTGTTGTCGATACTGACGGCACTAGCCTTAATTTGGCAATTTATGTGTATTTTGATTTGTGAAACTACTCGTTCACGTTTAAGACTCGGCTTTAGTATAAAATATTATCAAATAAGTATTAACATACATCGTCACAGATCTTTAATGGAACACCGTATCTCAATATTAACATTAAATAAAGATATTAATAAAGCATGACAACTCACTATAAAAACATAGGTTCATTGAGTAAAGTTACAAATTTAAATATATACAAAACATTACAAAATAATTAATAACAATAATTTCATGTCGTATTTAAACGAAATATAAGTTTAAAAATTATAGGCTTTGTACCAATTACAAAAATCATCACAATTTAATAATAATGTCTGAGTGAGAAACAATCGATTTCATAAAAAATACTCAAAAAAATTCGTAGTAGTAATACCCCTTTGCTATTAGCGAGGGACAGAATCTTTTCGGTTTCGAACCAAAATGTTTATTTAGATCTAACCTTTTTTGTTGACTTTCCTCTATATAAGGGAAGGCAAAGGAAACTTACCTATTCAGAATTGTCTATTATTTTTTTATTATAGCTTTAACATACTTATGTAATGTATCCCTATGGAATTTTTGGTCCGAACAGTAGATGGCAACCTTTACAATGTCTGGGATGATCGAAATAGATGAATTAATGATAGTAAAAAACTAGTAATGGCAATGTAGGGCAAGGAGCACTAAATGCCATACGGCTGTATGGGGGTTTAATACGTCAATTTACGTCTTCTGTAGGTAATTTTTAATAATTTATGGCTTGGGTATACCAGTTTTTATACCAAAAGTGGTAGACGTCGCCATTTTGCGTCTTACGGACGAATGGTTAATATTAATGATAAATAATAATGAAAGAAATGAAATGTAAATAAAAGATAGATATGATGAATAAAAATGATGTGTATTTAAATGTAAATGATACTGTTATCATTAAAAAATAGGTTATCCTACAAATAAATAAATGAAAATGGGGCACAGATATATCTCTCTGATAGTTAGAATTTCAATTCCTATTACTGCGACAAAGTAGCTGTCCTTGTAATAGAGAAAGGGTATTACTGTACTAAGAAAATGTAATAAAATCAATTTAGTATTAATACGATAACACAAGAATACAAAAACGTATAATGACAAGCAATAGTCCGTGATCGCACAAAGTTCGAACCGTGTCACTGGCGGCGCGGCCAGCCGACAACGAGCCTTAGTGCGCGGCGCTAGGGCTCACTATCGGCGAGCAGCCGGCGCGGGGTCACTGGCTGTTGGCCAGCTCGTCCATGCGACATCTGCGGAACCAATTGAACGTATTTGAACGAACATTGCTGATATGATTTCCTTTTAAATGATACACTGAGTTCTTTAACACTGTTTAATTGATAAAATATAAAATTGATTGTTTAACTATTAACTGCCAATGATATATGAAAATAATGTCTGATTTATAATTTAATTAATACAAATAATTATAAATGAATTGCCTAATCAGGTGTTCGGTTATAGTACACCGAATAACTATAATATCACAGTATTCACTCATGAGTCGTCAGTCTCATTTCTAACCTCCAGCGAAAGCCTCGTCTGGTCCAAGTCACCCACCAGTCGGTATATCAGTGAAAATTTATAGAATTTCATAGAAAAAAAATAGTTTTATCTATATATCGGTATTTGTTAGTAAGGTATAGGTAATTATAAACATTATCACCAAATTTATAGTTCAGTCTAAAGTAAATTAAATGACTTTGGTGGCTTTTAAATTAAATCATTCATCAGCGTTTGCCTAACTTTTTTTTTGAGGCAAAGAGGTTGCATGTTCTGTACTAGTTGGTTGATTCTAGGTTCAGTTTGTGCCAGAGCTATCATATTAAGACGCATGCGCTGTTTAGCATCGCGTAACGAGGGGTACACATCAGACAAGTAAGCTAGTCGATTGTACACTGTTTTATTACATATTACGCCAGGGCGTGGCCCGCTTTTGTCTACCCACATACATATATAACAAATTTTAATTAAAATTAGGGCAGAAAATTCTGTATTACATAAGTAAGTTGAACAAAAACCATTACTAGTTAGTAATGGTTGACTAAATAAGTGGTTATGTATATTTTATTTCGTTAATTTTATGCGTGTAAATTAAACATTACATTGTAAGGTTTTTTGTTAATATTTTTCCGCCCCCTTGACATCTCTCTATGCCCCCCTTGGGTTGCCGTGACAACCGAGTTAACGTGCACCTTCCTAATCGAAATATATAACGCTCAAATCTCCTCAATGTTACCTTAAGACGTAGAATTTTATAGTGATGAGGTGAAGTATATATCGATGTCGATGATTTCAACATAATAATTATTAATTAACTTTCCTTAATGAATTTCCTAAATGAACTCATTCACACAATCACATCACTTAAATAAACATACGACGCATAGGGAACACTTCATCGGTCTGAGATCTGACGAATTCAAAATGTGTGTACAATGTTATATAGGAGTAGGAGCCGTGCGTGTACCTGACGGCCATCTCGGCGACCTCGAGGCTGGGGTAGTCCAGCTCCTTCACCAGGCACAGCACCGCGGACAACAGGTTCGAGTTCTGGCCGAGGGACGCCACAATCAATTTATATTAAAAATATAAAAGATACTAATAAAAATATCTCCAATGAATGTCTTTTGAAATTGGTTGATATATAAGTAAGATATATTTATTTACTCTTCATTGTACAAAAGCACAATTGGCAAATACAATGCCTAAGTCATTTTCTACCAGTCAACCAGTAGAAAATGGCGTACAATGTACATTCTAGTTGGCTCCGACTGTTAGTGTTTCAAATTGTACAGGCTACCGTACAATAATTTTAAATATGTCAATGACTTGCCTTATAATGTAGGTCACTTAAACAATATTATTAATTATAATTGCATCTATGATTATTACCACGTAGCACTTTTAATCGCCGTTCATTTATATATACTTAATTATGTATGAAATAAATCAGTGTTGAGAAAACTATCATTGGGTTTGCTTCGTACATTAACATTCCCTTACAATACATCTCGCACTCATCTGTAGACTGTAGATCACCTTACAATAATACAATATAACAATATGAAATAAATTAAGAATACGAAGCGTTGTTTGTTGACGTATGTACGTAAAGTAGGTCAAAGTTGAAGGCTGCGCGACTATTTGTTGACAACTTGTTGATACTTGAGAGTTTTAGGGTTTATATGGACAGAGGACAATAAGAATTTGACTATGTTAAAAGATACTTTTTTTTAAATAATGTGGACGTCAACAGCACTAGCTCCAGGCTGGTAACATTAGCGTATATAGGAGTTTTTGGCGCGTAATGGCGGGGAGCGGTTTGGTGCTGTGTGTTTTATTTCATATATTGTGTTGTAGTGTTGTTTTTGTCTTGAAATTGTTGAAGTTTTATGACAAAAAGAATCGTTACATCATGCAATATATGGAATACATCATTCAGCGTAGATTAGTGACTTACGTGAGATTTTTCAGTGTTTCATTTACATTTCATTTGTATTGTAGGGTAAGTTCATTTATTTAAAAACATTATATGAATTCATTCTCATTTACTTATCATTTCGTCGTAATCATTATCATAACATTCCATTTTCGTATCACTTACATTGCATTCCACTTTTAAAAATTTTCCCGTAAGTCATTAACAAAATAGCGGGGCCTACCATTAGTCGCCAAAAACTCCATGGGGCAAAGGGCTACATTGCACCAGTATCATGGAGCCATAAATAAAGATAAAAACTACATTAATGAAGATATGGCTTAAAGGTCTTAGTTACCAGGCCAAATAATAATAAAAAATTAGCGTATATATAGTATATGTACCCTGGCGACGGGCCGTCGCGTGAAGCCCCTGTGCTCGGCCATGACGGCCGACGGGTACTCCCTGTCCCGCTCGCGCGCGCTCTCCCTGTCCCGCTCCCACAGCTCGGGCCCCCCGGGGGCCGCCGGGCACCGCTGGGGCACCTGTTGGTACGACTCCGCCCTGGACACAACAGTACACCAAGCTTCGTTGTATCGGCTCGCGTAAAGCACACCTCTCAAAATTAGTTGGTTCATTTTGAATCTATCTAAATCTTACTTATCCTATACCTACACTTCGAGCACTGACCCACCGGCCGGTCACTTTAATGGTGTTTCATAGTTTAATCATATTATAGACCTTTAAATATTATACGTTGCTTAAGCAAGTTAAAATTAAAATCAACTAATAGTACATGTCGATACAAGTGCGGAAAGGTTACTTAAATATTAACGTATTTCTTAACAAGTTCAAAAAGAAAATTCCGCGTGCATCGAACGACATTATTAACACTAGATATACCAGCGATTTGAATATATGTCAACAACAAAAATTATATTTGTTACTAATGTATATAAAATAACATTAAGTTTATAAAACGTACTCTCTAATTATAGCTACAAAAGTCATAACATCATTTCTGAAAAAAAAATGTGTAATATAGTAGGAATTTTGAATTGAAATTGCACGACCAGTCTAAATGACTGCTCTGGTAAATCTAGTGTTAATACATTTGCGAAAAAGACAAATTAATTTAAGCCTTACACAAGTAACAATAGATATTACAGTTTCATTTATTTAAATCTCAATTAATGTATTAATAGTATTTACTCTGTTTAATAGTCGTTTCATACAAAAATAGTGTACAGAAAACTGTTTCATTAAAAACCTCCTTCATACATTTATATGTTACATGCAAGAGGCCAATAATGACTTATCTCACGCACAGACACACGTGGGCAAGTGTACTTGAGCAATTAAGAGTATTTAAAATTATTAATTATTACTAAGGAAAATATATGACGCGAGGGAGGCTCGCTCGCTCGTAGCGTATAGTGTAAGAACGCTCACCGCTCGTAGTGGGGCTCGTACTGGTTGGGAGACGTGAGGGAGGCGGCACTGGCGCGACAGTCCCCGTTGTTCGAGTACGCGTATTCCTGACATACATATGTTGGCATCAAATATAAACATAAACAGATGATTTATAATTTTAAGTTGACATATTAGAATTTAAAAAAAAACCAATGCAATACAATTATTTCTAATTATTTAATATTAATATTACTGACATCCAAACAGTTGTAAATCAAAAATACTATAAAATCTATTTCTTACATTTAAAAACACACTGACTTACAATTCCAAACAATCCCAAGATAATTAGTATTTTGAATGCATATATTTGAATTGGACCATTATACAAATTTAAACACTTAACTTAAACCTACCTTTTGTAATCTACCTTTCTCCTGTATATCCTAAAATGTTGTTGTGCCCGACAGGGTCCATAGTGTCATTAATAGTCTTAAGATTCATATTATGTAACTATGGAACGCTAAATAAAGAATTGAATTGAATTAATTTGAGCAGTAACGTGTACGAGGACGGAGTAGATAGACAGATACCTTGACGCTGTGCGCGGACAGCGAGTGTCGCAGCACGGCGTCCGGAGATCGCGGCGCGCGCGCCTGGAATAGTACGATAGACCATTTATCATAATGGCTTACCAATTTTAATTTATCATTTTCTAGCTTTTATTTAGGATTTTCCCTACATTTTAATAAACAATAAAACAATGCATTAGATTCATAAATGTCACAAATTTATTTCGCGGCTTGCGTTGCATTTTCCCCTTTTTGTAATAAAATTTTAAATTGTATCTAATTTTTTCATTCGATTCGCTCATTTTGACAGAAACAAATACAAATGAAAAATAGTGGGAAACAAATATTTTCCTAATTTGGTTCTATTTTTAAAATGTCACCTTTTTAATGCCATGAAAACCAGCCAGATACCAGAAAGGTACTTCATTATAAGTTCATACGTAATATATGCGAAAAGACTTTTCCGCCGATCTAATATAAAAATCTCGTGTCACAGTGTTTTTTCTTTCATTCCTCGATTTTTTTATATATATTTGGTAGGTGTGAGAACAGGTCGTAGTTTTCAAAGGTTATAAAGGTGGCCCTCTTTTTAAATGGCCAAACAACGTTTGCCATGTCTCCTAATTTTATGTATAACATTTAAGACGAGAACAATAAAAATAAAATAGTTTTTATTACACTATAAAATAAGTAAGATGTCACAATACTCACGTCGTAGTGTGACCGCGTCATGGCGGGATGGTCGCAGCGCTCGTCGTCGGGCGACGGCGACGGTGGCGCCCCCTACGATACAACATTACTACACCTATCGAGCTGATATTATTATTACAGTGAACTATATAATCATCAACTGCAACTAATTATTGTACTAAAAATAAACAATAGCTATAGAACAACTTTGTTGAGCAAACAATTAAAAAATACAAGAAAAGGTACTTTAAAATTGCAATTTCCAATTTACAGCTATGGAATATCTGTCAACTTATCATTTACATTTCATTAGAGTATTGAAAAATGAGCCCTAAATGTTATGATTTTTATTGCTGTCTCTTCGCAATAGGCTGTACATAAATATAGCTTAATACTGGGTTTCAACTAACTATCCACGGATGATTTAACACTAGAAGCGTTGAATACAATAACAGGAAAAAACATTAAATTTAAAGAACACATCGCTCCCTTAATAATTAGGGCTCAATGTGGAAATGGCAAAAATTATATTCCTACCGGTTATAGTGTAGCTATTAGAGGACAATTCTGATAAATTTCACATTTATAACTTAAATAATAATTTATTCAAATAAATTACTTTAAAATAGTAACAAAAAACCTGTTTTTGTATTACTCCCTTATATTACTAACGGTGCGATATAACTTTATTTAATCTATTTCATTTTTTTATATAATTTAAAAATAATATGATGTGTTAATTACTGTTACCAATAACTTGTGAGTACATACAAATACGTTTGGTTTAACTGTTTAATAGCTCTTAAATGCGTGTTAAGTAAAAGTTGGGATAATTCTGGTAAATCTGATCTGTTAGTTAAGAACACACAAGAAAATTAACTTGTAAACCATTAACTGTCTTATGTTTGACGACATAAATGTGAAAGCCATTTAAAACTATATGGACCAATAGTAAAGTCAAAGTCAAAATATCTTTATTTAAGTAGACTCATTTACAAATAAATAATTCCAAGGCCGACCAATGAGAAGCTTTAGTATCGTAAATGATTCTATTAGAAATAGAGCAACTTTCACCTTTGAACAATGATTGAAACTTTAATATCTATTGTTACTTGTCTAACGATTACATTGACTTTAATGGATGGAGTTTTCTTACGACATTTTTAACATACGTCACGTAAAAACACTTCTCTAGCCCAAAGTAAGCATTATTAAGAGCTTGTGTTACCGACACTAGATAACGGGTAATCAGAAACATACTAAATAAACATCTATAAGCCAATCGATGGTCACCTCGAGTTCGCAATGCGAACATTTCTCTCCGAACGAGTCAATACATGTTTGCACAAGTGATATTTATCACCGGGCGTTTTGTTTGATGTCATGTCATGTCATGACGCAGCAGTTTGTAAATACCCGGCTAATAACCACTCAGTTATCAATATAACCTTTAATTATTGTTATGACGATTTAAAAAAACTTGGTAAATGAGTCTACTTAAATAAAGATATTTTGAGTTTGACTTTGGTTACTCCGGGTTAGTTAGTTAGTGTTAGTTAGTTAGTTACCTGTGCGGCGAGCGGTCTCGACGGCGGCGCGGGCTCGGCGCCGGCCTCCGACCCGTCGCTGGCCTGACACACACACACACACACACACGCTGTTAGACACTACACATACACATACTATGCGGATACAATAACACCTAATAGTGACGTCATCATAATTGATTGTATCAGAGCTTTGGGGCGAGACAACATATATGTATCAAACTTATTTTAAAATAATACATTATCTGCCAAGGTTTTTTTGTAAACTTAACGTTATTGCTTAACCAAATAATTACTCAAGTATAATCATGTGACTTACCCACCTAAGTTCGACATGTTCCGTTATTCTATTCATGCGAACGAAGTCGCGGGCACAGCAAATAGATTATAAAATAACCTACATTCATTAAATTTTTCATAACCACCGGATGCTATTCGAACAAAACTAAGCGGCGTCAGTAATACAGTTATTAAGCCAAAAGATTTCATATATACATACATAGCGTGGCAATACTAGAGAAATATATCAGAAGCGACAGTATTTCTGCCACCTATAGTTTCTTAGATATAGTGATATGTTTGTGGTCCATTAATGATACAGAATAGTCAGCACTTCGCAATGGCTCCGATGTCTGCACAAAATTAATGATATCTTCGTAATTTGTGCGTTTACATACATAGTTGGTGTAACCAAATTGGTTGATACGTTTAATGAGAGCAAAGTGATACAGTATAGTATATAATCTAATGTAGTCTTATTAGCAATAAGTAATATTATCGACATATATTCACATGTAGGCATCGTCCCAATTATAATGAGCATTCACACAAACATACTCAATTCCATATGCGTCCATACCTGTTCCTGTCTGGGCGTGCGGTAGTAGGGCTCCGAGTCGCGCTCAGGGCTCGACTCGCAAGATCGTTGTCTTCGGTACTGGCCGTAAGTCTCCTGCTGAAAACAAAATATTTTGTCAAGTTATCCCTATTAGAGGGAAGGCAAAGGAAACTAAAATCCATGCAGCCATTACTTGTGAAGTTATTGCTTGCTTTATTTGTGTCTCCACGCATCCCTTTGCCTTGGCAAGTTTTTGTCTACTAATGGTACGCGGCGGCAGTTTATCCATGACTTACAGGAAATATTAAATAAAAATAAAACGTAATGTCGTTAGAGATGTAATGATGCACGAATGAAATGAAACGATACCGTTTTGATTTTTAAAAAATCATCATATACCGGAAATACTTGTTGTTCAAAATGGAACACTGAAAAATCTCTCTTGAAAGACACCAGGCTGATGCTGGGTCGTTTACTCCATACATGATCACTGTAACGATCCTTTATGGGATGAAACTTAACTATTATCATATCAAAACATACACTGCGACAAGATATGCGATATAAATATACAGCACCCAACCGACGCCAAGAACTCGAATATTCTAATTATAAATGAGACATTTTATAGATTAATAAAATATAAGATATATAATCTCATATAAGGGTTCAAAGAAATCAATTATTTAGTCTTCATAATTATCATACCATTATCAAAGCCTCTATACGACTCACTACTGGGCACAGGCCTCCCTACGTGGGAGGTACACATGAGGAGTTTGCGCCATCATACCACCAAGCCGGTCTGGTGCAGGTTAATGCATACAGGTTACCGTGACAACGGGAACCAACTGCTTTGAATGTCCCCATCAGAGTTCCTTTTGTTTTGGCTATCTAAACCTGATAAACATCTAAACATCACAACGACAACGGGCTCTTCAAATGGAGCTCCTACAATCTCAGAAAATATTATACACACAAAAAAATTGTCTTAATATTCTTAAACACAGTCCACGCACACGACACGTCTCCCGTGTTCACCCTATAATGAAGGGTTTACTAACTTACAAAATATAGGTAGCGCTGTTGGTAATGTTCTTAAATAGATTATAATTTGATGTTTATGAATACACAGGGAGTCAGTCGGCACTTCAATGTTGCGAAATAGTTAATGTTTTATTGGAAAAAATATTTAATAAACAGTGCAAATATGGACATTTTTATTGGGCATTTAATGTGTTAAGCGAAATCATATTAGGATTTTCTTTTGAGCGGTTATCTAAAAATGAATTTGATCATGGATATTATCAAGTGCGAGGAGTTTCTTCCTTATATAGCTGGTATTAAAGTAGAAAATTGTATACCTGCTGCGGGTAGCCCTCGTCGTCTGAGTCGGGTATGTGGTGGCCGCGGCGCATTGCCTCTTGCACCTGGAATGTGTTTCAAATATATATTTGTTTATATACAGAGTCATGGATGCTTGTATGTTTATTTTGTATATTTCTGATATTTATATACATAATACTATCAATGTTTCTTCTATATCTAGAATCCATAGCTCTTAACACTAGATTTACCAAACCACTCATTTAGACTGGTCGTGCAATTTCAATTCAAAATTCCTACTATATTACACATATTTTTTTTCATAAAAGATGTTATGACTTTTGTAGCTATAATTAGAGAGTACGTTTTATAAACTTAATGTTATTTTATATACATTAGTAACAAATATAATTTTTGTTGTTGACATATATTCAAATCGCTGGTATATCTAGTGTTAATAATGCTTACTTTGGGCTAGATATAATTTTAATATTTCTGTCAATCTCACTTATATAAATATTATTATTATTAGTATACATAACTTTGATTTCATTTCATGAGGAATATTTATTTTATATTTTTATTTATATAATTCTGTGATATGCTGTGTTGAATCGTCGTACGCGATATTGAACCTTGATGCTGTTTGATAGAGTTCTATGGCTGGATTGTATATTTGTTGCTGCTTCTTGTGATAGATCTTAATATTACTAGTTATAATATAGCTACATAACATATATGAGACAGACACAGCAACCTCAACTTATAATGTATGTAATTTTGATGTGTTTTTTTAAATTAACGGGGTAGCTTGCATTCCCTTCATCTCACCTGATGGTAACGGAAGATAAGGTCGAGGACGGAAGCGAGCTACACTCGGATTCCTCAACCACAGAGGAACTGGCCACCTTACCTTCTTCTGCCGTAATACAACGATGCTGTTAACATTATTGTTTGCTTACAGACTTAGATATAGCCATAGTACCAACCAAAACGAGCAGGGATTGAACCCCGGACCTCCAGATCTGAAGAAAGTGGTCTCAAGACCTGCTTGACACTTTACTGCGATAAAGATCTCGATTCTCCTGTGACTCAAATTACCTTTCGTACCAATTCAATACCGTTTCAAGTAAGTTGTCACTATGAGTCTTTTTCTGATCGGATTGTAATGAAAGAGCAGTAGTGAACTTAAATTTAATACGACACTGTGCGCGATAGGATCAGGATCTTAATACCTCATCTGGATGGACGGGCAGATTGTCTAACTTCTCGAGGTTTGGGAGGTTCCGGAGCACCGTCATTCTGTACCTGAAAGGAGAAGATATAATTATTAATAAGTACCCTGTGCACGAAAGCACATATAAACTTTTTAGATACTTCTTTACTTTTTGCTTTTATATATATATTGTCTTTTGTTTTTTATTGTCATTATTTCTCTGTCTATTATAAATGTTCGTTCAACTGATGAACAGTGTTTTTATTTATCGATGTTGTTGTATAACTCGGCGAACCGACCGTAAATATGTCGTATATCTGTATATAATAGAATAGCATGTTTTATACTGAGTTACATATCGATGGTAAAATAGATTGTATTCTGATCATCAGGGCACCTATTTCAGCATGCCGGCGCTGATCAATCGATCCGTTTGTTATCCTGCACTGATTTTGCTACCACAGAATATATTCAACGCAAAAGTGTAAGATCAAAAGATAAAACTAATTATCGATTCGAAGTCATGATAATGAGTGTTACTATCGCTATCGTCACTAATACTTTTATGGAGAACCATTTTGTAAATACACGTATGTCCACCATGGAACACTACATGGTACGTAATGGTAGCCTGACACAGCTTCAATCTCATGTCATAATTGTCATGTTTATATTCTTCTCCATAGAAGTCTAGTTGACTCGGTGAACTTTGTATCACCTATAAGATACCACTAACGCCATCTATCAACAGTAAATCATAGTGTAGTATTGAGCACATGTACAATTAAATGAATATCTGCATTTGGAGCGATGTGAAGATCACTTTGTGCGAGTTTGTATCAAGTATTATTATTATGAGCTTACTCTGGATGCTGCGTGCAAGGGTTCTCGTCGAGCCAGAGGCTGGTGAGGTCGTTCAGCCGGCGCAGGTGTCTGATCTCGCTCAGGTCGCGGATTTCGTTCTTGCGCACGTACAGCTCGCGCAGCCGCCGGCAGGTCGCGAAGTCGCCCAGGGTGCGGATCTTGTTCAGGCTGGAAACAGTAAGGAAGAGACAACGTTAGATAACACCTCAGTGCGCTAGTCGAAAGGTTAGTCGACAATAAATATATTCATTACACATGGATTGTTCGCAGCTTTGCCAATAAGGCATTTGACATTTTTCTATTTCAAAAAAATATTATAGAAATGTTTGCAATCAACGTGTTATGATATATCGATTGTTCGAGGAGCTGTTAGGAGCTTAAAATGTTCCTTGCATGTGACGTCACACGCCAGGTAGTGGCCACCAATATATAAGAGCGCATGCCCAGAATTAATGATATCTTTGTAATTACGTTCACATGCATAATTGGACAAATGTTTTGAACTGTTTAATATTTCGGCCTCATTTTTACATATTTTAGATATAAATGCATAAAACCTAATATTCACTTATAAGTAGTTAACCAGCTTAGTTAAATCACTCTAACGTTAAGGTTGATTTTTGCATAACACTCAAACACACAACAATTTTGAAAGCAAAAATCAAGAAGGTTACATTCTTTCGCCAAATGAAGTAACTTTTGTAAGATTTAATTTCATATAAAATAAAATTTAATTATATCTAGATTGTACGGTCTGACGAGTTAAATATCAAACACGTAATTCAACATATGTCTTCAGTTAAAGTTCAAACCAATCGCATCAGATTGCGTCAACACACGACGGCCGGTGATTGGGCAAGCTTCACGGTACCACGCTCTGATTGGTGGCGGCCTTGCCACTTGACGTTATATTACAAAAATCGCGGAACCAACCGTTTAGGACCGGACGATTGTTTAAGACAATATGGTGGTGGGAACCTTGTCGAGTGTGCTCATTAAGTGTTACGTTCACAATAAACTGGTATATAACCTTGTTAAAATAGACATATGATTGTTAAACTACAATACGGGGAGCACACCGAACAAATGGAACACATCCTGCGTAACTGTGAAGCTCTTGCTTGGAAAATAATGGTTCTCTTTGGACTGGGCTATCCCAGTCCTGAAGATATAAGGCTGCTGTCTCCGGGTGTACTTAGTAAGTACATCTTGGAGGTATTCCAGGACAGCGGACATTAGGATTGGGGAAGCACAAAAGATCCCATAGGGTCGACGTGCTCCGTGAGTAATCCTGGCTCTACATCAAGATAAGTTAAGTTAAGATAAACTACAATAGGGAAGTAAATAACGGAGATAGAAAGCAGAGCGAGGAGTTCCTTACCGGCACACGTATACTCTCCTCACTACAACATGGGCTCCTTCAATAGAGGCCTTTGTTAGTGCGGCGGTCGAGGTATCTAGGGACTACCCTATGCCCTATATCGCATGCTGTACAACTTTAACAGCATATGGCGTCATCTTGATTACAATCAGACGGTGTAGAGTCATATGCTTTACTTTTTATAAACGCAAGAATACAGTGAAATTCTTACATTGACGTGTCACGGGCTCCCGAGAAAGGTTGCTAAACATGCTGTTGGCCGAAGATGACCTTGCAGCGGGCTTTAAAGACGCCACCTCTGCAAGATTTCTATTCGACAGGCATCACCTCCAGGGGAGGTGTCCCGCTGTCTCTTAGAGCCATGAGGGAGCGACAAACCTGAGGGTAAAGGCTGTTGGATTCCTGCTGAGAGGAAAGTCTTCTCCCTTAAGGTCTTTAAGACTATGTATCCATGATGTGAACAAGGCCCTTCATCAACATTTCTACAGCCTACTTTATTTTTAAGATTACAAACAGAGAGATGTGATCTCATGATCTTTATAACGGCCGCAAGTAAAGGTCATAATTTCACAAACACACAAAAACGAACAAAGATTTCAGATTGTTACAATTTAGAGCATTCTAATGTCAATGACTTTGGAGAAATCTAACGTAGCGAGGAGTAAGGTTATTTTTATGTCGGAATTGCAAACTATAGATCCTACTGTAAGTGGTAACCAAACATCAACAGCTTATGTACTGTCCACAGCTGGGCATACGCGTTTATAGGAGTTTAAGCCATAAAATGTTCACAACGACTCGATACGAATTAGCGGGTGGAAGCAGATCATTTACGAAGCACTGAGGTCAAAGTCAAAGTCAAAAATAACTTTATTTAAATAGACTCATTTACAAAGTTCTTTCAAATCGTCACAACAGGGAATATGTATGAGAAAAACAAATAATGTAATTAACCCATTGAGGACGGGCGGGACATTTTTGTCCCAGTACCTTTATCCCACTTGCTTCGAAAAATTTCACACTTTAACCAACTTTTAGGTCATATCTATCAATAAAATACATTTTCTGAATAAAATAAAACTTTAAAAAAAGCCCGTCCTGAAAGGGTAGGCAATAGTCACAACTTTAAGTGGGTATCAACCGGGCATTTACAAATTGTCCCAGTATTAAAATATGTACTAAATAAATTGTACTAGTAAGCATATTCCCAATTAACTCTACTACCGCTTCGACGAATTAGTAGCTGCAGAGAAGAAGCGGCGCAAGAAACTCTCAGCCTTTAGTATTTATAATGACATTTACAAATAAATTATGTCATTATGTATTAGTATTACAAACATATACATGAGGAGAGACAGATAACGAATTTTCCATCCAGGGACCAACCATGGCAATCGTTTCTTCGATTTCTTAATCGAAACGACACAGTAACTACTACGCCAACAAGCTCCTTAACCATCGTATATGCACTCCAGCAATAACAAATTCACTACTCTTGCAATAACATCAAACATTATGATATTAGTGTAGAAAGAGAAAGATATCTTTCGTCCCTTACTAACCCACCCACATACAACCAAAACTTTTGTGTCAGATATATCAAAACAGAGTCGGTCATAAGTTTGACCTCGATGGTGAGAATGAACTTGATTCATATTGTTCAAGAGACAATGGCGTCAGCGCGGGAACGGAGTCACCATCGGCAAGTAAACTTATGGCTCACTTGTTAACAACAGTATCCATTTGTAGATGGCGCTGTGTCAATTTGGACTGCATAAGCTTTACGTTGCCAACCCCTTTTACAAGCTTCCTGTCTATTGTGTACCTTGTCTGTTACGCCTCAAGCCATAAAGATAATAGAAAATTGTCTATTACATTATAATATATCTGTCTCTGTCAGTGAAAGTGTTGAAACGTTTTGTTCTCTTAACACTAGATATACCAGCGATTTGAATATATGTCAACAACAAATATTATATTTGTTACTAATGTATGTAAAATAACATTAAGTTTATAAAACGTACTCTCTAATTATAGCTACAAAAGTCATTACATTATTTATGAAAAAAAAATGTGTAATATAGTAGGAATTTTGAATTAAAATTGCACGACCAGTCTAAATGACTGGTCTGGTAAATCTAGTGTTAAACATCATCCATATAACACTCTCCGATGTCCACACACAAGACATATCAAAATAAAATAGCATGTATTGTAAATATTGTAATGTTCTGTACTGCGGTTGCCTGCTCAGCCCACACCAATAAGCAAATCATTATAAGATTGACACGACCAATATTAAAGTCGATTGCAATACTTAAAGATACTCATGCAACGATAAATGAATGCACGTCGTTGCATATTTACTATTATAATGTCTGTACATTGCACGTCACGCATAATGGTGTACAAAGGCATTAATTTCACGCGTTGATCATGTCCGTGCTTAGCGGCGCGTGACCGCATTCGACGCACGCGCACGCATCACTCGAAAGGGCTGTGGCACACTAGGGACCGGTTTATGAGTGGAGATTTAAGCAATTTTGTATCAAATATGTTCATTAAGCATAGATTGAGATTAACTTAGGAACCGACCGTAGATAGTTTCTCCCTTTTTTATGTCGAGGGGGAATTCGTTTACGGACCTACCATCTACTGGCTAAGGGGTGGGCGTGTGTGGGGCCAGTACTTCCCGGTAACTCCATTGCCTTTCGCGGGGGTGACCTGAGTTCTGCGGAGCATTTCACCAGGTCACCTCCAGGCAGCCCAGCCTTATAACTGGGCTTCGCGCCAATGGAGATTGCCCAGAGTTACTTGGGCAATCCCAGACGTGGCGGCCTGTGCAATTCGTTCGCGGGGGTGACCATGGTTTTGCCGCAGCAATTCACCAGATCGGCATAGTTTCCTCTGTATCATGTGATCTTTTCAATTCTATTTATTGGAACACGTGCAGTTGCTAAAAATATCTCAATACGATTTTCACGACGGGAAGAGACGTTGAGTCATTGTGATGATGTGTTTATGTATGTCGCTGCACCTAAGCCGTTGGTCCCACTAACTTTAGATATTGCTGTTGCCATGATTAGTTATTATTAGATTAGTCTAGATTCAGGAAACTTCAAATTATCAAGCAGTTAAAGATGGTATGGTAGAAATTTCTTTCAAAATCAAAAATGGCAATTAATTCTATGGCAATTGATTCTGCTGAAAAAACAGACCTGTATATACACTGATTACGCCGAGATTTCTGGTCCGATTTACGTGAACCTTTCTTTGTACGATGCAGAATATGTCCCATACAAATTATATTCAGTTTCGTCCAGTACATTTTATTTTATGAGCATTTTTGCTAACTTGGACGATGTAATTGTCTCGATTCTTTGTTTCATCAGCTTTTCGAGTATTTTGATGATACCAAAATACTCGATTCATTGGTATGCAAGTCGATAATACTGACGGTCACCCATCTAACTAAGAGCTTAGAAAGTAACCAATCAATATTGTGAAAAATATACAGTTTAACAATGTGAACAGCCAAAATTATACTGAAAATGATAACTCACTTGACATCAATAACGTTATCGATGTTTTTTATTAATTGACAAGATATTTCGAGACTTATATCTGCAAGTAAATTTTCTCTGTAATTGTACCGAAGAGATTCCAACGTTCGTTGGTTAAAGCAAGCGTGGCGTAGCAAAAAAAGTGTCCAACACACAAACGGATAGTGCTTCCTTAACAGGATCTAGAACCCTTTGCCAGGAGCATTGTCCTGGTAATTAGCAGACGGGTCACGACCTGCCGCGTCGACGACAGCACTCACTGGGAGGGGCTCTAACTGACCGACTAAAAGGAGTTCATTAAACACAACAAGTGATTGCCTTAAATCCACTTTTAATCAAACTGCTACATAATATGAAAAAAAACAGTAATAATAATAATAACAAGTGTGATTGGTTGTACTGGGACCGGTCCATTATTACGGATAGGACTGTTTATGGCTAACAAGCCTGATATCGTACTAATGGACCGAGTACAGTCACGTGTGTTCTTAGAGGAAGTCACCATTCCCTTCGCTGAATACCTCGTGAAAGCCGAATCAGATAAAAAGATCAAGTATCTGAGCCTGGCACACGAGGATACCGATATATGGAGGGTGACATCCACTGAGATTATATCAGTCGTAGTCTCAACCAATGGCCTCGTCCCAACTTCTCTTCGTGACCATCTGAAGAGATTGGTACTGGGTGATGGAACGATGATTGCGAGGCTCTAGCGGGCGGTTTTGCTCGATCACGCCAGGATTGTTCCTCTATTCCTCTCTCTGTTGTCAAGACAGCTGTCTGGTCTCCTCTACCGGGAGGATTCTTCTGTCCCTTCGAGGGACTGGGAAGAGTTGTCAATTTGATTATTAAAAAAAAAAAATCACAATCGATTTAAAAAAAATATCTTGCCTATTTTAGCGTCATTACACCTTCTGTAATGGATACTAGATAATGGAGAAATAAGAAATATAAATATCAGAGATATACTATTTAAACACACAAACATCTATGACTCCGAGTCATAATACAAGTACGAGTCAAATACGTACTCGTCATGCAAATATCTGCCCCTACCAGGATTCGAACCGGGACTTCTGACTAAGTAGACATGGGAACTGACCACTTGACCGTCAATATAATCAAACTTGAAATGGTTCATTCAACTTCCGTAGTGGTTAATACATATAATAATACCGTCTTTAGTTTTTTTTCTTTGCATATATCTAGATGGCCACGACATAAAATCACCGCAACGTATAGCGCCATCTAGTAATTATTTCTGTTACTTCATTGAAATACAAACTATTTGCTTATATTTTTATAAAAATAATGAATTACAAACGAGTAAAACACTAGACTGGGAGACCATATTTACATTTTGTTATAATAGGTTCCCATATATGTGACCTGGTGAAATGCTCCGCAGAACCCATGTTACCCCCGTGAAGGGCAATGGAGTTACCGGGTAGTTTTAGTAGGTATTCTCAGTGCCGCTCTATTGAGGTAGTGGCGGGTAGGTCCGTAAATGGATTCCTCCTCGTAAAAAAAAAGGTTCCCATATATGTAGTTGAGGAAACAAGTATATGGCCTTTATAGAAACGCACCGAGCACGGCTTGGCTATGCTCAACACCTACGCATCGCCGTACACTCACAATGACGGCATTTATCAGTGCTAAGAGTGCGTCAAGCCCCATTGCCTGCACCGTACCAGCGCTTATACTCTGCCAATCTAATTTATATAAGTGCTAACCGTTTGAGTGCTAAGTAATTTTTGTAAAAATCTATTGAAAAGTGCAATGCATATTTTGATTACTCTAAAGGAAAAAATTATAGTGTCAAATAAAACGCTCTCACTTAGACTAATATCAATCAATTTTAATAATTCTTTTTGGGTTAAGAAAAAATACAGAAAAATGGTTAATTAACATTGAAGAAATATCAATATTATTATATTTTTATTTGGTTTTGAAAATAAACATTGTAAAAAACGTACTGAAACTCGCGGCGATTTTGCGCTGCGTCGCACTTTTCGATACAGATCGTCGCTGCTTAGCACTTTAACGGTTAAATCTAAGGTAACTAATTTTTTATTAATCGTTTGCGTCATGTTATAAATAGTTTTCATTGATTTTTATTGGTATTAGTGTACGACCTAACTACCGTAAGTATATAATTAATAGTAGCGGAGTTGATGTAGCGGCGTTACATTATCGATATGAAGTCAACTTTCAGCTTCATTCATATTAAATTTTATAAAATACATTATTAACATAGCTAATGTGAGAATAGGCTCAACTAAAAGTTTTAGAGAAAGAGTGTGCCGTCAGGATCAAGTCTACTCTGTTACACTGGGATCAGATTGAACCTGATAACCTTCGCCTGTTAGAACTGGTCATCGTACATTTGACATTTGCTTCGAAAGGTTCTCGTGGGGCGGAAATTTCACATTTCTCCGAGTCATGCTCATCAAATTCTCATAAACATAATGGTGGTGCAGCGCGGTAACCTCGATCACAATGGTGACATCGATTTACCATACTTTGGTAATCGCTGCCATCGAAGATATAAATTTCTACAAACTTTTGTATCTAACATTAGGGACGGTGATGATACCCTGGCTCCTTACACCTTCCTTTGTGAGCTCTGAGGTTTTAACCGCTTGCTTGGTAAGGTGGTGAACGTCAGTCTCCAGTCAGTTCGACCTCGATTCGTGATGTTGGCATTGCTGTCGATTCTGCTGACATCACTGGTATACCAATTCAATATAAACGGGATAGTACGACTTTTAGGAACTTCAAGGAGACATACTCTTTTATTTTCGGCAAGTTATATATAGGCGTTAAAATAAGGTGAATATAGGTACGAGAAATCCGTACACGAGATAAATTAAAGACTGAGGAACTGTAAATGTAATTATATTGAGATAGGTGAAACATGAGAACGCGCGCCTCGCTTGGTATCCGATCGCGAACTGAATGGAATCAATGCAAAATTGACGTCGATAGCAATCACCGTACGATGGTCGTACAATATTCTTAAAAGTCGTCATTTTAGAAACAGCAAATGATGTCACCGGTCGTCTGACTGTTTCTAGCTGGATAATAATGAATTAACTAATTTTCCCCTGCAGATCACAGTGGACGCCATTAAGGTCTACCAATGTCTTACCACTGTTAGAGCCAGTAATGATTAAGTGTAAAAACTCACCTGAGCGCTAGAACTTCAACGTTTGGCATTCGCCGTAACAGAGTAATATCCCCGAGCTCTGCGCCCCTGCGAACAAACAAACACGAGTTATTAATTAATTTTAATTTGTCAACATTACTTACAACAGTGAACTCACGTCAATTTTGCCTGTACACCTAGTGTGAGTTTCAATCGAATTGTAACGACTCGATTGTGTTAATCGTCTGCTGTTAAATTGTATGTAAGCGACGACATTGCCTCTGTCGTGAAATATTTGAATCGATTTTTATATATGCGATAATCAGCTGAATGCTACTTCGATCGAAACGTCTCAATATGATTGAAACTCACAATAGTGGTACTGGAGACAGTTCCAGGCGTCGGTAGACATCGGTCGCCATTAGGTTAACTTTGTGTATACTTTTGAATTAATAATTAATTGATAATGTGATATCTTACACTTACTATATGTAGCCCTCATCAGTAGTAGACATCATTATGAGCTTGTGTTATTAGAATATAAGATATATTAGTAAATGCCCGGTTGATACCCAGTAAAATTATGAGTATTGCCTTTATAATTATATTTATTTATTTTCTTATACATATTCCCTGTTGTGACGATTTAAAAGAGCTTAGTAAATAAGTCTATTTAAATAAAGTTATTTTTGACTTTGACTTTGACTTTGACTATTATATGATAAACCATCCTTTGATAAAGCTAGAACTTGCTTACATCGCGAGTAGGTGAGCGCGTATAAACTAGCGCACACATACATAAACACACATACACTCACACACAAACACACCTTTCACATGCGATGACTGACTTTTGTTTTGTTTTATTGTTTTTTTTATTATTTAATTTTGTTTTTGTTTTTATTTTTGTTTTTTTTTGTTTTTTCTCTTTAGTTATTTTATAGTTAATTTTTGTTTGAATGTGTCTTAATGTATTTTGGCTTCCTGATGATTCTTTGGAAAAATAATGTATTTCTTTAATTGGCTTGTGTCTTGGTAATTGCATTATATTCTGTGTGTGTAAAAAATTTCTGTTGAAACAGTGTTGAGATAAATAAATAAATAAATATTATATTTAGGTTATATATGTGACTGAATGGTGGACAATTAATATAGTTAAAAATATTGGCCTTTAAAACTCACAACCCCAGGAAAGGTTGACTGGAAGAGATCTCCATTAGAGATGAGTACTGTAAGTTTTATTAATTTGTATTTGGTACAATAAGGAGTTTTTCATATCGAAGAATAAATATTCGTTTTTATCACTTATAGTCTGATACACCTAGTTGAGTAGCCTGTGATACGAACCTCTCGGCCAGCCATGTGGTCTAGGATTGGCCTTAACAAAGATAATGAACATAAATTCTTGGTATTTCTAAAAATAACGGCCTCTCCCACTTCAATACTAATAATAGCGATCATTGAAAACAATCGAAACATTAATAAAGTAGTAACCGATCGAACGGAAGCAAGGTCGTCGCTCAATCGGCACATTATCGAATGTAATTGATATTCCCTGCGCACGCGCATCTGTCCTAACAAAAAGTTATTATTGCGGCTGGTCACGTAACTGATCATAGCAACATTGGTAAAATAATTGTTTGAGAGCATGGCAACCCCGAGATATCACAATTTGAAACGAGAACTGCAGTATGACGTCACAAAGTGGTATTCTGTATGCATCGCGGAACAACTCTATCGGACAGCTATATTAAATATTATATTAATGTAAGTAGTTTCATAAATAAAGGTTATTGAAATTATATATGTTATCAATATTGGTCCTTTTAATAAATTTAATTATGTTAAAATGGAATTGCCCACCGTACTTCGAATGACTATAAGTAATTGATCTTATTACTATTATTATAATAAATAATTATTACAACCTGTCAATTCATTTGTATATTGTCATTCGTATTCATTTGTATGTCAAGAGTGATGTCATCCATTGATAAGCGCATGCCGAACAGCTGACGTGACGACGACCCGCCTAATTATGCTAATCTCCAATGAAGCTGATAGCCGATTCGAATTCTAAATATATTTACCAAGTTAACAGATAGTTACAAATGCTTCGCTGTATATCAGGTACATTGCCGATTTAATTTTAAAGAACAATCCTGATTCTGAGTAGAATCAGTAATAGACATAACGCGGTTGGCTACCCGCTACAAGGTCAGGTCATTGACAGCATGAAGAAAGTGAAAACGATCGTTGGCCATATTTATGGTTCTATTTTAATTTAAGCTAACTGTAGCTGGAGTAGATAAAATATTAATAGTTGAGTAAAATCACTTTATCACTGATTCTATCGTGACCAGTAACTCTAGTTAATAGTTACTATAGCCTTTACTATTTTGATATTGCTAGTGTCTACAAGTAATGGTAACCATTTAAGAACAAAAGATCCCATTGGGTCCACGTACTCCGGGAGTAATCCTGGCTCCTACATCAAGATATGCTATGCTGATGCTTCACTAGCTATCTTCACATGTGGGCTCGTCTACTGCTTATCATCAGGTGGTGTCGAGTCATTTGCTGAGCTTTTTATAAAAAAAAAAAAGATAATGGTAACCATTTACTGTCAGGTGTCTATGACATAAAATTCGGCCGTCTGGTCGAATCGTCTCGTCTACTCGGCCAGAGGTCCCGGTAGGGGCAGATATTTGTACGAAGAGTTTGTTATTGATTATATTTCTGTATATATGTCGCCATAAGCAGTATCTATAACACAAGCTCATAATTATGCTTAATTTGGGCTAGATATTAGGAGTGTGTGAGAAATATTATAAAAAAATCCCAGTTTACGTCAAAAAATCGTGGGAAAAACGAGTAAGAAATTAAAGAAACTGTCGAAAGCCATACATAAAGGTATTTATGCAGATTTCGTCAAGAAGTTCGGCTCATTGTACGCGCGGACGTGTCATCAATCACTGACAACATTGCTAATGAATAACGATCCCATAGGACAATGAATCCCGCGAGTGTATCATGGTAGACGACGCCACGTGCATTCCTGGCTTCTTGCCAGGAGACAGGTCTCGCATGAAAATGAGCTTATCTTATCAAGACCAATTCGATAAAGATGAACATGTTTATGTATAACTCTACAGGTCTCAGCATGTTAAAGAACGAATGAAGAACCCCAAATTGTTTGTTACATTAATTACGATATCTGTGTTTTAAGTTCAAAATTTTAGTCGTGGACTATACTGAGAGATGCATATCACAGAGCAAAGAGCGTTACGTTACTCGGGGCAATTTTAAACCTTATTGCTGTTGAACATTTTAAGGAAATGGGTCCCAATTTACACAGTTCATGACTGTACCTAAATCTATTTCAAATAAATTTAATTTGGATTCGTCAACTACTTCATCCTCAGATTGACTAAGTTTGTAGAGAACTAATATTGATAACATGGACGTTTTTTCTTTTTTTAATAAATAAAACAGCAAAGAGAATTAAACGCGCTGGAGAGAATACGAGGTTCCAGCAAGCACGTGATCCATCCAATGTAATAAATGTCTCCCGTCTGATGGAGATGTGGACTCCTCCTAATGCTTACCTTCAGGCGGTGTCATTAGTAGCAGTGCGAATATAGCAGGTCCAGCGTACGACATACTGCTCTAGACACCTCCATCACTAACCAAAAGGTATCCACAGCTTTTTCTAACCCAACCATGACCATAAAAGCAGTACATATGCGACGATAACTAGTGCAGCCACTTCCACCTTTCCCAACCAAAAAGTGCCTTTTCACGTCTCTTGGAGGAACCCATGTTGTATGATGGAGAGAATACGTGTGCCGATAAGGAATTCCAACTGTGTGACAAAGAAACAAGACACGAAATCTCTTAAACTAATTAAATAAATAAGTGTAAGTTATTATAGGAAGAAGCGTCTACTTTACGTACTAAGAGATTCAATGACTCCTTTCTCCGTCGCACAACTAGAGCATGGAATTCCTTACCAGCACACGTATTCTCTCCTTCATACAACATGGGTTCCTTTAAAAGAGGCGTGAAAAAGCATTTTTTGGGCCGGCAAGGTGAGGGTGGCTAGGGCAGTATGTCACATGCTTCACTAGCTATCTTCACATATGGACTGGTCTACTGCTAATCATCAGGTGGTGTCGAGTCATTTGCTGAGATTTTTTACATAAAAAAAAGCGAAAGGTAATATTTTGCTGATGAAAAATTCCAAGTGTCAGATGTAGTACAAAATACTGGTAAATATTTCAACCCTGACCAATTAGAAAGACACAAACACATTATTCTTAAATTAACTACATTAGCGGATACTATGAGAGTTGTATACTATAGAAGCCATGCTTCAGAACTTGTTGAATAATATCCGATGATCATAATTGAGGTCGCCGATAGAAAACATTGAGTCGGCACTTTCATTTTCTCTTCAAGACAGGTTTTGACGAAACATAAAGCACGCCTACTTGAAATAAAATAGTTTGCTCAAATTACGTACAAGTTATACAACAACATTCTATTTAAGCAGCTTCTTATAATAGAAATGGCTAAGTATATGCGATTGGAAAGCTGGAGCCTTTATTACAGTTACGGAAGCAGACAGAATAGTATTTGGAATTTTTGTTTGTACTCCCGCATCAATAAAGCTGAGAAATAAATACAGTTCTTTGTTTTGTCCTTATTATAGAGAAGACAAAGGGAACTGGAGCCTAAACAGCTGTATTATGTAGTAATTTCTTTATATCTGGCTCCGGGATACTGGTGTAACGTATCCCTTTGCCCCATGGATTTTTTGACAACCAATAGCAGGCAATGCTTTTTGTTTAATAACTTACGAGAAAAAAATTCAAAACCGAATGCAATGTTAACAATTACGAGGAAATTATATTAAAATGGAATGTTTTGTTAGGTATAGCGATTATTTTAATATAAAATGCGCACCAAATAACTCAACACCACCCGATAATAAGCAGTAGAGGAGTCCATGTTCATATAGCCAGTGCAACATGTGACATACTGTCCTAGCCACGCTTTTTCACGCCTCTTGTAACTGTGATATCGATATGTGAATCTCACACTATTTGATTTGATGAACATAAATATTTGAGAAGATACAATAAAATAATTAAATCTAATTAAAAGTGTTATATAACAATTTGGATCCAGAATTTGTGCATTTACTATGCAACCGAAAGAAATTACTAAGAACCTAAAGGACTACTCGGAAAAACGAAACACAAACGTAGATCTGTATTATGACAGATTTTCAGACAAATCGCATCAATAACATTCCAATCTCGTTCCTTCGTTGTTGCTAAAGTGGCTGGGTACTTACTGTGCTTCACTTTACAAATTTCTAGAACTATACAATGTTGATAAAATTAATGTTAACAATGAATGAACACAGTAGTTACAATTCTCAATTCACAATGCATGTCACTCTTTTGTTCATGTTTCGATGATAACTATGAAGGGCGGGACCCTGCGGTCTCTCTAATGACCTCCAAACCTCCCCTACAGCCATTCCCCTAGTTAAAAGTCGTATAAGGACTTACCAAATCTCTGTTGTTAGTCTATATTTAGGGAAGGTGCTGGGCTAAGTTAGTTTATTGTATAGGTAGGTATATTTAGGTACGTTGCCCTCTCGCCGATACAGGTATGTATGTATCCCGGGTATCACTTGGTAGGAACAACACTGATGGCACTAGGATAGCACTGATGGGCACAGTAAAAGGGGCCAACGAAGGCAACGTGGCAAACACCGCGGGTACTTATGTCAGTCAGTCAAGCGTCGGGAAGGAACTGGTAGATTGGTGGAGGTTAACATAATGAAATGAGCGGGTCAGGTAGCTAGGCAGATATAGGTAGGCAAATATCATGAGTCCAACGAGACCTAAACAGTCTAGTAAAAGCTGTAGTGTATCAATAGTTGTCGGGTATCTAGATTGTAATAACATTGAGCGGTATATTTAAAACGATGTATCTGTCAGTTCAGTGGTGAATAGACTTGTAACAGTAAAGTTTCTCAAGGTGAATGCGGTGAATTGAATTAAATTGTAAATTTACTTACAATTTGCGCTTTCTACCTGTCAGCACTTATATCAATAATAACAATCTCTATTCTACGTCGTCCCACCTGTCCGGCTAAAGTGACGTCTCTTTTGTTTAATACTTTGGAATCGAGTTCTCGGCAGGAGCTGCATACATAAGATTTTATGCTTTTATACGAAAGAAAGTTCGAGACTACAACCTCAGACGATGCACTCAACATTGATATAGATTTCTCTCGATAATCCCTTTAACAGTATCACACTGAAGACGGCCTCGAATTCAATCTAGTGTTTATTCAATTTGAACACAGCCCATTTATTCAATTTGAAAGAAAGATTTACTTCAATCAGTAAATTCTTATATTGGTTCTGATCCAACATACTGACAAACAAAAAACTGTATAACAACATGGGTACATATATACACCCTTATTTAACGTCAATCTAAGCCATCTGTTCGTAAATCTACCGGCGGTCTGATAACAGGCAAGAAACTCAAATCAAGATTAGTTCCTCCCTTTACAAGTCATGGGCGGTAACGTTTTTCTTGTAAGCTTTCCAAAACTCCGTTAATATCTGGACTAAACTATAATAGCTATCAGTACGCATCGTTATACGTTAAATTAGTACAAATGGACACATACTGGATGTTTTTCTTCTGTGCGTAGTAATGTAAGCTAAAGGTGTCCTTGAGCACTTCTCAAGGTTAGTGTTCATTCACGGGTTTTGAATTTACACTTTTGTGCTTATTCCTAAATCGATTTTGAACCTTCTCAAAGCCTTATCAATAGACTAAATTTGTGAGACACTAACTAACAGTAAATAACGGTACAATGACCGCCACTCAATGATAGTTGAAAAACTCGAGGCACTTCACCAAATATCATAGATATGTATATTTTCTAACCTTTACGTTCTGTTGAAGGTTCATCGTTCAGTTTTTATCGAACAAATATTTAAAAAGAACCCTCTTGCAATATTCTATTATCGCATGAGTATACCGTAACCGGCCCTCGTTCACTCTCCTGGCCACACCTAGGGCGTGTCAGGTGGTAACGTCGCCACTACAGTGGAAAATACAATGGCTACAAGAAAAAAGGAGCCTTACACCTTATTCAAAGCTTTCAAATTCCTTTTACGCGTTCTGGAGATACACCCATTTGGGGGCGAAGGACTAATAATCAGGGCAATTTATTTTGATAGCAATTTGAATGATGAGTGCCTGAATATAAGGTTAATGATAGTTTGACAAATGTAAATTTGATGGATTGAGTAGACAACTAGCAAAAGTTAGATAGCGTTTTAAGTAACTTGGTCAATAGAAATAATCAGCAACATTAGTCACGTCGAAGCGACGGTAGTCTGCAAATGTTGTTACAACGAAAATGAGGAAAGGCAAAGGGGAAACCTATTTATTCGGCCGTATAAACGTAGTATAATGAAATGAAATTTATCTAAACTAATGATAATAATAATATTTCTCACACTCACGCCTATTATCTATCCCAAAGTAACCATCGTTATGAGCTTGTGTTATGGACATTAGATAACGAAGAAATATAGATATGTACATAAATAAACATACAAACATCCATGAGTCGTGAACCAATATTCGTACTCGTCATAGAAATCTGCTCCCACCCCGATTCGAACCCGGTATCTCTGGCTAAGTAGACAGGGGACACCACTCGACCAGACGGTCGTCATATTAATATTATAAAGAGGAAAAATTTGTGCGGTTGTAGGGGGTAATCACTAACACATGGGGGTAGTTCATTTATCAGGGAAGGTTACAGGATATATAACATTTTAACACCCTCATACATAACACCCTTATTTATATCCTCTTCGATCCCCACTCTCCTTTACTGAGAATGATCACTTTGAGTTAAGCTCTCCTTGGCATAATGGTTGACTATTAGATAACGATAATCGTCGTTAAGTCCGCTAAATACACTTTCTTTGGACAAACTTTAAATAAATAGACAGCTAGAATCTATGCATTAGATGTGGTCTAGGGCTCTACACAAATAATAATTGAAGATCAGATGCCGTTTGCATGCAGTTGCATTTGTATTTAGTTGACGCCATCTTACACAAGTTTGCCTCCAGTAAAATAATGTTAACAGCATTGCTGTGTTCCTGTAGTTGGTAAGACTGCCAGTTTCTTAGTCGTCGAGTAAATCGGGTGCTGCTCCCTTCCATCTTCGACCTTGTCACTTACCATCAGGTGAGAAGAAGGCTAAAAACCTAATTCCAACAAAAAGCTTGAATTTGATTCAATTGACCACTCACGTATTATAAATTGTCTAGTCTTTTGTTCTTTGGTTGTCTTTATTGTCAATGTCTCGTGCGTTTAAATTTATTTAAAGCTAATATAAATCTAACACACCTCTTACAGCACCATCAATCAAAATCCGAAGCACCAACCGTAAATCACTACAAAATCAACATTATGTACAAAAGATAGGTTTGTATAATAGCTTAGATCGTGCTCGTACTCGTACACACCGCCGCGTTCGGCACGCGATTGCTGTCATGCGTGTTGCGTGTCTCTGGCGTGTCACACCGATCTGGAGTATATTCACATTATCCAGATGAGACTTCCTATGATGAAGTAAATGCTGAAGGACTGGAATCACTCTAACAGCAGCGAGACATATCGATGGTCGAAACTATCTATAGGTCCATTGGGGAAGCACAAAAGATCCCATTGGGTCGACGTGCTCCGGGAATAATCCTGACCCTACATCAAGATAAAATTAATAGTTTATAGAAATATTTATTTGACCTGATGATAAGCAGTAGAGGAGTCTATATGTGAAGATAGCTAGTGAAGCATGTGACATACTGCCCTAGCCACCGTCACCTTGACGGCCCAAAAAGTGCTTTTTCACGCCTCTTTTAAAGGAACCAATGTTGTATGAATGAGAGAATACGTGTGCTGGTAAGGAATTCCACGCTCTAGCTGTGCGACAGAGAAAGGAGTCACAAAATCTCTTAGTGCGCAAAGTAGACGTGGTAACAGTGAAGCAGTGACCGTAGACCAGCACGCGTACTACTGAGTAGGAAAGGAGAGGGAGGGACAAGATACGGTAGGTTTTATTATCAATTGTATCAATTCATTATTCAGTACACACCGTGCCATGTTACGAGATTGGGTATCTGCTAATTGAACATTACAATTAGTGTGGAAGATCAAGTATAGCCTGATGTATCGGTTTGGACGGCTCAGGCATTGGTCTGACAAATAGCGACGAGTGATGTGTGACAGAAATTACTATTCACTTGCTACGTTAGGGTTTTGAGTGTGGTAATTAAAAGACACAACCCCAGTAGACAAATTTATTTATGATGTTAAATTATATATATATCAGGGCCGAAAAGGGTCTACCGCCGGTTGCAGTTTGCCCTCCAACAAGTTTCCAAAAACGCAGCCAATTATTAAGAGTACTGCCCTTGTTTGTGATGGTAGTGGTGGTTATAGGTCCAGGGTGGTAATAGGGTCTCCGTCGGTACTGGTCTTCTTCCGACGTCCTGGCTTGAGTCTTTTTCACAATATGCAGTAAAGCCGGAACTAAAAACCCTGGAATTCACATCCGGAAAGTTAGGGAGAATCCCAGAAATAACTCCTCCGATTGTGATCACCACTTAAGCGTAGGCGGGCGAAGTACTCAAAGGTGATGGTGTGTGATGACACAATCAGAACGGAGTGAACAAAATACAAAGTAAAAGTAAGAAATTGCAAGAAAGCAGTACAATTGGTTACTACAAAGTTTAATACACTATAATATTATAACACTAAATGAAATCAATCAATTATTACTAACTAATATTTTCTACAATTACGTTAATTTTATTATTTAAATGTACGGTAATCTACCTGTAAGTTAAATATTGTTCAAAACTCACCGAAATCGGGTTTCACATACACAAAATCAAGTTATTTCACTGTGCTGTGTCTACAGACACAGTATTATTTTCAAATAATTTTCAAAGATTTAATTAAATTCGGGGTCTGTACAAGAAGCCACGCATGAAGACATCTATCAAAAGATGACGTGCTCCTTGCTTTCAAGTGGTCTCAGCTGTGTGGCGGGGTGTAGCTCAAAGCCGTGGCCGGCGCGAGCGACATGGGTGGGGAGCCCGCGATCACGAGAAGACCGGTTGCACCGCGGTGGCTTAGCGGCCGTAGATGTATTCATTGGCACAGGTCGCTAGTTTGATTCCGGCCGTATCGATTAACATAATCTTATTATTTATTTATTTTTTAATACGTAGAAGTAATTTGTTTTAGTAATAGTTAGTAATAATATAAGTTATATATCTTATTATTTATTTTTGTATGTATATATATTTTTATAATTTTAGTATGTGTAACGATTTTACGTTACAATACCCCCGCGCTCACTGAAGGATTTTATTCGTTATTAAGAGAATTAAATCCGCTTCTGAATTGTTGAACTATTAGTTTTACCTTCTAAACATTTTCATTCATTCATCACGCTAACATTCTTACAACAATAGAGTTAAAGAGGCAATCTATTGACGTACTATTTCAATAATAAAGGTCACTAGCTTCTATATGGACTAGATAACCTTACTAATAATTGAAGCTAAGATGATATTGGAGCGGTTTTTTTTTGTTTTTTTTTTTTTTTAACTATTTATACTTTTTACCAATTTAATATCTTTAATATGCCAGGTGCCAAGATCTTTGCCAGCCATATCTTGTAGCACGTAAACTAATGGGGATTTTTTATCAGTAATTCTCGCTTTGATAAATTTCGGTGCCAACTTTTTGGAGAATTTCGACTCCTTGTCACTAAGAAAATAAGCGCGTTTCATGACAATGTCACCCACATTGAATTCATAGAATTTTCGTCGCAGATTATAGTGCGATGAGTTTTTTAAGTGTGCTTGCCATAGTCTTGTTTGCACTGTGTTAAAAATATGAGACAAGCAGCCTAAGTTTTCGGCATACTCGTCACGTGGCTGAAACAAAACTGCTTCACCAAGATCATTATCGGTATAGTGAGTACCGCATGTCACTAGCTCCCTTCCGTACACTAGAAACGATGGTGTATAACCAGTGGCCTCATTTACGGAATTGTTTACGGCAAACTGAACCGAAGGAATATAAATATCCCATGATCTATGATCATCTTCTACATACATGCTGATACAAGTGATGATTGTTCTGTTGTATCGCTCAACCAAGTTTACCTGAGGTGTATACTTAGGTGTGTAATATACGTTGGGTATGTTGTACTTTTTAAATAAAGCTTCTGCGACTTTTCCGGTAAATTGGGTACCGTTGTCCATCAAAATGGTTTGTGGAATGCCATGTATGTAAAATACTGATTCTTCTAATATTTTTGTTATGTTGTCGGCAGTAGCTTTCTTCAAAGGGTAAATCAAACAGTATTTTGCAAAGCAACACGTTACTACCAAGATATAATTATTTTGTTTTCTGGTAGTTGGCAGTGGACCCATCAAATCTATAGAAATCATTTGGAAAGGCCTTGCACATTGTTTGGGTCGACCCATTTCGCCTAATATTTGGTGATTTTGCGATTTGTGGGTAAGACATTTATCGCAACTACCTATAAACTTCACCACGTCCTGGTACATTCTGGGCCAGTAGTAACATAACGCTAAACGTTTATAAGTTTTAAAAATACCCATGTGTGCAGCGGAAGGATCGGAGTGGTTTTCCGAAATAATTTTATCGCGAAATTCTTCCGGTACCACTTCTTTCCATGCGAATTCTGATGTTAATTCGTGTTTGTTTTTTGAAAGCCTATACAAAGAATTATTTTTTATTATAAAATTTGAGAATTTTGATGGATCGTTTAAGCAGCCATTAAATATGTTCTTGTACCAACAATCTTTAGTTGTCAAAATGGAATTGGAGATTTTAATAGTATTAATAGGGACCGCTCTGGATAGTGCGTCTGGAATTACATTTTCGACACCACGTCGATGTTTTAATGTAAAGTTAAATGCGGAAAGTCGAACACCCCAACGTGCTAAGCGACCAGTAGGATTTGAAAGGGACAAGAACCATTTTAGAGCGCTATGGTCTGTATAGACCGTGAATGGCTGACCATTCTCTATGTAACATCGCCAGTACTCTAAGGCAGTCACTACGGCCAGAGTTTCGCGTTCGGTGATGCTATAATTCTTCTCCGCGGTAGTCAAGGACTTACTCATGTATGCTATTGGGTGCTCCTTACCATCAACCGTTTGTGTGAGCATTGCTCCTATACCGTAACTACTGGCGTCAGTATGGACCTCAAAAGGCTTTTGAAAATCAGGACATGATAATACTGGGGCTGAGACCAGACACTCCTTTAGGCTTGCAAAAGCAGCATCCGCCTCTGGTGTCCATTTGAATGGAGGTGTACCTTTTTTTTGAAGACGTTAACTTATTTAATGGTCCTGCTATAGTACTAAAATTTGGAACGAAACGCCTGTACCACGTAGCAGTTCCAAGGAAACGTTTAAGGTCCCTTCTACAAGTTGGTGTTGGAAAGTTAAGAATAGCTTCAACTTTTGCTGGGTCTGTCCGTAGGCCAGCACTATCGACAACGTAACCCAAGTAATTAAGTTGACTACGGAAGAACTGACACTTATTTAAATTAATTGTTAAGTTAGCTTGTTTTAATTTTTCAAGCACACGTAAAAGTAACGTCATGTGACTATTAAAATCATTTGAAACTATGCAAATGTCGTCTAAATAAGCAAAAACTTTCAGTTCGAAATCAGAGAACAGCAAGTCTACTAGTCGCTGTTGGGTAGCCGGCCCATTAGTGAGACCAAAGGCGGTTCGTTTAAATCGAAATGTGCCTCTGCCAGGTACGTAAAATGCTGTTTTGTCCCTATCATCAATGGAAATTGGGATTTGCCAGAAAGCCTTAGAAATATCAATACTGGTTAAGTAACGAGCATCCCTCAAATTATCTAATATCTCCGATATGTAAGGTAGATTGTATGCGTCCTTCTTAGTGACCGAATTGAGTTTACGGCTATCAAGACAAAATCGTGGTTCACCGTTCTTTTTGGTAACTATTAGAACAGGGGAAGACCACTCGCTTTCACAAGGTTCAATCACGTCTAGGGAAAGCATCTCATCAACTTGAGAAGCTAGAATTCGCTGCTTTTCCGGTGACAAGCGATAATATTTTTGACGAATTGGCTTGCTGTCTCCGGTATCAATATGGTGTGTAATGAGATCAGTAACACCTAGACCTTTATGTTTGGAAGAGATAAGCTCAAATTGCTTAATAACATTGTCAGCTAGTTGTTTCTGTGACTGTTCTAACTGAGTGTAATCTTGAATAACTGAAATTTGTGATTTATGTAAAGGTAAAGTATCATCTATATTACAGGTGCTTATGGCATTAATAAATTTTGGGCAAAGTTTAAATTTTCTCCAAAAATCTACGCCTAAAATTAAATTTGGTTTAATGCCTGGTATAACAAAGGCCTTCATAATGTGAAATTGATTTCCAAAAGTAGTGGGAATATGTATATAACCTATACTCCTTAAATTTTGACCACCAGCAGCAGTGACGATGACAAAATCATCCTCTTTGAGTAATAGACCAAGATTCTCAAAAAAAAGATGTGCACCATCACCTAGTATGGTGATTGCTGAACCTGAGTCCAAGAGGCCCGAAATGGGAATACCATTGACATGGATTGTAACATATGGCCTATTATCTACAATTTTATGCTTATCGAGAATTGTGTGAACGTTATATGAACAAAAAAACATTTTAACAGTGTGAAGCCAACTTTGCCAGTCTTCTTTGTCAAAATTGTCATTCACGCAATTCTCGGTGTTTAGTTTTTTGATTGTTGATGTTTTTTATTATTGTTGCAATTTGGGCAATCAGGTGTCTTGACATCCTTGTGACCGCATACGAAACAAAATATCGCACTTTTATCAGCTGTACATTGTCTCAAACTGTGTGTGTCAGAGCGGCAGCGAGGACAATAATGAAATGTTTGCTTAGATGTGTCGATAGCGTGTATAAAACTAGTAGTGGTAGGATTATTTTTATTATAATTATTTGTGTTATTGTGTGCATTAAAATTATTTTGATTATTGTATGACTTTGATTTATTTAAGTGATTATTGTTATTAAATTTGTTATCGGAAATAAAAGGGGTTTTATAATTAACTGAAGCTCTATTCATTGAACGGCCAAAAGAACTACCAGTATATGCTAATTCCGGTGCCAGTGTGTCGGTTGAGGGTCTAGGTGGCTCTTTAAATTGTGAAATGCGCGACTGTACATGTTCGTAATTTCGACAAAGTGTCTTAAGCTCGTCAATGTTTTCAATCTTCGAAACTGAAGATAGAACATTAGCATAGCTAGGACGAATATTATGCATAATAATTTCCAATTTTTCGTCCTCTGAGATCTGTTTTGACAATTTAGAAAAGTAGCCTGACATTATAGATAAATATATAACTATATTTTCTGTTTCACCCTGTGTTCGTGAACGGATTTCTGTGAGTAGTCGATAATCGTAATCAGATTGATCAAAGTCGCGTTTAAGCAATATAACTAATTCGTTCCAACTAGACACTGAATCTCTTATGCTCCTGTACCAATGAACAGCATCTCCTACAAAAATTTCCATAGCATGTGTTAAAATTTTATTGGGAGAATCATTTTTTGTATGGCAAAGTTCCTCCACGCGACTGATAAAAGATCGAACGCAAGTTTTACCATCAAATTTAAGCTTTGCATATTTATTGTTGTTTCCTTCGCATGTTACTGTAATATTAAGCGGTGAAGGAGAGCTATTTGAGGAAACACAAGTACTAGATGGCAATGCGAGGGGGTCCGATGCGGATTCCTTAAGGGAATAAAGTTTGGACGATGTAGATTTATACATATGTATACATTGATCATAATTTTCCTTATGTTTTTCCGAACAAGCAACGCGGTTAAGCCGATGGTATAAATGATTTAAAATATTTTCGGCACGAAGCAATGTGGTCTTGTCAAGAGTGGAAGCCAATAAGGTATTAATTTTATCAAGGCTATCTGCTACCGCAGTTATATCTTCCAAGACATCAAACGGACTGGTTAAAATATCTTCGGAGGAGAACAATGTGCCACATTTAGCAATCTGCTTACGTAACTCTTGTACGGTAGAAGCAGGAGTTTCACCTCTGATAGCGACCTCATACTCTAGCTCCGCTTTTTGTAAAGACATAAATTTTATTGGATACGACATTTTAATTAGTTGTAATTTCGATAAATATTTTAAAATATAAAAAAAAATATCAGTGAGTGTTGAACAATTACAAGGAAATACTAAAAGAAAAGAAAAGAAAAAAAAACAACTAAGTACTCCGTCTGTTACAATTATTTTATACTAGTAACGCTTTGGTTGTTTTTCCTTTAAGAAAGCATTAAGCACAAATATTTGCAACTAAAAAATAAAAATAAAAACAAAAGAAAAGTCAATATGTTTACTGTGCAACTAATATGTTCTATACTTTTTATTTATAAAGTAATTAATCTTATTAAACTACTTAATTATTTAATTGTATGAAAATTAAATATATATATATTTATATCTAAAAAATTATAACACAGATTTAACTTTGTCGGAAATAAACAATTATTACTGTGAAGAAATATATTACTCTTCAAATACAATTTATGTATGTCTATTAATAAATTATATATTTCATTAATTGATAACTGCTAATTTATAATGAACATATTAGTTGCGGGCAACCAAAAAATGAAAATAAAATAAACGTTTCACAAAACCAAAAAAAAAAACAAAAAGAAGCACACAAACACCAAATACCAAATTAACTACGCGGAAGTTGGAAGGCAAATACAAATTACAACCCTTTTTGAAATATATTAATAATAATAAAAAAAACACGTTATGGGCGCCAGTGCTACGTTAGGGTTTTGAGTGTGGTAATTAAAAGACACAACCCCAGTAGACAAATTTATTTATGATGTTAAATTATATATATATCAGGGCCGAAAAGGGTCTACCGCCGGTTGCAGTTTGCCCTCCAACAAGTTTCCAAAAACGCAGCCAATTATTAAGAGTACTGCCCTTGTTTGTGATGGTAGTGGTGGTTATAGGTCCAGGGTGGTAATAGGGTCTCCGTCGGTACTGGTCTTCTTCCGACGTCCTGGCTTGAGTCTTTTTCACAATATGCAGTAAAGCCGGAACTAAAAACCCTGGAATTCACATCCGGAAAGTTAGGGAGAATCCCAGAAATAACTCCTCCGATTGTGATCACCACTTAAGCGTAGGCGGGCGAAGTACTCAAAGGTGATGGTGTGTGATGACACAATCAGAACGGAGTGAACAAAATACAAAGTAAAAGTAAGAAATTGCAAGAAAGCAGTACAATTGGTTACTACAAAGTTTAATACACTATAATATTATAACACTAAATGAAATCAATCAATTATTACTAACTAATATTTTCTACAATTACGTTAATTTTATTATTTAAATGTACGGTAATCTACCTGTAAGTTAAATATTGTTCAAAACTCACCGAAATCGGGTTTCACATACACAAAATCAAGTTATTTCACTGTGCTGTGTCTACAGACACAGTATTATTTTCAAATAATTTTCAAAGATTTAATTAAATTCGGGGTCTGTACAAGAAGCCACGCATGAAGACATCTATCAAAAGATGACGTGCTCCTTGCTTTCAAGTGGTCTCAGCTGTGTGGCGGGGTGTAGCTCAAAGCCGTGGCCGGCGCGAGCGACATGGGTGGGGAGCCCGCGATCACGAGAAGACCGGTTGCACCGCGGTGGCTTAGCGGCCGTAGATGTATTCATTGGCACAGGTCGCTAGTTTGATTCCGGCCGTATCGATTAACATAATCTTATTATTTATTTATTTTTTAATACGTAGAAGTAATTTGTTTTAGTAATAGTTAGTAATAATATAAGTTATATATCTTATTATTTATTTTTGTATGTATATATATTTTTATAATTTTAGTATGTGTAACGATTTTACGTTACACACTTCAGAGACGAGTTTGCTATTAGTAGATAAAGAGCAAGTATCGGAAGAGTCGCCTTGTAACAATAATATATAATAGTTGTCACATATTATCCATCCCAAAGGAAACATATCATTAAGAGCTTGTGTAATGGATATTAAATAACGGAATAATGAAGATAGTAATATGAATATGTATAAATATTAGAAATACACTAAATAAACTTAAAAACATCCATGACCTGTTCCTACCGGGATTCAAACCCGGGACCTCTGGCTAAGTAGACCAGACGGCCGTTATAAAAACATTCGTCAACAACAAATGAAGATACAATACGGTACGTACAGTTGCGCTAATGACATTAAAATCACCCATGCATTGCTCGCCATCATACATCGAACGGTAAAACAACATGATTTTTTTTTAAATATGATGCGTAAAAACCTTGTCATCTTATGCCAGGGCCCGTGGATCAATTCATATCTACCCCATAACAAAGGAAGTCCTTGAACTGCCAACATTGAATTATGACTAATATATCTATCGAAGCAATACTTACCAATACAAATGTAAATGAAATACTGAGTCGACATACCGACAGGTCTGTTCAGTTCCAAAGTTAAATTGCCCAACTCAAGTTCTTGGCAGTTATTACTATACTATACTGAAAGGTGATCTACAGTTTATAACATAAGTAAGGGCATGTATTGTAATGGAATGTTAATGTACGAAGCAAACCCAATGATAGTATATATGATCTTCACATATGGACTCCTCTGCCGCTTACCATCAGGTGGTGTCGAGTCATTTGCTGTGCTATATATAACAAAAAAGTTTTTAGAACACTGATTATTTCATATATATTTAAGTATATATAAATTATAGGCAATTAATAGAGCTGCGTGGTAATAATCGTAGGTATAATAATCGTTTATAATATTGTTTATGTGACCTAAATTATACGGCGAGTCATTGACACCTTTAAAGTCAAAATCAAAGTCAAAAATAACTTTATTTAAATAGACACATTTACTAAGTTCTTTTAAATCGTCACAACAGGGAATATGTATGAGAAAAACAAGTAAATGTAATTAAAGGCAATAGTCATAACTTTAAGTGGGTATCAACCGGGCATTTACTAATTGTCCCAGTATTAAAATATGTACTAAATAAATTAACACTAGTATGCATATTCCCCATCAACCCTACCACCGCTTCAACGAATTAGTAGCTACAGAGAAGAAGCGGCGCAAGAAACTCTCAGCCTTTAGTATTTATAATGACATTTACAAATTACCGATGTCATTATGTATTAGTATTATAAACATATACATGTTTTGTTTTACAGTGCATTAAAAAATCTATTTTTAAATATTGCAAAATATAATAAATAAGTGCAGAGAATTATTGTACGGTAGTTTGTACATTATCTATTGTATTGACGAAGGTGACTAATTAGATAGCAATTATTTAAAGGTGGCCAAAAACAATCCAGCTATCTATAAGTGCTAACTGCCTAATAAAACTCCCGACTATCTATAGAACTCTATCACAAAGCATCAAGGTACAATATCGCGTACTCTGCTTCAACACACTATAGCGCACAAGTAAATTACGTTTGTCACTACACTAATTTTCATGTATAGTTTGATTAATAAATATAGTATTAAAATTATGCTTAGCCAGTTACTAATTAATTATCTTAATAATATATTACAAGTATTTTTATGCATGTAGCTAGATATAGTAAGGAAAAATACGTATTGATATGGGAAAGTATCCTAAATAATCCAATAAATGACAAATTTTAGTTAAATATAAATTTTATACTTATATTTCACTTGTATAGTGCGCGCGCGGTTGAGTACACTTCTTTTAAACCAACTCGTATCAAAGTCAAAATATTTTATTCAACTTTGGTACATATATAATACACATATTGAACGTCATCTGTTCGTCTTGTCTTATTGGAGGTCTTGTCCTGAGCTATCTAGCTGAGTTTCTGGCCTGATCTTTTAGGGAAAGGGATGGAAGGGAAGCGAAGGGATCTCCCTTCCCACCCTTCCTTAACACATCATTGAGAATTGTTTGTAAAAAGTTAAAATCTACAGTCAATAATAAAACTATGAATATAAAAACGGGTAAAACGATTGTGATATTTAACATTTTCAATCACATAGCTATAAAAAGAAATCATCAAAGTATAATAAGTAATAGCGCTTATGACACTTAAGTTGTCACAAAAACCTTAGTAGTCAATATATAAAAAGTAAATTGGACAACGCATTCAAGCATATAGCAGACATTTTTTATTAAATTTAGCTTAATAGACTTAAAAACAGTTCAGTGACCTTTGGAGGGACTTGAAGAGGGACCTGTCTTGTTAAGTCTAATTTGGAGTTTGTATGTATTTAGTGTTGTATAATTGGTTTTAAGTTAAACTTTATGTACATGACATGAATATAAAGAAGAAAATAAAAAGTTGTCAGTTGTCAAGAAGACTTAAGCAATGGTTGTTTCATTTTAATACAAAATCTATATAACAATTTAATGAACGATATAACATTTAGGACACCGCCACTTAAGTAAGCAAACACCGGAGATTACTCTACTATCAGACCAATCGTGGCACATACATCATTGGAGTCCCTCTCAAGTCTTTTTCAACCGACTTCAAAAAAGAAGGAGGTTCACAATTCGACTGGTTGTATGTTTCGCGATTTCTCTGACAAATGTGACAACCAATTTCCAAATTTTTTTTCGTAGGAGTATACTCCTGAGGAGGTCCCATTGTCATCCACTCTAGATCTGATGATGGAATCCCAGGGAAATCGGGGGCAACCTTTATATTTTATAAATTTAAAAATAATGTTTGTTCAGTTGATTTCAGAAACAAATTAAAGTGAAGCTCCGACTACAAAAAATATTTTTAAATGGAATAACTTCTTATTTATTATATTATTTTTGCTTTTTTGATGTTTAATGTTTAAGGTAGGTTTTTAGTTTGTTGTTTAAAACTGTTTTATTCACAATTTTGAGTAATCAGTTTCGGCAACTCGATATAACTGACGGTCACCCATCTAACTTTGACCTTAGATACTTACCACAAAAAATTGTTAAGAACAAACAGTTGTAACAATGTGAACAGGCAAAATTATACTGAAAATTATAATCATAATTCAACTAATCTGAAAACCGACTTCAAGACACTTAAAATGCAAAAACAATTCAATGTAAGAAGTTATCCAATTTAAAAGTAATATTTTAAAATCAATTTTAACTCTTCCTAATCCCTTGACGGCTCGAGGGATGGGAGAATACCCCTTGATAGAGGAGGCCAGACGGCCGAGGGTCAGGACGACAGAGAGAGGAATCGGCGGACAATTCTGGCGTTATCGAGCAAGACTGCATATACTGCGACTACATATCGTTTAGACATTTTATAACAAAATTTCAATAGTATACCTTATTTGTAATTACAACTTACCTACTATATGCATGTAGTGTTTACCGTTTCTTAATTGTACATTTAGCTATAAGATATATATTGTTTTGTATGCATATAGTTTAGTTTTATATGTAGTGTGTATTATTGTTTTGTTTTGTATGTATCAGTGTAACAATTACTGGTGAACCAAATCAGTAAATAAATAAAATGAAAAAAGACTGCCCGCTGGAGCCTCGCAATCATTGGTCCATCACCCAGTCCCAATCGCTTCAGATGGTCGCGAACAGAAGTTGGGACGAGACCATTGGTTGAGACTACGACTGGTATGATCTCAGTGGATGTCACCCTCCACATATCAGTAACGTCGTGTGCCAAGTCCAGATAAAAGTATAATAAAAGTATTATAGTATTTTATTAGTTTTTTTCTATCTCTCTTTAGTTATTTTATAGTTAATTGTCATTTGTTTGAATGTGTCTTGATGTATTTTGGGCGGCTGCCTTCTTGGTTTCCTGATGATTTTTTGGAAAGATAATGTGTTTCTTTAATTGGCCTGTGTCTTGGTAATTGCATTATATTCTGTGTGTGTAGAAAATTGCTGTTGAAACAGTGTTGAGATAAATAAATAAATAAATAAATATTAAGAGAGGCACGGTGCTAGGTTAACATTGCCTATGTGGCAGACGGTATGCTGAGTCGAGTCCGCACGAGTGTACCGTGTGCTTTGAACAGGGTCGAGCTGGTGCTGGACACCCGCCAAAATGCTCACCGGCAATACGTCGGTGATTGAAACTAGATATAGATTTGTCTGCAGCAAAGAACCGTCGAAATTAGATATTAGAAACATCGCCGGTGCCCGTGGACATTGTTTTATTAGTTGATTGGTCAGTGTTTAGGGAAGGTGCTGGGCTAAGTTAGTTTATTGTATAGGTACGTATATCTAGGTACGTTACCCTCTCGCCGATACAGGTATGTAGGTGGATCCCGGGTATCACTTGGTAGGAACAATACTGATGGCACTAGGATAGCACTGACACGGGACAACGAGGGCAACGTGGCGCAAACCGCGGGTACCCATGTCAGTCATTCAAGCGTCGGGAAGGAACTGGTTGATTCGTGGGGGGTTGACGTAATGAAATGAGCGGGTCAGGTAGCTAGGCAGATATAGGTAGGCAAATATCATGAGTCCAACGAGACTTTCCTAAACAGTCAGTTTGTGTATTAATATTATTAATCTGTTAATTGCAATATGTTCTTTATTAATATAATAACATAAAATATAAAATCGTGCTGATCTGACGCTGACGTCTGCTGTGTCGCAGCAGTCATCGTGCTCGAGAGAACATGATTCAGAACAAAGTATTTCCAGCGATTCTTTATTATATCATTGTTGATAGGCGAGCTTTACCACCAAGTGTATATATGAACCAATGTTGACAGATATCATGACTTATACTTTGAACTTAGCATCGGAACAATGTGCATGCTCGACATTCTCTGACTTTAACAAATAACCGGGCAAGTGCAATCAAAATCCGTTAGTTCAAAAAACAAAGGGATTGACGGCCGGAAGCGACAGTGCTATGTTGTACGTACAGAATAGGGATGTTATGGATATGAAATTTCGGATACGGATATAAAATGATTATTTTACCGGATACGGTTACGGATACGGATATGAAATTATTTCGGATTATCCGTTAGTTTCGGATAATTTCGGTTACGGATATTAGATTTTTAAGGAATTTAAGAAGTATTAAATATAAATAGCTAATAAAATGGTTTTATTTTGTAGAAACAAAAATCAGTCATTTAAAATATTAAAATTAGAATTAAATTTAGAATCACATTTTTACTACTATATTTTAAGTTTAACGTAACAATCACAGCTTTCTTTATTTATTATTATTAGTTACTTAATTTTCACTTGCTCTGAATCATACATCGTCTTTCAACTTACAATAACATTAAACGTATTTAATTGTCAAAATTTAGCAAAGGCAAAGTATACTTACAAAAAGTGATTTCGCAGCCTTATCACCAGAAAATCTATTTCTTAAAGGATCATAAATTAATCCAGCAGCACTGAAAAGTTGCTCACTCTGTACACTTCCGGGAGGCTAAAAGAGGTACTGTCTTACTAAGGTAATTAAACTATTGTACTTAGTATGCATTTTCGTGTAATGTGTCGCAATTATGCTCCGCCCCTATCCGATATTATCCGAAACTTTTATTTCGGATTCGGTTACGGTTATGGATATTATTTTATATCGGATATCCGATAGTTTCGGTTACGGTTACGGAGCTCCCTAACATCCCTAGTACAGAATATAATACAATTGCTAAAATCCGTTGAACCTACTTAATTCTTTCAAGCTTTGTCTTTCAATATAATAATATAAAGTATGCAAACTTTACTAAGACTTTTACAAACATCCAAATTGAGAACTTCTCCTTTTAGAGGATGCCACTGAAAAGGTATGCAAATATATTATGAATTAACAAGTCGTTGAACTATTTCAACTCGCAACTCTCGATCATTGACACGCTCTGACAGTGACGTAACGTTAGAAGACTCGGCTTGCTTCACAAGCGATCACGATCCTGTGCTGAAGACACCACATTAAAAAGTTTTAAGTCAACGTAGTAAAGTCTATATTACTAAAGCATAAAGTATGAGTAACAGTTGCAAATTGGATTCGACACGCGAGTCCTAAGTAGTGAGGGGTCGACGCTTTACTCATTCCACTAATATTGTAGTCCTTAGAGGAATTGGATAGACCTGATGATAAGCTGGAGCGACATTATGTTAACTGGCATATTATAAGCCAAACAAGTTATTTAATAGAAAAAGTAAAAATATTAAAAATGAACTATAAAGTAAATAAAAGTGACCATGACATTCTGCGTCATATCATTAAGGAAATGCTTCATTTAGCTGAATCGTCAAAAGTAAAAGTAATCGTTGGATCAATTTAATATAATAATTTCGACATTACGGAGTAGATCTTACCTAAAGAAGGGCTGGAAGAAACTGACTAGCTTCGCTCAAGTCTTGCCCGCCCGTATCATGACTTTTTACGAATGAAATATCAAAGTAAATCTTAACATACTAGTTGAAGTATCAGGTCTTGGAGCCACACTAAATTAAATAAACGATTGGTTTCAATGCTTTAAAAGGAAACCTGCCTTTTATGATTCTTGCAAGATCCAAGCTCTCGAATTACTATAAAAGCTTTAATCTCTTGAACAGTACAGAGCAGTGACCCTTTTTCGAAGCCTTGTTGGCAAATTTTTGTAATGGCAACTGGTGCGCTGTTCTGTTTGTGATTACAAAAGCATCGCTTTTAAATGTTGGAATAACCTTTGATGTGTACCCTGACGTGATGGGGAACCACAGCAGGGTGTTCCTGGTTAGGAAGTACCGAAGTGTACGGACTTAAAACTCGATCGATCTCGATGCGCATATGCCAAAGTGATGCCCCACAGGAGGAACTAAGTAATCACCCACCGCCCCCCACCAAGGGTAATTCAGCTGGTCATAGGTCATAGCCGGCATCTCCTGGCCGGTCTACGTCTGAGGTTTGGTTCAGCGTCAGATACAGCCTCGCGCTTGCGACGCTATGCATTGAAAAACACCTGTAAAGTGATCCAGCAATCGACCTTGTTCTAGTTTCGGGGAAATCGATACTGCTGTATCACTTCACCTCATATGTCGTCATAGCAGCGGCTTTCGTGCTATCCGCACTCTTGTTTTTGTAAGCACATTCTTGGCCATCACCAGTGGACATCAGCAATGTCGAGTAATCAAATGCCATTGTTAAAGCATCCAAATTCTGGAGACAGGAGACGTCATTACATCCTGCATTATGCAATTCCACTGATAAATGGTCCGTTCACCCAGTTCTATTGAGACCCAGCGACAGAGACCACCAATTTGTAACTCTATTGCAAGAATAACATTTTTTACTATATTTTTCATAGACATACATGTTCCCTTCATCCTGCTCCCACCAAAACTCCTCCTTAATCACTGCCAGAGGGCTGTGGCAACCTCATAAAAACAATAGTTTAACTCAGATACATCATCAAGTTATATGAACTAATTGAATTACTTAACCGTCTACGGCTTCACAAGTTCGACGCGAGTTCACTCTCCTAGAAGCACAAACCTGGCAACTGATCGCGCTCTAAAAGTAACCTTTATGACGCAGTCATATTAAAGACTCATTGGTACTCCAACTGTGGGAATCAATGTAATAACTAATATCTCGCAGTGACATAAGGACATAATCGCCTTTAGGTCCCTGAAATGCAAATGTTTGTGACGCGGATGGCTTTAGGTATGGCGATAGGCTCGTGTTGTAGTTTTAATTGGCGCTACGGAAGACCAGCGCTGTCATCTCGTAGGTTGCAGCAGATGCTAAATGGTGAACATTTAGATAGAAGTGCAACTTTACTTTTGGGGTTGCAGCAAGATTTAATTGTATTCTCCAACTTATAACTAAGAAATCGTATTTTATTTCAAATTACCTGACGATAGCAAGTGCATTGAAATTCTTGAAACCATAGCCATTAATAGCGCCCAATCCAAGACTATAATATCTGTGGCTACCCTTCCCCATACACAGAAACAAGAAAGAGAACTACGATGAAAAGATCTATGCAAAATTTTGGAAACACGAGGCTACTGTGGTGTTTATATTATATTGATTACCTTTGATTTTAACTAATAGAGAACATAGAGTACCTGGGGTTTTATTATAAGATCAGTACAGTGCTTACTCTATGTTGAGGCTTCTGCCGTTTATTTAAGATGACGAATTACAGTTTAACAATAATTTTAGCGATACAACACATATATTTTTAAAGAAAATCGTCGCTCAACTTTGTTTTAATCTTAATTTAAGTAGGTTAGTCCTTCTTGATTATGTTCTCCTTATAAGGCGTTACCGCGTTGACCTGTAGGCGGCGCGGGCGCACCTTTATCGTCTGTCTGACATAAGAAGGACGCATGTGCCTTTAACGAAAATGTCCACGAAATCTCTGTTTAAACTGTTAATGTTACCATATCCAGAAGAGATTTTATTTTGTACATTATGTATTGTTTTGTGTATATTATATTAAATACAATTATGGGCAATTATTTGGTAACAAGTCCACCGGTTGGGCTAAGTTTGGGCTTATAAATATATAATACCACAACGCTGGCCCGAAACGGGTTGGTGGAGATCAGACGAACCCTTTTATGAAGAGTATCAATATAGTCTGAAGCTATCTCGCTACCTCAATATTGGTTCAGTTAAATTATGACGATTTTTGACCGGTTCAGTTTGGTAACTAAGCAACCTCTGTTATTCTTAGTAAATTTATTTATTTATTAATATTATTATTATTTATTTTATTATTGTAGCATGCAAAATTATAGTAAGCTTTTGCTTACTGTATATTACTTCTTAGTGTTCCTTATCCCTATTTAAGTTAAGTGCCAGGTTTCACTCCCGGAGCACTTGGACCTTATTTATGCTTCCCCTATCCTAGAATACAATCCAAGATGTAGTTGATAAGTACGCTTGGAGTCAGCAGCCTTATGTCTTCAGGAGTGGAGGAGCCCAGAGCAAAGAGATTATTTTCTAGTAAGTTACACAGAATGTGTTTCATACGTTCAGTGTGCGCCCTGCAGGCCCTAGAGAGGCGACTCGTCTAACTTCATTTTAAATAGCTATCTGTGCTATAAGTGCGAGTACAATTTTTAGAGTTCAATTTTCGATCTTCTTGAGAGAAGCATCTCAGACATGGCTTTTAAAATTGTTTACGGTTTCTTTCAAGTTGTCTAAATTGAAGTCATTACTGCATGATGATATCCCAAGGTCACAAAATTTTCAGTTGTAATTTTATTTATAAATTTAGATCTAGGCACACTTGATCAATATTTTATAACTAGATACCCTAATTCTATGGCTGACTCAACATTGAATAAAATCTAGGTTTTATGAATTTCACTATTTTTACAATCAGGTTCAGTTTATCCTACTTAAGACTCTATTTAAGGCATATTAATGATAATTATTCATTGCTAGCGATGAGCAATAACCTCAGACCTTACGAACAAGTCACTGCCTACATATAACTAGTAATTATATAATTAATAACCATAAACAGGTGCGCCATTTGCAACATGCCTCTGACCATTTTAAATTTAATTACTCTGCTTAAATAGAATAGAATAGAATATATCTTTATTGTACATCAGACAATTCAAAAAGAGAAACACACAAAAAAAAAACTTAACTAATTTTGTACAAAGGGCGACCTTACCGCTAAAAGCGATCTCTTCCAGGTAACCTTAGGATGGACAGGATTAAAGATAAAGTACTTGAGGGAAGTTGGCGACGTATAAAATGATAAAACTTATTACATACAGATAATAAATATATACATACATAAGTACTTACTCAATGATAGCATATATACACTACATAATACATAATTATATAAATATATATCCGCTAAAATACATATAATCACAGACTACTAAGGAGATGCAGTGTCAGATGTGTGTGCAGTGTAAATATGGTTAATATCACGTGAAGATTTTAATTGCTACTGACACGGTAACAACAGGATGGCCTCTGACCTATGCTGCCTTATATAAAACTCTATTCTTAAAAACATACTATTTATCACATCTATTCGCTAGTTTTTTCTATGTTAACAAGGACTTAAATAGAATCTACATCGTGAACCATAAGCCAAGCCAGACAAAATCTAGACCCTGAGACACCATTTCCAAGACTATTTCTAATTTTCTAACTGTATATAAATCAACAACTGTAACGGACGGTAGTAATAAAATTGTTCCGATATAAACATTAGCTTCAAATTATTTCTGTGTTATATTGGTGTACGATACATATTATGTTGTGGACTATGTAAGGACGGTAATGAGTCAGTCGCCCACGTAAGACCTTGGCAGGCTGGTGAGGCAGGGTGCGGCTGTCTTGTACGATTTTAGTAATTAGGTTGAAATATTAATTAGAGGCCAGTTTATATAATAAGACATTTTCATAAATAAGCTAGCCTATAAGTTACGATAAATTGGTTACAATATTGAAAAATAATGAAACTTTCCAATAGATTTCGTTTTGTAAAAAAGAGACGTTAATTGAACCAGCGAATTTTAAAAATTCAAAACCTCGAACACTTTTGCGTTCAAATATGGAACGCAAAATAAAGAATTGAAAAACAGCGAACCACTCAAATCGATACCTATGATTAACTAAAAATCTTTCTTCTTGACAAAGCACAACGAATGACTCGACGTCGACACCGCCTGATGGTAATCAGTACGAGACCACATACTGGTATAGTTAGTGCAGTAGACACGTCCACCGCCTCTTGAGGAAAGCCATGTTGTATGAAGGAGGGAATAAATAAATCTCTTTATCCGTCAAGGTTTTTCAGATATTTTGTCTCTACAATAGCATATAGACATCATAAGATACCATTGACATTTATAGGCCTTCATAAGACCTACAATTTATTAAGTACAGTCGACAGGACCTTAAGTGTTATAATTGATACTAGAGACAGCTGTTACTTCCTGCGTAATAGATACAGCTTCTGTAGTGCAACTGTTACACTTGATGTGCTGTTGTCTGTACGTTGTTTTCAAGTCTCATACTCTAATTAGCCATAACATGAATCCCACGCTTAACTACAACAATAGAGTAGGCCAGTTACGCATGGATCACATAAATACGATATATGTGAGATAATATGATAATTCTGTAAGTCAGATTGGTTGCTTCGCGAGGTGTCTGTGGAAAGTAAAAGTGTGCATACATATGTGTCACTGCGCAGGCGGTGGTGAATAGTTATTATAAAAGTAGGCAAACGAAATACGGCTTTGACGAACAAGATGCACGTACGACATTTAAAAAATCAAATTCATTTATTTAAATAACTTTTTTAACTATAAGACATACAAATTTTATGTGACTAGTTCAGGCAATATAAAACTAACTATTAATTATTTCACTTTCTATTAGTTAATCGTGGTTATCGTAAAATGCCTTACTATGACATAGAAGTTCATTTTTCTTTAAAAAAATTTATGTCGTCTATATAACTAATGTCATCTGTGATCATTCATAAACCTTTTTTCTCCTAATTAAGTCTTTAGAAAATGTAAAAGGAAATAGAGTCAGCTTGTCTGACAACTCTTTTTCTTGGAAACATGAAATAAATGCCGTTAAAATTTAATGGTTGTCTTCAATTTCCTTGGGATGCCTTCATCAGATCCTGACTTAGTGACAACGGGACCGAGGAGTATATATTTACTAGCGAATAAAAAGAGATTTTTGAAAATCGGTTCGCCATTGAAAGAGAAATCAGTGAACATAGATACAAAAAAATAAATACATAAAGTGAAACATAAAACTTCCTCCTTTTTTTGAAGTCGGTTAACATATTTAAACGTATAGCACGTTTAAATATGTTAACTTTCTAGTGTTGTCTGTATTCAATGACCATGTTAATATGCTGTTATTTACATGGTTATTTGCTGATGGGGGTGCCTTGACATTGCAATGATTCGGGGTTGCTAGCAGCCGCTGAAGTTGGTATCATTAGAAAGGGTATCACGTCCCTGATGCATCGGGTGCGTATCAGTTCCAATAACCTATTTATAAACCCCGTTTCATTAATTATCAACATAATTTTTGAGGCGGGCTGCGGTCGGCCGTCTTCCTACGCCCTAAGCCCGGCCGCGTTTGTGGGTGTCTCCCACGTACGCATTGCGCAGGCCGCCACGTCTAGAATTGCCCAAGTAGCTTTGGGCAATCTCTATCGGTACAAGCAAGGCCGCGAGGCTGGATTGCCTGGGGGCACCCAGGTAATTTCTACGGCAGAACCTAGGTTCAATAGAGCTGCCGGGGAGTTTTAGTGGGTATTCCCAGTTCGTATCTCATGAGGCACTGAACGAGCCACACACACGCCCGCCGCATAACCAGTAGCGGTAGGTCCGTAAATAGATTCCTCCTCGAAAACAAATGTTTTCTCAAATAAAATTAATAAACAGAATGTAATTTCAAAATAATACGGACTCTCTTCATCAAGGCAACGTGTACCAACTCTCCAAACTGCCAAGCAATACATTTGACAATGCCACATGATGCCTGACATAATGATGATGATGACATGACATAAATATGGCAAAATACAGCCTAATGACTGATGACCATCACCCCATTAGAAGAAACCTACTAACAAGTTGGTTAGCTTCTGCTTATGAGGGTAAGCACCCCCATACAGAACCCCATGAACATCATGTATTAAAATAAATCTGAAGTGCCAATGGACAGTCATCAACTTTGTATTTATTAATTTATTATTTTATTTTATTTTGTTCTTTTTAAAGTTCTCTTAAAGTTTTAAATATTCAGGAATGTCAATGTGAATACCATTTAAAAAATATCAAATCATTCAAGCCGTGTTTTGAGAAATAGTTGAGTCATAATCTTGTGTTGCAGTGTTTGTTATTGATTCCATCTGAAGCTGCTTCACCAATTTTTTATGTATGTTTGATAGTTCTGAGAGTAGGTTAGTGTCCTCTCCTCCTCTATGTGACCCTCTCAGAGGTTTTTTAAAAACCAATTTATATATCAAATTGTTGTTGTCAGCTAGTTATTTAAAAGATGAAGACAATTTGTATAAAAAAATACAAATATAAAAATAGGAAACAAAAATAGGCACCTTTCTTATTTAAGCCCCCTTTGCTACTATCATCTGTCTCCAGTATGTAAATACAGCTGTATTATCAAGTGATTGCTTGATATTGCTTGTGTTATAGACAATGGTTATCACTAACTGCAGCTGTTTGCTTGACATTCTCTTTAATAAAAAAATATCCAATGATTTTCACACTTAGGAAAGCATCATGAGTATTTTATTTTATTTCAGGAGACTTTTCTGCCGTCACAGCAAACACAGAGTAAGCTTTAACCTTCAACAATTAGAGTGGACATTTTATAAGTTCTAAAATTAATAAAAAAAATAGTTTTATTGAAAAATGATCCCAATTGATAGTTAATTACTGTCTTTTTACTGTATCATTACAAGTAATATTGTTATCTAAAAGAATTGATTAGTAGTTATGGAATTTACTGCTTATTGGAATCTTGTTTGATTGCAATATAAGTGCCTACTGAGTACTGTTCAATTACTAATGTGTGTGGGGTGTATTAGTCATTTATCTTTGTTGAATTTTTCTTACACAACAAAATTAATAATAAGCGGTTTGAAGTTTAATATTTTAATCAAATGTCCTTTATATGGTTGAGTGAACAATATTTAATGTACAATGTTTCAATAAGAATTCTATAGGAACATGAGACTTCATAAAGTTAATTTATTTTTTTCTACAGAAAAGATTTCATAGAATAATTTCCGGCAAATTCCTGCGCTGATTATTATCAACCGTTAAAAGCTTGTTCATAACAAAACTAATTGCGAGTGACTTACCAGCAGTTTAATTTCTTTATTGCGCTCAGATCGGATTGTTTTGATCGAGCAATCACCATCTCCTCTGTGAGGCGAGCCATTTTCACTGCAATAACAACACTTTATTTACTAAAAAACTGAACACTGGTTTATACGAAGTCCGCGGTTCGGTGACTTCTCGGTAACATCCTGTCAACATGAACAACGCAATTTCGCGACACAAGACATGAGCGAGTGACGAATAACTAAAAAAAAAGAAAACAAACACCCCACACAGGTCATAGAGTACAACTGACTGATAAGTGACATCACAAACTTTTTTAATAAATTCTCTTAGTTACAGGGAAGGCAAAGGAAACTGAAGATCATTCAACCAAGTCTTAAGTTATTTATTCATTTCTGATTCCGGGATACCGGTGTAACGTATCCATTTACTCCGTGGAGATTATGGTGACAAATGGTAGGCCCCGCCAATTTGTTGATGACTTACAAGAATTTTTTTGTAAAGAAATGTAATGTTAGTGATTACGATGAAATGAAACGAAAATAGAATGTTATGATAATGATTACGATTAAATGATACGTCAATGAGAATGAAATGATACAATGATGTTAAATAAATGAACTTGCCAGCTAGTGTCACTATTAATGTAAAAATTACTCTTATGAGATTTTTAAGTTGTCAATAAAAATACAATGATAAGAGTAAATTGAATACTGCCAATTTCAAAAGGTAAAAATGTTATTTATAAAATATTTTAAGTAGTTATTTAATTATTTTTAGTTGTTACCACAGACAACTAAGAGATATAATAGATTCAAATATTAAAGCTGGTAGTTAACTACAAGTGTCATAATTCTTCAATTCTTTTATTTTTCATTTTGTGTTGATATTTTTCTGGTACTTGTTCACTGGATGATCTTAAAAGTGTCTTTAGAAGCTTAAGCTTTAAGCTTTAAAGTTGTTTCATATTGTAATTACCATGAGCAACGTTTACTTTAAACGGAATGCAGCCTAAATGACATTTCACCTTTCAGGTGGAAATGTTGCGTGCTGAGAATGTCATCTGGTGTTTTCTGTTGTTTTGATTATTAAATTTATAAATTATCCTCAAAAATGGACTCCAACGACCTGCTAGACGATAAAGACAGTGGACCAGAGGTGCAAATTAATCTGCCGAGCTCTGTGATGAGTCGAATAGAAGAACTAATGGGTGGGACTGAGCAGTTTGATAGCGATGAAGTAAGATTAATATTTAAATACCCTCGAAATTTTAAGAAATTCATTTTTTTTTCTTATAATTATCGAAACATGCCTACTTTCACTTTTACTATTTCTGTACTAGAAACTTATATTGTTATTAACCTATTTCTAGTTTGATGCGGTGGCATACATTAACAGAGTGTTCCCAACAGAGCAATCGTTGTCTGGTGTGGAAAGCGCTGCAGCTAGGTGTGAATTTAGACTCTCAGGTATTTAATATCATAATAATCTTTTCTATTGTTTATGTAGCAAGTAAAACTAAACTGTTATTAAAAATTTTATTTATTTGTAAGTCAGCTCATACCTCTTTTGTTTTGTAAACTTTTATTTAAAATTAATAATTGAATATAAAACATCTTAAAGGAGTTAGAACATACAGTACCAGGTGTAATGGAAAAAAATATTAATAATGACTTATTTTTGAATTAATTTAAAAACTGACACACACTTTACCAATTTTCCTTTTAAATATTCAATTAAAATATTAAATATATCCATGAACTTTGGCATAAATATAAAAATTGATTTGAAATAGTATATTTAATATATTCTTATTAATTTTATTAAATTTTTATTGAATTAAATTGTAAATTAAATTAGTATTTTAGAGTAGAACATTTAAAAGTATTTAACCTCTCCTATGTTCCCGAACATATCTTGAATATTATGATGTGCCCAACAGGGTCCATAATGACCAATTGTTCAACCTTAAGACTGATATGTAACATTATGATATGCAATAAATAATTTGAATAATCATATATACCACCTTAAGCAAAAGAAAATCTGTTATCTTAAAACAGGTAGGTAGTACACAGATTGTATGTTAAATGATTAATGATGCTATACAACATACCCTTTGTTTAGATAGTCTATATGCAGTAGAAAAACCTCTATATTGTCAGCTTGTTTATGGTAATATATAAATAAACAAAACAAAAATGAAATATAAAAGTAAGTAAAGTTTCGTAACAGGGAAAACAGACATAGCAAGAATAAGGATTATTCAAAAAAGTTAGGCATTTAGAAAATAATACTATAAATATAAATTATAATAAGTCCAAATGAAATAAATATAATTTTAAAATGTGAATTAAAATTATATAAAATTAGTGTTTGGTGTCAATTTCTTTTTTATTAATTACTACTGCAACTATTACTTAATTCAATCATATATAGTACTGGCCTACAGTAGATTATGACTATGGTACAGCCAAGTTTAAGTCATTAAAAATTAAGTCATCATAATTATAAAGTTTTATATATAGCAAGAACAATAAAGCAAGAACTTGCTTACATCGCGAGTAGGTTCACGCGTATAAACTAGCGCACACATACATAAACACACATACACTCACACACAAACACACCACACACACATACTGAACTGACTTTTGTTTTGTTTTATTGATATTTTTTTATTATTTTATTTTGTTTTTGTTTTTGGCTTCTTGATGATTCTTTGGTAAAATAATGTGTTTCTATAATTGGCTTGTGTTTTGTTTATTATATTATATTCTGTGTGTGTAGAAAATTGCTGTTGAAACATTGTTAAGATAAATAAATAAATAAATATATAAGTAAGTAAGATGTTAATTGTCCTGGAAGAGTGGCAGTAGATTATTCATAATTTCATGAAAGGAACTATTTTTTAATCTTTGACCTTTATTTTTTTAGTCCTTTGAGTATTACATCTGTTATTGTCCTTTTCATGATACATGTAAGTAATGTAAGTACTTCCCAAATAAATATAAATTATTATTCTCAAGTAATAAAGTATTGTTTACAGGTGTAGAGCATGATATACGACGGCTAGTGCGGGCCCAAGCGGAGCAGCGAGAAGCCGGACAGAAGGCTCTGCTAGATGCACAGAAATGTATAGCGGAGTTGGCTCTGCAGGTACTAGCATATTTTTAAGGAACTTCATTTGACAGTTTTAAAATTATTATATTATTATTAATTTAGTCTGTGCACAATAGAATTGGAGCCAGTGTTTTTTCGTGTTCTCTCCATCACAGGGAGCGCAAGGGGTATTAAAGCCCATACATCTTTCATTATTTCTCTAGATTTGGCAGAGTAACTAATCCTTTTGCTATGAAGAGTATTTTTCGACTAATGGTAGGCGACGCCATTTTGTAGATGACTTACAGCATAGGTCTCCAAACTTTGAAGCCTTCGGGCCATAATGGGCCATTTTTCAGTTTGATCCAAGGGTCAAACCAGTTTTAATTCTTCAATCTATTGCTATTATTTGTATACATACCGTCCGCCTTTATCATGTTATTTCTTGGTTTGTAGGAAAATAATCTTTCGGAAATAAGCAGATTTATTGTGTTTACTTTACACACTATGAATAGGGTTGGCAACGCTAAGCTAAAGTAGATGGCGCTTACTTCGTTTGTTCCTAAAGGCGAAAATGGTTTGAAAGAGAGCAATGTTTGTAATGTCAAGTACCTTAGTTTAAAGCTGTTGAGTGTTGTGAAGGTTAAATTAAAAACGCACGAATAGATTTTACTGTATTATAGAAAAGAGAGTTTAATTTCATAAAACTAACTTATTTATATTAAGAGTGTAAGGTTTCATTTAATTTGAAGCAATGTAATAGTAAATTTCATTATTCGGGCAACACTGTCTAAGGCATTAAATTTCCTCGCATCTTCGCTAATAAAAAGAAGCGGCCATCTTGAGTGTGGGCCGACTCTGAGTGACATTTCTACCAAAATGAGTCGGATATAACCTAGAAGATTAGAGATGGTCCCCTTATTGTCTTAGTCTGAATCTATCGTTATCACTTTTATTTTTACGCCATATTCCCATTTATTGTTACGTCATTTTTCACTTTAGTAGGCCGTTATGATTACAAAGGCGAAAGCTATCGAGATGTATACGAAGTTACACATTAAGTCTTTAGTATATTTGTAAATACTAAATTTTCGTAGTATTTTCTTTGGAACGAACGTACGCCGCGACTTTGACAGTTGTCAACTGCATTCTGTGTTGTTTGGGTCTTGTGCATATATAAATAAATAACATACAGGTGGCAGATATAAATATAAAAGCGGAACGCAGTGAGAGCATGGTCCGGGAGATCACGTCGGAGATCAAGCAGCTGGACTGCGCTAAGTGGAACCTGACGGCGGCCATCACGGCGCTGAACCACCTGCACATGTTGGTGGGCGGCGTCGGGACTCTGCGCCACATGACCGCGGCGCGCCAGTACAAGGAGATCGTGCTGCCCATGCAGGCCATCATGGAGGTCAGGCACACATCGCCACTACCGCACGACCGACCCCTCAACTAAGATACTGATATCAAACGCTTTCAAACGTCTATATAATAAGTTTCACTTTTGTCAGCAAAAATCTTATCTTCTGTTATATATAAAAACATACAGCTGTTCGTTAGTCTCGCTAAAACTAAAAAACGATTTGACTTATTTAAATAATTTTCATTGCGTTTTATTCTGTTTGATTTAGGAAGGGTTTGAAATGTTAAAAATAGGGAAAATCTGAAATCTGAAGAAAAGCTAAAAATAATAAGTAAAAATTAGTGCTTTAATATAGAAAACTGTTATCTGTATAAATTTTGATAGATGGGGGTAGTGGTAGTGAAATTTAGTGTCTGTATTCTCATCAGGTGAACCTATCGACTAAATTAAAGTGATACACAGTTGACCGGGTCTACTAGTATAATGTTAAGACGAGAACGGCTCCCCCTTTCCATGTTGCTGTGACCGTTGTTGTATGTATGTATGTATGTATGTAATGGTGTATGGGCACCGGTCAGGTGCTGCATCACTTCGAGTCGTACCGCGACATCCGCGAGCTGAGCGCGCTGCGCGACCACGTGACGGCCGTGCGCGCCCAGCTCGCCGCGCAGATCATGGACGACTTCCGCGAGGCCTTCACGGGTGAGCCTACCACGCTCACTGCTCACACTGCCACGGTTCTAACCACTACGAGCTCCAATATCCGTTCGAAACCCAGCACAACACTAACACTTAGAAGATTTACGTAATTCACTTCTGCAGTATAATCTGATGAGCGGGGTACACGATATTGAACCTTGAAGCTGGCGGGATAGGGCTCTAAATATCCACCTCTTAGCTGTTGGTCCCGTTTTCAGCCCTCAACCCATTTGCCCGAGTAGCAAGTGACGGAAAATGTTATTTTTATGTAAACCTTTAATATTTTGATGCTCGTCTAGCCGAGTGGTCAGTACCCCTAGCTTCAGACTACTAGGCTAGGGGCCTGGGTTCGAATCCGAGTGAAATTTGTCTAAAACAAAAAAATAATGTATGAAGTTATGTAGTTTCTTTTTTTTGTATATTTTTTTGGAAATATTACGTATTTCTTACTTATCAAGATATACGCATGAAATATTTCGAATAGATTATTAAAATTGGTGACTGGGTAACAAGAATTTTGATACTATATTTATTAATCAAATTATAAACAAAAATTATTTATGTGACGCAATTTACTTCCTTGAATAAACGTACGGGATATTGAACCTAGAAGCTGTACTACAGTTATGTTAAAAGAGGGAGTTTTTAAGGCTTTATCACGGCTGTATCCATAGTAGTATGTGTCTGTCTGTGTGTGTGGTAGCGGGCAGCAAGAGCACGGTGTCGCACAAGACGCTGGCGGAGGCGTGCGCCGTCGTCGACATCCTGGACGAGCGCGTCAAGCGGGACCTGCTGCACTGGTTCATTGGGATGCAGCTACAGGTACCGCATCCTAATTTACTTATAAAAAACATTTTAAAACATATCTCTTACAACAACAACGTTTGGGTATTCCGAGGGGGTACTCGGTGGCGGACTTTGCTATTTAATTTGATATAGACATTTAATTATACTATCAGGTTTCTAATTGTTTTTACGTAGCTTACTACTTATCACAAACTCTTATTATCTAAAAATACACAATATTTATCTTATTTCATTTATCTAATATCTCACACATCTTAGTTATATTAATGTACACACGTTTAATATTTAATTGTTTTTTTTTCTATCTATAATTTTAATTTTAAAAAGCCCTCGGGTTGTAGCAGAATATCAGTGCTTTGTTCACATCCCGATGTGTACAAAATTAGTCACTGAGTTGCGACCCTTTTGCACTTCTGCAGCGCACACAAAGGTCCTACCTTTATACCTTTATTAAATGTTTGTCAGTTAATCTATGTATTGTCTGGATGAATTGTGTGTGATGTAGAGATGGAAATAAATGTTTTATCTATCTATCTATCTACATACCCTACAATCCAGACTTAATATTGTAACTACATACTGTAACTACCCATAATTGTAATACAGAAAAGAGAGGGGTCTTTTCTAATACAGGTTTTATAAACTTAAAAGAAAAGACCCACACATTCTAAAAAACTATATGTATTTAATAAAGATATTTTTGTTTTTTTTTTTTTTGATTTTTTGAATATGTCTTGAGACATCCAGGGGTTTATATTTTTTTTTACTTTGTATAATTTGTATGATGACATGAATTTTTTGTTAGGTTTGTTATTGTAAGATAGCATTTTTATAGAAATTAGTAAAATAATTGTTTCGATAGCAAGCAAACTACCAGCGATATTACAATTTGAATTGTAACTATTTTGACTCGCCCAACAACGCTCCTAAGAAACGAGTATTGCAGTATGACGTCACGCCGTGGTATTCTGTGTGCATCGCGGAGTATTTGTGTTGGACAGCTATATTAAATGTTATATTAACACTAGATTTACCAGACCAGTCATTTAGACTGCAATTTCAATTCAAAATTCCTACTATATTACACATTTTTTTTTCAGAAATGATGTTATGACTTTTGTAGCTATAATTAGAGAGTACGTTTTATAAACTTAATGTTATTTTATATACATTAGTAACAAATATAATTTTTGTTGTTGACATATATTCAAATCGCTGGTTTACTAGTGTTAATGTTAATAGTTTCCTAATTAAAGTTTATAGAAATTATATGAGTTTTCCAAAGATTGATATTAATTATGTTAAAATGGACTTGCTCATCGAACTTTTAATGACTATAAAACATACGATCGTTCTTTCATAGAAGTTTCATCAGTATAATGTTATGTTATTATATTAATAAATAGTTCTTACAATCTGTCAATCCTGTCATCTCATAATATGACAAGATTTTAAACCATTAGGTATTGTAGTTACTGTTCCCCGGACGCAGGAGTACCAGCACCTGTTCTCGCCGGAGCAGGAGTGCGCGTGGTTGCCGCACGTGGAGCGCCGGTACGCCTGGCTCAAGAGGCACCTCCTCACCTTCGAGGACACGCTCGCCGCCACCTTCCCCGCCGGCTGGACGCTCAGCGAGGCCATAGCCCGCCGCTTCTGTCAGGTTACTTACACGCGGACTGCCGCTACTACCTTTTTTTTTTTGGACTGACTAATACTGTTGGCCGCAGATGGCCTTTACAGCGTTACCGGGGTTTTAAGGAGGCGAGAACCTTGGAGAGTCCTCAAGCCTTAAGGGGCGATTCGCCTCTGGAGGAGTTCTAATCGACAGGCATCACCGCCGGGGGAGGTGTCCCGCTGTCTCTTAGATTCTCCAGGGCGCTCGAGCCATGAGGGAGCCGCTAGTACCGAGGGCGATTATTGTGTTTATCAAAAATATTGTATCTATCAAAATTATGGAAAAATATTTTTTATAAATTACAATTTAGGTTAGTTATTTCATTCTATGACTTAGGGATCGTTATGTTAAACCGCTCTCTAACAGATTTTGGCCGACCATTTAAATTCATTTTCTTCATTACTCGGACACGGATCAAGGTCAAAGATCACTTGGCAGCCGAGGAGCGGGAGACAATCCAATCATTGCAACCATCGCATCAGAAAGAAACCTTTGTTTTATTCTCAAATATTAACCGTTTTAAAACGTAGCAGTGGGCTGATCATGTCGGCCGCAGAACTGACGACCGTCGTAAAGTCCTTGAGCGGAGACCACTACTCGGGAAATATCGTGTGGGACACCCTGCGACATGTTTGGGTGACGATACTCGGAGGTTAACTGGAGTGGTTGGATGAGGGTCTCCGGAAAGCGAGAGCAGTGGCAGCTGGAAATAGGTCTCCTATTTCCAGCGCATAGGTCTCCCCTGATATCAAAATGTTCTCCTCAATTGAGAACTTAAAATTGACCTCAAAATGTAGTCAAACGAGTGCGGTTTTAATAGTTCCGATGTCTTAATGTAGTCGAATCATTCAGAAAGGAAAATATACCGGTTTTACTGATTCCAAGCGCTTCAAAAACCCAGATCGAAGTGATTTTGTCCGTAGATCACCAAGACGGAGCTGAGCCAGATCATGGCGGCTCGTCGCAGCGAGATCGATGTGAAGTTATTGCTCTACGCCATACAGAAGACATACAACTTTGAGCTGCTTCTGCACAAGAGATTTACTGGTACCAATGTAGATATTACATAAATTACCGTAGTTTTTGCAGAAGGTACATTGAACAGTAAATGCCCGGTTGATACCCAGTAAAATTATGACTATTGCCTTTATAATTATATTTATTTGTTTTCTCATACATATTCCCTGTTGTGACGATTTAAAAGAGCTTAGTAAATAAGTCTATTTAAATAAAGTTATTTTTGACTTTGACTTTTGAACGAGGACGTTGTACTTCGACCACACTGATAACACACTAAGCTATTATTATTACGTAATTGTTGACTATTTGGAGTAGTGTTTGAGCGCTCTGGTTACGATAACGAAAACAAAGCGACTATCGTCCTGGTTCGTCCTTGGATGGGTCTAACAAACTTCGTCACGCTTCTCCGTGCTTTGTGGTAGACGTTAAGATGTTAGTAAAACGACTAAATGAAGTCTAGTCTTCGCTCGATCTAACTCTCTCTCTCTTTCACCGTATAACTGCATTGACGGAGGGTAAACAACTCGATTGTCGCGACATATTCACTCTGTTTTAAGCGTCGAACACAAGAGGACTATTTATTGAAATTCAAACCCAACTCTTTCATTTATTTCTTTATTTTACAGTTTTCTGACCAAATCCATTTTTAATTGTTACTTGACATGAGACCTCACACTTCTATATAAGTTCTTAAATCATAGACAGGTGGCGCCATCTAGTGATTATATTGCAAAACACCTTTTTATTTAAAAAACAATAGGTAGTCAATCAAATTTAAATCCTTCTAGTTTTTTTTAAAGTTTCACAAGTGCTAATAATAAGATATATCTAAATAACCACAACACGACATGAAATGTGAAGTGGTACGTTGTATAACTCGAGCCGCTCTCATATCTCGCCGTCATGTACGGGACAAATGTACAGCCTCTTGTACAGTCAGTTTCTTGTAGCGTCTGATACGCCAATGATAATATTAATTAAGTATTTTTTGTGATTTTTAAAAGTCGTTGATTGCTTAGAGTTGGTTGCTTTTATTCAACTAATGTCTTGTACATTCAGGTAATGATTTAGGCGCCGAGAACATGGACCCCTCCGCTTTAGATAAGCAGACGGGATTCGAGCCGGACACCAAAGTCGTAAGTAAAGAATTTCATATTGATAAGTAATATAGATGTACTCAAATGTAATTGTCAAATTTAGTTGCTTTCACCGGCCAAGCTGTAGTACGTCAATATGTACTTATCCTTGTTATGCGGTGATTGTTATAACTAGGATATTAACGATCATTTGCTGTTAACAATATAACGGAGAATTTTTTAAATTGATTTTCTTGGTAGTGACAAATTTATAAAAATTATAAAATTTTCTGTGGGGACTTAAAAACTTGTATGCACTGTAGTGGTTGTCAGTTTTCGTATTAAATATCTTAGTATTCTAATTTTTTCTTCTTCATTAGAATATAATGTACCGAAACCTTAACTGTAGCCACGTCTACTTTACGTACTAAGAGATTTAGTGACTCCTTTCTCTGTCGCACAACTTCCTTACCAGCACACGTATTCCCTCCTTCTTATAACATGGGTTTCTTTAAAAGAGGCGTGAAAAAGCACTTTTTGATCGGCAAGGTGAGGGTGGCTAGGGCAGTAAGTCACATGCTTCACTAGCTATCTTCACATATAGACTTGTCTACTGCTTATCATCAGGTGGTGTCGAGTCATTTGCTGTGCTTCATATATATATAAAAAATTTGAATGTAAGCCAAATGTGATGTTTTAAAATTTTTCGACAGTTTACAATCTCGCGAGATAGATTATAATCTAACTGTATTTACAATTTACCGGTATCTTTTTCAAATTTGTGTTAAACTATGTATGATGTGTGTCAGGGGTCAGGGCCGGAGGGCGGGGCGGCGGGGGCGGGGGCGGGGACGGGGGCGGAGTCTCCGTGGGTGCGCGCTATAGGTGCCTGCTTCGAGCCGTACTTGTCGCTGTACATAAACAGTCTGGATGCTAACCTCAGCTCCTTCATGGAAAGGTTTGTTCAGGTAATACGATGTTGTCAATAGTGATGAGGATTTTAGGTGTTACAGTTTGTTTCTAATCACACGGGCATCGTCATCAACAACAGGCCATATACGTCCCATATATACATGAGGAGCTTGGATAAGATAAGATAAAATTTTATTGTGATTCTGTGTACAATAGATCTTACAATTTCATACACTTAAGATACAACAGGTTTCCATTTTAGGGCGTACAATATTACATTGTGATATATGATTTTAACACCAAGATAATACTACCTCGCTGGTCTGATGGTGTCTGGGTAGGTTGCGGCTTATGTGCACCACAAAGGTCACACGGCCCCAAGTGTCGCAAACTCATGCTAACCTCATCTATAGAGGCTGCACTCTGAGCTGAGCGAATACCGTGGATATGTGTCGTTGCTTCGTTATGGAATATTGCTTTGGGCTTTTGCTTTGATATAAAAAGAGCTTTAATGTTGTAAAATAGTAGGTTCTGTCACGTGGGACAATAAAGTACGTAGCTCGAGGTTGAATGATTTAGGTACCGTGTGATTCATGTAGCCATTTGAATGTCCAAAGAAGGCGATTAGGAACATGCAAAGTAGCAGGCTACGGGGCTTAAGTGGTGCTATTACTGGCCACTATAGCACTAATAACATTCTATTTAAAATGAAACTGGTTGAATCGCCTCTATGTAGGGCCTGTGGGGAGCACACTGAACAAATGGAACACATCCTATGTAACTGTGATGCTCTTGCCAGGAAAAGAACGGGTCTCTGGACTGGGCTATCCCAGTCCTGAAGATATAAGGCTGCTAACTCCGAGTGTACTTAGTACGTACATCTTGAAGGTATTCCAGGATAGAAGACATTAGGATTGGGGAAGCACAAAAGATACCATTGGGTCGACGTGCTCTGGTAATAATCCTGGCCCTACATCAAGATAAGATAGGTACCGTGTGCCACACTCTGCTCTTCATGCCCCTCTATAAGAAAAATAAATAACAAATGCTTTTATTGCATATTGTCAGATAATTCAACAGTTCTACATTTAACCTCTCATACACAATTAATATACCTTGTGCAATCATATTACTTTGCCTAGATAGTTTTTATAAAATATATACCTAAGCAGAAAACTCGATACTGGCGGAATCTATTAAGAAAGCGCCATAAAACCCCAAAGAAGAAGAAAGAAGAAGTATTGTACATAACCAAATTACAAATTAGGGTTTTTCACGTTGTGATGATAAATCATGACTCCATTCTATATTTCTATTGCTACGTGAATGTTTATCGTTGTGACGTTTCGCTTTAGTACGCAGTAATCATTTATAAGACAAAAGCTCTCGCGATAGATTTGATGTTACACAATGGTCCCTGGAGCGTAGTACGCATAATTAACTACTAAACTTCTTTTGAACATAAATAAATTCACCACTGAACCGTGTTGAGAATGCTTATGATGTGGTAATGACGTCGACATCCCAAACACCTCCATTGAGATCCAGAGTTCTGCATTGTCCCAGAGGAGAAGGTGTAGTCGATTGGTAGAACCATATTTCTTTTTCTTTAAATGTTCATTGACTCGTTGTGCGGGTATGTTCTCGTTAAGGTACGATTGTTACACCGCATATACCTGTAAAGGTAATCCACACTATCATATGAAACTTGAATGTATTGTCATTATCTCGTTGGTGTATCTGTACCCTTGCCCGGCAGGAGGCGCCGAGCGTGGGCGGGGGCGTGGGCGTGGGCGCGGGGGCGGGGGCGGGGGCGGTGATGTCGTCGTGCGGGGACCTGTTCCTGTTCTACAAGAAGTGCCTCGTGCAGTGCGCGCGACTCACCACCGGCGAGCCCATGATAGGTCTGTCATAGGGAACTGACACATTGTCATACCACAGTTCTTTTAGATTATCGCTTATTTATTTATTTATTTAAATCATTAATTCTTACATAATACATTTTGTCATTTATGCCTGTTTCACGAATACGTTAAATGCGAATCCACGCTGTCATTAGTACTGTAATTTATCACATGTTAATACTTTCACCCGAGATTGGTAGACACAAATGATCAAGCAGTGTTGTCCGCGCAGAGTTGGCGGGCGTGTTCCAGAAGTACCTGCGGGAGTACGCGTCGCGAGTGCTGCAGGCGGCGCTGCCCCGGGGCGGCGTGGGGGCGGGGGCGGGGGCGGGGGCGGGGGCGGGGCCCGCCGGGGGGCCGCCGGGGCTCGGCCTGCTGGGGCCCGGCGCGCACAGCCTCGTCACCAACCTGCACACGCTGCTCAAGGACGACGCCGCACACACTCGGTCAGAGCCCTCGCTCTTACACCCAGAATATATACATGTTCAATACTATTTCACACTGACACAGTCAACTACTTCACAGCTAAAATACGATAGACAAACTTGTAAGCACAGCAAAAATAATTTGAGTCTAAAGTCGGCGAAGCATCAATAAACACGAATCAAATTTTGGGACATGTTTCTGTAGCATAGCAACATTCGATTCCCTGCTTTAGTAAGAACAATTAAAAATAACTCGAGTTCAACTCTCCGTGTGATATGACCCGATCACTAAAAAACTGGAGCTTCATGTTGAGATCAAAAGGTCACATCAAACGCTGGGCAACTTTATTGTTCAGCGTGTTATTAAAAGTCTATATAGCTATAGAATCATCAGCTAAATAATTATTTTGATAGCAAGGAAACTCCCCGAGATATAACAATTTAAAAAGCATATTTAGTATTTTGCCACTCTTCAGAAACGGGTATTGCAGTATGACGTCATGCCGTGGTATTCTATATGAACTCTGTTAGATAGCTATATTAAATATTATGTCAATATAAATGGTTTCGTAAAAAAAGTTTACAGTATGGCTTATACAATGATATTGATTTTTGTAATGAATTTATTTATTTTGAAATGGACTTTCCCACCAAACTTTTTAAAACCGTTTTTTTTAACTCATAAAACGTAAACTATCAAAATGATTGTTCTTTCATAGTTTTGTTTAGCTGTATTTTTATTATAAAAATAAACAAAGGAAAAGTTCCTTTAAAAGAGGCGTGAATAAGCACTTTTCGGGCCGGCAAGGTGAGGGTGGCTATGGCAGTATGTCACATGCTTCACTAGCTTACTTCACATATGGACTCCTCTACTGCTTATCATCAGGTGGTGTCGAGTCATTTGCTGAGCTTTATATATATATAAAAAAAACCAAAATTACGATCTGTCAACCCCGTCATAATTCTAGGTTTATTCCAATACTCCGCTTTGACTAACAATATTTTGTTCCACAGGTACACTAAACAGGATATCATTAAAATCACAAGCGTCATAACAACCTCGGAGTACTGTCTGGAGACAACTATACACCTCGAGCAAAAACTTAAGGAGAAAGTAGCCAAAGGCCTCGCAGACAAAATAGATCTCACTCCAGAACAAGATCTATTCCACAAAATGATCAATAACTGCATACAGATGCTTGTTCAGGACCTGGAGATGGCCTGTGAACCTGCGCTGCAGAGTATGACCAAGATATCCTGGTTGAACTTCGATAACGTGGGTGACCAGAGTTCTTACGTCACACAAATAATAATGCACCTAAAAAACGCGGTTCCTAATCTAAGGGACAACTTAGCGTCTTCCAGGAAATACTTCACGCAATTCTGCATAAGATTCGCCAATTCTTTTATACCAAAATTTATTCAAAATATATACAAATGTAAGCCTATTTCCACGGTCGGTTCGGAGCAATTGCTGCTTGATACGCATATGCTCAAAACAGCGTTGCTAGAACTACCTTCGATAGGATCTGAAGTAAAGAGACCAGCGCCCGCGATGTACACCAAAGTGGTGATAAAATTGATGACGAAAGCGGAAATGATTTTGAAATTGGTCATGGCTCCGTTGGATGGCAATTTGGAAGGGTTCGTAGGGCAATTGGTGCAGTTACTGCCCGAGTCGACGGTGGCCGAGTTCCATAAGGTATTGGATATGAAAGGTGCTAAGTTATCTAAGGCGCAACAGTCATCGTTAGATGCCTTATTTAGGGAAACTGCGAAATCTGTCAGCGATACGAATAAATAAAACGTATAGTTAGCTGTGGGCGTGATACTGAAGGCTAAATCTAGAGCTTACAATTAACAAAAACTTGATAGCTTAAACTGGACAACCGTGAAATTTTGATAATTGTCTCGAGGTTCCCGGGAGCATGGTGTGGCTCAGCAAAATCATTAAAAGAAATCATATTCTATTTTGACGGAATGTATGGAGATTCCTCAAATTTGTTTATTAAGCGATCATTAAGGTTGAAAATTTCTAAATGTTTCACCTTTCTAAATGTCACGTGATCAGACTATTGTCTTTTCTCAATCATATTGAAGGAAAGAGATTTATTGAGCATAAATTGCGATTAATCATGCATTTCAGAACCAAGCCCTATTGCTTGTTTTCTATATTGTAAGAAAAAGGATAGGAAGCAAAAATTTTAACTATAATTATAGAAACCATAGCCAATTTAGAATGCTTTGAGGGTAGTCTGGCTTTGGAAGAACCCAGGTTACTCTCGCGAGGGCGAATGGGATTGCCGGGGAGTTTAAAGTGGGTATTTCCAGTGCTAGTTTATCAGATACTGTGCGAGACCCACACAGGGTAGGTACGCAAACAGATTCCTCCTCGACAAAAAAGGCAATTTATGAGTGTATAGGATAGATGCTTCGTTGGGGTCTTAAAATAACCTACTAACTATTCTAATAAAATGGAAGAAAATTACGTACATACTACGTCTAGAAATTATTAAAACAGACATTTTTTAAGTATTTTAACTTACTGAAGGTGCGTTTTTGTAATAGACTGTAGGTTTTCTATTTCTAAAATAAAATATCATATAATCATATATACAGTTTTTCTCTAGTGAGATATCATTAACTTCTATAAGTCTCTAGAAAAGGCTTCTCTAACGTTCCATTGCGAGTTTGTAATGGACTTGGAAGTAGGTGAATTGTTAAAATCTCTTTGATTGATTGTGGAAGATATCCAATTCAAGCAACCACTCTGTGACAGCTAAGTAAAAGTGTACTTATGAACAAAACATTCTCATAATGACAGGAGGTAATCGTTTGTAATTCATGGGCTATTTCATTCTGTCTACTCAAAAATTAATTGTAATTTTAATAAGTAATACAATTAGTTATAGTTGCTCCATGAGGCTGACATAGTCGCCTAGAGCGCACCAAAGCCTCAGTCAAAATGATTTTTGCACAACTGCGGCCACTTGCTATTTTATTCCAATGGTATCAACAATGAATATGTTATATTCCTACAATAATAATACTAATTAAATAAAATGTATAATCCAGAATGTTAACCCATCAATCTGTTGTATCTTAAGTGCATGAAATTGTAAGATCTATTGTATTATCTTTACTTACTTTTCGGAAATAGCCTCTATTCTAAAAGACTTCTATAACTGTCGGGGATAATCTAAGATAATCCCATTTTATAATAGACCTCTGAATATATGAATATACAGAAATGTATTGAAAGTGTTTGGTAGCAGTACCCGGTGATCTTTTCCTTAACTTGGCGTCACCGAGGCCCCAGTTTTTGGTGATATCGTAAGCTGTGGTACTGCTAAAGGTGTTGAAGAAACTAGTGGTAAATGTGCAATATTTGGATATCTTCGTCATGCAGAAACGTTTGCTGTATATATGACGGTCGTTCAAACGATACTAGGTGGCAGCACTTGCACTGTTCCATTCCACAGAAAAGCAAAGTTAGGATATTGTGAACCCAACACACTAAGTAATAAAAAAATAAGTTTTTTTTAATATAAGCATTCCAATGCGTGCAGTCAGTGATGGTTTCCGTCGAATCAGTACCAGGGATATGTACTGCAGTAGTCATAGGTAATCAAACCTGCTTCCATAGTCACAACAGATGGATAAGTGATTGGATGAGGAATGTCACTTTCCGTCACGCTTAAACATGACGTAAAGAAAAGAGAAAGACACAGTTTCCGAAATTTTACTGTTTTCCGACAGTTGTGAATAAGATAGAAGTTCCTTAGGCTGCGTCGCGTTTAATAAGGGGAAGATTGTGGGGCTGCCTCGTGATAAAAATGAAGGCAGTTCGTGAGGATGAATTGCACATAATCTCGGAGCCGAATCCTGAGTTTGGGTACAGAGGTAGGCTCTGCCTTTCCTTCGGTTCGGCAGGTCAGCGTTTCTCTTCTGTCGGCTGTTCCTTGGTGAAACATACCACACACCTAATCCACCTATGTCATTACTTTTATGCAAGTCACACCAAAATAATAGAAGTGGTTGAGGAGTCACCTCCATTTTAACCTCAATGCCGTTCAGAATTGTCTCGAGAATAATTGGCCGGAATTTTTTTTGACGGAGACGCAAATACTCCTGGCTGAATTAATTAAAAACAACCATAAATATCCGGGCTGAAGTGCCCTGAAAGTGAAATGAAATGAAATGGTGGGGGTTTGCTTGCTGTCTCTCTTATAATTGGAGACAGACAGAGAAAAATACATGGAAACACTTAGGCAAAAATTTGAATAAGACAAGCGTCTTATACAACGTTATTCATTGCTATTGTATTTCCTATTTTAACATGGAATACGTGAAACGCCGTTTTTACAAAGCGTTGTATTTGCAACAGAGTGATTTGCGTTGCTGCGCTGTTACGTTCATAAGATGCAACTTAAAATATTATACATAACAAAGAACAGCAAATGAAATAATGAAAAAGGATAACAAACGAGATACCGGTTAAATAACTGTTAGGACAGCCACTGTCAATTTCATTAGCAAATAGTTAGATACTTCCTTAAACCAACATTTCATGAAGATAGGATTGATTTGAATACAATTTTACAGATATATTTAATTATTAAGACAAGAGTCCTTTTTGCACTGACCTTAAACTTAGTTTGTGTCAGAATCAGGTCCAATGGAGTTGCGGTCCAGGTCCAGGGAGACCATAGAAACAGTTAATATTTTCATAGTGCAGTGATTCGAGAATTACCATTGTTGTAAGTTGATTGTTTTTGGGAATTCTGACCAACCGAAGAGTCAGTCCGAACGAATGAAGGTGGGGTGATTGGACTTGAGGTAGGGATTGCTAATGAGAGTGGGTTGGGTTATTTTTGACCTCAACGGGTTAACTAGATATCTGCTTTGATAGGCCTAGTTATTTGTACATACTTAGTTTGTACGTATTTAGATATAAGTCTCATACTAAGGTATAAATGTGCAATAAATGTGTAGGCGCAGAATAAAGAACTTTGTTGACATTCCCTGAGATGATTTATATGTGACACATTCAACATGTTTTTCTATATTATAAATATTTACATAAAGTACACGCAGTTTTATTTATCTACATAAGTACTTTTGCATTTATTTATTAAATCTTCATTGATTTCCACTCACCATAGCCAACATTATAATATTTAATTATAGAATGTGGACCCTTGTTCATTACGTTACTTCAATGATAATCGTCTGACATGTGACCGGCATGCGGTACTGTGTCCCTAAAAGTACTAGAATAGAATAGAAAAAAGTTTATTTGGTACAAAGAAAATACGTTAACATTCAAATCATACTTAAAGCTGAACTAATGCTCCAAATAGGCCTCCGCTCAGCATGTCTCGACAGAAATTGCCACGACGCTGGTATTCTGCTCATACCTTGGAAGGCTCTGACTATACTGTGTCCTGCCAGCTAGCCCTCATATTGTGGACTTTCCAAATGAGTACTCACAGTGCTGTGAGCGTACTAAAAGACGATCCATTTTATACTTTTAAAGCGCTCGCGTGCTGTGAGCACTCGCTCATGAGCGTGTTTTGGAATGTACATTGTTCATTTTGACGTACGCCATATTTCCATTGCCGCTTAACTGCTTGTCATTGGGACATCGCTTTAGAAATGTTTATGTAAGTAATGATTTTAAAGACGAAAACTATCAAGATAGATATGACTGTGTGTATCTATAGTGGGACATATTTAAGGATTTAAATCTGTAATTGTACATAACTTGTCGTACTACTTAAGAAACAGATGGGGCTGAATATTGACTGCTAGGTTGGTAACAATAATAGAGTGAGTTGTGCATTAAATGAAATGGCTTGAAAGTTTTTTATTGGTGAATTCCACGCAGATTAATACAGGTGCCAATTTATAAAAGTTTTTTTTACAAGTTAAATAGGTGTCACTATGAATATAAGCTTAAAAGTAGTTCTCTTCCTACTTTTGAGATTAGGTTGTATTATATGTTTACATTCGCTTTTCCTGTTATTAAAACGCAATCTGTAAATAAACATGGCGAAACGTCATTTAGTTGTCAATCGCACGCCGTCGTGAGTTGGTCTGCCGCTGGTTTTAAATAAAATGGTATTTTTTCCGGCGAGAAAATGCTATCATGTTGCAAAGATATGTGTGTTATTAGTATTAGTAGTGTGCCTTTTGACTTTATTTGAGAAATGGAGAGGTGGAAAGCGTAATGCTCGTGCTGAGTTTACCGACCCTCAAGAAGCAGAATACGAAAGACAAATTTTGGATGATGAAGCTAGGATAATAGTAGGATTAGGCGAAGGCGGTGTGGCTGCACACCTCACGGGGGAAGATAAAAGATTAGGGGAAGAATCAGAGAAGAAACTAGCTATAAATGTGTACTTAAGCGATCGCATTGCTTACAATAGAACTTTAAAAGGTAAGTGAATTCTGAAAGCGTTCTGCTTTCGTTATTTATAGGAATTACTTCCTTGATAATAAACACTACAAACTATAAATTCCATTAGTGTGAGACTTTTCACACTATTGGAATTATATTAATCATAGTTTCTTTATCATTCTTTATTTTGTTGAGTTAAAAGTTAATAGTTAAGTTTAGTTTAGTTTTGTTAATATATATAAATGTTTTATGACTTTATTTGTGTAATCTTATATTTTTATTACGGATTTTACAATAGTGTCAGGAATTCTTTCAAATAGAAACAGGAATTATGTTGAACTGCATCACAAAATAATGGATAGTTTTGACATAAAACATTATTTATTGGAAAGAATAATGTTTGGTAAAATCACAAAATATTTACAATTAATACAGAAAATATTATAAAGGATACTACTACAAACATCAACACTTTATGAGACATCATTATTTATTTATTTTTAAAAATATCTAGTGGCCATAAAATAATCTCTTAAAGATGCTTAACTTGGGCTAGATAATAGGTGTGATAATATAAAATATAGGAACATTCATTTAAAGATCATTGCTCCACAAGTCAACTATCAGATTTAAAAGATTTTTTACAACTTAAGTACAATGGTTCCTGATAGCCTACACAGCTTTGCATTATCTCTGCTTATTAGTATAATTCAGGGTTAGTAATGACATCTAAGTGATTTAAAAAAAAACAAATTGGATTTGATTTTATGAATGATTCAGGACAGCAACTAGAATGCTAAGACGAATCTACACAAGCTATCTAGCATGATATGTAGGTAGTTAGTTCAATAAGTATAATCAAAAGGTTCTTCTGTCACTGATTGCAGGCAAAAAGAGTTCCCCTTATAAAGGTAATAGTCTTGTTTCTGACAATATTCTTAATCAATCCAAATTTACAAATACAAAACATACAACATACATTTACATTTTACAATTTGTAATTAACATTTTAATTTCCAATTTATTAAGCATTTTATTACTTTTGTCATTAGTCATGTTAATGATGTATTGTATCGAAATTCACACAAAAATTTGTTATGCACTGTTCACGGGCTCAAAATGCTAGGAAATTCTTTTATTATTTTTAAACAGCTTTGTATTACATTATCTCCCCTTGGTACAAACTACCTTGTTATTTTATATTATCTTGAGGCTAATAGGGCCTTGTAGGGCCAGGATTATTCCCGGAGACTTCAACCCAATGGGATCTATTGTGCTTCCCTAATCTAGTGTCTGCTGTCTTGGAATACCTCCAAGATGAACTTACTAAGTACACTCAGTCAGCAGCCTTATATCTTCAGGACTGGGGTAGCCCAGTTCACAGAGACCCATTCTTTTCCAAGCAAGAGCTTCACAGTTATGCAGGATGTGTTCGATTTGTTCAGTGTGCTCCCCCAGAGCCCAACACAGGGCGATTCAACTAGCTACTACCTCGTTAATTATCAAGACAATCAAAAGTTGAAATTAGATATCTTACAGTGTAGCAATAACTCCAAAAAAATTCTTGTGTGGGATAATTCTGTTATTGGGTCAGATTATGTAATCATGGGGGCTAAATCTAATAAACATGAGCTTACACAAAAATTAAATTTAACAATGTAAAATTTTATATTGCCTCAAATGACTGAAATCGAAAATTTGGATGATTTATGGTGATTTGAAGTATAGTATATCTATCTAAATTGCTATTATTGCAATAATTATTTTATTTAGTATTATTATTATTAAGCTTCATAGTAAAAGAATCATCATTTATAAAAAATATCTTTTATTAAAGTGTAATATTTGAAACCTTTTTGAAATATCTTTAAAATTAAGCACTTTTTAAGTGGAATCGGACCTTAAGTCTGTAATTTTAAACCACATAATGTTTTAGTAAGACGGTCTGTGCAAGTATCTATTTATGTGAATGAGATAGAGAGATAATGACTTTATTTTCAGTTGTTCATCACACACAAAAATAGTTAAATCTAAACAGTACATTATTTATTAATTACTAGATTCTGCCCGTGGCTTTATTGGTAAGCAGAGATAAGGATAAGAGCATAAGTGTGGCCACTGGATAAGGATCATTGGATCAAAACTTTAGTTCAATATTTTATAGAAAATTGGTAGTGTATAACGTGCGGTAGAGTGTAACGTGGCTGATTTGACAACCCTATTTACAATTTTCATATTTGCCATCACTAATCACGCACACATGCACGGAAGAGTCAACATGATATTTGTGAGAAACCAAGCAACTTTTTTCTAGAGATTTCCATGTAAAATTAAAAATGATGAATGTTGAGTTCTTCTGACTTTTATATTAAGTAATTTTGTCATAATGCAGAAGATTTACTTACTTTTTTTTACTTTACTTAATACATTTACTTTACTTAATATAAATGTAAAGGCGCCTGTGTATCCACTAGTGTAGGTATTTATATCAAATCAAATCAAGTGATATTTTCATACATTGTATAACAATCTTCACGCTGCGTTGACTCAAACAACGCGTATAGCTAGCGTGATATTACGATTGTGCGTTCACCTTATTTACATTGCGATAGAATAATGTTTGTAAATAGTTCTTCCATTATTTATTGAGTTTACGAAAAAAGTCTTCATCGCAGTTGTTACAAAGAAATATTTAAAACTAATTCTCTGCATATAGTTTCCACATTCCAGGCGCATGAAATGATACGATAATGATATAATAATGGACTTATGCTAAAACGAATAAATGAAAATCTAAAAAAAATCACTATAAGTCATCAAACTAATGCTGAATTATATATTCAATATATTCATATATTGCTCTGTGCAGCGATTATTCTTGACACGAAAATACACCGTAATTAAAATACATAAAATTTTGACATAAAAGAATACTCTTACCACGCACAGAGTCCTATTAAACACTTATAACCTCTTTGTATTCTTTTGACATAGATTACCGCAACCCAGCGTGTCAACGCGTGGTGTACGACGCGGAGCTGCCCTCGGCGTCGGTGATCTTGATCTTCCACAACGAGCCGTACTCCGTGGTGGTGAGGACCATATGGAGCGTGCTGAACAGCGCGCGGAGGACCCAGCCTTGGTACCAGCACGCCAACTTTATCGACCGGGAGACGGGGCAGACTATGAATCTTGGTAAGGCATGTTACACATTTGTAGGATTAATAGAAATATCGAGACATGAATAAAGACATGTTACAACAAGCCAGGGCCAGACCCGGGACTTGAGAGAACTCCATGAATATGAAAATCAGAGAAATTCTAAGTGTCCATTGAGTTTTTTTGTTCTTTTTTTGCAATAACAAATAATCGTACAAAAGGAATATACCCATTCGATGCGGAGATAAAAGTTGCACGTATTAGCCGGTGCGGACCTTCTTACAGACCGAACACTGATCGGCGTGAGCCACACGTACAAATAAATCAAAATACCGACAGCCTTTTCCCGAATCGAATGGATTTCATAAGTAACCAGCAGGCGTGCGCTACTCATGTTGCAGTTAATCATATAACATGAAGATATATTATTTTATCGGGTTAATTTTTATTGTTTATCGTATCTCTTTGGCCAGGTTATCCAGGACAAGACCCGGCGTCACCGTTCGTGTACCTCAAGGAAATCATCCTGGTGGATGACAACTCAACATTACCAGAGCTGAAGGGTAAACTCAGCCACTATGTGAGGACACGATTACCTCCAGATTTGATACGGATATTACGGCTGCCTGATCGGTGAGTGTTTTGAAATATAATTTGTGCCGAAGTTCGAAGACGTGACGTTTATAAATAACTACGCCTTCTTCGTCAAATGGTTCCAAATGCAAGAAATTTCATGCAATTTGTAATATGCGCACGCGCACGCGCATGAGGCATGTTGATTTCTGATTTTGAGCGGAAAAGTTCTCGCGTGTCGGTCGCGTGCCGGGACACTTTGCGTCGATATACGTTGAGTCACAGCGTAGGATCCAGCGGTGGACCGTCTCTGCGCTGATTTGTTGATGATATTCTACTTAGGGGGCGATCCATTTATTTGAAATTGTATGCAATTTCTATCGGGTGGACTTACGAGTTAGCATTGTAGGAATACTTAGTAAAAATGCGCTGCAAAGACTGTCGTATCATTCGAGTTTTATTTTCAATAGATGCGTTTCCATAAACGCAAATGATTCCTTTTCTTAAGCTCAAGAGCTACACTCTCCGAGGCCGAAGATGGAAGCAAACTATACCATGGTAGTTTAGATCACACTATTGACGTTTTATTTTTAATGGCAGACTTGAGTAAGATGGTAGCTGCTCGCCAGGCCTATTTAGAGAGTCCTAGCACCAACTAAATTGCGCTGAAACTTTCTGGCCTCATTGGGAATCGAAGATCTTAGGTGGCCTTGACAAACAGATCGCGGGGGAAAAATAAATTAACACAAATCTAGGAAATGCTTGTCATCCCCTCTCAAATAATTTTTTTTTAATTTTTCATTGCTTTTAGTATTTGAATAATTTTTTAAAGTATTTAGTATTTAGTAAAGTATTTAGTGAATAATGTAATTGAGTCTAAACGTAGCGAGACGAATAACTGGCTGATTATTATCGCCTCTAATCGGATAGTCGGCAATAATATCGTCGAGTGTAAACACGTTAAATATATCCACGACAAACAGCTCATTTATGTGTCACTGTAGGAATAACGACAATAATATATCGGATGGTCTCAGGAGTGGTCTAATCAGAGCGAGGGTATTCGGAAGCCGCGCAGCCTCCGGTGACGTGCTTATCTTCCTCGACTCCCACTGCGAAGCTAACGCGGATTGGTTGAGGCCTCTCCTCCAGAGGATTAAGGAGAACGATACGGCTGTGATCACTCCAATCGTTGATATGCTGGAGACAGACACTTTAGAATATAATTACGGATCAAGCATTACAGAATTTGAGGTTCTTTTTGACTTTTTGAGGGTATTTTGTTGTTTATAGTTGATAGAGCAAGGTAAATATAATCGATAGTGATCACTTTGGCAGATCAAAGCTCTTCTAGTTTTTTAAATAAATTTTTCTGCGCATACGCATAACTTTAGCCAGCTGTTAAGTCCTAAACATAATATGAGATTATTAGGGTGGCAACATTGTCTTTTCTTTTATATTAGATTGGTGTACTGTTCGCGCCACCGAGTGTTCTAGTGTATTCTGTGAAATAGAGACTTCTTGTTGTGTATCTAGCGTCTATAACGCATGAATTGAATGTTATTTACTATTATCTAAAGTGTAATAAATATATATCGAAATTATATAAGTTATATAACCTATGCCCGGTCAGTTTTAGAAGCATGGGGAGTGATAAGCTGCTAGGAATAAAATTACTAATTTTTATTGGACTCCTCGCAATTTTCTTCTTCAGTAGTGGAAGTGCGACCGCCAGTCAGGAGGCCCGATTACGAGTGGAAAATGACACTTGATATGACTCTTATTACTATAGTTATAAAAGCCAAGTGAGAAGCTCATACCAAGGAACATTCGTGATCTTTGGCCGCTGCTTAGGTCCAATCAAAATGTGGCAAAATTTAAATCTCATGCTTCATGGTGCATGTGACGCTGTTGGTCCGGTTGTTGAGGCAACCTCAACCCGTTGAACTGCATAAGGCCAGCGGTGATGTGGTGTGGTCCCTCGCGAAGGAAAGCCTATGCCCAGCTGCGGGCTATGCTGTAGATGATGACTGTCAAAGTGATCACTTAGTTTTGATGTTATTTTGTACTCAGTAGTTGAGGGTACTTCCGTATTTTTCTGATGGTAGTTATTTTAAGTTGGTCTCTTCTGGGGAATGTCTTTTAAAGATATCGTTTTATTTATCTACGCAAAAAACGTATGTTGTCTTTAGATATCCGATGACTGTTTATTGAACGGAAAATATATTAACACTAGATTTACCAGACCAGTCATTTAGAGTGGTCGTGCAATTTCAATTCAAAATTCCTACTATATTACACAATTTTTTTTTCAGAAATGATGTTATGACTTTTGTAGCTATAATTAGAGAGTACTTTTTATAAACTTAATGTTATGTTATATACATTAGTAACAAATATAATTTTTGTTGTTGACATATATTCAAATCGCTGGTATATCTAGTGTTAAACAACTGAATATAAATTAACGGTTCAGATTTTGTCCTTCATCTTAACTGATGTTAAGTGAAGATAAGCCCGCAGATGGAAGCGATCTACTCCTGGATTCCTCAACCACAGAGGAACTGGATATCTTACCACCAACTAAACCAAACCGAAATTTCTGCCTAGTTGGTGGGCTTAGCCACTAGACCAATGAGGCGGTGAAATTTTCATAATCTATTTATTTATATTTACTTGATTACCCCGTTTTATCGCATTACTTCGTAAGGAAGAACATTAATAGAATAATCTGTGCTTAAGGGACACGTCTCTTTAAAGATCTCAAAACGCTAAGAAGGTAGATAAGTAGGAAGGTAGTTCACGCCGACATTAATTGTTTCTATGTTAAACTATACGTAGATAAATAAAACTCTAACGTATAGATGATCGTTGACTTCATTTGACGTTTCTAAAATTGTTATTGTAACGCAAATTTGTCTTATTTTAACTTTTTAAATATTTAGCGAAACAAGTTGACTTTTTTTAAAGTCAAACCATCACATTCTGATTGGTCTAGAACAGGGGTCTCCAAACTACGGCCCGCCAGTGTCATCAATCTGACCCGCCCTAATGATAATTTCTCGGTTTTATTTACTTGCAAGGTTAAACTTAACGACAGAAATGATGACGCAATAAACTTAACTTATGTATCTAAGTTTAAGCATATTAATAAGTAACAAATAATTGAAATGAATCCCTCTAATCACAGTAAAACAAAAATACTAATGAGATTTATGTAATTGTGATTTTCCACCGACAATAGTTTGTAGTTGTGGATCAATTTTACTTGTATACAATCATAAAAAGAGATTTAAGATGCTCATTCAGATCTGTTAACATTCTTCTGTGTTGTGTACTTCTTGGAAAACTTTTACTCACACAAGTAAGTGGTAACAGAAACAGAAAACAACCCACGAATTGAAATGCAAAAAAAGCGTAAGTTTGCTTAGGTCGCGCACTTTGCGACTATTCTAGTCTAGAGATATAGTTAAGGGCAGAAAAATTAAAACTGGTTTGGCCCTTGGAACAAACTGAAAAATCATTATGGCCCGAAGGCTTCAAAGTTTGGAGACCTATGTTCTAACTCTCTACAATGAAAGAGAAGCATATAACTAAATTTTAGATTAATAGAGTGCCAACGAAATGGTGGCGTTTTAATTCCAGAAGTTGCCAACTTTTAAATAGTTATACAGTTACTTTTGGGTGAGAATAGAAATATTTAGCGTAGAAAGGGAGTTGCTCAGCCGTAGTTATTGACGAGGAGATTCTATGATAATGATCAATATATTGCCTATCCATTGCTGTTAAACAAGGCAGAATGTCACAATTAGTTTATTGTAAAGCCGCAATGGAAATGCAATGTTATGTTATGGGATAACAAGTAATGGCGGAGTCATACATTGTTAACATCATATTTGGTATATTACCATTACATTTCATCGATACATTAGCTTAGTTCCATATCGTCGGGATAGTGCTAATCCGTGAGTCTACCAAACGTAAAGTTCGCATATCTCAGCTACTTCTAGTCTCAGGGGAAGGTTATAACTTGATATGGCTCTAACGACTTCAAAAAGGAGGTGTTATATATATACACGCCAAGCGAAAACCATCACGCATCTTTGAATTTAGAATCAGACCACTCGAAATTTTTAAATAAAAAGGTTTTACCTAAACAGATTGTATATGATCCACGTATTTAACAAACTGTAGCCAATTGTAAAGATTAACCATAAGCCCTTCGAAATTCAAACACTAATACGGCGAAAATAATTCAATTTTAGAATTCGTTACCAGAAACAATAGAAAGTGACGCTCCGACTACAAAAAGATCTTTTAAACGAAGGATAACTTGTCGAATTGAATTATTTATGCCGTTTTAGTGTTTGAATTTCGAAGGGCTTAAGGTTAATCTTTACAATTGGCTACAGTTTGTTAAATACGTGGATCATATACAATGCTTGTTACGCGGATTGGCGCTGTCCCCGACCATATGTAACTGTAAATCAGGTGCTGGATTTGAGAGTGGATGAAGATCATATTAACTACTTACATATTAATTTCCAAATATGTATTGATAAATTTTAAGCAACAACCTTCTTAATTAATTATTACCATTTCAAAAATTATAATATGTTTCTTTTTAATTGGCTTATGACTGGGTAATCTATCTGTATGTATAATGAACGCTGATGAAACAATGTTTAATTGATTAATTAATTAAATACTTTGAAGCAAGGATCGAAATACCGGTGAAATTTTGATGACAACACTGAAATAAAAAAATGGGGGGTTTTAGGGTAGAAAGAGAGCGAGAAACTAAGATAAAGTATTCCTTAGCGTGGGCCTAACGCGGGCGCGCCTAGCGGGGGCGCGGTACGCGGCCGGCGAGGTGCTCGTGTTCCTCGACGCGCACTGCGAGGGCCAGCCCGACTGGCTGCGGCCGCTGCTGCAGCGGGTCAAGGACCACCCGCACGCGGTCCTCGTGCCCATCATTGACGTTGTCGACTCATCCACCTTCTACTACAGCGTGCAAGACCTGATCACCTTTCAGGTGTTGGTCCAATTCAATGTTTTAGTGGCTGCTTTAAGATTAGACGCTCGCTACGGGCCGCAGACAGTCTCAATGCTCAGTTCCTCCATATGTACAGTCGGGCTCGGCGTATGCCATGTCTCACCAACTATACGTATCAGTATTAGTCACCACCCTACAATAGACGCACCTGTTGTCACTTCTATGGCCGACCGTACAATGGTAGGTCGCTGTGGACCCTGTTGGGCATTGCCGAATAGAATCTCATAAAATTGTCCCATAATTTAACTTATTTAACAATTTATGTACACACAAAGACAATTAAAAGGACACAACGGAATTACAGAGAATTGTACAAAGGTACTGCTTATTTCTATAAGAAATCTCTTAAATAAATGTTTGGATTCATATTTTTTTTTCCAATTTTTATTTGATTTCGTATCATCTTATAAAATATAGAATATTTAGTTAGTAATTATGTTTGTTGAAGGTCTGTCTCACTGTTATAGTTATTATAGAAATATTAATTTATAGTGTAGCATAATTTATTAATTTTTTTAATGATAATGTTATTGTTCTGTTTTTAATGTGTGTCATTCAGAGTGATTACTTTGTCGAGTTAAATAGAGTATCAGGAGCTTAATTCTCGTAATTACTTGTCAATAAAATTGTCTACAAATCGGACATTGGCCCTGTTTCTATTCTACATGAACTTATATTTAGTCTGTTTCAACTGTTTTAATTAATATCTCGCTAGAAAAATACAGATAGCTAAATAGTAAATTTTAAAGTATTTTAGTCTGTTGTAAGTCGTGTTGACTGAGTTCGTTTGCTGACCGTACAATAGAATGAAGTGAGCGAAATCAAAAATAATGAGATTCTAATTTTACTAAATAAGAAATTAGCACCAGATATGTTTAATTGTTAAAGCTATGTCTAAAATATAGTCATATATTTTAAGTTATTTAATTAAACTAATAAAGTTTATCGTGTCGATATATTTTTGTGGCACGACCATCCAGCCAATTGAGTTGAAGGTGTAGATATTAAAGTTAATTTATCTCAAAAAAATATACTTTATCGCTGTCCTTCAACTGTGACAGACTTAGGAAGGTGGGGTGGCATCTAGTCAGGTTAACTAAAAGAGGCTGAACACCAATCGCGTAGACAAGTTCTGCTTCCACTGGGAATTGAACTTAGGACCTCAAGATTTGGGGAAAGCAAGACCACAGACAAAAAAGAAAGCGTTTAAAGGCAATAAAGGAACTTTAAATATAGTAATGAATAATTTTAGGATTACCTGTGTATTGAGATATGATTTACAAATTGTTTAGTAATTAGTGAGCCTATATATCGGTCTAATCTTTAAGCAGCCATACATGACATTTTGACGCTTCTGTTTGATTCACCCTCGCATTCTGTCACACCATGTCACTATATCATGTCACTTCATCGCATCTAATTACATCATTTGTGTTGTGTTGTGTTGTGTTGGTTTGTTGTTAGCTGTTGTTGTTGGTAAATAGGTAAGAGTGTTGAACTGTTGGATCACTTCATTATTTGATGTGTAAATATGGGGATGTGTATATTGTATATTTGTAGTTTCAATATCCTTTCTTATTTTTAAATTGTTATCACATTTTTAGCGGGAAATTAGTTAACTCGTCATACACCTTTATATAGTAATGTGTAAACTCGTTTCGTTGCGCCTAGCGGTAGGGCGCGGGAAATTGTAAAAACGTGGCATCGAACGGGCGTGCGATACCTACACATTGAGTTTGAGACGGACTGGCGGGAAAATGGCCGCACACATGTCAGCCTCATAGTTATAAGTGTGTGAAACATTACGTTGTGTGCAGCGCTTCAGGGAAATCGGCATTGTTTTTGATTCTCACGCTGAATGATGTTAGACTTTTATACAGTCGTTGAATTTAGGAATCATGTCATATTGTTGGTGCGTACAAACAACAGCCTGGTGAATTGCTTCGGCAGAGCCCAGGTCAACGGTTACCGGGAAGTTTTAGAGGATATTCCCAGGGCCGCTTTGATGAGGCACTGGGTGAGCCCTAGCAAACAGGTTCCTCTTCGTTAAAAAATGTGCGTACCCACAATATCAGAGATTTCTTCAAGTTCAGACTTGATCGCTTAAATTTTGTTATGGCAACATTTATCAGCGATTGTGCGCTCTTAAAAATACTAATACTAAAACAGTCTTCCAAACACTAGAAGAGTAAAAATAATTAAGTGTAAGAAGTTATTATTAATGGCGGAGTTGAAGCTTCACTTTCTACTGTTTCTGGAAACACTTTAGCGCCAACTTTAGAATTATATTTGATTTAGATAACTTTTTACGTTAAATACCTTTTTAGTATTTTGTGGTCGGCTTATAGTTTTGTTTAAAACTTTCTTTTCCACGATTTTGACTTAAGTTCCTAACGTCAAAGTTAAACGAGATGTCATTTGTTAGAAATACTTAATAACTTTAGTGAAAAATATAAAACACGCGCAAAGCGGAAATTTTTAAGGTTGTCATCGATTCCCCTGGTATCTCACCATCAGATCCTGACTTACTGACATTAGAACCACCTCAGGAGTATACTCTAGCGATATAAAAAAATAATATTGAAAATCGGTTCACCATTGACAGAGAAATTGCGTAACAAACACACAGTGGAAAGGAGAACCCCTTTTGAAGTCGGTTAAAAAAACACTTTAGTTTTAACCGACTTCAAAAAGGGTTGATGTGAGGCCTGGTTCAGGAGTAAAAGCCTTTAAATAAACGCGATTGAGTGTTGTACACAATCTTGTACGGAGATACAGCAGCTAATAATTATTAGGTTTGGTATCGTTCAAATCGAAGCATTCATTTAAAATTAAGTTGTCTCTTATATATATAAAAATGAATGGCTACTAGTTTGTCGCGCCACAACTAATAAACGGCCTTACTGATTTATTTTAAAACTTGAAATCGTCTAATTGACATGACTTGCTATTAAAAAATTGTCATTTCTTAGACCACAACTTTGGCTTTCCATAGATGGCATTCTTGGCATGTTGTAGATGATACAAAGTTCCTTAGTCAACTAGTAACCAATGAAGTTGTACCCTTGTGTCATTAAACTACAACAACATTAGTAATATTTCGGTTTTGAATAAATAACAGACCTCAATGTGTCATAAATTGTATGAGATATCTTACGAAGGTCAATTTTTATGACGACAAGTGTATTAGCCAGTATTCTAGTTCTATTCGTAGCGCAGTGAGCGTTCCAAAGCCATAAGTACGTCTTAAGAAAATATAAGTATTGGTAACTGGTTCTCGGTGAACTTTCCCAGCAATATGTACGGGCACTGCCTTTGAACGCTTACCAGACGTTCCCCAGTCTACTACGAAAGTCAAAGCTGACTTGTTATGGAGCCAGCGATGGATTTATGCTTAATATCAAATTGGATAGGATGCAAATGGGAGGAGATTGTAATTATAAAAGCCCCTGAGGGCTTACTGTACTATCATAGCGATAGAAATTCCATTCAATTTGATATCCATTATTGTTTCGATAAGTGCCACCGTTGCAACGTTCTTTTTTTACTAGCGATGGAGCTACACTTATTTTCAGTTTTGATGGATGTCCATAGACGTTGGAATTGAGTTTGACGCGTAGTGTGGTTGTAGCCAGGGCCTGATCCTGGCCCGGATGCGCGGCGCGCGCGCGGCCCGCGGCGATGTGCTCGTGTTCCTGGACGCGCACTGCGAGGTCGGCGCCGACTGGCTGCGGCCGCTGCTGCAGCGGATCCAGCACAAGCGGGACGCCGTCGTCACGCCGCTCATTGACGTCGTCGAACAGACTACCTTCAAGTTAGATGCGGCTGAGTACTTTCAGGTCGACAATGTTGCGTTGCTGGATTGCATGGAGGCTGCATGCTCAGAGCTTTATTGATGGCGCGATACTAACAGAAAACCTTGGAAGACTTCATCAGATATCTTGATATATTGAAGATAACTAATTTTAACACCAATATAGAACCATATTTTCAGCAAAAAATATTTATGATTATGATCTGTTACCAATGTGTCCTTTATTAGGGGTAGACATCCTCTACGACTATTTCTATCGCCTTATCTATTACGGCCTTGAAGCAGTTTTCTGTTCCTCACACAGCCGTGATATTGAGTAATGTTTGTAGATAGTACTCCTAGACAGGTCAAGACGGGCCAGGTTAGCAGATTGACGAAAGGCCGTTATAGAGCTATGGTTTTATAGCCAAATACTGTTGTTGATTTTGAGCAAATAACCTGACACCTTCTGATGGTAAGCTGTAGGAGTGCAGCATGCGATATACTGTCCTCGTCATCTGCACCTTGTCGAGCAAAAGATGCTTTTCTTGAACCATGTTAATTTCCATGACAATAAGTGGTATATGCTTTGATTGTCGTTCCCAAGAAGATTTCGGCGGGAGTGTCCGATCTTTGATTGCGCTGCGTCGTTAGCTGTGCTTCTGTAGTACGAGGACATTCGTTGTTTTTTAGTAACGAGGTTATTGGTAATCTTAGGTTTTATGCCGTGAAGGTCTAGACATGATGCATTTCGATAATCGAGTGAGAATCGAATGAGAATGACGCTTGATAGCTGAGCGAGAGCTTTTTCAAATCACATAGTTCTTTATTTAAGCAATTGTTTGCGATAATCAAAGTGTGGCTTGTCTATGCCTTCTGATATTTTTCTTTTAACGATTTTGCGTTGGTGCTGGCGATTGCATGATAGAGTTAACCGATTTACATTTAATGCAAGTACTGATTGCTTACTAATAGTATTTAATGCGATTAGAATTTTACGTGTTGTGTCCGCTAACCGGGGCGGTAATATCTGACAGTGGAATACGGAACTTTCTCCACACCGATTTTATAGTAATTATTCGTAAAACTTAAGACCTTCCAGAGCTATAGTAAAGAGAGTTGTGATAAGTAAATACTTCATTGATTAGATAACTAATAATTTCATTTGACAACAAGAACAACAGTCGTAGGGAAAATAGTTTTATGTCGTACTTAACATCAAACTGGTCTTTCTGTGACTCCTTTCGACAGTCAGATATAAATATCGCAAAAGACACGAATGTTTAGGAATGGTTGATGACATTGTAAGCGTGTTATAACATCAGCAGTTATAAACAGAAATCCTTTTTGAAAAACGCGGAACTATAAAAGATTCAACATTCACTAGTAATTGTTTAATGTGTATATGCAAACACACACACGTAAATATTGTGATTACTTTATAAAAACTTTTAACACCGCCTTGTAGAAATATGCCCCAAAGTGACAACGTCATCTATTGACCAAATGTCGAACCTGGGTTTATTAAGAAATTGACCATTTATAATTTTCATATTCAGTATTTCGCGAGGTCTTCAAGAAATAAAAGTCCTTATCATGCGGCCAGTGCTTGTTTATTGTTTGTGCGAGTGCGGAACTGAGCTGATTAAATATCTGAAAACACATTAACAGCTTATCGCTAGCTAATAACAAAGAGGTAAAATTAGGAACGTTTGTACCATTATTAGTATTAGCTATAAATTATAGAATTCTAAAGGACCTTGTTGGCGAAATGCTTTATGTGCTTTGGTTATGTTATGTTAAGAGAAGCAACTAACGCCATGGTTTGCTGGATGGGTCAATTGAAACTTGTCATGATGCGCTTCGTCCTTCGGAAGGCAACGAATGCATTGGACAAACGTGGTGATTTAATGGGGAAAACTCCTCAAGGCCTGTCCCAGCAGTGGCACGTAATGATTATAATACGTGCCACTGCTGCGCCCAGGCCTACCTATATACGAGAAACATATACCGTTTACTGAATAATGTTAACGAATGAAGAATATACCCCGTTCAACGGTTATCCCTAGCTGTCATGAACGCGATTCAGAACAAAGTATTAAATAAGGAAGAACGTTCCATATGCCTGTTAGTTGGTAAGACGTTAAGAGATTGGTAAAGTTGGATGATGTTTTGACAAGTAGGAAGCGCGAATTGTGAGTAAAATTACAATTTAAACTTTAACTAGACCGAAAACATAGATTTGGTATGTCTTTTAATTAGAGATATTGAATTTCAAGTAGGTTTCTGCCCTTCACAGTTATTTATCTATTTAAACTTAAGTTAAGTAGATATCATAATTATAACTGTTAGTCCACATCGCATGCCGTGGCTGTCTTTAATTAAAAACTGTACTTAATTTAATGTCTATGGTATTGTTGGCGAACGCCTTGGAACAATTTTTATATTTAAAAAGACAAGTTACGTGTTATGTTGATTTTGATGTTTTGTTGTCAAATAAATATGGCGATCTTTTCAATCTAAGTGATTTTATTATTTTTTCTCTACATTCACCAATATATACCAATCAAGGTTTCAGCGCTTATTCCAACAGGTATAGTTAAATATTTTTTGTTGGGGTGTGTTTTTGTTGACTGCCCTTAAAAATAAATAAATAAATAAATATCATCCCCATGAGAGATGATAATATGAACAGATGAGTAATATTATATGTATACTGAATTAAGTAGCGCCAATATATATTGTAACTACCGCTTACATTGTTAAGATTATATTTATCAATGTTTTAATTCCATTACTTTTGTGTGGATAGTTCTAGAAATTATCAAAGGCGAAGCGGTGTAAGTACCGAGCAATCTTTAATTCACATATCATTGATAACCCGTTAGCGACACCAGCTACAGACCGCTCGGTGAGGCATCCCCGTTTCTAGTGCCGGCCGGGTTTTTGATGTTTTGTGATAAATACCAATACTTTCTCCCGGGTATTGGATGTTGTTTTTATATTATATAAAAGCTACTTTTGTATGATATTAATTATGTATTTACGCTCTTTAGTATCCATAACACAAGATCTGAATGATGCTTGCTTCGGGCTAGAAGGTACGTGTGTGATTGAAATTAGATGTTAAGACTAATTTATCTATGAGTTATTTTTTTACACATTATAAATACCAAATAAAAATACCCATATTTGCACTGTTTATTAAATATTTTTTCCAATAAAACATTAACCATTTCGCAACATTGAAGTGCCGATTGACTCCCTGTGTATTCATAAACATCAAATTAGAATCTATTTAAGAACATTTCCAACAGCGCTACCTATATTTTGTAAGTTAGTAAACCCTTCATTATAGGGTGAACACGGGAGACGTGTCGTGTGCGTGGACTGTGTTAAAATATTGTAGGGTACACCCTACAGTAACGAATATTTCCGAATAAGGTTTATTTCAATATACCTTCATTTTCACTCATCGGCGGTCATATTAAACTTTGGTATGTGTTCGTAAATCTACCGGGGATTACAAAAAAGCTTTTACAATTTAAATGAATACTTTAATTGGAATCTTTAATCTTTATCTTTAAAAATTGTAATGTTAATATTGTACGCCCGAAAATGGCAATCTGTTGTGACTTATGCATGTGATTGTAAGATCTATTTATTGTACACAGAATTACAGTAAAATTTACCTTATCTTATCTTATTACCCAAGAAGAACAGGCAAGAAATATAGTAACATAAACAAGTAACCATTATGTGTTGTCTATTCCCTCGTAGAACTACGTCAAGCGTAACGGCGAACTTCGCTAATATGTCACGTATGACACGCGGCTGACAGTATCCGTAATTACCTCAGAACAATGACGGGGGAACTGTTTTTGTTGTAATTAATAATACGTTTCACCTCCCACCTCTCATTGCTCTTCATTTGTTTATAGTGGTTACTTGCGTGTGCGCATTTAGAGGAAGCCACAATACGATGTCAGCAGTGGGTACAATGTTCTATATTTATTAAAGAAATAGTTGAACTGTGAACATTAGGGATTGCTAGTTATTTCGCCGAATTGATAAATTTTATTAAAGGTTATTTAATTTTATTCCTACAACTTAATTAAATAGACCACTGAGTCCAAATAAGCCATCCATGATAATTCTCCTGATGTGGCTGCATCTTTCAGGAACTGGAGTTTCTCATCTACATTTATGTATTTGACCTTTTGCCGTTCTAACCTAACAATTTTCAAAAACAGTTATCAAATTAGGGGTTGTTTGCAAATCACAATTTTCGGCAATTTATCAACTCGGTCACCAGGTCACCTACAACTTGCCACCATATGAGGCACTTAGTGCCTGCCTCTAACGCCATCTATTGGACGAAATCCATATTAACCATAAGTTTTAAATAAGCACGTCAGTTTTGACTATTGTCCATATAAAATTACCAATTTTATTTTAGGATTTACATGTGATTATTGTTTTTACACCACTTTGTATTAAAGCGAACAAAAAAAAATATATTATTCAAATCGGTCAAGCACCGGTTAAGAGAAGAAAAGAAGATGAATAGCAATTAGTTGGTCTCACTCAAACTCTACTATACGGTTCGCGAAATATTTGTTAATTTTGATTTGTTTCGCTTAAATACAAAAAAAAACATGTTTGTATTGAAAATGGTCGGGTCATTTGTGCGAGCGCCGCTTCGGGTGAATTTTGATAGATGTCGTTGGTGACAAACTCTTAGAGTGGACTTTTGGTCTAACTGAAGAATTTATTATTAACTTGTTGATACTGCCATCACCTTGCCGGCCCAAAAAGTGCTTATTCACGTCTCTTTTAAAGAAGGAAATACGTGTGCAAGCAAGGAATTCCAGGCTCTAGCTGTGCGACAGAGAAAGGAGTCACAAAATCTCTTAGTGCGCAAAATAGACGTGGCGACAGTGAACATAAACAAGATGGCGGAGCAATTTTCAACTTTTTCTGTACGCGAGGCAAAGGGTGCAACACGTAGAGCTTTAATCAAATAAGTGATTATTTAACAATATTCGTGCACATCGGTCGGTCACGGAATCGAACTGGAACGTCATGTGCAGTTTCTAAGCAACATGTAAATATATGTATAATTGTAATTATGGCATGTCAATGCGCAAGCAATTTCCGTGATCATTCTAAATCAATTCCGTTGTGCACATTTTCCGTGAGTGTCACATTATTTTTGAATTAATATAAATAAATTTATTACGATAGTTGGATGATCATTCTTGATCGTTGCTAACTCTATTTATTATTGAGCAGTAGTTAGTTGAGTTAATCTTCTTCTCTTCCTATATATAAAAACTGAATAGTCTGTTCGTAATTCTTGGACAAGTCGAGTAATTAAATAATGGTCGATTTGAATAATTTTTACTGGGCTTCTGTTCGCTTAAGGAAGATTATTTATTAATTTTAAATAGTTTTATTGGTTAATAAGGAGAATTAATTAACTCTCGTTCTGTTCGGAATTGTGTCTTTTATTGCCACTACAGATTATTTGTGATTGATGGCGGTGGCGAAAGTTTGAGTGTGTGTGTGCGTGCTTGATACAGAGTTTAACGTGTTAGACCAAACCTTTTTTTAATATAACTTTATAATATACAACACCCTGGCTGCATAGTTTGTGACATATATTTTTTCTAATAATATTGTATTCTATTATTATGTCACATCTTTTGGGCTTGTCGAATTATACACTGCAATCTCTACTTTTGGAGTTTCTATCCTTATTTTTAGTACAACGACTTAGCTTGATTGAGATGATTTTGTAGTAAAGCTTGTAACGTATATTTTCTTTCATGTTTTGTTTTTTATGCTTATATTTTCTTATATTATTTGCACCCCTTCAATAATCTAATACACTTATAAATGCAATTTAAAATTATATATAATACTAAATAATGATTGAACTACATCAGGCAGCACGGTGTCACTCTCTCGTTATAAGGGTTAACAAAAAATATCACAATATGAGTAAATTAAAACTCAAATAGTTGAAACACCGTTAACTTCAGATTAAATATATAATATTTATTGTGAAGTAACGTTGTATGAAGCATTAACTAATTTACTAATAACAATACTTATAGTCAGTCCGTATGTAAGTCTACATAGTCGCATCTTGCTGTCGCTCTGTCCTTTTCTGTCGCTAAGAATCGACATTTGTTAGTGTGAGAGATGTGTACAGCTGTGCAGCTGTCGTGGCTCTGAGTTATGTCGCCTGTTGTGGTTCAAGCCTAAGTATCAAGATGATTTTGTCTAGTTGATGACGTTCGACGGATTGTCGTAAGAAACAATGTAATATTGATGTTTGTTCTATTTTCATAATTAAGACCATTATATTACAACATTTAAAAGACGAGACGTGCTACGGCTGGTTTTAATATTCTTACTTCAGATTGAAGTCGCTTATTAAAGTCTTATTAATTACTTAAAATGACCACATTCTGGTGATACGCCTATCTCTATTTGTAGACAAAATATTGAAATGGGCCGTTTCGGTTTTCTGAAGCGGATAAAATGTAAATCTCTTTGAAAATATTTAAATAATCTATAATATACATTTTATATTTATCTATGAAGCGTTTTGTACCGGCAACTCGTCCAATGTCATCGTTGTATATTCTTAAACCGCACTATGCACTCTGTTATGCCGTTGTCTTGTCACGTTTCTGTAATCCTACAAATAAATCAGTTAACAGATGCATTATTAAATGACAATTCTAATTCGTTATCGTGTTGACAGTCTGCTCTTCTGATAACAGGTCGGTGGCTTCACCTTCATGGGCCACTTCACCTGGATAGAGGTTCCTGAAAGAGAGAAGAAGAGGAGAGGGTCAGATATATCTCCAACGTGGTTAGTTGATTTATTGCGTATTACGAGAATAATGGTGCTATGGTAGTCTGTATTCATTTTCTTGTATATAAATTCACCAATTTCTCAGTCGATTGTAATATAAGCATACTTTATTTCCTTGAAAATTTTTGTGAGAATATTACTTATTTCTCCTTACTTTATCAAGCTATATTAAACCTTGAAGCTACACGATAAAGTTCTTTAGATAACGTAGTTTTATTAGTAAGTTAGCAGGACTGTATTTATATGATATAATGACAATAACGTTTGCAGGTCCCCGACCATGGCTGGCGGTTTGTTCGCGATCAACCGCGCGTACTACTGGGAGCTCGGCGCCTACGACGAGCAGATGGCCGGCTGGGGCGGCGAGAACCTGGAGATGTCCTTCAGGATATGGCAGTGTCAGTACACTTATCACACAGATATAACAATCAGTAGTAAAAGGCTTCTTGCACCAATCAATTTGGGCTAAATTATTTAAGTATTCACATTTAATAGACAATTAGTTAATAAGGATTATTACAACTCTTTTAGGGCGACATACCGACATGTCATATGACATACGTGCGTGATTACAGTTTAAATATTGACTGTGGTTTTTAACAGTTTTCAAACAATTCTTAATGAGATGTTAAGGGAGGGACAAGTCGTCTGACTGTTCTTCTTAGGTCAAAACTTATGTACGAGCGGGCCGCGAACGGTTGTATGGCGCCGCGGCTCGCGAGTACATTACAGGGAATGTTCTGCCAGGGTGTAAGTCTGGACTACAAGGATATGTTGTTAGGAAAGCGGCATAGTGATGGTAGGGACTGCCCCAGTGATAAGCCCTGGCAGACAGCAGCGGGAAAGTAGGGGTGATACTCAACACGGATTGTTGAAATCCGGCTCGAAGGACCAATGTAATTAATGAATTAAGTTACATGGATTCACTAAAGCCATTAAATACATAATATTAGTCAATAGTACAAATAAAATGAATATCAAAAGAAAAATCCATATTATTATTACTATAAGCAGTTTTAAACTTAGTTTGAAAACCTACATAAGTTGTAAAGTTATTTCTTAATAAGTTGTCGAGAAGAGATAGTAAGAACGCCAATTGGAGGTTGTGAACAAAAATAAATAATATAGTGTACATTTGTTCATCTCTCTCATCTTCCAGGCGGGGGCACCTTGGAGACCATCCCGTGTTCCCGCGTCGGTCACGTGTTCCGCAGCTTCCATCCGTTCGGGATGCCGGCTCACACAGACACACACGGTGAGGGTATAAAGCGGGCGACACACGAATCTAATCACGCAAATCACAGTTACCCGTTCACTTTGTCCAACTCAAATTGACGCACACAGAGTCACGTGGTTATTCGATAGTGGCGTGTAAAGGCACCTTTTTTTTGTTTTTTTTATTCAATTATTTGGCCTGGTAACTAAGACCTTTAAGCCATATCTTCATTAATGTAGTTATTATCTTTATTTATGGCTCCAGGATACTGGTGCAATGTAGCCCTTTGCCCCATGGAGTTTTTGGCGACTAATGGTAGGCCCCGCTATTTTGTTAATGACTTACGAGAAAATTTTTGAAAATGTAATGCAATGTAAGTAATTATGCTAAAATGATACGAAAATGGAATGTTATGATAATGATTACGACTAAATGATAAGTAAATGAGAATTAAATAATATGTTTTTAAATAAATGAACTTACCCTACAAATAAATGAATGGAAATGAAACACTGAAAAATCTCACGTAAGTCACTAATCTACGCTGAATGGTGTATTCCATATATTGCATTAATTAACGATCCTTTTTGCCATAAAACTACACCAATTTCATGACAAAATCAACACTACAACACAATATATGAAATAAAACACACAGCACCAAACCGCCCCCCGACATTACGCGCCAAAAACTCCGCACCTTTTGTTAGTGCAGTGTACATCACTAGTGAAGTGTTCAGCTTGCTGCACGTTTATACCAGCATGTGGACTCATTTTGATTACCATCAGACGGTGTCGAGACATTATCTATGCTACTTATAAAAATGTATGATGTAAAAATTTAATTGAATAACTAATTCGTATTTTGTAAAGTTATTGTCCTTTTTGTAATCAGAATAGACTTCAATTTAGATTAAGTTTTCCATAATAGGCTCAGTAACCCAAGAAGCAAGTACTTTAAATATGATATCATGTTGCAGTTATATTTGACGTAATATCACGTGAGTTTACGTCACAAACAAAATCTGAGGTAGAAGATGAATTTAAATCTGAAGATAAAATAATACAATACAACATTTATAATTACAAATCACAATTAACAAACAAGAAAACATTCATAAATTACCGATTTCATTAATAACATGTCCGCGCCTTCTTCCGTTATTTTCACGTGATCATTCTATAGGAAAGTACGTCATTTATAAATTTTGTTTTATGATATTCTGAGTACCGTAACCTACAGGTCGTCGAAAGTACGTGATCATTGACGTAATTTTACGTGAGTACAGTCGTCATTAATCCCTTAGAGTCGACATGTACGACGCCATATTTTATCGTATGACATCATTATGAGTTTGACGTAAAAATCATGTGTTAGCCATTATTTTGTTGCCTGGGAGATTTGTTACCACAACTCGCTTTACGACAGCCCAGTACGACGTCATTAGATTCGAACCACGTGAACTTATCTACAATATAACTTCATTTTAAAAGTAAGCATAGATTTAATCTCCAAAAATAATAACTTGAAGAAGTTGTTTTGGGACTTGAAAGAATAGAAATAAGGAAGGAAGAACTACTATATGTAGAAGGGTTGTGTTTTCATTATTAATCAATAAAATAATAACTCAAATACACTATATAGCTTTCATCAATATACTTTTATCAAAATATCTTAAAAATAACTAAGTATTGCACAGATAGGAACGGATTCCTTTCGGGAATGATGAAGTCGTAGGTTATGACACGACCGCACGTCACGGTGTCTTGCTCGAACTGCCGGAAATGTCAAATACCAACCGCAAAATCCTAATATACCCAAGTCGGTTCGGACTTGACGTTCCGTTTAGAATCCACGAATCCGTTTTCAACACACTTGCTCGTAGTGTTATTAGTTACATTTATAATTTTGATGAAGTCATGATGTTCACAATGCAAGGCGCATGAAATAATGCCAGCGCGCCATTTCAAATAATTTTCATATTTTGTTTTTAATGTATTTGTCGATATGTGATTAACTATTTTTACGTGTGTGTATGTGTAGCAATTGTGTTGAAAAACGTCGTATGCACCGAGTGTGCATTGATCATTATACACTCAGCTTCCTTAACAATAGTGCCTCGTGGGTAATAACCAACTTAGGCCACTTGTACCATAAAGTACTATAATGTATTTACTAATTATTACGTGACAGGTATAAACACAGCTCGCATGGCGGAGGTGTGGATGGACGAGTACGCTGAACTATTTTATCTGCACAGGCCAGATTTGCGGGTAAGACTTTCTATACAATATCTAGTGTGGGGTAATGACGGCTAATACAGTACGAGATACTCTTTATGGAATTATTGGCTTTGCAAAGTATATTTCTTTCATGTGAACCGACATTATGCAATTGTTTGAAAATATTTTTACTCTACCCACATTAATGTAACGATAAATATCGTTAAGCTCATACATTTTGGTAGCCATTTTGTTGTGACGTCACATGCAAGGACCAATCTCTATGGAATGTTTTTGGGCGACTAGTAACAGCTCCTCAAACAAATCAAGAAAGACGTGGCTTACTTCTAAAACTACGTTACGTTGTTTTAATTTAGAATAATCCGAAGATAGGCGACGTGACTCACCGCAAGGTGCTCCGAGAGAAACTCCGTTGTAAGACCTTCCAGTGGTATCTCGACAATATCTACAAGGAGAAGTTTGTGCCCGTCAGAGACGTGTACGGCTACGGCAGGTGAGTACGTTACCAATGACGACGGCAGTTTTGCGTTTCAAGTCAATTGAACCATTTCTGCTGTCACGTTGTTTACAAAGCAAGTTACAATAACTTGTTTATGTCAAATATTAACGCTAAGTGTTTTGCTAATTTTGTACATTTAAAATGACTTAATTGTGTAAATATATTTATAATTGACTGCGGGTTTCAACATTTTCAAACAATTCTTGATGACGTGTTAAGGGAGGCCTGAAAATTGCTCGGTTGTAACTGGCTCTACTCAGGACAAAGCCCCGGTAGATTTATGAACGAATGGCTTAAATTGACGTTCAGTAAGTGGACATATAACTAAGATTACCTGCTTCAGATTCGGGGGTTTCGGGCTAGTTCGATTGCTAGTGAGGGTAGAAATTTTTGTACCAGCAGTTGGTGGTAAGGTAACCAGTTCTTCTATGGTGGAGAAATCCGATTCTAGCTCGTTTACATCTTCGGCTTTATCTTAACTTAACAGCAGGTGAGATGATGCCAAGAGGTACGAGTACATACACAATAACAATATATTGACTTTGATTTTGATCTATTTGATTATTAATTGACTTTAATGTCACTATGATACTGGTCTTTGGTTGTGTCCAAAGGTCAGTAAAGGAAACAACCAACCGACTAAGAAATAGATTTACTCTACAAATTGTAGCATGTTTTGTAATAGTTTACAGTTCAAAATGAGTTTAAGAATGGCGGTTGACTCTGGACTAGTAATCCAAATGTCTAGGACAGGGATTCCCAGACTCGATGAGTTTTCGTTTCGTGTCGTTTGGGCAACTGATTACGATCCCAAGGGGTCCATCAACCCCTTTGAGAACCCTCGATCTAAGATGTATGGTCTAGCACAAACTATTTTTCATAAGAAACCCCAGTATACTTAGCTAGCATTCCCGAGTTCGAATCTCGATAGGGGCAGATATTTTTATGATGTTTACAAATACTTACTCAAGGGTTCTGGATGTTCGTATGATAGTTAAGTATTCTGTATATTACTCGGGTATCTAGTATCCACGACAAAAGCATGCTTGGTGTGGATTAGTTAACAAGCGTGCGTTGTGTGCTAGGTTCATGAACCCTGCGACGGGCTCGTGCCTGGACACGCTGCAGCGGGAGGGGGGCGCGGGCGCGGCGCTGGGCGTGTACCCGTGCCACGGCTCGCTGCAGCCGACGCAGTACTTCAGCCTGGCGCGCTCGGGGCAGCTGAGGGACGAGGACTACTGCGCCGAGCTACCGCGGGCCAGGTACTGCAGCCGTCCGACGGCCTCATGCCGCGTGGGACATGGGACATGCTCCTCCATCATCATTTATTCCAGCTCAGCCATGTCAATTAAAACTATACGAGTTTTTAATTAAGCTCAATCGCTTATTAAAAATAGATAAGTTTTTGTAACGCTATCTATTACGTGTATCATTACGCTTTTTTAAACCTATTTTCTTTGTAATTTGCATTCTTTGAGACTTTATATTTGCGTCGCGACATAGCGTTTCTTAATACCTATTAACGTTTGTACCTTAGAAAGTGCTCTGAAGAGCTCTTTGACCTTATCCGTTCCTCTCTTTCCTACGCAAGAGCACGCATGCTGGTGCGGAGACACTCTTACACTGTCTCCACGTCCATTTTACAGACAAAGAGATTTCGTGACTCTATTCTCCGCCGCACAGCTAGAGCCTGGAATTCCTTACCGGCACACGTATTCCCTCCTTCATACAACATGGGTTCCTTCAAAAGAGACTTTTTGTTAGATCGGCGATCGGTGGCTAGGGCAGTATGTCGCATGCTTCATTAGCTATCTTCACATATAGACTCCTCTACTGCTTATCATCAGGTGGTGTCGAGTCATTTGCTGAGCTTAACATAACTTTTTTTAATGGCAATGTTTGAATATTTGAAATAGTTAATTATATAGTTTTAAGGATATCTACTAGGATGATCAACCAATCTAGTTAAAGAACAGCTTATCGTTATCATCATCTTATGCCCGTCCACTGCTAGATATAGAGCTCTCCTAATGCACGCCACTGCTCTCGATTTTCGGTGACTCTCATCCAGCCCACTCCAGCCAGCCTCCGAATTTCCTCCGTACCATCTTGTAGCAGGGCGTCCTACACTACGTTTCCCGAGTCGCTGTCTCCACTCAAGAACTTTACTCCAACGGTCCTCAGTGCTGCGGCTATCATGACCAGCCCACTGCCACTTCAGTTTGCTAATTCAATGGGCTATGTCGTGATGAAACTCGTAGACCAAGTTGGTGTATGACTCTCACAGCTCGACATGATCGTTGAGTACTTGCGTATTTTCCGCCCAAGGGTGAGCTGCGAGTCCAATTAGTTGCTCGAATATAACCAACCCCACTTTCGGAGTATTGAAAATTAAGTATTCATTTATATATACATTGTTTGTCAGAAGCGGATCTACAACTGGGGTGCGCGTTCTGATGATGAACTGTCGTGACAAGCAACGAGGACAGGTACTGTTATGACGTTGTATTTTAATGGTTTAACGTTTATAGAAAAAAACACATTATATTTTTCATTATATATCATATTTCTTTGAATGTTAGGTTGTACATTTTTAAATCTTTATGATTGTTATTGTGTGTAGTGTTTGAATTCAACGTGTCTTTGAAACTGTAGTGTAGTATACAACAGGGGGTGGACAATGATAACTGTAGTGTAGTATACAACAGGGGGTGGACAATGATAACTGTAGTGTAGTATACAACAGGGGGTGGACAATGATAACTGTAGTGTAGTATACAACAGGGGGTGGACAATGATAACTGTAGTGTAGTATACAACAGGGGGTGGACAATGATAACTGTAGTGTAGTATACAACGGGGGGTGGACAATGATAACTGTAGTGTAGTATACAACAGGGGGTGGACAATGATAACTGTAGTGTAGTATACAACAGGGGGTGGACAATGATAACTGTAGTGTAGTATACAACAGGGGGTGGACAATGATAACTGTAGTGTAGTATACAACAGGGGGTGGACAATGATAACTGTAGTGTAGTATACAACAGGGGGTGGACAATGATAACTGTAGTGTAGTATACAACAGGGGGTGGACAATGATAACTGTAGTGTAGTATACAACAGGGGGTAGACAATGATAACTGTAGTATAGTATACAACAGGGGTGGACAATGATAACTGTAGTGTAGTATACAACAGGGGGTGGACAATGATAACTGTAGTGTAGTATACAACAGGGGGTGGACAATGATAACTGTAGTGTAGTATACAACAGGGGGTGGACAATGATAACTGTAGTGTAGTATACAACAGGGGGTGGACAATGATAACTGTAGTGTAGTATACAACAGGGGGTGGACAATGATAACTGTAGTGTAGTATACAACAGGGGGTGGACAATGATAACTGTAGTGTAGTATACAACAGGGGGTGGACAATGATAACTGTAGTGTAGTATACAACGGGGGGTGGACAATGATAACTGTAGTGTAGTATACAACAGGGGGTGGACAATGATAACTGTAGTGTAGTATACAACAGGGGGTGGACAATGATAACTGTAGTGTAGTATACAACGGGGGGTGGACAATGATAACTGTAGTGTAGTATACAACAGGGGGTGGACAATGATAACTGTAGTGTAGTATACAACAGGGGGTGGACAATGATAACTGTAGTGTAGTATACAACAGGGGGTGGACAATGATAACTGTAGTGTAGTATACAACAGGGGGTAGACAATGATAACTGTAGTATAGTATACAACAGGGGTGGACAATGATAACTGTAGTGTAGTATACAACAGGGGGTGGAAAACGATAACTGTAGTGTACAATGGTGAATACACCTTTACCCTGCAGTTGTACTGATGATTCATTGCATTCTTAACGCGAAAGTACTTTAGTATTTTTGCTATAACATTATAAAAATACTTGCCAATTGAATAACTTAAGTTGTAGTTATACGTGTAACTGATGTTGACCCCAAGGGGCTTTGACAGTGAATTAGCTGGTAGACTAGTCGTGCCGTTGGTGTAGGCAGTTATCGTGTCGGTAGTGCATTTAACTCAAGTAGGCGTGCGGCAGACGTGGCGCATGCTGCCGTCGGGCCGGCTGCAGCACGCGGCCAGCGGCCTCTGTCTGAGCGCGGCGGCGGCGCACGAGCCCGCCGGCGACGCGCTGGCGCTGCCGTGCCGGGACGACGCGCCCGCGCAGCGCTGGCTCATCGACTACACCGAGGACAACGACTACCGCAACACTAGTCAGTACCCAGTCTGCCCATCTTATATAATATACGCCGGCTCAATGCCTCAATACGTCTACTCAATACTGACACTGACATTTAAATAGCTTCTTGGTACATTTCACTAATATTTGCCTCATACAAAAACATCATTAGAAATAACTCTTTGTATGTACAATGACACACATATGATTCTTTCTTTCAAATGTCTTTGTGCCATTTAAATTATTTCTTCTAAAACTAGCGTACGACCTACCAAATATACACAAAAACTTACATAAAAATCGATTAACAATTCGATAACAAGCATTATGATCTTACATTATCGAGTTGTGTATAAAACTTCTTATATGCAAACGGTTAATACGTAAATTGTACAAGCAAAATTAATGTTTAACTTCATCACCATCATCAGCTCATATAAGTCCCCATCGAGGGGCTCGAGTCTACCATAAATTAGGTCGATTAGGCGTTAGTCGACCACGCTGGCCAAGTGCAGGTTGTTCGACTTCACACACGACCTAAGTATATCTTCACAGGTGTGTGGAAACCAGTACACACCTGTGAAGATATTTTTACAAGGAACACCTCCCAACCGCCCGTCGCCGATCTATATGTATATGGTATCATTTTAAAGGTCTTGGTGAACTGATCACGAATATATAAACATATCGTGCCAGTTTTGGGTATTTCGACCAGAATTTTATTTCAAAGTTATTTTTTTAGAGCTTTAGCGACACTAACGAACATCAATTGATTATTAAAATAGGAATATACCATCTTCGTCATATATATTTACTTTCTTGTGTGTGACCTCTTGAGGTTTCATTATAACTCAAAAGTTACAACCTTCCACAGATGCAGAACAGCTGCCTGACCAAGAGGAACGATTGAGAAAACTCAGGCAACACCGGTATGTTTCCAATTTTGCATAAATATATTTTTAGGTTTAATATGTTCGCTTTTTTTGCACAGGCAATACTGCCAAGTCTTTTGTTTTATGAAAAAAGAATTTCGAGTTTTTCAGTTCTTCGTATATGTAGTTATCATTTAAGTAATGAGCAGATTTTTAATTGAGCATTTTTTAAACATATATATGCTGAAGTCAAGTCTTATATATATGTTGCAATTTAATGCATAAATAATTAACTTAATGATATTAATTAGTTATTTATGCATCTATCGTATAATGATGGGAACTATTATCACCCATATTCGTGATCTAATACATAATTATAAACAGTCGTATACAACACTTTATCTACACCCATCATATGAATTCTCTATTAAATGTTCTGACACGAAGCGTTCTAAGAATTTAAAATTTATGAAAAATCAGAAACCACGCATCGCAAATAATCTGGCTGTCTGATGAGTTTAACCCTTTGCGTGAAAGAGATATTATCAAAAAGCGGAGGAGTGATATTATGAAATTTTCTCATTTATTTGGATGATATTATGGTTACATTCTCATTTATTTGGATGATATTATGGTTACATTCTCATTTATTTGGATGATATTATGGTTACATATCTACATCGGTTGTTTTAATGTTAGCAATAAGCTAACGGTTTCACAATCTTTGATAGAGAATTTAAAGCATTAAATAACCTTCAATAATATATTCCTTCATTTTGATGGGTGAAGAATCATATGCAAAACTGTATGTTATGTAAAGTATATATTTCATTTCTGGTTCAATTTTTACTTAACGTGTGATATTTTATTTTCTCCCCCATTCAGTCGTATATCTCGCTCTATCCTATCGTACAACGAAGAGACAGGCGACACCAACAACACGGTCCGTCGTACGCACAAGAAACGCCGCAACAAGAAACGTATGCGCAAGCGCACCAAGAGGCGCACAAAGAACAAATTCATACTGAAACTGGTTCGGACGCTGATGAACAACACTGAAGAACATCTTGAAGTTGACATACATTGTAAACATAAGAGGTTGTACCCAAACAATACGTTCGTCAGAGACTTGGTCGCCATTTTGAATGAAAAAAATATAAAGGTAAATTAATTCTTTTCTTAGTAAATTTTCTTATTTAACAGAAGTTATTCATTTAATACAATGGCTTTTAGTTATTCGAACGCTCTGGTTTCGACAACGAAAACGGCAACTTTTTCGTTGATTCCCTTTGTTATGGCAACCTTCCCAATGACCCAAACTACTCATGTGTTTCTCCCATGTAGGGAGCTGTGTTTTTTTTTCTCAATTATTTGGCCTGGTAACTAAGACCTTTAAGCCATATCTTCATTAATGTAGTTATTATCTTTATTTATGGCTCCAGGATACTGGTGCAATGTAGCCCTTTGCCCCATGGAGTTTTTGGCGACTAATGGTAGACCCCGCTATTTTGTTAATGACTTACGAGAAAATTTTTGAAAATGAAATGTAATGTAAGTGATTATGCTAAAATGATACGAAAATGGAATGTTATGATAATGATTACGACGAAATGCTAAGTAAATGAGAATGAAATCATATAATGTTTTTAAATAAATGAACTTACCCTACAAATGAATGAATGGAAATGAAACACTGAAAAATCTCACGTAAGTCACTAATCAACGCTGAATGATGTATTCCATATATTGCATTAATTAACGATCCTTTTTGCCATAAAACCCATAAAAAACAACACAATATATGAAATAAAACACACAGCACCAAACCGCCCCCCGCCATTACGCGCCAAAAACTCCAGGGAGCTGTGTGACGTATATATGCTGTAGATGATTATTTAATAATAGTGTTGCAATGAAGATAAACTAACTTATTGACAATTTTTATTGTTGTAAAAAACTATAGATAAGATAAGATATAAGGTAAATTTTATTGTGATTCTGTGTACAATAAATAGATCTTACAGTCACATGCATAAGTCACAACAGATTGCCATTTTCGGGCGTACAATATTAACATTACAATTTTTTAAGATAAAGATTAAAGATTCCAATTAAAGTATTCATTTAAATTGTAAAAGCTTGTCGTCATACTATAAAAATAGTATGACGACATTTATATATAAAAGTCTTGATTTTAAGAAATGAATAACATGAAAATATTAATTAATAAATTTCACGGGACACGACTAATCTATCGAATGTTATAATAGGAACGAACCGTATTAATGAAGGTACTTGTACAATTAGGTGATCAACAACGGCCGGGTGTTCGACCGTGGCAGCGTGACGGACCTCACTGCCGCCGGCGGGGGCTCCCGCGGGACACGAGACAACGTGCTGCGGCACCACGGGGACGAGTCTGTGTCTGTCCTCGGCGACAGCGGCTCCGACCAGGTCAGTCACATTCTGGCGAGAAAATGGTCCAAAAAGCCCCCCAGCGTAACACGACTTGGCGGGAAAATAACTATTTTTTAAAAATTTAAAACAAATTTTCAATGCTAGTTGACCCCCTGACTGACCTCCCTGTTGTGACGATTTAAAAGAGCTTAGTAAATGAGTCTATTTAAATAAAGTTATTTTTGACTTTGACTTTGGAGTGAAGTTCCCCTTCAAAAGTTCTTAGTTTCTATTTATGTACACAAGGGTGTCAAACAAGTTACGCGGTCTCAGCCTTTGACTTTAACTTTGATTGCACGCACGCGGGCTCCTGAGTTGGAAAAGAGAGAGAGAGAGGGACAAGGCTATTAACTTTAGTTTTTATACCATTCTAGCGTACCAGAAAGAGTCGGAAGCATAAGCTAGATCGTGAGTTTGTTAAGATGCCGATGTCTGATGTGTATCTCAATGACGGCGATCGGCTGCAGACCAGCTCTAGTAGAGACGGGACGAAGTATACGAAGGAAAATGACAGGTTTAATTTTTGACTTACTTATAGATTTCTTAGTGGTAGATTTACACTAGGGGCAGTCGGGGCTATATTATTAATTATTAATTGATTCTTGAAAATACTTTTAAGTATTTTTTTAAGTCATTGAAGTATATATTATATTATATAGATAATTTATATAATAATATTTCTGCAATAAATTAGTTATTTCAATTTTTTTAAATTAAGATTTCAGAACTATGAATTTAAGTAAATCTCAGTGATTAGATGGGGCGGCATTTTCTTCATGCCCAGGGGAGGCAATAAGTTTAAATCTGGCCCTGTGTACACAACTACACATTACAACGTAACATTATGAACAACAACAATATTGACAAAATAACATTATTTATTTAACACTATAGTGTATAGCAACATCACACATATTTCATTTCTATATATATTATTCTATTATCACACGTATAAAAGTGGCGTGAAAAAGCACTTTTTGGGCCGGCAAGGTGAGGGTGGCGGTAGTATGTCGCATGCTTTACTAGCTATCTTCACATATGGACTCCTCTGCTGCTTAAAATCAGGTGGTGTCGAGTCATTTGCTTTGCTTCATATTAAAAAAAAAACAGATAATGTTTGTGCAATGGGCGGCCTGGTTCATACAAATAAATTTAAATTATTTATTTTTATTATTTAAATGTAGTTCATGATATTTACAGTTTTAGTAAAGAGATAATTCGATCTCTTCCGAGTAACTTTAGGAGAACAATACAACAAGTAAGTTAACAATATTGACATAGTTTTAAATAAAAGTTTTAATATTGTAAATGGTTTCAGTGAAGCTAGCGAGAGTATATTGAAACGAGCGAGAATAGATTACGTTGTTTTATTTTTAAATATTATATGTAAGACAGATATTATCACAGTGAATGGGGGGGGGGGGGGTTCATAAAAAAGACCGGTTTCGCATGAAGTTGGTCGCGCGATTAGCTTCACCCAATTGCCGCTAGGTGTCGTATGTTACCCCTAAACCCATTTATTAAAATACTGAATAAAGTGATGTTACATTGTTTGATCGCAGGCTACCAAAGTTATATTCAAGAAAAGACAAATTGAAAACACCGCCAAAAGAAGACTCGGCAATGGTGAGCGCTGAGAGCAAGCGAGACGACGACATCCACGTCAGTATGATAGACAGGGATGGAGATGGGGATTGGCCTGTTGGTATGTACTATATGTCGTGAACTACTCCAGACTCGAGTAGAATAGATGTTTTGTCAATTCAAATCAATTCAATTCTTTATTTTGCGTTCCATAGTTACATAATATGTAGATCTTAAGACTATTAATGACACTATGGACCCTGTCGGGCACAACACATTTTAGGTTATACAGGAGAAAGGTAGATTTCAAGGTAGGTTTAAGTTAAGTGTTTGAATTTGTATAATGGTCCAATTCAAATATATGCATTCAAAATGCTAATTATCTAGGGATTGTTTGGAATTGTCCGTAGTATATAATCTATACTTGTATTATAAAGCTAAAGAGTTTGGTTTGAGTTTGGTTTGGTTGAGAATATTTTTAGTATGCATATCCCTGTATCTATATAGAAGACTTTACATCGGAGCGCCACAAGTACAGGCCGAAGTCCCGGCGAGGTAGTCCGCGGCCCGGGAAGCTCTTCATGAGGACCAACCTCACCTTCAACCTCGGAGACGAGATCTTCAGCTGGAAACGGAACGGTGAAATCGCGTGAGTGCACCGCCATCAGTAAACGTTCATTAAGGTCGAATATTGAACAGATCTTTCTTAAACAAACTATATGATATCTATCCTTTTTGAGATAGTGTTTAAAGTATTGCAATGTAAAACAAAAATATATGTTTGTAATACTAATACATAATGAAATTTTGTAAATGTCATTATATATATGCTAAAGGCTGAGAGTTTCTTGCGCCGTTTCTTCTCTGCAGCTACTAATTTGTCGAAGCGGTAGTAGGGTTAATTAGGAATATGTATACTAGTGTTAGTTTTAATTTTAAAATAATTTATTTAATACATAATTAAATTCTATATCTGGGGCAATTTGCAAATACCCGGTTAATAACCACTTAAAGTTATCACTATTACCTTTAATTACATTTATTTAATTTTTCTGATACATATTCTCTGTTATGACGATTTACAAGAACTTAGTAAATGAGTCTGTTTAAATAAAGATATTTTGACTTTGACATGACAATGCGAAGGTTGTATTCAATAATCGCCCTTAGTGAACGTCTACAAATTTATTTTTGAGAAAACTCCTGTTTGGATGGCATCATGAATTTTGTCGTTGTTATGACGACGTAAGTGTTCGATAAGGTGTTTTTAAAAATTCTACTCCCAAGAACATGAAATAGGGTTTAAAATGTAAATTTTTATAAAATATGTATTTAATTTGTACGCCGCGGGTGGAATGCTAATTGAATATATAAATTGGTTCCAGTGACTTGTTCGACCAACTGTCGACGCCTACCAATGCGAGTCACGAGGCGCCGCTCGCGTCATCGCTGACGTCACCGCTTACGTCATCGGTGACGTCACTGGACAACGACGACGACGACGACAACTCCAACGCTCCTGACAGCAGGGGCGATGTTTGATGCAGGCTTTAATTTAAAATATGACATTGCAATTCCGTCCATTGTTCGTCCGAGTTTGTTCATAGATCTTAATTAAAGTATGTTTCTTCATATGTTTGTCTAAAATAAAATGATTATTTATTGTATTATGTACGATACCTTCGGTTTTCAAAACGATGCATTTTTATGAGAGTATTACGTGTTACTTTCTCGACTTATATATATAAAGATACTTGTAATAAATTATTAAATTACTTAATTAGTAATTGACTGAGCACAATTTTTAATAAAAGTATTAACAACATTATGGACATACATCTGTATTTACTAGTGTGCTAGATTGTACTGAAGCGTGGTACGCGATAATGAACCTTAAAGGTGAACGAGACTTCTATAGACAGCCAGCCATAAATTAGTTCTAGAACACTGAGAACTAATTTTGATAAATTAGTTTTGTTGATGCCAAAGACTTGATTTAGAGGTTATGCTACGTTGACATACTAGAGACAAGAGATATTTTACTTTATCTTTGACACAGTGCGTCAGTAATTTAATGGGAATAATTTTGTTTATTAAAGTCTCGTTGAACTCATGATATTTGCCTACCTATATCTGCCTAGCTATTTGACCCGCCCTTTTCATTACGTTAACCCCCACCAATCAACAGTTCCTTCCCGACGCTTGACTGACTGACATAAGTTACCGCGGTGTTCGCCACGTTGCCCTCGTTGTATTGTTTTCTGTGCCCATCAGTGCTATCCTAGTGCCATCAGTGTTGTGCCTACCAAGTGTGACCCGGGATCCACCTACATACCTGTATCGGCGAGAGGGTAACGTACCTAGACATACCTACCTATACAACAAACTAACTTAGCCCAGCACCTTCCCTAAACAAGTTTACAAACAAGTTACACAATAATATTGGTAAATATAAAGACATGGCAATATAATTGAGCGCAGCGTATCATTACTAACATATCAAAATATTTGAATAGGGTCAGCGTCAGCGACTTACCGAGGTAGATGCGTTGTACTTGGTACACGATGCTTTAGTTTGAATGCACAGGGATGAAACTATAATAAGTATGGTGCTCATTAAGTGTACTTAAAACTAAATTTATTATTATTATTTATGACGACGGATGTCTGGTCGAGAGGGCAATCCCGGTGGTATATTTGTATGATGAGTAAGATTAACTTACTATATTTGCTAACTAGTATTTTGAAGTGTAACTGTCTCTTTTCTTTGTTAACCAGAAGAAAGTGACAACATTACTTCAAAATTAGTTTTGATTACCGACTACAATAAAATGTAACTTTATTTGTGAATGCGTTAAGACGCCATTTGGTGTTTCAATGACATTGTCAGTTTTAGTTAGACGCGGTATGAGTTAAGTTCTTCTGTGTGTTAAATGTGACTCAAATATATATTCGTCCATTAGCTAATAAATACATGTCAATTAGTTTGTATTATCTGTAGTAAATGTACTTAGTAGCAGTAGTTATTCTTTAAAGCTGATATTTGATCTCTGTTACTGTTATAGATGGACGATTTAATATATAAAAAGATTCCATTTTATTTCGTATACTCCGCCGTAGCACATGAAGTATGTGTGATGTGCCACGCGTTTACACATGTGCCAGAAAAACTGTCGTATTGTTAATTTGTATAGAATCTGCACAATTTAGTTTTATTATTTAGTTTGCTAGAATTAGTTTAGTGATATCCTCGGCTCTGCTTGTGAGAAATATCATATTAAAAATTATTATTATGGTTAAATTAGTATAAAATTAATAAATAAATGCTTTTGTTTAATTAAAACTAAATTATATTCTGGGCAATTAGAAAAACTAATCATGTTAAATAATGGCTCTAAGTTATACTTGAGTCTTATAAAAGGCAAAGTGTTATTTTAATTAGTAATATATTATGTTCATTTAATTATTACAACATAAATTATGATAATACAATGACCTTACAACAAAACTGCATATCACTCATAAGATACCATTTAAACATTTCGCCGCTGTTCCATAGGTATACAATGATTTTTTTTATATTTCTTCATGTTATTTTCCATGTCAAATATGAGTATTTATATGTTAAAAGTATTATTGAAAACTAACGTTATGTACTTTCGTCTCATTTTTTGGGATTAATTTGTTTAAGATGACCATTTTTAAATTATATATTTTTTTAATTTATTTATAAAGAAATAAGTTAAGATTATTTAAATGGACATCTGTACTTGTTTCATTAATTTCAGTGGCGTTTTAGTGGTGTCAGAGTGACAATAAAATTAATAAGACTGACTTTGGGTTTTATTTGAACAAATCAGAGAATATTAAGTTCTTTCAAGTTCAGGAAACTGATGACAATCCTAAGAGCATATTATATTTCAATCCATAGTAACAAAATGGATTGTAATCTACATGTGAACATGGCATGAGTCAGATATAAATTGTTAGTAATAATACATATTAAATTATTGATTAATTTTAGTTTTTAACTACACTATTGAAAGAAACTTATTACTTTACATTCATACAGACTTGGGTTCCGACCTGATTGAGGCTTCTTCTAGAACAAGTCAGATCATAGCTCATGTAAAAATATATATCACATGTTGTCGTCAAAATGACAGCAATTGTGTTGTTTGGAAATGAGAAGAAGGATATGAGATTATTATGACCTATCTCGTACACTTACAGTACTTAGGGAGGGAAGGTCACCTCTCTTATTCACTCGCTCCCAGTGCACATGAACCTACTGCCGGCCTATTGAATGCGCTTATCCTCGAGGTCCTCTCGAACCTTAACTACAAATTATAAATTCATTGCGACTTCCATTCTTAATACAAAGGAAAGAATACAATTAATAAACGTTAAGTTAAATGACAGTTCACATGCTTACACAACTCTGATATAATTTCGTAGGGATATGAATGGAGCCGACTGTGTTGTGGACGAACTAAAAGTTCTGTGTGCTCAGGACAATATGTGTTTCGATAATCAATATCGTATCTTTAAATTAAAATGAAAAAGGTTAGGAAATCTGGCTCCTAGAACACCTGAACTGTAACACCGTAACTTTAGCAATGTACTCTAGACTTCTATTCTTCTTTATCATTATTTTTTACATTAAATGATTTATTTGCAATTAGCATAATTTACACAACTTTTAAATATTAAAATATGTATTAAATTGGAATGAAACATATGATAATAATTTTATGATTATGATTGCCAGAAGTATCGTCACCAAGAAACAAGTAATGCAAAATGACACCACCTATCCTAAGACATTTATCCTTTCCTCTGTTCACAACAGAATAGCTCTTATATACGATTAAGTGAATTGAAAGTCTTATAAATTGTACATCCAAGTCATTTAAAAAAATTGTGGTGATTTAATTTTGTGTCTACTGATAAAATGAATTAATTTACTAAAAAATAACAGAGGTTGCTTGGTAACTAGATTGTCGTAGGCCTATCACTAACAGTAGATAAAATATTGAAAGAGGCCGTAATATATTTGGCTATTTTTAAATAAAACACCAAAGTTAACAGAAAATAGTTTTATTACAAAATCGATCTCATATACAATGAATCGAGAAGTCTCAAACTATACAATAGTTAATAATTTTAAACAAATCAACAATTTATAAACTCTTATAGCGTAATAAAGAATACTTCGACATTTAAGTGTTTTTATATTTAAACTACTTTAGGAACATAATTTGGCGAAACTTAAACCCTTAATAAACCAGATAATTTAACCATCCACGAGTAAAATGTGGAAGTTTAGTTAAAATTAACGTTATTTAGCGACATAAAGGATCGCTTTTCAGTTACATAAATACAGTCTGCGCACACGCAGAAATAGCTTCTAATGATACATTTCTATTTTTACTGGTAACACTTTTATCTTATACATGCAGCTAATCAATACTTCTTGATTATTTTTGGCCCTGCGTCTTGTAAGGTCGCCCAAACTCATCGAAATTATGTTGAAAGCAGTGGGACTCGTATTAATCGTATTCTATGCGTTCGTACAGAGTGATTATATAGACGGAAGTTCAGGCTGTGCCGTTGATTGACAACATTATACAGCGTGTTTTTTTTTTGGATTCTCATATTTAGGATAACATTCTGCAGATTAAAATATTTCTATTTTTCTAAGAAACAATGATCCACTATATTGTCCCTAATTCCGTCATAATGTCAAAATTCAACGATTCTTAGGCAAAACCGTCCGTAGATCTACGGATGGTTTCGCTTACGAATCGTTGTAAGATGAAGCCCAGTATAAAATGTAATTGACAATTTAAGAACAATTTTTGACCTTTAGCCCCTTCAGACTTATTACAAAATTACAAAAATATTATTATAATAATTATCTCATCTTGCTTTCATCATTTAAGTATGCATAGTTAAAGATATTTTGATTCAAACGAAGATTTATGATTTTTACAACTACCTACGTTTCGGTGATCTTAAGAAATTATAGTATACTTTAAATATTGTTTAAAAATATTTAAACAGTTTTATAATAATAATATTTAGTAATAAGAAAGCTTTTCTTTCATTGCAATAATTGTACATTACCAAAAGTCACAGTTGCACTGAGGACGCCCTGCACTATTAATTAAACAAAATACGAGATTCACGGTTCGTCCTTTACGCCAAGTGCGTATAGGTGAAAATACAGATATATATAAATTAGTATCCAATACTTGACAACTGGCGCTGCTGTCGTTGACATACGATTCGACAAATGACGACAGTAACGACCGTGTCGTGGCCGCTTACGAGCCATATAGAAGGCTCAGTCACCAAGAGGGCAACGGAGAGAACTATGCTCGGAGTCTCTCTGTGTGATCGAATCAGACAGAATCAATGTACTGACGGCTGTTGGGGCGGAATGTGCCGGGAATGCAGCATTGGTCCTTCGAGGTAGACCGACGAAAGGTCGCGGGAAGCAGCTGAAGGTCCTTCGGGGAGGCCTATGACTAGCAGCGGACGTCTTTCAGCTGATATGATGACAAACACGACCGAGAAGGTCAAATCCATTGAAATTTACACTCAAGGTCTGAACGCAATTATAAATTAAGTCCTAAGTGTCCTTTGATAATTTACTTACATGCTAATTTCTCAAAGAAAATATTATGTATGGATATAATAAAACCTTTTTAATAGTAGAGGATAAGACGCTATCCACAATCCAGAGAGAAATTACGTTCTTTTGTATTGGACGCTCACTCTATACTAAAACCATAGAGAATATGCATTTTTTTCATTTGGCTTTGATATAAAAATTAAATTAAATATAGATAATCAACAAGCGTGCTTAGGAGATCCGACATGCACTGTGACGTCACCGGACATGTCCGCCATACATTTTCATTTTGTTAAACGGCTATAATTAGTTTTACTATTAGCAGTATACTTTTGAGTATTATTTTAAAAACAATTTCCCTATTGGAAACTATTACGAATCAATACAATGTGGCACGGTTTTATATATAATTTGTGTTTATTGTATACGATACGGGCGTCCCATTCTAATGGCTATGACTCCAGGCCTCGCCCTAAGGCGGCCTCGGCCCTTGCCGGGGAGGTCTAGAGGAGAATCGAACGAGCCGGAGACGAAGGAGGACTCTGAACTGACGGCTGGCCCGGGATCTCTCGTCGGCGCTTCCTGGTATAAGCATGGGTGTTGCTTGTGTGTGTTCTGGCAAAGAAAATTGGGCTCCTTCAATGACGTGAAAAGACACCTCTTGTTTAGGCCGTGGTGGAGGCCTGGGCGCCTTTATCGGATATAACAAAGGGATTGGCCCTTTTGCCAAGGAGTTTTGCCCTTTGTACAATTAAAAGCTTTTGTGTGTGTTTCTCTTTTTGAATTGGCTGATGTACAATAAAGATATATTCTATTCTATTCTTTAACTTTAGTCTTATTTACGTTAAATTGTGATATAGCCATTTTCTTGTATCACAGTTTAAAATCTATACTAATAAGTTAAGCATGTCAAGTTTACCGGAACCGGTCTCCTTAAATAGTTCTACTCCGGAGCAGCTTATATCTTTTGATCGACCGATCGATCTTTTAAGATCTGCTCAGTAAACCCAATTTTTCGTAATCCAATTAGTTATAAGCATAATTCAAATCCTTACCCAAATAAATACTATAATAAAACAATGTAACCTACCATTTACGTATGGTACTGTTACATTTTTTTAATTGTAACATTTACAGCCGGAGCCAACAAGAATATACACAGCTCAACACAAGTAATCAAATAACTTAATTAAACCCATGTTGCTAGTGGAATAACATTAATATATTATTATTTTTTTATAAAAAGCTCAGCAAATGACTCGTCACCACCTGATGATAAGCAGTAGAGGAGTCCACATATGAAGATAGCTAGTGAAGCATGTGACATACTGCCCTAGCCAGCATCACCTTGCCGGCCCGAAAAGTGCTTTTTCACGCCTCTTTTAAAGGAACCCTTGTTATAAGAAGGAGGGAATACGAGGACGGGAGGGATAAATAAATATATCATGTTGTTATTCACCGATACTGACAATGGATCTAACTTCCTCCTATTTGCAGTCGGTTGAAAATACTTTTAAATTAGCTATAGACTTAATTCGATCATCATTTCATAGTTAATGCTAGAACCTCCAGAATCAAGTAGCTGTGTCAAAAGAACGTTACGCTAACAGTTCAGAGGCGACGGTAAAGTGGAAAGTTATACTTTCTTATGTGAAACACACAGCAAATGACTCCACACCGTCTGATGGTGTCAAAATCAGCAAGAGTGCACATACTGGTATACTGCCCTGGACATTTCCACCGCTGCACTAACCAAAGGTGCCTTTACACGCCTCTATTGAAGGAGTACATTGAACACAAGTATTGTTGTATGAAAATCACTCACATGATGTCTATTACAGGGAAGGCAAAGGGATCTTAAATCTATACAGCCTACATGTAGATTATCATTTCTTTATTTATGGCACCAATGTGGTGTAACGTATCCCTTTGTTTCATAATTCATGAAGACTACTAGGCGGCGTCATTTCGTCGATTACAAGACAATGATATGAGATAATGACTCCGTATTGATAAAAATACGAACTAATCCTACAAATTAATGAATGATCTCAAACAAAAGTCACGAAGCACCACTGGGTTATGTACCTCATATATTGCACGATGTAACGATCCTTTTTACAAGGAAACTACACAATTTAATAGAAAATAAAACAACACCCAACGAACGCAATCATCAATTTGAGTACCCTTATTATACCTGTTCTCTGATAGTGGCCTTGGCCAAGAGATGCCTCAGGGTGTCCGTGTGTCGGAGCAAGCTCTCCTCAGGCTGCAGCGACAGGCAGTAAGTGAGGCCTCTCACTTCTTCATCTACATAGAAGCACAAACATATACCAACATGATAGCCAAGTGGTTGAGAACTTTACAGGGATGTATATTGTTTATTTATTGGGTCAGAAACAATGCTATACAAATCAATATTTGACACCTAAATGCTTGACTATAAACAATTGTTGTGTTATTTATTTATAAAATATAAGCAGACAAACTCACTTGATACTTGATATTTTTTAGAATAGATTTAAAATACTAATGATATTTATCGAGGTATTACCTACACAAATAGATCATAGGGCTTTTTGTGTTACATTGTGTCTAGCCAAAGGTATACGATCATAGCCTTTTCAGTTCTTTCTGCCTTGGTAGAAATAATAAGATTAAAAAAAATATTCCTAAGGTTTCTTGGAAGATATTGCTAGTCAGCAATAAGTCCGCCTTTTATTTGTATACGTTATCTGTTACTGTATAATATAAAGTGTACAATAAAGAATATTTAATGTATTGTAGTTCGTCAGTTTTAAGTCTCGCGAGTCATTTTATGAACTAACGGTGACATATCTATATACTGTATCATACAGACCTGTCATGGCGGTGACATCGACCTCCGAGGAGTGTGAAGCGCAGGCAGCGCCTAGCATGAACGATGACAGACTCTCCAGTGAGCTCGAGCGACTCTGATTTGTACAACATATTTATAATAATTCAAAAGCATATGGGGGCACACTGGGAGTTGGGCACATTTTTTGGAAGCTAATGCCATTGGACTCAAGTCTGCTAAAGAGAAAATTTTCAAACACACTGCTAACAGTATTATCCAGCCCAAATTAAGCATCATTAAGAGCTATTGTTATGATATTAGATAACGGAGATTTATAGATATAGTTTGTATATACATATCACAAATATTCGTGCTTAACATACGAATATCTACCACTACCGAGATTCAAACCTAGGATCTCTGGCTAAGTAGACAAGTTCAGACCACTCAACATGATAACAATTTGTTAAAAATACTTAAATTGTCACTTTAAGGCATCCTTCTAAATTTTCTGTCCTTCATTATTGTAGGAAAAAATTTATAATTAATTGTAAAAGTAATTTAAATTATACGTACATGTATATCCGTGTTATAAATTGACGCAGTGTGGTTTGACATCGTCCAAGGGTTGGTTCTACTTGTGTCGGGGCAGCACCCTCCCTCATCAATGTCTGTACAATTGATGCGTGATTTTTATACGAAAAGAATGGCTAGAAGGTATACCTACTCCTTTGCCGATGTGGTAACGAAGACATTTGTAATTAATATGGCTTAATTATATATTGAATGTACTCTACACATTTATATTGCATTGTGTCAAAGTGTCAATGAAGATGTCCCTTATAAAACTTACACTTTAGCCAAGTTTCATTAGTCATATGCTGGTCCGTGCTGTGCCACCCAGAGGCTGTGTAGTCTTCTTGGTGGCATTCAAGGTTGTCTTCCTGGCTTTTGATCACCTGGTGAACAAAACTGTACAATCTACAAGTAAGCCAAAGAAGTAATAATAAGTAATAGGTCTGAAGATGGACCCTTGTGGAATCCCTTTTAATTTTTTTTTAATTTGTACATTGGTCACAATAAGAATCTATATAGTTTACTTATGACACACGTCATATCTAAGTCCGCCTGTCAATCTACCACCATTTCACAAAATCTAACAATAATGTTTACAGTATTGTTTTCATTGTTATTTCTTACATGTTGATAATGATTCGTCCCTGATGCTGGCCATTCCCAGGGCGACTCTGGTTTGTCCCAGATGATATTTTGCTCCCACTCTTGATGTTTCTCTATACAGTCAACCCAGCCTGGGTTCTCATCTTTTAAATCTGTTTTATCCGGGTCAGGCTGGGTAGGTATTTCAGGAGGAATATTATCTAAAACATATTACAATTTTCTTTTATTTTTCATCCACAGAGTATATAGTTAAATGTTTAGATACCTACAGTTATTTAACATATATGTATATTGATATTATTAAAATGTATAATATACATAAATTTTAAAAGCTCAAGCCACTAATAACGAGCCATTAACTTTACAAGTAAATCAATGCTTTGAGCTTTTAAAATATTATATACATGGTACATTTAAGTATCCATATTTATATTACATATATATATGACTGGTACAAGATAATATGTTGATAAACAGCATATTATTATGTTATTAAATGCCCCCCGATATCATACAGTGATACAGGAATCACATTAATACGATAACTTGGTGAAACATATAAGCTTGACAAATTTCTACTAATACAATTGAAATATGATTATGAAAGTGTTTTCATTATATTGCTATGGTTTCCATTTACCATAATGTGGGCCATATCTTTATATACAATAAAAAAAGTTCTATAATACTAAATACTACAAAAGCTCACCAAAATCAGCATCAATGAAGGCTTCATTCAGTACAGAGGCTTGATCTCCTTCAGGGCTTCTGTCTACATTATATGTTTTGTTGAGCTCTTGTTTGATAGGGTTAGATCTGAAATAGTTATACCTTTGCTGTGTACTAACATTCATATATTAACATACAATGATATCAATTAAAATTAAAAAGTGTAACTTCACATTATTCCTATATTGAGTGCTGTATAGTATCAAATAAAATAATAACTAAATGGCTGTAAAATTATCCTTCTTGACAATAATATGTGTTGGTATGTGAAGTTAAAACACTTATTTAACCACTAAGTATGGTACAATTTGCTGGATGTTTTGAAATTTATTAATTTTAACTATTATTATTATTAATAGAATAGAATAGAATAAACAATAATAAACTTAAAACTTTATACTTCCAAAAGAGTATGTAATGTACCTAGACTAAACTTTTGAATAACTATTCTCCGGTCTACAACTCGGGTCTTTCTACTGTTAATAATAACAACTAGTAGTTATGTTACAGATAACAATTTCCCTTTAATTATCACAGCCTCTTGGGGGGATCAAATTATTCATGGATAAGGAGCATTGTGAAAATCACTAATATTATCCCGTATTGAATCTCGAACATATGAGATTGTATATATACTTTAGAACAGTATTGTCAAGATAGATAACCCACTACAAGGTTGACAGAAACTTTGTTACGACTCAAAATTTACGATCAAATTTATTCTTTCTCGGTACTTACATTGTAGATTCAATTGTCTCACTTTCATTTTCAACTTCTTTTCCAGTCTCAGGTTCTTTTTTACACACATTCTGACATAATTTCCAATTTTTCTTTTTCTTATAAAACTCTAACCTGTATATGGCTATCAAATCATTTTTTGCAGCCATTTTCCTAATATTCTATAGAATAATACACGACTTAAAATTTAATTACGTTCAATTTATGCCTCAAAGTGTTAGTTGAGGAGATTTTTGATATATAATCAAAACACCCTACCCACAATTCAGCAAAATTTTGATTTTTGCCGGCATAGGTACATAAGCTGTCAAATAATATCTCTACAATTTACACTGCGATTATAGCTCTTAACATAATACAACAGAGTCTACAATGATTATAAAGGAAGTTAATTTACTTGGTTGTTGTTGTCATTTAATTCACTCTATTATAGGGAAGGCAAAGGAAACTAAAGCCCATATAGCCATATCTTATGTGATTATTTCTTTATTTCTGACTCCGGGATACCGGTGTAATGTATCTCTTTGCCTTAAGGAGTTTTTGGAGACTATGTTAGGCCCTGATATTTTATTAATAACTGAGGAGAAATTTTTTTGAAAATGGTATACAATGTTAGTGATTGCGATAAAATGATACGAAAATATAATGTTATGTTAACTTTACAATGAAATCATTTGACGCCAATGAAATGATACCCAAATGAGAATGGAATAATAGGATGTCGATAAATAAATAAACTCAGTCTATTTATGAATGAATGGAAATGAAAGTCTGAATAATCTTACGTAAGTCACTAATCAACGTTAAAAGATGTATTTCATATATAGCACGATGTTACGATAGTTTTGGCATAGAACTACACCAATTTCAATTTTACTGTCTGGTTGTTATATATTTTTATAATCGGCTATCTGAATCATTTAAAATTAGAAAGTGCAAAGAATGGATGAGCTATGAGGATAACATGTCAATACACCATTAAACGAGTTTGTTAAAATGGCTAATTATTTTATTTTTGTCACTCCTCCAAAGAGGTTTACTTACTGCACTGTTGAGTTAACTATAGCGCCTTTTCGCTTGTAGTTCCGTGGAAATAATCTTGATTAACATTGACTTTCGGTAATGTTTTAGTGACGATAGTGCTGATTCTGAACCATATCTATATTAAGTCAAAAGTAATTTAACAGTATAGCTATCTCTCGTATCATGTCTCACTTCCAAATAGAGGTAATATCACTTTAAAATTAGTTTAGTTTGAGAATGTATCGCTACTTTTTGGCTAACCTTTAACTTAATATTGATAAGTTTTTCAGTAAGGTGGAAACCAAAAAAAGACAGATGACCGGTGACTTCGTTTGACGTTTCTAAAAGTGCGACTCTTAAGCATATCTATCTTATTTAAACGCGCATCATAAAACGTATAGATGCTATAAGCGTCAACTATCTTGACATATATATAGAGTCATTATATCCCTTGTTTTTGAAATGGAATGAGAGATGCGAATAAAATAAATTTAGTTTAGTCCGCGTACAACGGAATTGAAGCCGTTATTTTTCATTTATGTACTCACTCAAATTAAATTTGAGCCTATACAAATCATCGACAACTTTTCAAAAAAATTACGTTCCTTCTACTTTAGCGGTGACATATGGAATCTCTCTTGCCATTGACACCACCCTGGTGATGTCTTGTTAATAATTAAGAAAGTAAAACTAATCAAAACTACTTTTAAAACATAGTAATGTAGCTTCAAATTATAAATTTATTTATAAATATTCAGACAAGTATGAACTGCGAAAACTTAACGTGCTCCGTGTTTAATTTAACAGAAAAAAATTGGTATAGCTATGATTTTGGATTCTTTAATGAATCTAACATTAGGTATTTGTATTTTATGTAAGAATATAGATTATATATGACACCATTAGTGGCGTAGTTCTGGTGGTTTGACGTGAAAGGAAAGACAAATGCTCATTGAAAAGGATGACAGATGACAGATGAAGTGGTCAATTACAAACGGTAAAAGAAATAAAAATCAAGAACAATAATTGGCACTTATTTATTGTTGCACAATAAACAATATTATTTTCAGAACTCGAAATAGTAGAAACTGAATATTTATGATCCTGACAATTTACAAACTGTACCTTATTGGCAACACTGCATATATTCACGTATTGTTGCCATTTTTTTTTCTACCAAATAGTAGAAATTAAGGAAGGTAGACAAACAAGCCGAGTCGTAAACTCAATATTTCTCTACAAAGCACATAAAGATTTACAATAGACGACAGAAAATAAATGCGAAATACACTTAAACTTTTGAAAATAATTCATTACAACCATTATATTACAACAAAATCACATTTGGTAATTCAACAAAAAAGTTCCAATAGAGAGAAGAGAAATATAAAAACGAAGAATAAAAATAAATATATTCTTTTATATGTACAACATTTAATATCCTTACATTCATTTAGGTTGGTAAAAAAAATTATGTCTACTAATAACGCCATCGCCACACTGCTCACTGCTAAGATTAAAAATAATACTTGATTCTACATTGGCGCGCATGAGTTACATTCTGTGAATCTAAATCTATCTAGCATCTCTTTCATACTGATGCGAAAATAATATACCATCAATAGCCTATTGTCGTCTCACTGATAGGCACAGACCTTCCTATATTGGATATACACGTGATGCGGCTTGGTTGGGAGGAGTGGTTGTCGTAACAACCAGGACCAAAGGCTTAAAATGTCTTCCTAAGCACGGGGGATCCCGAAATAACAAATTTTTACTAACCCATCCTGCGATCGACCGCGGCGAAGGTTGCTTAAGTACATAAAAATGCATAACTAGACTATTAAAAAACCTGTAGATTTCTTACTTATATAGATAGATAGATTGAGATTCAAAAGATTATCTTTAGCTGTAACACATAAATGGCCATTGTCACATTAATCTTAGCATTTATAGTGACAATTGTATTACTCATGAAAACCCTGTATTCCTTATCATTTTTTATTACTACCAAAGCTACCATTTTAGTAGAAATCGGTTGCACAATCTAAACTACTTAGATTTTTTGCGGATTATGAGATCTGTATATTAGTCACCAAGTCATCATGTGACTTTTAGTGAGCTAAGGTATATTTTCATGTCAGAGTGATTTGTTAATTTATTATAAATAATATAAGCTATGTTTTGTGCCCAGACGTGGTGAGCAGTGTCACGATGCTCTAGTCTTGATTAGATTCTTAGAAGAATTTCTTCGCCTGTGCCTCTTTTTTCTCTCTGAAAAAATAAACACAGCAAAATTTAAACGCATCTATGGTTGAGTATTAGAAGAAATGTGTCTACGGTTTGGTTGATAGAATTTTTCAAGTTCGCCTGGCTAGCAATAATGTTGTGTTCCGGCAGTTGGGGCTAGCCAGTAAGATAGCTATTTCCTCTGTGGTAAAAGGATCCGGCTTTATCTTCACTTACCATCATGTTAGAGAAAGCTATCCCGTTAAGAATTATTAATATAGTAAGTAAAAGTGCAAAATGTCATTACACATTTCTTTCAATAATTATGTCTTAAGTCGTAAAATATGCCACCTTGTTACAATAGCTGAGTCATTAAAATGTTAATTATTATTTAACTTACTTATAGAGCGCGTAAAGGAACATCACGCCGAGCTGTGCAGCCACCACTGTCAGGAGTCCTGTCAGCGACACGCACGACACCGACGGACATGACACTTGTGGCTGTTGCGCGAACTGAGGCGGGTTGGTTAACCTGGACATAGATAACACAAAATGATTTGAGAACTTCAACAATATATTTACAAAAAGTATATTATGATATCGTTGTACTACGTTCCTCATCACACACGAGGCTGCTAGATGCAGTAATTCACTTGCTAGCAAAGTGAGCCTTGTTGCATCGCCTTAAGGTTCGTAAAACCGAGCTATATACGTGCGTAATAAAATTAACCCTACAAAGTTAAATTAGTAACTCACTGCAAGTTATATGCGAGGAAACAGAGCATTCTATATTTAACAGGATAATAATATTTATTGGTTATCTGAATTTATTTTTGTAATAAATAAACATGTACGTCCTTAGTGAAGTCAAGCATTCATGTATTATTATGAAACTATTAATATTTGACAATAATCTGTTATAAAATAATTTTCAGCAGGCGGTATGTTCACTCACCTTGCCGTGAGCCATAGCGTAGTATTGTAGATATACGAACAGATGGCTTCGATTGACTTGCAATGATCAATCCGAAGCCTACCCATGATACATAGTCATATAAATACTATGATGAAATGAAATATTTAAAATTAAAATATTTAAAAAACATATGAGAAATTTCAAAGTAAATTTTGCAATTTAGAATTTTTCATATCATAATTTTAACATGGGTAGATTTCGGCTTGGTAGGGTATGTAGTCAACACCTATATATGTACCAAAGTTGAAAAAAATATTAGTCGTAGCCTTGACATGAGCGCACTGACCTCTGGGCCACTCCGGCGACGTTGGCCTTAACTTGGTTGAGGGATTCCCTCATTTCGTTCAGGAACTGCGGGTTGATGGCTCCAGCGCCGCCGCCGCCGCTCGACAATAACGAATCCGATTTTCGTGACACGTCAATAATGAACCCTCTGTGGAAGGTAATAAGAGTTATTTTGTAGAATTCTTCTGTTAAACAAATAAGTTTTTGCATCACTATGGTAAAAGAGCAGGTATGTATGTTGTAGTAATAATTTATTTATTTATTTATCTCAACACTGTTTCAACAGCAATTTTTTACACACACAGAATATAATGCAATTACCTAGACACAAGCCAATTAAAGAAACACATTATACTTTCCAAAAAATCATCAGGAAGCCAAGAAGGCAGCCGCCCAAAATACATCAAGACACATTCAAACAAATGTCAATTAACTATAAAATAACTAAAGAGAGAGAGAGAAAAAACAATAATATTAATATTTCTCACTCACACCTATTACCTAGCCCAAATAAAGCATCATTAAGAACTTATTTTATGGATTCTAGAAATTTAGAAAGAATGGATATAAATATCAGAAATATACTAAATTAACAACAAAACGAAATCAATGACTCATGAACATATATTCGTACTTATCATGCAAATTTTTCCCCTTACCGGGATTCGAACCCGAGATTTCTAGTCTAAGTAAATAAGAGTGTAATAATTTATATTACATACATTATACTATATAAAAAACGAAATTGTGTAAGGCCACATAAAATTGTAATTTAAATGGTAATAAAATTAATTTATCATAAGGCAACATTGAGTGTCAGGACTCTCTTCACTATGTAACGTGCACCGCTTAACTTTAATATATTGTGAGTGTAATAACGAATCCAAATTTACTGGGATCATTATATCTCTGATATGCATACAAGCAACAAAATCTCCAATTTCAACAGGAACAGAAATAATATTTAAACCACATTAATTGTGTTTTATCGTCTATATTTAATTATACACTATTGTACTGTATAAGCATTTCACGTATATTTGAGATGAAAACAGCTTTTGGTGTGACCACGGGCGTGTGGTCTCCAATTCAGTGACCTTGACAGTTGCCGTTTGGTTGTAAGTGTAGATAGATAGATAGATAAAGTCTTTATTTCCATTTCTACATCACACACAATCCATCCAGACAGTACATAGGTGTAACTCACATATAAATAACAAACACACACACACACATGTATACACTTAGTAATCCATACTCCACAGGCTCACTCTTACACTTACTATTTTTATTTTATGTTTTCTCATAAGTTGTTTATAAATTGTGCAAACTTTGATGCTGGGACTCTGTATTCTTTTTACTGGAGGTGGGCGTTAATGTCTGCGACACAGTTTTATTTTAAACTAATGTAGCCATTATCGTTTACTTTTTTATGTATGTATGCCTATTTTTGTTCCAATAAATAAATAAATATATAAAAAAAATATAAAAATATTTCTCGCATTTAAATAACTAATAGCTGTATAGATTTTATAAGTGATAAATCGGATTTCATTTCACTATGTACTCCATGTAGCAAGGGATGTAGAAAAATGTCATTTTGAGACTATACCGAACATGACACCAAATTCAACGTCAAATATAACCATTAATGTCACGTTATTTTGACATGAAAGTTCGGAAAGTACTAAATATATCTGACTTATAACTTACTTAGCAACAATGCTAATGACGTCATGATTACCGTCAAAGCCGTTTCGACGAAAATACGTGAGCATTGACGTAATCTTACGTCATACGTCAGGTGTTTATTACGTGAGCATTGACGTAATCTTACGTAATACGTCATACGTCAGGTGTTTATAATAAATGTCGCTTAAAGTCATAAACGGAGTCCTATTGTGTGACGGCATCATGACGGCGGTGAGTTTGACGTTAAATGACGTGTTTTGACGCACCGTTACTGACGTGTAACACTTACTTGAGCTCTGCTATAGTGTTGATCATGAGCTGGTTGTTGTTGACGAGCGCGTCCCAGTCATGTCGACCGATGGGTAGGGCCGGCATCTGGGGGACAACGGTCTGTTACAAGGGTGTCAAGCAAGCACTCAACCTGGATGCGATGGCAGTATAGACGCCTATATACTTTTTTATATAAAGAGACAAAGAAAGAAGTGTCTGTGTAGCGTACGGCGAGTGTAGTCAAGTCAAAAAAAAAATAACTTTATTTAAATAGACTTATTTACTAAGCTCTTTTAAATCGTCACAACAGGGAATATGTATAAGAAAATAAATAAATATAATTATAAAGGCAATAGTCATAACTTTAAGTGGGTATCAACCGGGCATTTACTAATTGTCCCAGTTATAGTATTTCAATATGTACTAAATAAATTGTTAGTTTTAATTTTAAAATAATATTTATTTCAAAATTAAAAATAACACTAGTATGCATATTCCCAATTAACCCTACTACCGCTTCGACGAATTAGTAGCTGCAGAGAAGAAGCGGCGCAAGAAACTCTCAGCCTTTATAAATAAGTGCAGAGAAGCAAATTATAGTGGCCACAAATTTTTATCTTTAAAATAATCTTCTACCTTGTAATACCCCTTTTTCATCAAACAACTTTTAATAGTGGACTTAAATTTATGCAGAGGCAATTCAATAAAACTTTGTGGTATCATATTGTACATTTTTTTGTACTGTTATAAATCCTATCTGTACTCTTTTACATGACCTTTACATGACCTTGCACATTCCATTGCAACCTCCCTGCAATGGAATGATTCCTATCGCTCTTCTTAGTCAGTCTCAGTCATAATTCTGTATTTTATTATATTTAGCAAGACCCAACCCTGAATCATTACAGTACGGTACCTCTGCGGGGAGTTTTTGGCGTGTAATGGCGGGGAGCGGTAGGGTGCTGTGTGTTTTATTTCATATATTGTGTTGTAGTGTTGATTTTGTCATGAAATTGGTGTAGTTTTATGACGAAAAGGATCGTTAATTAATGCAATATATGGAATACATCATTCAGCGTTGATTAGTGACTTACGTGAGATTTTTCAGTGTTTCATTTCCATTCATTCATTTGTAGGGTAAGTTCATTTATTTAAAAACATTATATGATTTCATTCTCATTTACTTAGCATTTCTTCGTAATCATTATCATAACATTCCATTTTTGTATCATTTTAGCATAATCACTTACATTGCATTACATTTTCATAAATTTTCTCGTAAGTCATTAACAAAATAGCGGGGCCTACCATTAGTCGCCAAAAACTCCATGGGGCAAAGGGCTACATTGCACCAGTATCCTGGAGCCATTAATAAAGATAAAAACTACATTAATAAAGATATGGCTTAAAGGTCTTAGTTACCAGGCCACCTAATTGAGGGAAAAAAAGGTACCTGTGCGGGGGCTCCGGGGGCGGGGTGCCCGGGGCCGGGAGCGACGGCGGCGGCGCCCTGCGAGTGCGTGTACACGGCGCTCAGCAGGGACAGAGAGTTGGTCTGTTTACCGATCACCTGGACACGATACGATCACTGTTACTGCATTTATTTTAAATTATTAACGAGGTATCACTTTGGCCTTCGTCTCACTTTATAGTAAATGAAGATAAGACCTAAAACGGATGCGAACTACTTCCAGATTCCTCAACCACAGAGGAACTCCATCAGTCGAGAGGAAAGCCAAGAACTAAATGTACTACAGTACAAAAATTAAAAGAATGGCTATTACAAAAAAGCTTTTACAATTTAAATGAATACTATAATTGGTATTATATTTAAAAATTGTAATAAAATTAAATTATAGTACTAATTAAATAAAAATTATATTTCAAAATGTTAATATTGTACGCCCGAAAATGGCAATCTGTTGTAACTTATGCATGAAATTGTAAGATCTATTTATTGTACACAGAATCACAATAAAAAATTATCTTATCTTATCTTATCTTTCTGTTTTCAGCTGTTGTGTTCAACTTTAAACGTTGTCATAACTTACCTCGTCGACTTTCTTGTTCAGATCCCTGAGTGTGTCCTGCAGAGACATGACTCCTTGCCAGATTTGACGGAACTCGCGTTGGCCATCGGACTCGAACCAGTCCTCGAACTCTCCTTCTTTGTCACGCACCTGCAAGTAGACAGAGATAGACAATAAGCATGTTGACAGTATTGATAGCTTGTTATAATTATTTATTATTATCACAAAATAAATATGAAAAAACGATCACTTTGATAGCTTATAAATTATTATTATTATCGTATTAAATGTGCAAGATTAATAAAAAATAAATAATTAGTTATAAAACGTATTTACTTAACATTTAATATAGCGGTCAAACAGTTGCTTAGCGATGCATACAGAATACCACGGCGTGACGTCATACTGTATTACCCTTTTTAGACGAATCAATAAATTTGCCATTCAAATTTTAATATCTACGATAGTTTCTATTTTATCTAACAACTATTTAATCATGCTGTCTTTATATAACACAACGAACAAAAAATATATATCTTCTTGCCTATTGTCAAAATGTTACGTTTGTAAATCATATGAATTATCTAAACAGTTACGATTTTTGCAAAATTAATGAGAATCAGATTCCTAATTTAAACTTGTATTAACTTGTGTAGACATATGGAATTACCAAAAGGCAACTCGTTAAGAAGTCGCAATTATACATTATACACAAAGGTCTTTGATACCTTAATTATAAAATGTTTGTCTTTTAACCTATGTACTGTCTGGATGGATTGTGTGTGATGTAGAAATGGAAATAAAGACTTTATCTATCTATCTATCTAATAGTTTTAAATATATTATTGTGACCTATTATTTCTTAGTAATTCTAATCAATCTGTTGTAACTTATGCATGAAGTTGTAAGATCTATTTATTGTACACAGAATCACAATAAAAATAATTATCTTATCTAATCTTATCCTTGTTATTGTATTAGAATGAAAGAGATGCGCATAATTTAAATTTAATTAAGTCCATGCCAAGGATATGGGTTAATAACGATTCCAATTTACATTTGAAAATTTTGAACAGTCGCAAATTATTTTTTAACACTTGATTGTAACGTAAAAGTACAAACGACAAAAGAATTGTAATTTGAAACGTAGGAGTGTATTTCTTAAAGAACTGCAACAGAGCAAATCAGCGCAACTGGCATTAAATTATTCCGCGTATCTAAAACAATGTAGTCGATTGAAAAATTATCCCAAAAGCACTTGTAATAAGAAACATATCAAGTTATCACGGCTACCATGTCAATTTCGTGGATTCGAACATTTCCCGACGATAACTTCGGATTTTTTTTCAATTCAATTCAATTCTTTATTTTCCGTTCCATAGTTACATAATATAAATCTTAAGACTATTAATGACACTATGGACCCTGTCGGGCACAACAAAATTTTAGGTTATACAGGAGAAAGGTAGATTTCAAGGTAGGTTTAAGTTAAGTGTTTAAATTTGTATAACGGTCCAATTCAAATATATGCATTCAAAATGCTATTATAATTATCTAGGGATTGTTTGAAATTGTAAGTCAGTGAGTTTTTAAATGTAAAAAATAGATTTTATAGTATTTTTGTATTACAATTGTTTGGATTTCTTCAACAATATCTCAAATAATATATAAACCGACCATTGACATACCTAAAATATTGACATTACCTACTTGACATCATACTATATCGTATATTGAAAAAGTATTAATATTTTTCTAAAAATTGAAATAAATAAAATATTGATAAATCTCAAATCATTAATATTAATATTACTGACATTCAAACAGTTGTATCAATTGTAATAAAAAATACTATAAAACCTATTTCTTACATTTAAAAACATGTTGACCTTTAAATCAAAATAATTACATAATAATTAATATTTTAAATTAATATAATATTACACACACAATAATTAATGTTTTTAGATTTTAATTTAACCATAATACTAATTAAAACACTTTGTTGCTGAATGGTTTAATTAAGATCTCTTTGATATTTTTTGTCTTTATTTTTTAATTTATTTTGATAAGTGTATTGTCTCTTTTATATTGTCTGTCAATGTTGTGAGAAATTGGGATAAAGGTCAAAAAGTGATGCTGGAGTTTTATTTTGTTATTTAGGACATTGTTCTCAGTCGTTCGTCTACACACTTCATTATACTAAATTAAGCCTACCAAGTGTTTTGTCCTTTCCTTATATTTCTCCTGTTTATCCTAAAATTTGTTGTGTCTAACAGGATCACATTAAATTAAGATCTACATAATATGTCACGATATATTGACGTAAAAGTCAAAATATCTTTATTTAAATAGACTCATTTATTAAATTCTTTTAAATCGTCACAACAGGGAATATGTATGAGAAAAATAAATAAATACACTAGTAATAGTGATAATTTAAGTAATTATTAACTGCGTATTTGCAAAATGTCCCAGTTTTTTAACCTTAATTAAATATTAAATAATATTTTTAAATTAAAAATACTAATATGCATATTACTTATTAACTCTGCCATATATGGATTATATGTTGAATAGATTTAGATTTATTTACTATAAGTATTAAACTAATACTATTTTGACTTTGATTTTGAAAGTGTATATACTTTATATATAAGTTTAAGGTTTTGTTCAATTTAATGATGAGTATTATTTTATTATTAAACTAAATTCTTTTCTTGGGTTTCAGTGGCAGTTTTTCACAAATATGACCGTGAAAAGGGCGTTTAAATGTATAACCCCACTTTAAGTAAAATGTAAAGCTATCATACTCGTATGTGAGAAACTATAATAAAAATGGCATCTCTGAAACTTTATATCTGCCGGCAATGTTTATTAGGTTATATTTCAATCAGAAAAAAAACCATTTTGTTTAAGATCCAACACCCTCTCTACCTTGAACAGATTAAGATCATCAAAACCGTCAAGTCACCTGTCGGTGTCAGTATACTTACCTCGTCAGGGTGGTCCTTTCTATACTGGTCTTTCTGCTGCTCAAGTTTCTGTTGATATTGTTGATACTCCTGTGATAGCTTCTGTTGTTCATCAGCGCTTATCTGCTGACCTCCTGAAAAAAATAGACGGAAGATACAATAACAGCTATTGTAAAAACTATTGGGTGTAAAATACACAGAATTAGAAACTAAAATTAAGCGATAGAGAATTTTTGACAGCATAAATGAGATCGTTTACGTTATAACGAAAACAAAGCATCTTTCGCCATGGTTGGGACCTGGATGGGTCAATCAAAATTTATTATCTTTCGCTCTTACGTGCCATGTGCTTCATGTGCACGTTGAGACGTTGGTTGGTTGGTCTGAGCTTTTAATAAAAAAAAAGATAGGTAAGGTTAATGCATATTGTTGCTAGAGATATTGAGTGTGTCCTATGTGGTATGGTTACCTTGCTGCTGCGTGGTGTGCAGCGAGGAGGTGAGGAAGTGTATGACGTCATGGTCGTCGGCGAGCCCGCCGGTGTCCTATGTGGTATGGTTACCTTGCTGCTGCGTGGTGTGCAGCGAGGAGGTGAGGAAGTGTATGACGTCATGGTCGTCGGCGAGCCCGCCGGTGTCCTATGTGGTATGGTTACCTTGCTGCTGCGTGGTGTGCAGCGAGGAGGTGAGGAAGTGTATGACGTCATGGTCGTCGGCGAGCCCGCCGGTGTCCTATGTGGTATGGTTACCTTGCTGCTGCGTGGTGTGCAGCGAGGAGGTGAGGAAGTGTATGACGTCATGGTCGTCGGCGAGCCCGCCGGTGTCCTATGTGGTATGGTTACCTTGCTGCTGCGTGGTGTGCAGCGAGGAGGTGAGGAAGTGTATGACGTCATGGTCGTCGGCGAGCCCGCCGGTGTCCTATGTGGTATGGTTACCTTGCTGCTGCGTGGTGTGCAGCGAGGAGGTGAGGAAGTGTATGACGTCATGGTCGTCGGCGAGCCCGCCGGTGTCCTATGTGGTATGGTTACCTTGCTGCTGCGTGGTGTGCAGCGAGGAGGTGAGGAAGTGTATGACGTCATGGTCGTCGGCGAGCCCGCCGGTGTCCTATGTGGTATGGTTACCTTGCTGCTGCGTGGTGTGCAGCGAGGAGGTGAGGAAGTGTATGACGTCATGGTCGTCGGCGAGCCCGCCGGTGTCCTATGTGGTATGGTTACCTTGCTGCTGCGTGGTGTGCAGCGAGGAGGTGAGGAAGTGTATGACGTCATGGTCGTCGGCGAGCCCGCCGGTGTCCTATGTGGTATGGTTACCTTGCTGCTGCGTGGTGTGCAGCGAGGAGGTGAGGAAGTGTATGACGTCATGGTCGTCGGCGAGCCCGCCGGTGGCCGCCGAGAGGCCGAAGTACCCGCCCCGGGGCAGCGCCACGTTCTCGGCGCGGAAACACAGCTCGTAGTCGGCTTCATTGTTCGTCATGCCTGCACACACACACATACACTCGATGACGTTGGTTGACAACATTGTTTTGTATCGTAAATCAATAACTATGCACTTATTGCATATTATAATTAGATTGTTATTGGTTGTAAGAGCTTGTACGCCGTTATTAATATCAAATACTATATTTTGTGTGGTACTATTATGGTTAATACAATATATATCATGTTTCTTTATTTATATAAGTAAATAAATTGTATTTCAATCATAAAGAAAGATTGTAGAAGCAATAGTTTATATGTAATCAATATTTACAAGTTACAAGTCACTAAAACGACCAATAGAATATTCTCGTTGTATGTGACGTCTAATAACGTCAGCGTTGACAAATTGTGAAAATTATTTATCATAATTAAAAAATAATACAATTATTGTAAAAGTGGAATTTATTTTATAGTCATTAAAAGTTCGATGGAAAAGACCGTTTTAATTTGGATCGATGGGAACGTTCATTAGTTAAACGATACAATTTCAATTAAGTCATATTAGGAAACCATTTACATCAAAATAATATTTAATAACGATCCACGATGAAATACCACGGCGTGACGTCACACTGTGATAAATTTACAAGTAAATTAATACGTTTAATGAAAGTAAATTGATAGTACTAATGTTTTTAACTAATTGTTTTACACCGCATCATTTAGAGATCACAGATCACATCATTTAGACATACATATCAAACATAGAGGGAAATATTCGCTCTGCCTATATAGTGACAACGTTTTACAATAGATGGCGCTAGTTACCGTAGTTGAGTGTAAGAAACTTAATATTTATTTCATTAGCGTTGCCCACATAAACTTAATATTCTTAATACAGTTTTATTTATGATACGAAATTGTTATATTTAACTAATTTCCACAATAATATCAAAAACACATAATAGTTTTTCAATCCTGAGTGCGAATTTCGGAATCTTGCATCGACTGCATGCGCAAATCGAGAACCAATCAGGTAGTTATTTCTTACCATTGTGGAAGTATACAGTGAGCGTGTTCAGGTAGTACTCTACCCGGGCGCGGGTCGGGAACGGCTTGTTGCGGAAGTCCCGTAGACAACCAGACAGGAGTTGATTAGACGCGTCACTGGTCATAGACAAAAACAACATATTAACACTAGATTTACCAGTCCAGTCATTTAGACTGGTCGTGCAATTTCAATTCAAAATTCCTACTATATTACACATATTTTTTTATTATGTTGTTATGACTTTTGTAGCTATAATTAGAGAGTACGTTTTATAAACTTAATGTTATTTTATATATATTAGTAACAAATATAATTTTTGTTGTTGACATATATTCAAATCGCTGGTATATCTAGTGTTAGATAACTATGAGAATGGGAATTCTTAAGATATATCTCTTTTTATCTCTCTGTACACGAAGAGCATAGCAACATTAAAACTGTGCAAACCTTATGACTTCTATATGCTATTACAAAAAGAGGATTTTGGTTTTAGATGTCAATATTTTCAGTATTTTTAAAGTGAATGGACCTAATTCTATTGTCATAGTTGTTGTACGTAGAATTAAATGTGTTAGTGCTTCCCTTTCACATCAACCCGACCATTATGCACTTCTTAAAATAATTTAATTCAATTCAATTCTTTATTTTGCGTTCCATAGTTACATAATATGCAGATCTTAAGACTATTAATGACACTATATACAGGAGAAAGGTAGATTACAAAAGGTAGGTTTAAGTTAAATGTTTTAATTTGTATAATGGTCCAATTCAAATATATGCATTCAAAATGCTAATTATCTAGGGATTGTTTGGAATTGTAAGTCAGTGTGTTTTTAAATGTAAGAAATAGATTTTATAGAATTTTTGATTTACAATTGTTTGGATGTCAGTAATATTAATAATAAATAATTAGAATTAATTATATTGTATTGTTTTTCTTTTTTTAATTCTCACATGTCAATTGGGTAAAATGTCAATATAGTGTGGAAGCACCTTCATTTTGTTAATTAATTATCAAGCAATCACTGTTCTTGTTGTATGAAAGCGGGTATATCCTGCTACAAGAATATTGTAGATATTAGACCTTGTTTTATGGATTTTATAAAACTGCCTGTACCAAGAATTTTCTCACCAATATTTAATATTACTTTAGTATATTAAAAATACGACCTATTCGAGATTATGCCCTGGCCGGGTAGTCTGTAACTGGGGTACTGACTACTCGCCAGACGACCGTCGTTCAATTTCTTTACGAAAACGGAATCTTCGATCGTAACTCAGAAATTTGAAAAACGGGTTTGTTTTTGGTGCCCGACACTGATTATACCTCTTGTGGTCGAAGACCTTGGTCCCGTCGTTGAGCATGGCCATTATATAAGGATTGTTATGCTTGTTGTCATTATCGAAAGAGTCAAAGATTATCGCCAGCCCATTCCAGCGGTCCGAGGAGCCGAATACTTCGCCTGTGTACTCCCCGCGGGCGGTCGTGTACCAGAACGCCTGGGAACAATAAAACAATACGGTAGATTACTTAACTTTGCAACATCCATATGTAACTTACCACTAACGCCATCTATCAAATGTATTCAGAAGCAGTAGTGAATTAACACGTCAGTTAGAAAGTTGGACGTTCAAAAATTATACATTATATTGACGGCAGCCGAGTGCAGACACGCGACCAATGCGAGCGCCGGAGTAACGACCAATCACAGCGAGTCAGCGCCCCGCGCTACCCCGCCCACCCCGCACCACCGGAAAATGTAGAAGAAGCGGCGCAAGAAACTCTCAGCCTTTTGTATTTATAATGACATTTATAAATTATCTATGTCATTATGTGTTAGTATTACAAACATATATTTTTTTACAGTATATAATACACATCGTAATGCATCGTCACTTCTAGTTCGATTAAGTGGTGTTGCTATGCCCTAAACTGCTCGTGTTTTCAATTAGAAAGGCTCGACTGAATACATGATTGAAGTTTGAATGTAACTTACCAATCCGTCGGCTCCTATCCTGCCCCTGCCCGTGACCTTGAACATGATGTCCACCTCCCACCAATCAAAGTTGATGGGCTGCTTCGACCAGATAGCGCCTTTCTGGCTACGGAGGGAGGGCGCCAAACGAACATTTTCGCTTGAGGCTATCGCATCTGGAAAATATAAAAAGGTTACTTGTCTGTCTATCTCAGTCTTTTCGTGTGTGTGAAGAGAGACAGATACATTCTTTTTGTCCGCAAACGTTGAGCGTACAAGAATAAGCGCAAATTTAATATTCTTCGAAAAGTGACTCTGATTGCATCGTTTGTAAGTTGATTAATGATTTAAATAGTAAGATATGCTTTACACCTCAAAATGTTTCGTAATTTTACAGCAGAACGGCAACAGCTTCAAGACGTAGCCAATGGACGGGAAGCACAAGATGCTTCACCGAGAGAAGTCGAGTTGTCTTTTTGTTTCAAATAGTTTTTGTAGATTTATCTTAATTTTCACTAGCAAGCCATTTTTATGCATTATTTTATCGAGTGATTTAAATTAATTTAATAACTTATAAGAAACTTTAGTAATTATTGTAAGATCGGCATAAATATCTTTTTATATCTATTTCTTTATTCAAATAAATTTACTTTTAACAAGTGTGCACATATACACGCTACACAACAATAGTTAGTCAAAATGAAATGAAAAAGTTGCAAAATGTATATTTATCTATCTAGGGTCTTGATTTAATTAATAATATTAATAATATTGAGTTTCGAGTGGCCACGATTCTGATGTGTACGAACCAAAATCATTCATTTCAATCCGACCAGAAAAGACAGACAATCGTAATTTGACGTTTCTAAAATGACAGCTTCTAAACATATTGGCCTCCTTTTTCACAAAACATCACAATTAAAATAACTTATCATTAAAAAAGTTTATTCCTTTCATATTTAATTAGAATAATAGAGAGGTAAATAACTTAATTATAGTTTAAGATAATCCCAGCAGAATCGCACAAATTTCAAAATCAATCGCTCATCTAATGAAATTTTATGACATTGTGGTGAGTTTATCCACAAACAATATACCAACTTATGTTATCTACCAACAAAATTATGGCTTGATAAGTTTTAATTTAAATAAAGTAATAAACTATTAGCTGTTATACACAAAACTACAGGACAATAAAATTATTTCACCGATATAAAAATTTTAATCTTATGAGTTATAAACTGGTAATAAATGAAGTAACTTATCTGGTTGATTATATAAATTTAAGTGGCTGAACAATCTTAGATAGCTGTTATTGTGTTGTGCCTAAATTTTAGAATTGATTGCTTAATTTTATGGGCAAAAGTCTTATAAAGTGGGCAGATACAATTGACAAAATTATTTAAACATTATTCATGATATTTCTCACCACATATAGATTAACTGATGGTTCTAATGGTATTTCATCAACTTTGATTTTCCTGAAACCGAGGTATGACACTAACATGCAAAAATAGAATTGTTAATAACTATAAATAATACAATATGGACAATTCACACTGATATAGCAGCCCCAGTACCTGGTACCGAATTCTATTATTAGCGCTAGAAGACGTGATCACTGGCTCAACACAAAAAGTAAACTGATAAGAGGACTATAATTCTTAATAACACATTATATTCTACAGCAAAGTTAAAAACGTATACGAAAGAGAGCCAAATTAACACACGAAAGTGTACAATTTGCAAAACAAAGTTGTTTATATCAACACAATTTTTCATTCAACTTCACTCAGCAAACTCAATTATACCTTAACTCAAAAGCGTAGAGTAACATTTGCTGGCACATACAGTTATTAGGTAAATAAGTTTCATTTTACAGTTTTTAAAGTCAGAAAATCAACCTTAACAGCTTAAACTTGTTATCTTTGTCAGAATGCTTATCTAATAAAGCCATCAATATGTATAAATTTGGCAAGGACTCCTGCAAGGACCAAGACCTAGTTGCTTAAGGGGCAGCATTATAATGGAGTCTCCTCATGAGGCTAACCACCGTAAACCACGAGGCATAATCACCGTGAACCTTGCCTAGTTAAAATTTATAAAAAAAGTGGTCAAGTTAAGAAATTCCTTCTAATTCCTTTAGTAGCAAAGTTTATTTGAAACATGTTTGAACATTATGACAGCTTTGAATAAAGAAAAATTAAAGAGTGGAACAGGAAAGGTTATTTTTTTATACCCCAGCTCGAGAAAATGGAAAAATATCTAGTACGAGAAGTATATTTTGATAGTTATAAGATATGAATGTGGTAACCAAATTGATGGATGTTGGGTATGAGCTAAATAAATATATAATGTCAATGATAGTGGGTAATCGGGCCTTTGTTATTAATCAATGAGTCAAAAAATTGTTTTTTTTTTAGTTTTTGTGTTTGTATTGTAATGCTTTTTTAATTGTATTTTTGTTAATTTTTTATCTACATTTTACTGAGTCTTCAGTACACTCACAGTGGCTATAATAATCAAAGATGTATTTATACAGGCAGTGAAAAATCCACATTATATTACATAAATTTCATATTAAAATTAATTTTTTTTTTTTATAATTAATAAATTAATTATTAATTAATTTTTATTGATAAATAAATAAAATAAAAACCACAAATAATTTAAGCAACAAGAAACAGAAGAACACAAGAACTAATTCTTTCTATTTCCTGCAGCTGAAGGTTACTCCAGCAACTTTATCCATTAATTTACTTGCTCCCGGTCCTCGCTTGAGTGTTTGTCAATTTACTTTGATCAAAAAAAGAAGATATAATTAGTGCTAACTTCACTGAGGTCTTACTAATACTAATAGTAATAATAGAAATGGTGACATTATAGATAAGAAACTAACTCAAGTAATTTTGGGTATTTATCATGTCCTACTCACATTGTCTCCATAGAAATATTACCATTAATATTAAATGATGAAATGACCACAAATTAATCTAAAATGTGTATGAGAGGACATATTTATTTATTAACTGAAGGATATGCCCGCGCTTGCCTTCATTATAAAGTGAAAACCTATCTGATCTGAGCTGTTGCCTGCATCAGACGTTTCACAACCTAGGATATCTGCCTGCCATGTCCTACTGACATTGTTTCCATACTAATACTGCTGTTAAAAAAATAATAGTAAGGTTTTAAGAAAATAATTCATTAATTTTTTTTTATATTCATACATAATTAAATTTTATTCATAAAAACTACTTTAAATAGTTTATTAGTAATAACAATATTAGTAACCAATGATTTCTTGTTGATCTTCCTTTGCAGAATAAAGTTAGCTAGTGGTGAAGTCCTAACTTATTTTGAACACATAGTACAAACTTCTAATAAAATTAAATTTACATTTTTGTTTTTATAAATTAAAAAATTAAGTAATATTAGTCGGCGGATGAAAGTTTTATAAAATTATGATTTATTTAGGCCATCCACAAAGAAATAGGGCCCTGTAAGTTTAATGAACAGTTTTACAATTCGGCAAAATACTGCCGTCGTGGAACCAAAAAATACACGATTTTTGATAATTTATGTACATCTCTTTCATACATTAGACGTAACCAATAAATCTATCTCTTTCGCATTTGACAGATTTCTGTGACGTGTCGCTGTCAATATCAAAAAACCGTAACAACAAACCAATGAATTGCATTTAATACACATTTATAACACAAAAAGTACATTTCGCACACCTGATTAAGCAGAATATAGTTTAAAAATATAAATTGGTTACTGAAAAGTTACAAAAAAAAGGTTAAACTTACTGCCTCCGTACTCCCAAAATGGAACTGACCCGTCTTTTTGTGCTAAATACGGCGGTTTAAAAGAGTATTTGTATTCAAATCGTCTGTGCACTGTTTGTGAATTAACTTGCATTAAAATGCAAGATAAAAATGCAAACACTATGAAATGTAAATGTAATAAAGACATCGCGGCTCGTTTGCACGTCTATAACCGCACCACATACACAAACGACACGTCAAAAATTATAGACTGACATTTGAAAGTTGATTGATCTGCCATTTTTTTGTTGAAATCCCCTATAACAGGGAAGGTAAAGGAAATTGAATTCAGCTATATATATATATGTAATTATTTCTTTGTTTATGGCGGTATACCGGCATAATGTATTCCTTGACCCCATGGAGTTATTGACTACTAATGATAGACACCGCCATTTTTATAATGACTTACAGGAAATTTTTGAAAATGGAATGCTACGTTAGCTTTTACAAACGAAAGATAAGAAAATGGAATTTTATGTACATGATTACGATGAAATGATATGGTAATAAGAATTTAATGATACGGAGATGTTAAATAAATTAACTTAATAATTAATTATTTAAAATTAACTTAACTTAAAAGTAAATGAATTAATGGAAATCAAACATTGAAAAATCTCTCGTAAGTCACTAATCAACGCTGAATAATTTATACTACAAAGTGCACGATAAAACATTCCTTATTAGAATGAAACTACACTAAATATAACTGACAGTTCAAAAAATAAATTTGGTAACACTGAAACAGATGTCAAAACGCAGTCTGATTTGAAATCTTCGAGAGTGCTTGCAGTTTTACACAATTTATTTTTTTAATTCATATTTATTTAGTTTTTATGTTAATAGTGGATTTTTTTAAGAAAAATATTGTGTTTATAAGTTTTTACATGATAATATAATAAGCGGCACAGAAATAAATTTACTTTACTTTAAATGCTAACTAGTACTAACAGCTGGTATTTACAACATATTTTAAAAATCATGGAATAGACTATGCTCTACGGAGATATGGCGGAAGAATTGAGGATAGCGTCTGAAAGGCATTTGGAGAAGTTGGTGGACTATTTAGAGCGATACCCGACTCTGGCGATCACCAGCGTTCGTTCTCGTGAAGGATTACTACGTTCACAATATATGTGGGAGAAAATCGCCTTAAACTTGAATAAATTAGACACCAGAGTGAAAAAAAGTGGCAAAGCTTGGTTTAGGGTAAGTATTTTTATACTATTTGCTTTTAAAAAGTTCTCGGACAAGGAAAACTTTAAAACACTTATGTAAGTAAGTACCTGCCTATGTTTTAATATTAGACGGCAATTATCCTTTTGTTAACCTTGCTAGATATAAAAACTGCGTTTAAACTTGTATTTAATTATAATATCAAATGTATAATGTAAAAGGCTAGTTACATAACATAATGGGCCACCTCCTCTGTTATGTAATCCTTTTGACACAGGATTCATAAGATTTCACATGAGTTGCTAAGTGAGTTATTTTTAACATTTACTCTGATTTGTTTTTAATGTATATATGGTACATCATTTTCAATAACACACATACATACACTCACACACAAACACACCTTTCACATGCGATGACTGACTTTTGTTTTTTTTATTGTATTTTTATTATTTTATTTTGTTTTTGTTTTTTTTTGTTTTTGTTTTATTTGTTTTTTCTCTCTCTCTTTAGTTATTTTATAGTTAATTGTCATTTGTTTGAATGTGTCTTGATGTATTTTGGGCGGCTGCCTTCTTGGCTTCCTGATGATTTTTTGGAAAAATAATGTGTTTCTTTAATTGGCTTGTGTCTTGATCATTGCATTATATTCTGTGTGTGTAGAAAATTGCTGTTGAAACAGTGTTGAGATAAATAAATAAATAAATAAATTGGGCTTTTGAATATAAATTGCATTCATTAAGGGAATAATTTTAAACCAATTAAAAAACATTATATTATTAAGATGTACACCATCTTGTAGATAGATTCAAATTATGGTCACATAATTTCAATCATCTACATTATATATTCAAATTGAGACTCAAAATAATTCAATCAATTAATAGAATAGAATCAAATGATAGGAAAATCTTAGTACATTAAAATAATTAGAAAGCCATTATTTACCATATTATTACTTTCAGTGTGCTAAATTAATAATATTTTTTTTCACACACAAACCTATTTATTATCTAGCTCATATTAAGCATAATTTTAAGTGGTTGTGTTATGGATACTAAAATATAAGAAATATTCTAAATAACCATATGCACATCCATTACAACTATTTGTCTTTTAATGTTAATAAGTAAGTGTTAGTATGAAAATCTTTAATCCTTTATATCTAATTTGGCTCCTTTAAGGGTGAAGGCATCCTTTGTTACTTTACATGATTCTTAGTTCATGGACTGCTTCTTCCAATTTGAGGCAGCTATACCGATGATGTCATACTCACAGCATTTGAATGGCATATAATATTAATTATGGGATACAAATTTTAATTCACACATTAAGCAGATTTCATAGTAGAACCGTGTTATGTAATTTAAAAATTTTTGATGTAACTTACTAAAAATTTATCTATTAGTAGTTATATACCCATTCAATGTGAGTTGCCTGCCATAGCTAGTAACAAGAAGTAACATAGAACTATCAACATTCATACACAATTTGTACACAACAAATGTAGTTAACAATATGACATTAAATTTAAGTCCTTGAAGCGTAAAAATATTAATTAAATATTTATTTGCTAGTTGCAAATCATTTATAAAAACAAGTAAAGCCGATATTCTAATTGTATTATCCATACTGTATATGAATATAGGTGTTTTAACCAAAATAACAATCCAGCCCCAACAGAATAGCATGTCTTATGGGGGAAGATCTGGGTTTCTATAATATAGACAGTCGAAACATAAATTAATTTAAAAGAGTAATATGATATGCCACTGATTTGACATTAAAATCATTACATACATTTAAGTTAAGAATCCACTTACTTTAATAAAAAAAAACATCTCTAAACTGTTTTCAGTATTGGCTTGAATGGAAGATAAAGATCCGCCACAAATATATTCAATACCAGAGGTCTCGAGCAGGAGGGAACGGCCACCAAATTGAGTTCACAACCTGTGAAGAACGCCTTCTAAAAATCATGACAGACAGAGATGGCAACCTGCTGGCTCCTTCACTATTTTTGAAGAAGGAAGGCCCTCTTAATGCGGTGAGTTGAGAGTAATATTTTTCATTCATTATTTTATTATGGAGAAATGCGGCACGCATTTCTCCATTAGGGGTCTAATAATCAGTGTCACCTGAGGTCTGACGAAGCAATTCACCAGACTACCCCTAGACTAGATATATACCTTTTTTGAGGAGGAATCTGTTTCCGTACCTACTCGCCACTGAGTGTATGCGGCTCTCACAGTATCAGATCAAAGGTGCGCTAGACATATTACTAAAACTCCCCGGCAACACTACTGCCCTTCGCAGGGGTGACCTGGTTACTGCCGAACTCGGCCTCACTTGGGGCGTTGGAAGATGGGCAACCATTGCCTGGTCCTTGTGTATGTGGTGAAAGGTTGATGGTTCATCCCGCTCCCAGCGCTTGACAAATGCCTGACACTGCCGACGCTGCCTGTCCGCTGCCTCCTTCGCAGGAGGTGACAGACTGCCATACCATGCCACTGACAACCATAACCCTTACAATGGTTGGCAGTGAGAGGTGAAGACTAATATTTTATATCATGTTCTATTCTCTATATTTTCAGAATAATAACAATTCTCCAGTACACGAAGAAGCAACTCCAATCAACAATGGTGATATTTATATGCAGGAACTAACAGAAGCACCTATGCCACAAAAAAAGAGTATAGAGGAGTTAAGAAGGGAGTTAGTGGAACTCGAACTAAGGAAGCAGAAGGAGCTTTTTGAAATTGAAAAGAAACAGAAGAGAGAGAAACACGAGATGGAGATGGCGATTCTTGAACTGCGAAGACAGTTATTGGTAAAGGAGCTAGATAAGACATAACATAGTGATAGCATGTATGTTTAGGACTATTGTACGGTTTAAAGTGAACGGTTTGATGCCACACATATTTATAATAAGACATTATTTATACATCTCCATAATAATGTAAGCGTTACAATCAGACTATTTTAAACGGCTTGCAAATGTTGATTTTTCGTTTGTCAGATTGATACTTTAACAGCATTCAAAAATCATTAAATTGTAACCAACTGATATCAAGTGATTCAACTTTATTGAAAGTCATTCCAAATATTTGATTGATCTATTACAATTAAAAGAATATGTGTGGCATCCAGCAAAACAGATATTGCTACTTGGTATAACAATAATTGATTTAACCAACGTCTATATTATAAATATAAATATTATTTTTATTTAAGTTATAATTAGTTTGCAAATATTACGACAATGACAACCATACTAAACAAAGTTATAGATCTATAAATCTATTATTAGATTGCAATAATTACACCTAGATTAACGAAATGATATCTAGATTGACCTACATCTAGATTATCTAAATTACAGCTAGAATATTGGTAATTACAGCTAGAATATTGGTAATTACAGCTAGAATATTGGTAATTACAGCTAGAATATTGATAATTACAGCTAGAATATTGGTGATTACAGCTAGAATATTGAAAAAAATTACATTACACTGCAAATGTTTGCCAAGTAGCCTCATCTGTAAGGATCGATTCATTAGTCACACTGCTCAGTCACATCACTCCGAGATGAACACACATAGTCACAGATAGTCCTGAACATACACATTTATGTAAACCGTGTAGTAATTGTTAGAATTAGATTACAAGTTTTTATATGACATGACAATACGTCGAACATTTTCTGATGTAGGCTCCGATTTTGAGTCACTTGTAGACAATAAAATAGCAATTGTTACGCAATTCAGCCTCAAAGACGATTATAATAAGGTTAAAGTGTATCACGTCTAAATGTGTATATCGTCTAAACTATCTCTTTCTGATTGAAGTGGCATGAAAAGGAGGCAGATAATTTAATTCTAGATGTTAAATTGATCATGGTAGCTGTCTCTCTCTTAATATGTAAAGGAAAAGGCAAGGAAAAATTGACAGACAGCTTGTGAAAAATTATTGTCAATTTTAGAATAGGTGCCCCTTTTCTGTATAAATTACAGAGCGGCAATGAACACCCGGGCGCCTTGTGACAATTAAAAAATCTGGACTGTAAGACTTGTTAATAAGGTCGAAATTGATCACACCAATGTCAGATGTAGTATGAACGACTGGGAGGCAGGTTGCACTTAAATTTTGATTCAGCTTGTGAGCAGAATCGGACCCATTGCAACAGGATTGAGTTTGCAGTAGATCAATGCAGGTACATTTGAAAGGTTTGACCTTGAGGGACATCGAGACATCGCCTCCTCGATTTTAATGTACACAATTGTTATGATATGAAAATCAGAATTTAATTTAGACCACGCACAGGCACCATATTGAGATGCTATGATATTGAAATAACTTTACTTAGTAAGTAACTATTTATTGAACAAGAATACAGGAGAAGGAAATACAAAGAAAAACATATGAGCAAAAAGCTATGATCGCAATTTCTACCAGTCAACCTTTACTTTGGTAAACATATAACAATGTTAATCAATTTTTTATTGTAAATATTACCTTGGTATCAGGTATAAATAAGATATTTAAAACATCATTTATGTGCCTAAATTTAAATATATATTTTTATGTCATAATTTAAATAATGGTGTCGATTCTGCTGGCATTCTCTTAAACATAAATTAAGTCCTTTTACTCTCTTTCAAACCTACTTAATATGATAGGGGGTGCCGTACCACTTGATAGGGGAGGAGATAAGAGTTTACATGATATGATGATTTTATAGGAGAAACTAAAAGATATAATGTAAGTACTTGTTTATACTAGGATGGGTCTAATGGTAAGATTAGAACGCGCGATTGACTTGATGTATGCGAACGAACTGAACAACTAATTAATTATAATGTAAATGTGCATTTATAAGACGGTCGATTATGTGCTTAAGTGACTAATTGAAGACTATGGACGCGCTTGCCCTTACAGGATAGAATGACTTAAGAACGTGAAGTTGTATGCCACTTAAACGAACGTATGAGTTAACCCTTTGCATGACCATTGACCATTTGATGAGTCTCACTCACCATGTGATTTAACGCCACAACTCGAGAGGTGATCGTCGCTCACTACTTTAAATACCGCTGCGAATCGTCTCGAGTTGCTGGTTCGCCTGCGCGGTAACGGCCTCGAGTGCAAAGGGTTAATTTTATCGCTATGTTTTATGATGCGCGTAAAATAAGAAACACGCTTAAAAAACGGTCGCCATTTTAGAAACGCCTAGTGACGTCACAGATCATGTCATTGTTTGATCGGATTGTAATTGTAGGAGTTCATTTTAGGTCGATCACAACAGAATCGGGGCCAATATGACACAACATTCTATGTCACATATATACAAAATTGTTTGTATATATTTTAGAGATATCATTAAAAATTACAATGATTATTAAATATGCGTGTCTTATCAAGTTTCTTGTTAAAATTACTATACGGAGTGAAGTTCGTGAAAAAATAATATTTTGAAGTGTAACGAAGTTAGTAACCAGTGGTGTGTATGAAACCAACTTCTACGTCGTCATAGCGCGAGAATATATATATCTGAATATATGACTGCAAAGTTACGCCTTGTGTGCTAACTAATTGAGAATTTTGCTATCTTACATTCATCAGGAGTGGGATTCCCAATTTACAAGTACTTTGTCTCCATTTTTCTCATAATCTTACTAAAATACTTAGCAATGTCTGTAAATGGTACTATCTTCAATATTTTAACTATTCTCCGAAAAATTTACCTTTTAGAAAACAATTTTGATACAATACTCTTCATATCGACGTAGTGTAATGTAGAAATTAATATACAATGAATGGGTTTCGGTTTCCTGAAAATTTTAGGTGTGAGGGCTTTTACGGCGAAAGCTGTTAAATTTATTTAAATTTTTTCATGATTATTTCCCCGAGTGATACAACTTGTAGGTAAATTATTAAGTTAAAGAATATTATTATAAATAATAATGGATAGTTTAGTCTTGTTAGAACGGATTGACCTAATTGAATGATTTTAATTGAGTTTTCAAAAATTCCTATCAAGTTTATCGCCACTTGGCGTTGTAGCGGGTTGTTGGTTACGCCAAGTTGACTATTGAATCCAAAAATTTTCAGGGAACTGAGAACACAGATGATAAATTTAATGTAAGTATTTTATAAGAGATATAATGGAAAGTGTCACTTGTATTGGACCTGTCTATTTGACAGGTTAATGTCTGCCTCTGCCTATAAAACAGGGGGTCCTAGGTTTGAATACATTTTTGTATTTGCTCATAAGTCTAATATGACCAAATGTTGGAGAACTAGATTCTTGATACAATAACATGTATTAGTAGATTTTGTAAACAATTTCTGGAAAAATAAAAATAATTAATTTTATATATGTAATCTATTGTCCTTGTATATTTAAGGCGTTTATTTTTATATACGTTTCCAAAGATTTAATTGAAATAATCATATAATTATTAGAAAATATTAAGTATGAAATCGGTCATTTATAATATTTTTGATAAGATAATTTCCTCTATTCGTACAGGTATTACAATTTGCATGATTACAAGCAAGGACGCTTACAAAAGTCATTGTTGCCATGTTAAAATATCGCTGTTGTATTAATTTTGGCTGTTATGCGTAATGCCGCTGAGACCAACGCAAGTTTATTTTGATTTACGTCATTTTTGTAATGTGAACACGTTAGTTTTAAATGTAATTTTGCTACTCTTTCATTACAATACAACCAAAAAGAGACAGACGAACGATGACGTCATTTGACGTTTCTTAAATAATCAATCGATTAAAATAAGTCAAAAGTATCAACTAACTGGACTTTCCTAAAGATCATTCTATCTTTTTCATATTTAGTTGGAATGAAAGAGAAACAAATAACTTATTTTTAGTTAAAGTGAAGAATGCGCACAAATTTAAACCTTGATTTTATTTTTAAATTCTTTCAATAGAGAAAACGTAATACCTTAAGGCTGGATGCAAAAATACAATCAAAATAATGGTAATTAATTATAACGTTACCAGGCTTATAACGTTATAAATTATAGCGCTCCAATTCAAAATCAGAAAACTGTTCAGGATTCAAGTCTACGGTACAGTACACGTCCTTTTGAAGCTTGCAATTTTTTAAAGATAAGATATTCATTTCTATTATCGTAACTGTGTACAATAGTTGTTAAAATATCAATAGATGTGACGACAAGATGTGTACGATCATATTAAACGACTGCATTTAATTATTATTTGTAATTGTTCTGTTTTAACTGATAACAATACAAAAATGACACTATTATTATTTTTTTCAAAATCAATTTTAAATCTTCCTAATCCCTCGACGGCTCGAGGGATGGGAGAATACCCCTCGACAGAGGAGGCCAGACGGCCGAGGGTCAGGACGACAGAGAGAGGAATCGGCGGACAATTCTGGCGTTATCGAGTAAGACTGCTCGCTGGAGCCTCGCAATCATTGGTCCATCACCCAGTCCCAATCTCTTCAGATGGTCGCGAAGAGAAGTTGGGACGAGACCATTGGTTGAGACTACGACTGGTATGATCTCAGTGGATGATGTTATTATTATTATTTTTATAATGATATAAACGCCATTCAAAGTCAAAATCAAAATGAATATATGAACATTTATTGAACGACTATCTTATATTTGAAGAACGTTCAATATTTGTTCCACCCTCTACAAGTTATTGAGTATTGTAAAAATATATGGAAATCATTTTAGCATTTTCAATCAAAGAAATGTAAAATATTGCAATGTACTAGTACAATTTAGTTAATTATGATAATGTTTAAAATTGAATTTGTCAATAAAAGAAAGAAAAAGAATATTATACCAACTTACCTTTTTATGAAATTTTGCTTAATAGACTTTAAATTTATGTAAAGACAGTTCAGAAACCCTTGGCGGGTCTTCGTAATAAATATGTATACCCCGTGAAAGAGTGACTTGTTTGTGAAGTCTAAAGTTTGGAACAACAATTATATTATTAAGCTTTTATGTATGATAACTTGCTATGTATGTATGCAAGTTGTCTGTCAAAATTTGCAATCCATTTTTCGATAGTTATTAATTTGTTTGACTAAATTCGCATACGATTTTAGTTCCGGCGGTATTAATATTTCAATATGGCCGCCGCTCCAAGATGGCGGATTACATATAATTTTTGTAGGAACAAAAATTATGTGTTAGGTGATTCTCATAGCTTAACACTAGGAAGTGTTAAAGCTATGAGAATCAAAAAAATTTGTAAAAGTATGCAAATATTTATAAACATAGATAGATAGATGGAGAAGCTTAAGTAAAATATAAATTTCTTTATATTACTATATAAACTATTGCTTTTATATTTATTTATATAAGTCTGAAGTGAGACCGAGTGAGATGTAAGTTCGTCATAGAATATGGTTAGATTTTTTATCCTTCTCAGTCTCGCTAGATTGTCTCTGTCAGTCTCGCTAGACTGTCTCTGCCCGCCTACTTTCCCCCTCTGTGATTAGATCAGTGTATTTATTATATAAGTTAAAATAATGTAAACTTATGAATAAATGTGCATATTTTGGATGTTTTGAGCTAGTTGTTTAATTATTAACACTAGATTTACCAAACCACTCATTTAGACTGGTCGTGCAATTTCAATTCAAAATTCCTACTATATTACACATATTTTTTTTCAGAAATGATGTTATGACTTTTGTAGCTATAATTAGAGAGTACGTTTTATAAACTTAATATTATTTTATATACATTAGTAACAAATATAATTTTTGTTGTTGACATATATTCAAATCGCTGGTATATCTAGTGTTAAACCCGCCGGCGTGTCGTTAACAACACATTTAAGTTTGTGTCAGATAGGTGATGGGTATTTCGCAAATTAAAAAAAATCTGTCACGAAGGACCAGTTGTAAAAGACTGTATATCATTTATCCAAAAATCCCAATGTTCAACGAATCGAAGATAATAAAAAAAAACATTGAATAATTCGTTACTAGGACGTTCATTAGGATCGATCGTAACTCTGTCACGATCGTCATCATTATAAACTGCTCACACACTTCCTCACCGAGGGGCTCGAGCCTACCCTGTGTTAGAGCGATGTCGACCACGCTGGTCAAGTGCGGATTGGTCGCCTTCACATCCAAAGTCAAAGTCAAAATATCTTTATTTAAACAGACTCATTTACTAAGTTCTTTTAAATCGTCATAACAGGGAATATGTATGATAAAAATAAACAAATGTAATTAAAGGTAATAGTGATAACTTTAAGTGGGTATTAACCGGGTATTTACAAATTGTGCCAGTTATAGAATTTAAATATGTATTAAATAAATTAACCTAAGAATGTCTTCACGGGCTAGTTAAGGTTTCCTCACGATGTTTTCCTTCACCATAAAAGCGTCGAATATATATGAATTCAAAGTTTGAAAACACATTGGTACGGGGTTCGAACCGCTGCCGCATGGGAGATAATGAACTAAGCGACCGACGCTTCTAGTTAACAATTGCACTATGAGAGACACGTGCCACATAGAATAGAATATATCTATCCCTCTTTTCTGGAGTGTAAAGAGAAAGTATTGATATTGTAACCATTAACGCATGTAGTGCAAATCTCATTGTTCAGCTTTTTAAGAACAAAGACAAGGTTTTAGGGTAAGCAACGCATCAATAAAAAGGCGTTATCGGCTGTGTCGAGTCGTTGTGTGTTTTATAAGAAAACCAACACTAAATAGTTAAAGTAGGTATTGTGGTTATAAAAGGAGAATTCATAATATAATACCTCACACTCACATCTATTATCTAGTCCAAATTAATCATCATAAGGGCTTCCTGGATGACATTGCTTCCAGCTCTAAGCTCGGCCTTATTACGATATATTATCTTCTATCATTAAGAGTTTGTGTTATGGATACCAGATAATATAGAAGTATAGATAGTAAATGTATTCATCCATGACTAGTTTTCAAATATTCAGTCATGATACAAAAACCTCGGGCTAACTCGACCGTCAATTATGAAAATATGGAGCAATCTATTCTCTTGCCATTAATGCGGGCGCCATTGGATTTGTACTAATTGCACTCAAGAAAAATCTTGATCACCCAAATCATGAACCAAAATTAACAGTTTGCGTAAGGTTTAGGTGCTACTCCAATGAAGGAAATTAACGTATACTAAGCACTTTTATTCGATTTCAACAAAGAAACTTTTAGCAATATAAATATGTTCGTATAATAAATGTATAGTTCTTAGCGGACTTCTTTCATAGGCTTCTTTCAACGTACTCAATATATAACGCTCAATGACGATAGATGGCGTTAGTGGCATCGTACTTTGTTTCGTTATATAGCTCGTCTAAAGTTTCTTTTGAAAGGGGTAGAAAGGATGCGCCAGCCACTTTAGCTGCGGCAGCGTCCTGTACCCGCGCTCGTAGCTCTTCATCTGGGTGCTATCTTCCTGGGAGAGCTGGAAGTCGAACACAGCGATGTTGTCTGCAAGGTGGCGATGGCCCAAGGACTTGGGGATGGGGATCACCCCGAGGTCCAGCTAAAAACACAGCAGCTTGTAAAACAATAATTTTGTACTCACTCTCTTACCAAATATATCTCAAAATTAAATGCTTAAAATGTTATTGAGAATTTCTTACAGGTGGTAATGATTTGAATAGCAATCTAAAGGAATCAAAAACAGAATCAAAAAGTCTTGCATTTAAATAGAAAAGTGGTTGCTTCGTTTCGAAAACCTCGTTTGTATATTAATAATATAACTATCCGAGCCATTCTAATTAAGAAATGGCCTAAAGGACTTGCATCCAGGCCAGTAAAGCATATAAAAAAAAATATTACTTACTAGATACCTCAACGTCACTTGCGGTACTGTTTTATTGTATTTATTGGCAATGCCCACCAGCTGCTCGTCGTCAATCCTCGGAGGGGGAGCATCGACCCTGGCCTTGTTATAGAACAGCGACCCGAATGGCGTGTACCCCATCACTATGATACCCTTGTTCTTGCAGTATGATAGGAGATCTGGCTGTTGGAGGTTTAAGTTTATCTGAAACAGGGCGTAGAAACCTGGATTGAGGAGATTTCATTATTTACAGCCTATACGTCCCACTGTCGACATCTGCATGAAAAATAATGTGGAGTTGGGCAGTAACTGGGACCAACGGTTTCACATGCACGAGGAAGCACCAAGGAGTTTTGATTGACCCATCCACGCACCACCATGACAAAAGCTGGTTTGATATTATAATCGTACCAAGAGGTTAAGAAATTTCCATATAATTATTATCAATTAAAGATTATGCAAAGGTTTCCTTTGATAATAGACTAAATTTTGAAGAATCATTATGTTGGTTTATAAATTGCCTGGTATTGTTTTTGAAAGACAATGGTATTACTAGGGAATTTTAGTGTTTATTCCCAGCTATGATGAGGCACTGGGTAAGTTCACACACCGCCGCTGCTCAGCCAGTTGCGGGTGCGTCCGTAAATGAATCGATTCGAAAAAAGGTTAAGTTATATATAGATTACCTCAACTTGAAGCACGGCGGGTATTACCAACCCATTGTCAATGATCCTATTAATCTGTTCTTGGTTGAAGTTGGATACGCCGATGGACCTTGCCAAGCCTAGCCGCTGGGCGTCCATCATACCGCGCCACGTCTCCAGGTAGTCTGTGTAGTCGAAAGAGAGATTTGACTGGAAAATCATATTACCTGTTTAATTAATTGGTAAGGTATCTACCAAAATACAAAGTAGGTATGTGAAATATAGTGAATTATTATTATAATCTATTTTATATATTAAATAAACGATTTTTTAAATACTATTTTAAGGCAACGAAAAGCACGAAGGAGCTAATACATTTTGATTGACCCATCCAGAGAGAAACAACGGCGAAAGTTGCTTTGTTATCGTAATTGTAAACAGAGCCCTAAAAATACGAGCACGACTCGTAATTAGCTTTAATAACACAATCTGAGTGAATGATATACTTACAAATTGACCAACGGGCCAGTGTATGAGATACAAGTCAACATAATTCAGGTTGAGATTTCGGAGGGAGTTCTGCAGCGCGGGCACTACTGCATCTCTGGCATGACAGTCGTTCCATAACTGAATTTGAAAGAAAAATTACTCTCTTTATCAATTATTATCAACAATCTTACGACTCCAAGAAGAACAGACTGGAAAGATATACAAAACAAGGTTTCTGCCCGTATCGTGTGGGATTTGACAAACGCCAAAGGATAGGGATCCAAAATGGTTGTGTGAGTTTATTTAAAATTCTATAATTTCTGTCAAAAGGTTATTAAAGTCGAGGACAAGATTTAACCTGGGTTTAGAATAGAATAGAATGGAATATATCTTTATTGTACATCAGCCAATTCAAGAAGAGAAATACACAAAAAACATTTAACTGATTTTGTTTAGTTACAAAATTGTTTTTAAAAATTCTTTATGGTGTAGCTTGGTGTTTTATCTCACCTGGTAGTAAGTGAATATAAGGCTGCAGATGGAAGCGAACTATACCCGGTTTCCTCAACTACAGAAGAACTGGCTATCTTACTACCAACTGCCGGAACACAATGCTATAAACATTTTTGTTAGGGCGACAGACTTAGGTATGAAGGTGGTAGCTATTCAGGCGGAGACTTCATTGAAGTTAAAGTAAGTGTACAGAATCAGCACATATTTACGCACTGTTAATATTAATACCAGTTTTGGTGTCTAGATGGCTCTGCACGGTTTTACAACGCGCTAACGAGTTTTGTCCAAAGTATGTATATAGTTTAAGTTGTTATGATTTAATTACGCACTCTGTTAGCACAAGATATTTGGGTTTCTTTCAAAATATCTACCATCTAAGGTTATTTTTGGGACATTGAACAGTAAATTTTCAAATAAAAAATATATTCTTAACGACATTTTACGATTTATTAATTATTTTAATAGAATTTAATGGTACACCGACGACTTTTTCATCTATCATATTCTTGTGTACCGTGTATATCATAAGGTTGTCAGGAATAGATAGTTAATTAGTAACAAGACCGTCCTTGTACAATGAAGCATCTGTAAAATGGTCTGTATTTGTAATTTATGGTGTACAAAATGCAAATGATGCAAAAATACAATTAAAATAACGGTAATTAATTATAACGTTACCAGGTTTATAACGTTATAACGTTAAAGATTATAAATTATAGCGCTCCAATTTAAAATCAGAAAACTGTTCAGGATTCAAGTCTACGGTACAGTACACGTCCTTTTAAAGCTTACAATTTTTTAAAGATAAGATATTGATTTCTATTATCGTAACTGTGTACAATAGTTGTTAAAATATTAATAGATGTGATGACAAGATGTGTACGATCATATTAAACGACTGCATTTAATTATTTTTTGTAATTGTTCTGTTTTAACTGATAACAATACAAAAATGATTCTATTATTATTTTTATAATGATATAAACGCCATTCAAAGTCAAAATAAAGATGAATATATGTACATTTGTTGAACGACTATCTTATATTTGAAGAACGTTCAATATTTGTTCCACCCTCTACAAGTTATTGAGTATTGTAAAAATATATGGAAAACATTTTAGCATTTTCAATCAAAGAAATGTAAAATAATGCAATGTACTAGTACAATTTAGTTAATTATGATAATGTTTAAAATTGAATTTGTCAATAAAAGAAAGAAAAAAAATATTATACCAACTTACCTTTTTATGAAATTTTGCTTAATAGACTTTAAACTTATGTGAATGGAGTTCAGAAACCTTTGGCGGGTCTTCGTAATAAATATGTATACCCCGTGAAAGAGTGACTTGTTTGTGAAATCTAAAGTTTGGAACAACAATTATATTATTAAGCTCTTATGTATAATAACTTGCTCTGTATGTATGCAAGTTGTCTGTCAAAATTTTGCAAACCATTTTTCGATAGTTATTAATTTGTTTGACTAAATTCGCATACGTTTTTAGTTCCGGCGGTATTAATATTTCAATATGGCCGCCGCTCCAAGATGGCGGAGTACATATAATTTTATTGGAACAAAAATTATATGTGTTAGGTGATTCTCATAGCTTAACACTAGGAAGTGTTAAAGCTATGAGAATCAAAAAAATTTGTAAAAGTATGCAAATATTTATAAACATAGATAGATAGATGGAGAAGCTTAAGTAAAATATAAATTTCTTTATATTACTATATAAACTATTGCTTTTATATTTATTTATATAAGTCTGAAGTGAGACCGAGTGAGATGTAAGTTCGTCATAGAATATGGTTAGATTTTTTATCCTTGTCAGTCTCGCTAGACTGTCTCTGCCCGCCTACTTTCCCCCTCTGTGATTAGATCAGTGTATTTATTATATAAGTTAAAATAATGTAAACTTATGAATAAATGTGCATATTTTGGATGTTTTGAGGTAGTTGTTTAATTATTAAAGCCGCCGGCGTGTCGTTAACAACACATTTAAGTTTGTGTCAGATAGGTGATGGGTATTTCGCAAATTAAAATAAATCTGTCACGAAGGACCAGTTGTAAAAGACTGTATATCATATATCCAAAAATCCCCAATGTTCAACGAATCGAAGATAATAAAAAAAAACATTGAATAATTCGTTACTAGAACGTTCATTAGGATCGATCGTAACTCTGTCACGATCGTCATCATTATAAACTGCTCACACACTTCCTCACCGAGGGGCTCGAGCCTACCCTGTGTTAGAGCGATGTCGACCACGCTGGTCAAGTGCGGATTGGTCGCCTTCACATCCAAAGTCAAAGTCAAAATATCTTTATTTAAACAGACTCATTTACTAAGTTCTTTTAAATCGTCATAACAGGGAATATGTATGATAAAAATAAACAAATGTAATTAAAGGTAATAGTGATAACTTTAAGTGGGTATTAACCGGGTATTTACAAATTGTGCCAGTTATAGAATTTAAATATGTACTAAATAAATTAACCTAAGAATGTCTTCACGGGCTAGTTAAGGTTTCCTCACGATGTTTTCCTTCACCATAAAAGCGTCGAATATATATGAATTCAAAGTTTGAAAACACATTGGTACGGGGTTCGAACCGCTGCCGCATGGGAGATAATGAACTAAGCGACCGACGCTTCTAGTTAACAATTGCATTATGAGAGACACGTGCCACATAGAATAGAATATATCTATCCCTCTTTTCTGGAGTGTAAAGAGAAAGTATTGATATTGTAACCATTAACGCATGTAGTGCAAATCTCATTGTTCAGCTTTTTAAGAACAAAGACAAAGGTTTTAGGGTAAGCAACGCATCAATAAAAAGGCGGTATTGCCTTGTCGAGTCGTTGTGTGTTTTATAACAAAACCAACACTAAATAGTTAAAGTAGGTAAAGTGGTTATAAAAGGAGAATTCATAATATAATACCTCACACTCACATCTATTATCTAGTTCAAATTAATCATCATAAGGGCTTCCTGGATGACATTGCTTCCAGCTCTAAGCTCGGCCTTATTACGATATATTATCTTCTATCATTAAGAGTTTGTGTTATACCAGATAATATAGAAGTATAGATAGTAAATGTATTCATCCATGACTAGTTTTCAAATATTCAGTCATGATACAAAAACCTCGGGCTAACTCGACCGTCAATTATGAAAATATGGAGCAATCCATTCTCTTGACATTAATGCGGGCGCCATTGGATTTGTACTAATTGCACTCAAGAAAAATCTTGATTACACAAATAATGAACCAAAATTAGCAGGTTGCGTAAGATTTAGGTGCTACTCCAATGAAGGAAATTGACGTGTACAAAGCAGTTTTATTCGATTTCAACAATGAAACTTTTAGAAATATAAATATATTCATATAATAAACGTATAGCTCTTAGCGGACTTCTTTCATAGGCTTCTTTCAACGTACTCAATATATAACGCTCAATGACGATAGATGGCGTTAGTGGCATCGTACTTTGTTCCGTTACATAGCTCGTCTAAAGTTTCTTTTGAAAGGGGTAGAATGGATGCGCCAGCCACTTTAGCTGCGGCAGCGTCCTGTACCCGCGCTCGTAGCTCTTCATCTGGGTGCTATCTTCCTGGGAGAGCTGGAAGTCGAACACAGCGATGTTGTCTGCAAGGTGGCGGTGACCCAAGGACTTGGGGATGGGGATCACCCCGAGGTCCAGCTAAAAACACAGCAGCTTGTAAAACAATAATTTTGTACTCACTCTCTTACCAAATATATCTCAAAATTAAATGCTTAAAATGTTATTGAGAATTTCTTACAGGTGGTAATGATTTGAATAGCAATCTAAAGGAATCAAAAACAGAATCAAAAAGTCTTGCATTTAAATAGAAAAGTGGTTGCTTCGTTTCGAAAACCTCGTTTGTATATTAATAATATAACTATCCGAGCCATTCTAATTAAGAAATGGCCTAAAGGACTTGCATCCAGGCCAGTAAAGCATATAAAAAAAAATATTACTTACTAGATACCTCAACGTCACTTGCGGCACTGTTTTATTGTATTTATTGGCAATGCCCACCAGCTGCTCGTCGTCAATCCTCGGAGGGGGAGCATCGACCCTGGCCTTGTTATAGAACAGCGACCCGAATGGCGTGTACCCCATCACTATGATACCCTTGTTCTTGCAGTATGATAGGAGATCTGGTTGTTGGAGGTTTAAGTTTATCTGAAACAGGGCGTAGAAACCTGGATTGAGGAGATTTCATTATTTACAGCCTATACGTCCCACTGTCGACATCTGCATGAAAAATAATGTGGAGTTGGGCAGTAACTGGGACCAACGGTTTCACATGCACGAGGAAGCACCAAGGAGTTTTGATTGACCCATCCACGCACCACCATGACAAAAGCTGGTTTGATATTATAATCGTACCAAGAGGGTAAGAAATTTCCATATAATTATTATCAATTAAAGATTATGCAAAGGTTTCCTTTGATAATAGACTAAATTTTGAAGAATCATTATGTTGGTTTATAAATTGCCTGGTCGCGACCTGGAATTGCTTGTGAAGAACCCAGGTCACCCCCGTGAAAGACAATGGTATTACTAGGGAATTTTAGTGTTTATTCCCAGCTATGATGAGGCACTGGGTAAGTTCACACACCGCCGCTGCTCAGCCAGTTGCGGATGCGTCCGTAAATGAATCGATTCGAAAAAAGGTTAAGTTATATATAGATTACCTCAACTTGAAGCACGGCGGGTATTACCAACCCATTGTCAATGATCCTATTAATCTGTTCTTGGTTGAAGTTGGATACGCCGATGGACCTCGCCAAGCCTAGCTGCTGGGCGTCCATCATACCGCGCCACGTCTCCAGGTAGTCCGTGTAGTCGAAAGAGAGATTTGACTGGAAAAAAATCATATTACCTGTTTAATTAATTGGTAAGGTATCTACCAAAATACAAAGTAGGTATGTGAAATATAGTGAATTATTATTATAATCTATTTTATATATTAAATAAACGATTTTTTAAATACTATTTTAAGGCAACGAAGAGCACGAAGGAGCTAATACATTTTGATTGACCCATCCAGAGAGAAACCACGGCGAAAGTTGCTTTGTTTTCGTAATTGTAATCAGAGCCCTAAAATACGAGCACGACTCGTAATTAGCTTTAATAATACAATCTGAGTGAATGATATACTTACAAATTGACCAACGGGCCAGTGAATGAGATACAAGTCAACATAATTCAGGTTGAGATTTCGGAGGGAGTTCTGCAGCGCGGGCACTACTGCATCTCTGGCATGACAGTCGTTCCATAACTGAATTTGAAAGAAAAAGATACTCTCTTTATCAATTATTATCAACAATGTTACTACTCCAAGAAGGACTGGTAAGATATACAAAACAAGGTTTCTGCCCGTATCGTGTGGGATTTGACAAACGTCAAAGGATAGGGATCCAGAATGGTTGTCTGAGTTTATTTAAAATTCTATAATTTATGTCAAAAGGTTTTTAAAGTCGAGGACAAGATTTAATCTGGGTTTAGAATGGAATAAAATATATCTTTATTGTACATCAGCCAATTCAAGAAGAGAAATACACAAAAAATATTTAACTAATTTTGTTTACTTACAAAATTGTTTTTAAAAATTCTTTACGGTGTAGCTCTTAGTGTTTTATCTCACCTAACTCTAGCCGGTTTCCTCAACTACAGAAGAACTGGTTATCTTACCTTCAAATGCCGAAACACAATGCTGTAAACATTATTGTTAAGGCGGCAGACTTAGGTATGATGGTAGTAGCTACTCAGGCGGAGGCTTCATTGAAGTTAAAGTAAGTGTACAGAATCAGCACATATTTACGCACTGTTAATATTAATACCAGTTTTGGTGTCTAGATGGCTCTGCACGGTTTTACAACGCGCTAACGAGTTTTGTCCAAAGTATGTATATAGTTTAAGTTATGATTTAATTACACACTCTATTAGCACAAGATGTTTGGTTTTCTTTCAAAATATCTACCACCTTAGGTTATTTTTGGGACATTGAACAGTACAAATAAAAAAATATATTCTTAACGACATTTTACAATTTATTAATTTATCAATTATTTTAATATAAATTTAATGGTACACCGACGACTTTTTCATCTATCATATTCTTGTGTACCGGTTTTATCATAAGGTTGTCAGGAATAGAAAGCTAATTAGCAATAAGACCGTCCTTGTACAATTAAGCATCTGTAAAATGGTCTGTATTTGTAAGTTATGGTGTACAAAATAAAGTATATTCTATCTTATCTATTAAATGGTTGTTTATGGAAGGTGCTGGGCTAAGTTAGTTTATTGTATAGGTAGGTATATCTGGGTACTTTACCCTCTCGCGGATAGAGGTATGTAGGTGTATCCCGGGTATCTCTTGGTAGGCACAACACTGATCGCACTAGGATAGCATTGATGGGTACAGAAAACGGGACAACGAGGGCAACGTGGCGCACACCGCGGGTACCTATGTCAGTCAGTCAAGCGTCGAGAAGGAACTGGTAGATTGGTGGGGGTTAACATAATGAAATGAGCGGCTCAGGTAGTTAGACAGATATTGGTAGGCAAATATCATGCGTCCAACGAGACTTTCCTAAACAAAAGGCACAACCAATACTTGTTAATCTTTAAAATAGTTTCAATTCGCGATAAATCGAGTGAAAATTAGAGGAACCAAAGAAGTAGACCTCTGTTTCTTCAACAGTAGTTGCTAGGATTCCACTTATCATAATGATAGGATGGAGATATTTATAGTCATCCACATACCTTCGTAGTTATAAACAGGTCTTCTCTCTTAACACCGTCTGCAATTTTCTTAGTAATCGCACGCCCGACCTGGTCCTCCACTTTGTATATATATGCTGTGTCTACGTGGACGTAACCAAGCTCTATGGCAGTTGCCACAGCTTGTTCCACCTCATCAGACTGAGGTTGTATTCGACCCTGAGAATATTGTTTTTTATTAAACAATGGGGGTTTTGGTATCTAGTCTGTAGAATTCGCGTACTATATACTGTTGGAGAATTATATAGTACCTGTTTTCATAAAATACCATATATTTTTAAATGTACTAAATATTTTTTGAATTTATTTTAGAAAATACTATATTTCGCCGATGAAATGTTGGCAACCCTATTTGATGCGTCCCATGAACTGAAATTACTCTGGCTACCGGATCTGGTGGATGTAGAGTATAGAGTATGCTTTATATCAAACATATATTAATTCAAATCGGCATAAACTAAAGTGTAGGTACCTTCGTATTGTTTCCAAGCCATGTACCTAAAGCTAAGCTTGGTATCTCATTTCCATCGTTGAGTTTTAATCTTGGCACTGTGATCAAACCTCCATGCTGGAATCAAAGACAAAATACTGAGGACGCGTTTATGTTAGATACGATAGCAACTGTTCATTGTTTAATTTTAATTTGATGCAGTTATTACTTAAGCTTCAATTAACACTGGCATTTAGGTTGATAAGATATGGAATATCATCTACACAAGCCTATATACGTCGTATTGTGATGATATAGAGTTTGGGCCCGTTACAGTACCACAGTGTTTACCAACCGTAATGACGTGCTTTCAAAAGCTCGGAAAAGGTCGAGATAAACGAGTTACATTAATAAACCACTGAAGCTTTAACTGAAGTAATGAAAGACTTACTTCGTGTAACTATATCTAAATATAATTAAACTTTACACTATCATTAAGGAAAAAAATATACTTTTGTAAACAAATGTCCAATACCAATTAGATTCATATATATGTTTTCTGTTATCGATCAACGTAAGTATGTATCGTAGAATTTAACATGTGTTCAGGATGAACAAAAGAGAGTAATGAAAGAATTTACGACTTTGAGTGAATAATCTTTACTAATTGAAAACATAAAGTAAGCGTAATAAAAACAGTATGCAAGATGGCCGGTATACAAGAATGAATGGGAAGAATGAATGTGAGTGAAGAACGAATGAGTTGTATTTGGCGTAGACAACATGCTTACCTTAGTACATAGCTACTAAAATTCGGAATATTATATAATATAAGAAATACTCACACCAAATACAACAGTCGCTGTTGCGAGCCAAACACAGACATAATACGTCCACATAACTTTAACTTAAATAAAGAAACTTTTGTATTGCTTCGTATTTATTTCTTTAATTAATATTACCAATACATCGGCTAAGAAGACATGTATTATCAAGAGTCGTGTAATGTCAGAACAACGGTAACAGAGCGCGTCTACTATCGTCTGAGAGGTTATCAAACGATGTTATTTCTTGTTAGTTTTTACGTTAATATTAACGTGGTAAGCTAACGCATAAGTTAACAGTTTGAAGAAATATTGCTTTTTAACTGAGGGAAACATGTTTATATTTACACATTTATTTTATTTATTTATTTATCTCAATACTGTTTCAACAGCAATTTTCTACACACACAGAATATAATGCAATTACCCAGACACAAGCCAATTAAAGAAACACATTATACTTTCCAAAAAATCATCAGGAAGCTAAGAAGGCAGCCGCCCAATATACATCAAGACACATTCAAACAAATGACAATTAACTATAAAATAACTAAAGAGAGAGAGAGAAAAAACAAATACAACTAAAATAAAAAACAAAAATAAAAACAAAATAAAAATAAAAAAAAACAATAAAACAAAACAAAAGTCAGTCATCGCATGTGAATGGTGTGTTTGCGTGAGGGTGTGTTTGCTTGTGGGTGTATGTGTGTTTATGAATGTGTGCGCTAGTGTATACATATATAATGTATTTGAAAATTTTCTTACAACGAAGCGTTAAAATTTTCCGTAACAACGGAAATATATATATTGGTCGACTCGTCTATATATATATATATTGGCAATGGTCATATATGTTTATGGGAGTTCACTTTGCGTTTAATTTGTAAATAAAACTTGTAACTTTGACAGAAATCCTTAGAAATCTCTCAGAATTGAAAAAAAGTCATAAATAATAATTCAATTCGACAAGTTATCCTTTGTTTAAAAGATCTTTTTGTAGTCGGAGCGTCACTTTCTAATGTTTCTGGTAACGACTTGCACCAACTGCAACAAATAATTTTAAATGGAATAACTTTATACATTGAAGGATATTTGCCTTTTTAATATTTTGATAACGTCAGTAAGGTCGAGTTGCCTCTCTTTTTGACGTTGAATAAAAATTCTCGAATAGATTTAGAGAAAAATATGAAACAAGTGCCCGTAAAATTTGAAGTATGCTTTCGATTTGATGCTGACTTGGTACAGTGGGACCACGTCAGTAGTAAAGTCTATCGAATTAAGTTAAGAAAATCGGTTCATAATTGACTGACAAATCGCGTAACAAACGTACAAAAAACATATAGTCAAATTGAGATGTTTCTCCTTTTTTAAAAGTTGGTTAAAAGTAATTTAAATGTTATATTATTCATATTTTTTTTTATATAAAGCTCAGCAAATGACTCGAAACTACCTGAAGATAAACATTAGAGGAGTCCATATAAGAAGATAGCTAGTGAAGCACGTGACATACTGCCCTAGCCACCCTCGCCTTGTAGGCCCAGAAAGTGCTTTGTCACGCCTCTTTTGAAGGAACCCATGTTGTAAGAAAGAGGGAATACGTGTGCTGGTACGGAATTTCATGTTCTAGCTGTGCGACAGAGAAAGGAGTCACAAAATCTCTTAGTGCGCAAAGTAGACGTGGCAACAGTGAAGGTGTGACTCCGTAGACCAGCACGCTAATCCTTAGTAGGAAAGGGGAGGGAGGGATAAGGTCGAACATCTCTTCAGAGCACTTTCAGTTTTAAATGAATGTCTGTTGACTGACCATTGTGTAGTCACACAGTATGTTTAAGACTACTCAATTGTTAAAATTAATTTTCAAATGCTGACAAATCGAAAGCGAGTACCAGGTAAACAGAACAGGCATATCACCCAAAAGTTAATTATCGACTTTATTTACAAACAAACGATAAATCCACGTCGAGAGGTTATAATACACTAAATTAATCAAATACTTTATAAACAGGGTATGATAAGGAACGTTTAAGACATATTTTATTGATATATCAATTAAAATTTATTACTGTAACGTAAATCGTAAAATTACTATTCGGTCCGGCACTGTATTTTTACGTGTAGCAATATTGTTGTCAAATATGAGTCTAATATAAAATGAATTGCAGATGATTCATATTTTAATTGAGCCGTTTTAAAGTGTAAGAATCGTTACTGCTACAAATCTGCAAATAAATCAATTTATAGATGTTTCATACAATGTTATTGGTTTGTGTGATCTGTGAGTACGAGAGAGTGCTGTAGAAATATATAAAAGAATAGACTTATGTTATAATAAAATACACTATTTAATTCAATCGGAAATTATAATAAAAATGTATGCGTAGAAATATTGTCATTGTGTGTGCAATTAAGGAAATTTTAACTAATATCGTAAAGCTGAAAAGTTGAACGCGCTAATCCCTGGAACTACTGTTTCAAAATGGTAAAATTAAAACAATTTTTCCATTTTGGAATAGTCCCTTTATCGTGGAAGGCTGTAGAGTATAACATCACGCTACGACCAATAGGAGCTAAGCATAAATGAAAAATGTACTGTAATGTATATAAATAAAAGTCTAATTTTAAATAGTCATTTTTTAAAAACAAATATCTATATGTAACTATAAGAAATTACAATTATTTAAGGGTAAATGTCTACGAACGCGGATTGAATCGAAATGATGCTACTTTCTATACTCTCAAGGTTAAAGGAAGAACTATAAAATTGTATTTATTTACCAAGTTTACTTTATGACTTATACGCAATATTGAAGCTCGAAGTAGCCGCGACCAAATGTCGACACAAAAAACACTCATCACTACGTCATCGGAGTGATTTGTACTCAAAACAATTCGCATTCGGCTTTTGCTTGCCAATCAGTACGCTCCTTTAGTTACAGGTCAAACCAAGCTAGCTGATTGCTGGCGAACCGGTTAACAATGTTTATGTAAGAGTAGTTTAACAAAGAATAACAACCCTGACTAGAAGTTGGATCCAACATATCAATATTGACTTTAAGATACTAATCAGTAGTCCTGTCTTCTTAGCTAGAGTTAATTGTATTATGAGTTCGTATATGTTGTGTCAAGTCATAGATATTTGAATGTTTATTAAGTATATTCCTGATATTTATATACACAGTATAGCTATATTTCTCCGTTATCTAGTATCTATAACACGAGCTCTTAATAATGCTTAATTTGGGCTAGATAATAAATGTGAGTGAGAGAAAAATATAACCATTTGTTTTCTAGAAGTGGTATATCAAAAGGGTTATTCCAGATAGATTCTGAGCCTTACCTAAATACGGCAACATTCTGTACATAGGTACATAAAAATCCCAAAGTAAAGAAGGTTTTTAGCAACTTCTAAGAGCTATCATATTTGTCATGTAATGTGTCGTAAATAAACAAATTTCAATTTGAATCATTTGACGTCATCTCTTCTCAAGATAAGGATAAGGTCGAAGCGAACTACACCTTGGAGTCCTCAAATACCACGGAATTAGCTATCTCACCTCCAACTATGTCATGGCGGCAGACTTAGGCAAGATGGTGGTGCTTTCACTTTTTCTTTTTCCCAATATTAACTCCGCAAAACGTTAGGTATTTAGTGCAGTCTCTAAAGTCAACTTTTCTATTATGTTTGGTACATACCCTATCAAGTCGAAGCCTACCCATGTTGATATAGTCATAAAATATTTATTTTACTTATGTAAATACTTGTATGGACACATTAACACATCTATGTTTACATGGCTGGGTTTCTGCTTGATAAGGTATGTACTACTCTGTATAGTTAAGGGTTAATTTCTCTTTGAGATTGTCCATTAAAGGCTTGCCCCTTAGACCGACTCATTGGCACTTCTGTCAATGTATCAACTTTGGCTGGTGTAACCTTGGTAACGGCGGCCTTTTAGAACCAGTCGATAGGTGAGCTTTCGAGATGGATCCTTGTTTCTTTGTGCTTTATATTTTAACGACAATCCATGTGAGTTTAATATTAATTACTTGGTTTTAATTAGCATGTTACTATGGGCCTTAATATTAAAAGAAGGGTGTTTGAATTATTTCCTATTTCATAAATAAATAGTAAAGATATATTGCACAAGCAACCGTTCGTCGGCAATCAATATTTTATGAGATAGATCGATATATTTAGGAAAGCTATAGTGTAAGTCCTATAATTAAGATTGCATTTAATTCTTATTAATTGTATTTTTTTTGTGCATGTTAAAATGTTAATCTTGTTGGAGTTAATAAATAAATAAATATTTAAGGAGTCATTCTTTTTAATTACAAGTCGCCCAAAGACTCCCATAGAACAGGCTCATAGGTCATGGACACGGCCACCAAATGTATGGCTGCATGGAAAGAATCAATATATGTATTTATAATTTATACGTTTGCATGCCTAGCCCCCATAACAAATAACCTATGTCAGTAAACTGAATGCGCGCTTATTATCTACGAATTGCTTAATAATATTTCGTAGTTTTAATAAAAATTTGTCCACCACGACATTTGTTTACAACGAGATCATAATTGTCCGCCGATTCCTCTCTCTGTCATCTGATCCTCAGCCGTCTGGCCTCCTCTGTCGAGGGCTATTCTCCCATCCCTCGAGCCGTCGAGGGATTGGCAAGAGTTAAAATTAATAACTTCTTTATTTGCATAAATATGGTTACATAGGATGTTCTACAAAGCGTTACCAGCATATTCTGTCGATCACATCAACGTACAAATATTGCTTACAATCTTAAAGAAATTTAGCAATTTTGAGAGAAAACAACTTATTTATCATTACCATTACTTAAATTCATAATATTTCAGTCCAATAAAAAAGTCAAATACTATTAAATTATGTCAGATTAATTATTAAATCTAGGATAATTATTAAATCTCGAGCCTTGCAATAGGAACGCATATATTAATTATAATACTAACAAAATATCACAAGGAAGTAAATTATAACAAAATATTATTGGCCAGGAATCCTTGATTGAATATATCTGAAAGCGAATGAACTGTATGGAATGAAAGAGTGATAGCTGAATTAAATATATATAATAGAACAATGACAGTTTGTAATAATAAGATATGAAAATAAAATAATATTAAACAAGCAGCACAGCAAACTATTGTCTTTATTTAATTGGATTTTGTCTGGATTATTACATAATATGTTTTTATGTATAATGAAATCTTAAAAAAAATTAATATAATTAAATTTAGCGTTTTATTTTTCTGCAATAATTTATTTAAAAACATTTCAGTTATCTAACAGTCGGATTGTGGCACCAAGAATCAAGTTAAACGATGGAAAAGAGATCCCAACGCTGGGTATCGGGACTTGGTTGGGATTCACAAAAGAGGTTAGTATTCGCCATTTTATGGTAGTTGGTTATTTTTTTACCTAATCTTATAAGTGGTGAATTTATTTCCTAGTTCAATACTAATTCATTATAACGTTATTGTGGTATCTAACCTTGTTAGAAGCAACATAGAAAAAAGGAGGAAGATGATTTTTTGGTCACAAGAGGTAGAGATAGCTCTCTCTAGCTCTGAGGCTTGTCTACGGTGTGAACTATGAGAAAAAACATTTATTTGGTGAAAGTATTAATCAAATTCAAAAAGTATATTTTCATTTTATTTAACTGTCGCCTTAGACGGCGTCGAATCAGAATTCGAACCATTCAGTAAACGTCTTACGTCTGATTTTGATCACTAACATGTTATATACCTGGGAGGAACCAACTAAGGCGATAGTTGCTCTGTTTTCGCTCGAATCGCAGCCACCGAGCTCTTCAAGTATATTTTGATACTGGGTTTTACTAATGAGGCTAAAATGCTCACGATGTAGCAAAAAATATGCCCCCAACCTTGCTCATAATTACTAAATTGGCGACAGTAGAACTACAAAACTTGGATTATTAATACTTATCTCCTTCCGTCGTGCAGGCTGTTATCCACATTTTGTGGTCGTCTGTACGAACTCTTCCTGTAATACGGTGCTTAAACATTCGCCTTAAGACTGGACGAAACATTCGTGTCTCGGACCAGACGACACTTCGAGACGTATCGATCGTAGTTGCGTTCAGCTGATAATAGCATATATAAAAAATCGTTTCCAATACTTCACAACAGAGGCGCTGCTGTCGTTTGCATACAATTTGACAGCTGACGACAGGCACGATCGAGATGTTCGAAATTCGAAATTCGAATGGAACCGACCATAAACCAGCGAGGCACAAGGCGAGGCGCGAGTGTACTTTTCACATTTGCCCTCGCCACCCGCCTCGTGCGATATGTAACTGCGACATTTATAGTAAGCATAAGTTACTGCGATGTTACTGTACAGGGTGGGCGCGTGGAGGTGACAGGCAACGAAGTGGAGAAGGCAGTGGAGTGGGCCATCGACGCGGGCTACCGGCACATAGACACCGCCGCCATCTATAGTACTGAACCCCAGGTATAACATAATTAAGATTTTTCTCCAAAGGAAGCATAAGTAAGAGATTATGTTATGGATACTAGATAACCGAGAAGTCAAAGTCAAAGTAAAAATAACTTGATTTAAATAGACTCATTTACTAAGTTCTTTTAAATCGTCACAAAAGGGAATATGTATGAGAAAACCAAATAAAGGTAATAGTGATAACTTTAAGTGGGTATTAACCGGGTAATTACAAATTGTCCCAGTTATAGAATTTAAATATGCACTAAATAAATTATTTTAAAATTAAAACTAACACTAGTATTCATATTCCCAATCAACCCTACTACCGCTTCGTCGAATTAGTAGCTGCAGAGAAGAAGCGGCGCAAGAAACTCTCAGCCTTTAGTATTTATAATGACATATACTAATTACCTATGTCATTATGTGTTAGTATTACAATACATAATGACATAGGTAGATACATACATCAATAAATCTTGAACAAATAATCTTACTCATCATACAAATATATGAGCCCCTACCGGCTGTTAAGAACTCCATGGTTTATGTAATAGACAATTTTAAGTGTATATAATTGTCATAGTTTTTACTTGTTTTTTTCTTGATTTGTCATATAATATTTCTGCAATAAAACATAAGTCCATCAAGCTCGAATATTTTATTTAAATAACTAAAAGTCTAATACAGTATTTTCCATATCTTCACTTTCACACTCTTTACACCGGCTTCGAACCCGGGACCTCTGACAAGTAGGCAGGGATATTGACCACTCCACCAGACGGTCGTCAAATATATTCTTCTTATATATAAAAATATCAATATAGTCTCATTAAAACTCAAAAACATCTTGACCTATTAGAAATATTTTAATTTTGTTTTGTTTGTGGTTTAAAAACCATAATAATATAGAAAAGCCAATAACATGATGAAATTAAAGTCGATTATTAAGTATGGAAAATCGTACCAATGCCATGTTAAACATTAAAACTGTCATTTTTCCAGCACTACTTCGAGTTTATTTTCATAGATGGCGTTAGTAGCGAGACAGGTTACCGGGTCAACTAATTTACAATAAAAATGAATATGCCGACTACTTTTAATTATGGTATTACGAACTTAATTTAGAGAATATATATTCAGAATTATATACGCATTTAACTAATAATTACTAAAATACTCAATTAATATCATACAATTGTATGATATTGTCATTGTAACAACTTCAACAAGTTTAATGTGAGAAATTGCGTATTTCTCCTTTATTTATCGTGCTACATAGATAATACATAATACTATAAATACATTAAATTTTTATTATATATTAATTAACATAATTATAAATTAAAACAGTTTTGTTACTAGTGTTATTCATGTATCTACCAAATATTGAACCTTGAATCTGACGCGATAGAATTCTATACAATTCTATAGATAGCAGGAATGTTTTATGGGAAATCATATCTCATTCTCCATATCTTTGTTAAGTTTTGGGAATAGAATACTAAACTTTAACAACTTTTTACAGTTTTACTCAGGCATTTAAAAAAAGACTACATTATTAAGCTTTGCCCTTCTGAAAATTGTCTCTGAAAATGTAACTTAATAATTAATCAATATTGACAGGTAGGCAATGCTGTCAATGCGAAGATAGCCGAGGGACTGTTAAAGAGAGAAGATGTCTTCATTACTACAAAGGTTTGTAGTAACATATATTCCGCGTTTCTATATAATAATATTAGTCATGTATGTATTGGTTATTCGTCGCCGAGTACTTTATTTCTTAATCCTGTCCAACCTATGGTTACTTGGAAGCCTGATCGCTTTTAATGATAAGATCGCGCTTTGTACAAAATTTGTTAACTATTCCATATGTAAAATTTATCTTATCTTATCTTATCTTATCTTATCTTATCTTATCTTATCTTATCTTATCTTATCTTATCTTATCTTATCTTATCTTATCTTATCTTATCTTATCTTATCTTATCTTATCTTATCTATTTCTTATTAATGTTCTCAGCTTTGGAACGACCGTCACGCCCAAAACGCCGTGGTGCCAGCCCTGAGGGAATCCTTGCAGCGACTGAACATGAGTTACGTTGACCTGTACCTCATTCATTGGCCGATTGCTGAGTTTGTAAGTCAAGTCTGAAGTCAAAGCGTAGTTCTATCAAATCAGGTATTCGCAGATGTTCGTTCAATTGGATACTGTGCGCCTGAAAATGGCCATCTGTTGACACAAATTATTACTAAGTAATATCGAACATGTTATCTTATCTAGAGATAAGAATCATTCCGTTTATGCAAGTTAGCATTACCGATATGGTGTTTGTAATTCATTTGTCAAATTAAAAACATAATGTCAATTGTTTCATTTAAATTTGGTTGAAATACATAGATCCCTGTGAAATGGTGGCGCCACTATCGCGTCATGCCTTATTTCCTCCACACAACCTGCGTCATATTTTCCGTTTAATTCTCTAGAAAGAGAGCTTTGTATTCTGTACTTTTCTCTATTAATATACAATTCCATTAGTTCCTGTTTTTGATTCTCGCCAACTAATTGTTCTTTTATTAATTGTAACTTTATGGTTAATTATAATTGCTTGTAATTTTAAATGACGAGGTCAGAATAGATTAAATTAATAACCAAAGTCCTTTATACAAGCATGTTATAAAAATTGGTTGAGATTATCTTTGAAAATTGCTATTTTCCAGAAATTGCACTTTTCAAATTGTTTCATTATGAGCAGGCTAACCGCACCCTGGACAACACCGACTACTTGGAGACGTGGCGTGGCATGGTGGAGGCTCGGGACCAGGGTCTGACGCGCTCCATCGGCGTCTCCAACTTCAACCAGCAGCAGCTCGATCGGCTCATCTCACTATCCGCGGTCAAACCGGCAGTGCTGCAGGTTGAGGTGAGGAATACATCAAGCTTGGCGTGGAATAGAACTTAAAGCGCGACATGCTTTTTTAATAAGCCAATCACAGCATTTCTAAATTCGGACAATGTTTCACATTAAAAAACCTATAAAAACCACTAGTTTAACCTTTTTATTGTGGACTCATTAGACATAACTAAAATGTTTTTATTACACAGATTAATCAGTTATCATTATTTCTCATACAAAAATATCAAATCTACCTTTATACATTATATGTATATTTAACTATCAACAATGAGAATATACAATTCTGGTAAAAATTAAAATATACTTAATAAATAGCGACCTGCTCTTTCGCAACTATGAGCTATTTTATATGTATTTTTATCTACTTATTTAATATGTTCACATTAATTTGGCTATAAAAACCGGTAACTACAAGATTCAAACGGAACTATTGGAACTTATCAATAAACTATTAATACAATAAGCTTGCTATTAATATCTGATGGGTGAAGTCAAAGTCAAAGTTAAAGTATCTTTATTTAAATTGACTCATTTACTAAGTTCTTTTAAACAGTCACCACAGGGAATATATATGAGAAAAACAAATAAATGTAATTAAAGGCAATAGTCATAACTTTAAGTGAGTATCAACCGGGCATTTACAAATTGTCTCAGTTATAGAATTTAAATATGTACTAAATAAACTGTTAAACAAGTTCTCCAGGTTTAAAATCCACATTTCCCACCAGATAAACCTGAACCTCCAGCAGCCGAGCCTTCTAGAGTACTGTAAACAGCAAAACATCGCCGTCACCGGGTACACACCATTCGGGTCCCTGTTCGGCAGTCGTAGTGCTGATGAAGCTCCCCCGCCGAGAGTTGATGAGCCAGCATTGGTGGCTATTGCCCAAAAATATAACAAGACAGTACCGCAGATTGTTTTGAGATACGAGGTGAGGATAAAACAGAATACCATTTCCTTAACAGCACACGTATTCCTTCATACAACGGGTTCCTTTAAAAGAGGCGTGAAAAGTACTTTTTGGGCCGGCAAGGTGAGGATGGCTAGGGAAGTATGTCGCATGCTTTACTAGCTATCTTCACATATGGACTCCTCTACTGCTTATCATCAGGTGGTGTTGAGTCATATGCTGTGCTTTATATATATAAAAAAAGAACAATTGATTGACCTTGGTGAATACAAGAGATGACAGCTAAATTTAGGTTTAGGTTATCCCGTTCCCTCGGTACGGACTGGAAAAGGATAGCAAAAATTTAGAAGCTAAGCAAATTTATAGATAGCTTTAAAGAAGAGAAGATGATTTTAGATGGCATATTTAAAACCTGTCCAATTTAATAATTTTCGTCTAAAATACATAATGATTGAATTATGTATTGGATTTGTTCCGCACAAGGCGCGTTTATAATCGACCTCACAATATAATAGTAGGAGATTCTTAATAAGGTTGTATATTTTTAAAATTAATAGTAACACTAGAACTCTGTCACTAGCCGACCGATTTCTTAAAGCCTTCGTCATTAGAAAGGATGTTGGGAATCGTGACATTGAAATTCTCATTTATTACTCGTATTACTTTTCAGGTGGAGTTAGGAGTCATTCCGATCCCAAAGTCGACGACGAAGAACAGAATCGAGCAGAATTTAGACGTATTCGACTTTGAACTGACGCCTCAAGAAAGGGAAACCCTGAAGAATTATAACAAGAACTACAGAGTGATCCCCGTGAAGCACTGGATGAACTCGCCCTTTTATCCCTTTGAGAAGACTAATTAGCCGTTTCAAATAAAGAAATAAGCTATTACAAGTAACTAGCTAATACAATTTATTTTTATTAAACATCCCCTAAGATCCTATAATTCAATGAGAATATTTATCCTGATTATTTTGACTAATGAAGCCTGATCTCATCATGGCGGCACTTTGTTAACTAAATTTTCGTTCAGTATACTCTGTTATCTCAAGAAGAAAGGAACAAATATATATGCATGTCACACTGATCTATAATATGAAACCAACCATGAGATTATTTATTGAAATCTATGATTAGTTACCCATGTTAGGAAGAGGTTGGCGTGATAGTTTGACCGCTGTGTGACTACGATAATGAAAACCTTGGTTGGTCCATAAATCTATCGAAGTAATCATTGTTTCATAGACTGTTTATCTGTATATTTCTACAATGATAATAATATTACAATTTGTCAACCCCAATATTATTCTCATTACCTAATTAAAAAATACCCATGCTTCTCAAACCACAAAATTTTTCTACATATATTTGTAACATTTTATTGTACCCACAAATATTTTGCCTCTGGGGGGATTAGAAAGCGGGCCATCTATATATGTATCGTATAGTCGTATTTACACTAATATCCAAACATTTCCAAACCAGTTGTTGATTCAACAATAGAAAGGATATTTTAATTTAATTATGCTCAATTTTAAAATATGATATTCCATAATTTCGAGGTTATATTCTATAATATTGTGGTTTGAGGTTAGTCTATGGTATAGAAGGTATTCTATAATAAAAATAATAGAAAAAGTCCAAGAACACATTCAGATAACATCAATCGTACGTAACAACATTGAAAAGAGTTTCGTCATCAATGTACGAAGTCTTTATCATTGTTTTACACTTTCATTAATAAGTTGGAACTGTCGTTCATAACCGCCGCTGCCTGATTCCACGTAAAAGTGCTTTACATGGATAATAGCATTTTTTGCATTGAAATACAATCATATGCTCTTCGACTATTATAGGTGGTATCATTTATATCTTAGAATTAAGGGAAATAAAAAATACACGTTGTTTAATGACAATTAACGTTCAGGACAATAATTTAATTACAATCCAACCAGAAAGACAGTTTACCTGAGACGTCATTTGAAGTTTTTATAATTGCGAATTAAAGACATATTTTAAGAGGCATCATGAAACATGGCGAAACACTGTGCTGGCAAAATTGTTATCTATTCAGAGATGACACATTGCCATTTATAAAAGAAGAAGAATAAACATGGCGGTCAAAATAGGTAAGTCTTTTTTCTGCGTCCGTGCGTTGTCAAGGCAACATGGTTATCAATTGTTGTCATAAATAACTACTATAATTTCTGCGGTTTCGTATCAAGTACATACAAATGTGTAGCAACGTTTATAGATTGTGTAAATAAATAAAATACGTTAGGATCGTTATGTTGTCAACTAACTTGACGTTATTTAAAGTCATTATATCCCGTCTTCACATTAAATTGAAATGAAGTCGAAGAAAGTAACTGAATATTAGAATCGTCACTATTGTTCGATTTGACGTCAGCAAGAACTTGCTTGTGTTAATGTTGAACAAAAAATATGACTTTGAATTTAATTTGATCTAGTTCGATTCGAATTTTAAAGAAAATTATATTATTTTGTATAAATAAGATTTAAGCGAAGTCTCGCACTGTTGAGCGTCTATAATATAGTATAAGACCCGAGTCTCCCCTCCGACTCCGTTACATAACAACGAGGAACAAAAACAATGAAAAATAACAATTCTTATCTTTCGTTTGACTCCGACCCTTTTAGGGAATTACCCTTTTAGGAAACCGAACAAAAAAAACCTTGTACGCTTATTGTTAGGTTGAAAATGCAACAGCAAGGGATATTTCAGTGTTGGCGCCACCCAGACAACGCTACGCCAACGAAAAATGTATCACTTTGTAACAGTTAATAGCTATAGGAATGCAAATTCAACGCTAAAGTTTTCTATTTATAGTTCATTTTCCGTTAGCTGCTCAGACATAGGGAGAAGAAAACGCATAGAGTTTGTATTGAAAAGTCAATACTGAAACTGCATGTTTATTACAAAGAAAATTATATTTAGTAGCAAAGCGTATAGAGGCGAAGTTTCTTCGTGTCTACGTTTGAGGTTAGGTTATTTGGTAGTCGCGCGGGAGGAAAAATTGGCGCCAGGCTGGTGGGCGCCATCTTGTCGTTCTGAGGCAAGGGCATTAGTTTTTCGTCCCGCTTCCGCGTTCTTGCTTTATGCTGGCTAATTTACGGTTATAGCGGCCTAACTTTTGCAATGGGATTTTGCGGGGTCGTTATAATTTACTGAGACGCTGAGAGCTTTATGTTTAATTAAGCATATAAGAAGTTAGCGAACAGACTAGAGTAAATAGACATTCAAATTTTTTGAATTTAAACGTATGAAGAAGCGAAATAAATAATGAGAAACGTGACATATCAGTTGAAATTAAATTTTTATTCAGTTATAAATGTTATGGAGCTTAACTGGATTCATACGCGTGGATCGTCTATAGTTAAATTAAGATTTAATTAGGATTCGAAATCAAATCAATTATTAATTAATTCTATAAAATTACAATAAAAAAAAATCAATGTTCGTGTGAACAATAACACAATAGATTAAAAAGATATCAAATACAATATTTAAACATGGCATTTACAATCTATTGTATAATAAAAGAAATAGCATTAGTCAAGAAGAAAACAAAACATAAAGCATTTTAGAATTTTTTTTTTCCTAAAATGTCACACGCCGCTCTTCAATGCTTCAAGGAGGCGCCATGTCTCCCGCTATGAAGCCTCCTTGCTAGTTTTGCGCGTAAACATTAAATTTGAACACTTTCTGGAAGAATTACTCTTAAATGAACTTGTCCTAATGCTATACTGACATGGCATATTCGAAAGGCTAAATCGCTTAAATCACTAATGATCGATAATTTATGTGTGCTATATATTATGTGCCAGTTATTTTTAGAAAAATAACATACGAATATTTTGCTGCACCACATAATTTCGGAATCATACATTTATATATTTTTTAATTAACGTGAAACTATGGATCTAGAATCTTCTATCCGCTTCGGACGTAAAGTGAAAGTGTAGACAGTTAGACTTTGACTTTAGTTTTGTTTCAAACTTTTTTTCACAATTTGGAGAAGTCTCTAAGGTCAGAGTGTGACCTTCAGATTGTCAAATTTCCTGTCTGTCTGTCGTGTGTGTAAAATACTCGAATAGTTGCCATGCTTATAAAATTAGAAGAATGCCCTCGATTTCCCTGGGATCCCTTAAATCAGATCCTGACTTGGTAACAATGGGACCACCTCGGGAGTTAGAGAAAAATAATTTTGAAAACGGTGATCCGTTTCAAAGCGCATCTGCTCACTGGTCGTTCTTAACAGTCATTCCATCCTTTTTATATCTAATTGAAACGAAGGAAAGGCAAACAACTTCAGTTTCAACAGACTTCAAAAAGGAGGAGGTTTTCAATTCGACTGTATGTTTTTTCTTAGTAAATAGATCACTATTTTTATTATTACTTTGAAACAAGGGATAGTAACATCTCCCTTCTTCTTTTGGTTAGTATGGCAACGACGGACTGCGCGACATTACTGCCAATGGCAAGCGTTCCCTGAGAACACTATACGGTATTTTATTTCTTTATTAACTTATTATATTTCGTTTATTTCGTTTGTATTCAAATCTCACTGAAGTCACTAAAATAAAGGACATCACTGTATATTATATATGTGTACTTACACACTTAGTAAAAAACATATAATCAGTAGAAGGGAAAAAGGTTATATATGCTAAAAGTGCAATTTTATTAGCACTATATGTTTGTATGATGTTTGTATGTTTATTGAATGTTGACATTAGTAAGAGCTTAATTTTGTTTGTGTGAATAAATTGAGTTATAATTTTAACAAATCCTTTCTGAAAATAGGACATAACACGGAATTCATATTAGTTGTACGTTGGATATCAGCAGGAAGGATATCGTATACAGAAAATTTCAAATTACGACACTTACTAACATTAAAGCATCCGACTACTCTTCTGAACCTAACTCCCCGTCTCGCTCACACAGACCAAGTAATGTCCTCCATCCATGATCCTATCACGTGCGCAAACGCGCTTCTACACACACACACATCACGCACTAGGTACACTTTTTAAATACACCGCACTCGTCGTACAAGGGTGCGAAGACCCGATCTACACTCTTCGCGCTATACCAGGTACAGGTACGTACCTGGGCGCTTGTCTTCTTCACGACACGACTCGCCTGAGCCAAGGTCCGAGCCTTTACAGGCACTCTCGGGTTTGTCGCTCTCCCATGACTCGAGCGACCTGGAGACTCTGAGAGACAGTACGACACCTCCCCTGGAGGTGATGCCTGTCGATTAGAAATCCTCCAGAGACGAATAGCCCCTTAAGGCTGAGTACTCTCCAAGAACGCTGTAAAAGCCATCTGCGACCAACAGCATTAGACCCTTAAAAAAAAGAGTAACATTAAAAGACTTCACTCGTAATCTTTTCCTGTTTTTGTTCTATTTTTTATTAAGTGCGCAAAGGAATCGGAGCCGAAGCCTCTAATATCATTACCTTTTTTACATCTAAGATATATAATCGAAGTGACATAACCAATTTTGACATACATTCATTTTCTGTCAGTTCTTGTTTATTAAGACCAAGTAGAATTGTACAGATGCGTTGAAAACAATTTTTTGATGCTTCCATTCAACCCCCTTTGCCGAGACGTGGTCAATGTGGCTGCTGGGGCATTTGGAGGTGCTGCTCCTGTTGCTGCTGGTGGTAGACTGGGGTGATGTCACCGCTTACACTCAGTTCGAGGATACAGAAGCCGATGACGACGATGATGTTGATTTCGACGATAATTACGACTCGGAAGGTGTTTAAATATTTAATTATGAGTTTAATTGGCTTAGTTTTTCATGCAGAAGTTGGGCAGCCATTGATGAACAGCTTCTATTCTAGCCACGCCAAAGTCTATCCATGTTATAAAGTTATCTCTATTCAATAAAAAATATTAACATGCAAAATTATCTTCTAAAAATTCTCTAATACTATAGATCTCTAAACTTTGAAGCCTTCGGGCCATAATGATTTTTCAGTTTGTTCCAAGGGCCAAACCAGTTTTAATTTTTCTGCCCTGAACTATATTTCTAGACTAGAATAGTCGCAAAGTACGCGACCTAAAAAAACTTACGCTTTTTTGCATTTCAATTATTAAAAAACTAAATTACAAACTTTGGCCCGCGGGCCGTAGTTTGGAGCTAGCTGCTATAGATGTAACATCGGCCGACTCGCCCATTAGCTCATGCCTGGCGCACATAGGTTTTCGCCGATTCATGTACTTTAGGCGCACAGATGAGATGTTGTCTATAGAAGCACAAGGAATAGGCCTACGCAGTTTTTTAATATTGCGGTCGTATTTTCCACTTAAGCAATTTTTTAATTTAATTTTATATTTAATTATTAATTTTATTGCTACATTACTTTAAAGTATTGTGCGCCGTATGCCGACAAAATGCCGCGTTTAGAAGGTCCTATACAGTGTATGTCTGTCTGTGGACCTGGTGAAATGCTCCGCAGAACCCAGGTTACCCCCGTGAAGGGCAATGGAGTTACCGGGGAGTTTTAGTGGGTATTCTCAGTGCCGCTCTATTGAGGTACTGAGTGAGCCCCACACACGCCCGTCGCTTAGCCAGTGGCGGGTAGGTCCGTAAATGGATTCCTCCTCGTAAAAAAAAATATGTCTGTCTGTATATAGTGTATGGGAATGGGTAGTGTTATAATTAAATAATTATTGTTAATTATAAACTAATGTAAAAGTATGTAATTTCAATCAAAAGGTAATTGTTCAGTTACAGGAAGTTCTATTATTAAATATTTTAATATTACAATAACTATTTAGTAATCAGTTTTAGTTAGTATGGTATTTAATTAGTATTAATTATAATTAAGTTGAGCTAAAAGTAATTTATCACATATCGCACTAGTTTTTCTTAATTAGTAATTTAGCTTTTTAGTTATTGGCTGTACGCAGAGCGCACACCACATCAATGGTAGGGGCAGAAAAGGTAATTATGATGTTTAGAGACAACACGGTCCACACGGACCCGGTTAACATTATACTGTAGTTATAATCCAAGTGTTATTGTGTACCTGCTGTGTTGTGAAGTGCTAACACCAGTATATATGTATACTGGGTATTACTATGGTAATCCCGAAGCATTTGCCGTTTAAATTCTAAACCCACGGCCTTCTGAGTTGACGATTTAGTAGTAATTTCAGTAAGTTCAAGGTTATTTTTTACAACTATTTAAGACCAAAAGGTACTACTTTGCGGCGTTTTGTCGGAGAATCATTATGTACACGCCAATTCTATATTAATTATATATTTATATAATTATTATTCATTTTATTTATTTATTTAACAATTTATGTACACACAAAGACAATTAAAAGGACACAACAGAATATCAGAGAATTGTACAAAGGCACTGCTTATTTCTATAAGAAAACTCTTCCAGCAGCCCCATATATGGGAAAAGTGACATCGAAAGGAAGAGGGGCGTGTACTAATACTAATATAAATAAACACAACAATTAATATTTACCCATACATATATGCACAATGTATTATCTTTTCTAAAACAGGTTTAATTTAGGAAAAGCCGTACCTTAAAAAATTTCTGCAAATACCTTTTTTCCTGTATTTACATTAACTATAAATATATTTATTATGTGTATGTTGTGTGTACATTAACTATAAAATAAAAAGGTCTTTAAAAAAATATCATATACATCCAAAAAGTTTTAACAGTGAGTTTCGCGTATTTTTGCACATAACAACTTTAGCAACATTTTGTGGTGATCAGGTTGACGATGATTGATTTGATCATTATTCATGAGTCTTAAGATATTGTAAAGTATGTTTAAATTGGACTGATTGGGTGAAGAGTATGATAATATCAATTAAAATACACAAAAATATATTGTTGTAACGGCAATAATATGCGCCCGCGCGTCGTCTCGCGATTTTTTAATTTTAATGCACCGAGGAAATTGTCACGTGTCAGAAGGTTTAACATGTTTGTACCCAAAGTAGCAAAGAGCAATCCAGACTCCCATTCCACATTAAACAGGATCCAGAAACATTATAACTTTCTTTCTCAGCCCAATAAAGTAGGAGAGTTGGACATATTTCATCTTAATGCACGAGAATACAAAGCTACCTTCAAAGTCATTAGCAGGACCCTAAAGCCCTAATTAGAACTTTATAAACTTAAGTTAAGTAGATATCATAATTATAACTGTTAGTCCACATCGCATGCCATGGCTGTCTTTAATTAAAAACTGTACTTAATTTAATGTCTATGCAATAGACTGCCCTTAAAAATAAAAATAAATAAATTAGCGACGACTAAAAGAGAGATCTCAATTATAGTTGGCATGGAGTCTGAGTCTGCTTACTTTTTCTTGTATATGACCTAAGTATATCTGAGTTTAATTTTTACATATTAATTTTATTTGGTCAAATAATTTTAAGTTGGTCAATGAAAATTGCTATCTCGAGCTCCTTCATGCTTCAGAAGGCTCGTTAAGCCTTTGGTTTCGGACGTAAAGACAACCGCTTTCAACCACCAAACCGTGTTGAGTCAACGTGATGATGTCTTGGCCCAAGCTCCTCGTATGTTACTTCTTCAAGAAAGCCAGTGCCTTGCAATGTCTTTAAATCGTACTTATCCAGATCAATTAATATCAGTATTGATGCGATTACGTAACGCTAAGATTATTCTACTTGTACGATGTTCGTTCATGATTTTTAATTTTATTATTTATAAGATTAACTGTCAAAGCAGATATAATTATTTTGTACTTCGGCCTCGACCTAAATAATAGAGTGCATTGACATAGCGAGCAGTCGCTAATTGCATATTTATTATTTTATTATTTTAGTGTTGAATTAGACGTCATCCGGAATACACTGCAGTTTCAGTTTTATTTCCCTTGCATACTTTCGGGACGCATAGTGCAATAATTGAACTGCATATTGCATTTAATTTAACACTACTAATTATTATCAGATGTCCCGGCAACGTTGGCCACGACGCCCGGCACCAGCTACTCCAGGATCAGGCGATTCGGAGAACATAGCCGTGGCAGAACCCTCAGCTTAGATGAGATCAGAGAGGTCAAAGGTAACCATTTGAATTGTGACTTGAAAGATTCGAGCAGTTCCTATGTGTTTAGTTTACATCCCATTTATTTTTCTGGTATGTGTACATTAATGAAATATAAAGACAAAACACTGGGGTAAACCGCCTTTAAGTAATAAAGATCTATAAAATTGACATCCATTTTCAAAGTCAAAAGTCAAAGTCAAAATAACTTTATTTAAATAGACTCATTTACTAAGTTCTTTTAAATCGTCACAACAGGGAATATATATGAGAAAAACAAATAAATATAATTAAAGGCAATAGTCATAACTTTAAGTGGGTATCAACCGGGCATTTTCAAATTGTCCCAGTTATAGTATTTAAATATGTACTAAATAAATTCTTAGTTTAAAATAACATTTATTTTAAACTAACACTAGTATGCATATTCCCAATTAACCCTACCACCGCTTCAACGAATTAGTAGCTGCAGAGAAGAAGCGGCGCAAGAAACTCTCAGCCTTTAGTATTTATAATGACATTTACAAATCAATTATGTCATTATGTATTAGTATTACAAACATATACGTGTTTTGTTAAAAAACAGTGCAAACAGTGCAATCAAAAATCTATTTTCAAATATTGCAAAATATAATAAATAAGTGCAGAGAAGCAAATTATAGTGGCCACAAATTTTTATATTTAAAATAATCTTCCACCTTGTAATACCCCTTTTTCATCAAACAACTCTTAATAGTTGACTTAAATTTATGCAGAGGCAATTCAATAAAACTTTAATTTAATAATATCATTACTCTGTTAGGCAGTAAATCCTCATCCTCAAAGCAATTTATATAATTTACACAGATTCGTAATAAACAAGACGCCATATATATTTAAAATTCAGGTTGAATTACACTGAGTGTTGGAGTATCTAACATTTTTATGTTGTCACTACTGTACATATTGTTAGTTTATTATTCTTATGTTGGTATTCAATGTAAACCGCCATTTTTCTGTGCCCGTATGTTGAAATGATCACGAATTAAGTTTATTTCTATCTTTTATACTTCCAGCCACTTACAATCTTTATTCGTCATCCAGACACGATAACATTGAGGTGCAGATCTGTTATAAGGTCTTTTTTCCTGTATACAATTTGAGAATTATTGATTCAAAATTACTATAAAGTTTTTTTTTATTTTTTTGATAGTAACGCCTTCAGCGCTGAGTTATGAGATGTTTTCATTCGTATCTGAGGCATGTCTTTAAGGTCTTTTTTCCTGTATACAATTTGAGAATTATTGATTCAAAATTACTATAAAGTTTTTTTTAATTTTTTTGATAGTAACGCCTTCAGCGCTGAGTTATGAGATGTTTTCATTCGTATCTGAGGCATGTCTTTAAGGTCTTTTTTCCTGTATACAATTTGAGAATTATTGATTCAAAATTACTATAAAGTTTTTTTTAATTTTTTTGATAGTAACGCCTTCAGCGCTGAGTTATGAGATGTTTTCATTCGTATCTGAGGCATGTCTTTAAGGTCTTTTTTCCTGTATACAATTTGAGAATTATTGATTCAAAATTACTATAAAGTTTTTTTTAATTTTTTTGATAGTAACGCCTTCAGCGCTGAGTTATGAGATGTTTTCATTCGTATCTGAGGCATGTCTTTAAGGTCTTTTTTCCTGTATACAATTTGAGAATTATTGATTCAAAATTACTATAAAGTTTTTTTTAATTTTTTTGATAGTAACGCCTTCAGCGCTGAGTTATGAGATGTTTTCATTCGTATCTGAGGCATGTCTTTAGATCTAATATTATTTTGTCTACTTACGCCTGTTTTATCTTCCTTTGATACAAGTTTCAAAGCTACTGTGACAATATTTGTCTTTGTTCGTTTCTTTGACAAACTCAAACGCTCAACTAACTATCGCCATAATCTAAACTATATCTAAAGGAATAATTATATGAAGCAAACGTTTATTTATTCCGTAGGTGCAATCAAAGAACTCCTGGCCGGTCGTCAACTCGATCATTTAACTACATTAACAACAGACATAATTACAGACACACAAACTGAAAGTGCTTACATCTCAACTAAAGACCCCGCTTTCACTGGTCTCACTAAGATTGACAACATTGATCCTACTAAATTCTATGAAGATATCATAGAGGAGTTGATAGACAGTGCTAAAAGGCAAGGCTTGATATTGACAGAAAAAAATAAGAGAAAAATTGAAAATTATGATACCAAGCCTGTGAAATCTCCCAACGTTCATCCTAAAAGATCCAGTGTTATGATTCCTGTTAGAACAAAAAATGTCAAGGAAGTAGACAGTAATTTTGAAAATGCAGATCAAACCTCACAGAGTGTGAAGGAAGCTCTACGTACAGGAGATGATGGTATGGATAATGATGTGAAAATGGATGGTAGTAGTAAGGCAGTGGAGTGGATAGATGATAGAGGTGGCGGTGATGATCCAATTAGCAGTGTAGATGGTGTAGCAAGTGGAGATAATGCAAATACAGATGGAAAGTTTAGTACTTCTATGAATACAGATAAAAAAGGAAAATTTAATAATACTGAAGCAGGTCCCGATAGAATGACAACAAAACCAACAACAACTAATTTTATGACAACTGCAAGAACGCTAACAACTTCATCCAGACGCAAAACTCGTCGCAGAAGAACGACCACGACACCAACAACAACAATCACTACAACTACACCGGAACCGGAGTTCGATATTCCGGCGCTGGTGGAAATCATTGCAAACTTGACATACGACTTTGAAACCAATATCACGCAGATGTTTAACAAGACCCTTATGAAATACAATATACCAACTTGCAAGACACCGCCGCCGAGTACGACTGAGTATATCATTCACGATTTAGTCAACGCAACCGTCGTTGCAAAGGTAAATTGTTTCATTTTTAAAGATACTGAGAAGCACACTTCAATTATGATAACCTTGCAATAATCTATTTATTTAACAATTTATACACACAACGACAATTAAAAAGGACACAACAGAATATCAGAGAACTGTACAAAGGTACTGCTTATTTCTATAATAAATCTCTTCCAGCAGCCCCATATATGGGAAAAGTGACATCGAAAGGTAGAGAGGCGTGTACCAATACTAATTTAATTGAAGACATAAAAATACATATTTTTATTTACTATTTTTAATAGAAATCATTCATGCGAAGCGCCAAAGTGATTTGATGTTGGAGTTACTCAATACATTGCTTAGTTTAATTTTTACAATAAATGTTGACAAATATCTGAAAGCGGTTTAGAACAACAGATTCACAATATAAGTAAGACAAGTCCAGGGTTTGATAAGACCTGCAAAGGCGACCACTTAACCGGTTTTTGTAAGTTCTCTTTGTTATAACCACCTCTGTGCTTTGCTGGCTGAGACCACCTATTTCAGATCTGGAGGTCCGAGGCTCAGTACCCAGTAAGGGCAGCCATTTTTTACTCAGTTAGGTTTGTGGAAAGGTATTGTTCTTAGTGCGCCAAAACAATAAAATTAATAGCATTGTCTTTTTCCGGCAATTAAAGGTAAGTTAGCCAGTTCCTCTGTGGTGGAGTAATCCGGGTGTAGTTTGTTTCCATCATCGGCGTCATCTACATTTACTATCATTAACACGTTCAATATGAAAAAAATATTCAGGAGATTGACGCGTGGCGGACAAATGTTACAATACTTAAATGGACACAAAAAGCTCAAAATTTTATAAAAATATTTGTTCTTTGCAATAAGATTGCTTTTTGTTTGTGGGAACTTTAATTAATTGAAATACGTGTTCACTTTAAACTGGTTTATTTGCTACTAATTTCTAAATTAAATATTCTGCATTAATATAGGTGCATACACACACATACGTATTCTTATATCTGTTATTACACACACACAGAATTATATCTAACAGTATTCGAGAATTGTTTCTGTTAAATGTTCAAGATCAATTTATTGCAGTAAAAAATATATATATTATAATAATAATTCGTTTGTCATACGTGTGAATAAGTTATGATGTGTAAACCAGCCTTTATGCTAGCGACGTACATAGAAACAACCGAACCGCAGCACTTCCACATTAAAACTAATTCTTTTTAATGTGGCTGAGATGAAATATAAAGGACAACAGAGACGCTAGAATTTATAGATGTCATATTTCTTCCCGCGTGGCTACACAGTTTGAATGGACACGCCAGGCGTGTTCGCCGCACGCAACGTGTTAATAGGAGCACGGGCGCGTCATAATTTAATATAAAATTTAAGTTACCATGTCCCAATCTTATACTGAGTCACGACAACAACGTCACGGGGCACCTATGGGACGAGATTTCTTGTAAGACGCAGTCTCGCGTAAAATCTTTATACACAGTGTTATACTTATATAGTGGCTTTATACTTATATACTTTATATACAGTGTAACGTAAATTTTGTAAAAAACTAAAATAACTATTGCCGTATGTTCACATTGGTTCTGTAAGTTCATTTCAAGTCAGTGAATTTGAATTTTAATGAGATTTTTGTGTAACGAGCAAGAGGGTAACGTACCTAGATATACCTACCTATACAATAAACTAACTTAGCCCAGCACCTTCCCTAACCATCCTAAACGTGTTCATTCTAGTGTAGATATTTTACAAACAATACCATGTTTGCAGTGCTTCGTGTGTGGTCTGGAAGACACTGGTATTCCATATAATGCGCACTGCGCAGATGCATTTGCGGGTGATTTCCTTCCGCTGGTTCCTGTTGACCCTCAGGCTCGAGGACACATTGCCGGATTCAGGAAATACTGTCGGTACTTGGATGTGTAAGTATCGATTTGGCTTTTGAACTATTTTATAGGCAGAGTATTTAAAGGTTATTGGAGGCATAAACATTTGTTGTTTCTAGAATGTGAACGCGTAATCAATACAACACATTCTTTATAAAACACGAATTGTTAGAATACATCAAGAAAATATAAATTTATTTATTTATTTTAAAGGCAGTCAACAAAAACACATACTAACAAAAAATATTAAACAGTAGCGTAGACATTAAATAAGCATAGTTTTTAATTACAGACAGCCACGGCATGCGATGTGGACTAACAGTTATAGTTATAATATCTTAGGTTTATATATATTTTTTAAAGTTAATATAGAAACACTGATTACAGGGGGTTTACGTTTCTGCTAAAGATTTTGAAGTTAGCCTTGTATTTACGTGCACTAAGGTGAAATATGTCCAACTCTCCTACTTTATTGTTCCGAGAAAGAAGGTTATAGTATTTCTGGTTCCTGTTTAATGTGGAATGGGAGCCTAGATTGCTCCTTGCTACTTTGGGTACAAGCATGTTAAACCTACTGACACATGACAATTTCCTCGGTGCATTAAAATCAATTTCCTCGAGCAGACAAGAACAATCCAGGCTACCGCTCAACAGTTTGTATAAAACATGCCATCGAAAAGAAGTCGTCTATCCCTGAGACTTTCAATTTTAAAATATTCAAGTCGGCTCTCATATGATGTTAAAGTCTTCGCGAGGAAGTTTCGAAAGCTCAGGTGCCATAGAAACCTTTTTTGCACGCTCTCAAGCCGTTTAACATGAACATCATATTGAGGAGACCATATAATACTGCAATATTCGAGTACAGATCTGACTAGACTATTGTATATCTTTATAACGGCAGCGGGATTTTTAAAGTCTTTCGTATTTCTAAGTACAAAACCAAGGAGCCTGAAACCTTTGGTGACTATTTAGTCTATATATAGTATGTGTACGTTAAATTGAAGCTGGGTATCTAAAAAGACCCCGAGGTCTTTAATGACAGTTACCTGTTCGAGAGTGATGTTATTTATTTTATACGAAGTATTAGTTTTAGATTTTTTTCTTGTGAACCTCATGTGACAGCATTTACCAATGTTAAGTGTCATAAGGTTACTCGAACACCACTCTGATAATCCATCCAAATCCTCCTGCAGCAATGCTGCATATACATAGGATAAGTGGGCCTATTATAAAATATTTTCAACATAATCACCTTCCTGTTACACCTTCTTGACTTCCTGATACCTTTTTAAAAAGTATAATATGTTTCTTTAATTGGCTTATGTCTGGGTAATTGCATTATATTCTGTATATATAAAAAATGCTGTTAAAACAATGATGAATTAAATAAATAAATAAATAAAAATTGCTGCGTTTCACCCATGTCGAAGCGGCATTGTATTGCTCAGTAAACTTTAAGTCGTTGGCATTGGGGCATAAGTCTTTTTGAGTTTTGTCTTATAGCAAATACAGTTCGTTGTAAACAGAGGATAATATGTTTCTCTCTTCATTCCAGCAATGGCTTCTACGAGAATGCGACGCAACCTCGCTCAATCTACGGCCGATTCACTGGTGGTTGCTCGGTACGGTGGATCGACCTGAGCGGGGTGTACACGCAGCGGGCATGCAGAAACACGCGTCAAACAATGATGGGAATGCACTTCGCTAGCAAGAGAATGGCTAAGTTGGAGATGGCCCTCAAGGTAAAGTTGCTTTGTTTAAAATTGAGTCTTTTGTCTCATACATAAATCTTCAATCAAATATTTATATATTTAGACTAACGTCCAAACTAAACCGTTAACCTTTAGTCCACCTTATTTTAGATTTAGCATCATAGCTTGGAAATTAATGGTTTTAGGGTTCTGTACTCGGTGATCCAAACAGATCCTTATTACTGTTGTGAGTGACAGAAATAAGTCAGTCCGCCGTCTGTTGTCTGTCACATAAGTTTTACAGCCAAATGGCTAAGATTAAACTCTTCAAATGTAAACAGTATAGAATAGAATAGAATATATCTTTATTGTACATCAGCCCATTCAAGAAGAGAAATACATAGGGAATAGTTAACTAATTCGTACACCTTATCGCTAGAAGTGATCTCTTTCAGGTAACCTTGGTATGGACAGGATTAAAATTAAGTACTCGTGGGAAGATGGTGAAATATAACGAATATATGATAAATAATAAATACATACATATACTAAATATATATATATATACTTAAGTACTTACTAAATGATAGCGTGTATACACTACATAATTATAATTATTAAAGTATTTTTATTTATTTATTTAACAATTTATGTACACACAAAGACAATTAAAAAGACAACAGAATATCAGAGAACTGTACAAAGGTACTGCTTATTTCTATAAGAAATCTCTTCCAGCAGACCCATATATGAGAAAAGTGACATCGAAAGGTAAAGGGGCGTGTACCAATACTAATTTAATTAAATACATAAAAACTAATATATATATATATATATATATATATAATTAATAGCTAGCGAGCGTGGAATATGATGCAAACACGTATTTAGATGAAAATATATAATTATTTAAACAACAATAACAAATCCGTCAGAACACAATATCAAGCCTGACTCATAACGAGTCATAAAGCAAAGTATTTAAAAATATAGAATAGTATCAAAAAACATGGTGTATATATATGTGATATTCAGCCAGTTTCCAAAAATAATATTTACCCATATACATACGCACACATATATATACATACGTATGTATATGTGATACATACGCACAATATATTTAGATATTCTGCAAAGAAAATAATTTGCTTAGTAAATGCATATTATTGACCCAAGCCAAAACTTTTATATTATTTGATTTCCCAACAGGAAGTGGATAACGGCTGCATTATAAGTCCCATGGCCTCCCTCGTACCCCTCTCCAGGGGCGTCTCCCTCTACGCGCGGTTCCATGCTTGCGTCTGTACGGGGAGCTGGTGCAACCTTACCTCGACCAATAAGCAATGGATATCGTTTATAGCAATCTTGACACTCTTGATCACAGCAGTCACTTAGTTCGGTGAAGGGGGATATTGTTTAAATAATTTTGTTACTGTGTTGTGTTTTTTTGGAAAAATTTATGAAGATCGGGAATAAAGTTTTGAAAATATGTAACTTCTTCGTTAGTTTCATTATTATCGACTCGATTATGATTTGTGAAATGGATGTTAAACATATCACTAGCCTGTGATTTACTTACATTAGATAACAGATATTTTAACAATAAAATATCAAATTATTTATTTTTGGTTAAATATCTTACAACACAAGTCAAGCAATGAAATCCGAATAACAAGGAAAATCTTTAACACTGTTGGACTCAAACGCAAAAACATTTTATTACATTTTATTAGATGTAATTAGTTTTCTAGACTCGAATCCGTTGTCTATGGTAATGTAAATCCGGTTTCTAGAATCCGTTCGCTGATTATTTTGGAAAACTCGCGGGCGTGACGCTTCAACTTGCTTGCTGCTTACTGCTGCTTACAGTACTCCTAGTGCGAGTTTCAATCAAATTGTGTCTGTCGTTAACTGTTCAATTATATGGAAACGATAGCAGCGCCTCTGGTGAAGTAATGGAAACGATATTTTATATATGCATCAGCTGAACGCAACAACGATCGTAAACGACTCGATACGATTGAAACTCAGACTAGGGTACAGATGGCTGTGGCGTTGCACACAATTATAATGATTCCTTCGGCACCAGTGGTAGCCTGTGCAATGCTTGTGTGGGAGCCACCCACGCACGCGGCCACGCTTAGGGCGTAGATAGACGCGCGACCACAGCCTGTCTTCTCGTGCCCACCCGTCTACGCCGGAGAGGAGCGACAACCTCCCATGCCCTCTCACTACCAACCATAGACCTTACCATGGTTGGCAGTGAGACATAACGACTGCCGAGCGCCGCACATAGTTCGCGGCGCTTGCTTCGCCAGGTACCTTCGATGCACGGGTCTTTGGTTTTTTGATTAAATTTTAATAATACTAATCAGGGTACAGTTAATAGTAAATGAAATTTAACATCTCAATATTTATTATACTTGAACATATTATAATCACTATGAAACAGACATTAATGTGTTTTACCCACTTTGTAAATTCACTTAAAAGCTTGGGGATGCTACAAATTGAAAATATCAATGTCAAAGTCTTTGCCGGTGTCAAAGTCAAAGTTAAAGTCAAAATATCTTTATTTAAATGGACCCATTTACTAAGTTCTTTTAATTTAAGTGGGTATTAACCGGGTATTTACCAATTGTCCCAGTTATAGAATTTAAATATGTACTAAATAACACTAGTATGCATATTCCCAATTAACCCTACTACCGCTTCGACGAATTCGATCGAGCTGCAGAGAAGAAACGGTGCAAAAAACTCTCAGCCTTTAGTATTTATAATGACATTTACAAATCAATATGTCATTATGTATTAGTATTACAGGTTTAGCGTCTTCTGTGCACGCACGGTAGGAATGACATTTGGTAATTTGACAGTGACATTTCACTTTTATAGACGCGGATACGAAGCAAAGAAGTGTGTGACGGTAGTAGGGTTAATTGGGAATATGCATACTAGTGTTATTTTTAATTTTAAAATAAATATTATTCTAAAATTAAAACTAACATAACAAAACTAACTAACATAACTAGTACATATTTAAATACTATAAATGGGACAATTAGTAAATGCCCGGTTGATACCCAGTAAAATTATGACTATTGCCTTTATATTTATTTGTTTTCTCATACATATTCCCTGTTGTGACGATTTAAAAGAGCTTAGTAAATAAGTCTATTTAAATAAAGTTATTTTTGACTTGACTTGACTTGTGCAGAAAGGAGGCGATATTAAAAAGAAAATAACATTTTACAATATGAACAGTGCAACCGGAATCAGGTAACTACTTCACTGTAAAGGCTACTCAAATACAGCGGTGTTATTACGGCAAACTTAGTTCGCGTTTATATATAGTTTGTCAGTTATTAAACTGAAAACGGCACCCCGTTTCGCAGTTCACGTTTGGCGACAATCGAACTCGAATGGTGGGCGGACGTAAAATCGTAAACCAACTTGTAATTGTATAAAGGGAATTGAAAGTGCAATTTTGTACGAAATAACATTTTATTGAGTTACTTATCACATTTCATGAACTCTTTATCCTAAAATAGTGACAATCGAAGCTAAAATGTTAACAAAAAGGATGACACCAATATAATCTTTCAAGGATATTGGAATTAAAAGCAATTAACTTTGGAAACTGCACTAATTTTGTCATTTCGCTCAGAGATATAATATCTAATAGTTTTAATAAACCCTCTGAAAATCTCAAACATTTTGTTTCAAATTTTTCTTTCAGTACAGCCGTGTAGACACCTTAGTTCTAGTAGTCCTCCTTATTATTTATGGGAAGGAGTAATTTGGGCAGCTGCTGAAGAACTATCGTGGTACAAGACATTCTCTCACGCAGTCTTCGTAGGATTCGAAGTTATTATCGTTTCCACCACATCCTCCGTAGGTGAAGGGTTGGCAGCCACCTTGTCGGCTGTACGCAAACCTGTAATACAAAACAATGATTAGTTTTGTTAATTTAATTGTCGCATAGCCAGAGAGTGGAATCTTTATTGGCACACCACTTCTCTCTTCATTTTCTTCAATAGAGGCGTGTAAAGTCACCTTTTCAGTGCGGCTTTGGACGTGGCCAGGGACTCCCCTGTGACATGCTGATAACTATTTTTTTTATATAAAAATCAGCGAATGACTTGACACCACCTGATGATACAGTAGAGGAGTCCATATGTGAAGATAGCTAGTAAAGCATGCGAAATACTGCCCTTGCCGGCCCAAAAAGTTCTTTTTCACGCCTCTATTAAAGGAACCCATGTTGTAAGAAGGAGGGAATACGTGTGCTTGTAAGGAATTCCGCGCACTAACTGCGCTACAGAGAAAGGAGTCACAAAATCTCTATACCAGCATATAGACTCTTATCTTTTAAATTATAATACAAAGAATCGTCCAAATAAAAGATGCATACCTCGGTTTTGCCGCATAACATATGCCAACCTGGATAGGCTGCAAACATTTTGAACCTGAAATAAATATGACGTCAGTGCAGTTAGCTAAAACTTATCAACTCATGCGCAGTTCAATTTTAATCTAAATTTAACAGTTATTTAATCGCTCTAAGCTATTTCTAATTCGACTTTTTGTAAATTGTCAAATGTGTAAGCAACCTCTTTATCGTAGCTAAATAAATATATATATAACAGTTGTTCTACCAGCAACCTTCTTATACATTTATGACTGTTGTTAAGTCAACGTACACAGCGGCTAAAAGAAAGCAAATGTACTGCAAACTAGTATAATAGAAGATACTATCAAGCTCTAACATAAAAGACGTGCGGCGTCGTTAATATACCGACGAAGATTGATATTAGTGACGCGAGCGCCGCCTTGCGTCGTTATAGTTTTTGCAAACTACTACTGCGGGTATTTCAAAAATCTAATACGGGTATCTTAGATATACCTTAAATCTCCTGCATCTCCTTAGTACTCTGTGATTATATGTATTTTAGTGGATATATATTTATATAATTATGTATTATGTAGTGTATATATGCTATCATTGAGTAAGTACTTATGTATGTATATATTTATTATTTGTATGTAATAAGTTTTATCATTTTATACGTCGCCAACTTCCCTCAAGTACTTTATCTTGAATCCTGTCCATCCTAAGGTTATCTGGAAGAGGTCGCTTTTAGCGATAAGGTCGCCCTTTGTACAAAATTAGTTAAGTTTTTTTTTGTGTGTTTCTCTTTTTGAATTGGATGATGTACAATAAAGATATATTCTATTCTTTTCTAAACTCAAATAATTAAGGAGCGTGTCTCTAACAAAGTTCACAATAAATGATAATACAAATTAATAAAAAGCATATAGTTTTCGAATTTTTGGTCCTTCGGCTGTTGTTTGTTTGAATTAGTAAATTTTTAAATGCTTATTTCTGTCAATTTCTGTTGATTTCTAATTTTTAAAATGAATATTCAGTCTAAGAGTGTGTTGGTGATACGCATCTCACTCTAACCAGGGACTTTATTGTCCACGGGGTTGTAGATTTAAATCTATCGCGATAGCTTTCGTCTTTAAAATCATTACTGCGTACTAAAACGAATAGACACAATGATAAACAGTTAAGTGGCAATGGAAATACGTCATATGCCAAAATTAAAACGACAACTTAAGTGTTAGGTGATACGTATAGTTATATGCGCATATTTTTAGATTGTTTTCGATTTCGTCGGCTTTTCAAAAGTTTTAGTTACATTTCTTAACATTAAAGACGGGTTTTCCTTTACACGTCTCAAATTTTAGGAGATGGTGAAGAAAATACTAAATATTAACTCAAAAAAGACAATATTTAAAAGATTTCCGCACTAAATGTACCGCAAACTGTTAGATTTTTAATAGTTTTTTCCTAAAATTCTAATTAAATACAAATTATGTACGTGGAACCAATGTGTCCATTCAAGTAGGAGATCCAGTGCTGATCGGGGATGGCGACCTGCCACGAGGGGTTTGGCCCAGAGGTGTGATTGAGGCAGTATACCCAGGTCGTGACAGTATTATTCGGGTGGTCGACGTCCGGACAAGCGGTGGACTATTGCAACGGGCTGTTAGGAAGATTGTTCCGCTTTAAAAAAGGGGAGATATGTGCACGAGAGCATATAAAAACTTTTTACATATTTTCTTTACTTTTTGCTTTTATATATATTTTGTCTTTTGTTTTTTACTGTCAACATTTTTCTGATTATTATAAATTTTTCATTGAACTATTCAACAGTGTTTCTTTTGATTATCAAGTTCGATAGTTTATTCATTTAGAAAACAAACGATAGTTGAGTAAACATTATGTTACAAAAATTGCTAATTTTTTTTTAAATATTTCTCACACACCTTTCATCAAGCCTGAATAAGCATAATTAAGAGCTTATGTTATGGATAGATAACTAACAAATATAGATAGTAATATGAATATAAATATACTACATAAAAATACGAACAACCTGGACTCTTGAACAAATATTTGTATTTATCATAAAAATATCTGCCTCTGCTGGAACCTCTGACTAAGTAGATAGAGTAAGTACTGACCACTTGAACACTTGACCAAAATCACTTGAATTAATTTGAAAAAGTAGTTTAACAAATACTTATCGTATACAGTTTAAAGCCGCTAGGATTACCTGTCATTGGTAAGATTTTGGTGATTTTAACACTAGATTTACCAGACCAATCATTTAGACTGGTCGTCCAATTTCAATTCAAAATTCCTACTATATTACACATTTTTTTTTCAGAAATGATGTTATGACTTTTGTAGCTATAATTAGAGAGTACGTTTCATAAACTTAATGTTATTTTATATACATTAGTAACAAATATAATTTTTGTTGTTGACATATATTCAAATCCCTGGTATATCTAGTGTTAAAGATACAAGACATAATAATGGAACTGCTGTGAATCTGTACAAGATTGTATACAACAATGACCTTGATAGTATACAATAATGTTTGTATACTAAAATAATATACCGTTTCGTTTGAATTGTAATGTGAAAACTAAAATTAATTTTAATACCTTTAAAACCCTGATCATTCCTGGTAAACAATAAACAGATACATAAATTTCTAAATCCTTTGTATCTATATAAAATATCAGTACTTATAGATAATAATTATCTTATATAACATTATTTAAAAAACATGTTTGTTATTGTACTAATTAAAAACAATGATATGTTTTAACCTACTAACAAATGATAAAATGGCCGATGTCCACTATTTTCAGGGCGACTTATTATTAAGTCTGAAATAACTAAATAACAAAAGATTAATAATGGCGGCGACTCTGCTGTCATTTCGAACAACTAAAATTGAGTTATTGTCTTCTGTTCCTTTTCAATTTAATATGTTCAAATGACGTTCAGGAACTTCAAGTTCTTTCCATACACTTTTGACTTCTTTTAATCGGTATATATGATGCACATTAAGATAACGCAAATGTTTAACAGTCGTCATTTTAGTAACGTCTAGAGACGTCAACAGTCGTCTCTCTTTTTCTGGTTGGATTGTAATGAAAGGTTTAGTACCTAAACCGAAATTTAATTTGAGTCAGCGCACAACAGAATCGAGGCCAATAGAAATAATTAAGTTTAAGTTGAGTGTATCTCGCACTCTCATTATACTATATGAAAAGGATAGCATGAATTATGACTGTCAAATAACTTTACTTATTTTATCGGCATGTCTTTTGATGCGCTTTAAAATAACGCAAAATGCTTAAGCGTGTAACGATGTGGCCTCCTTCGGTCCATCAATTTAAAAGTGCTGGCTGTTTTTATTCGAACAAACATTTAAAAATATTACATGTTCAAATTAATATTATAATTTTCGTTCGGAAGCTCTTTTATCTCTATGTATCTATCGCTTCCCATATTTTAAAGGAACCCATAGTGTGGGGTAAGTTACAATCATCACATCATCACCATGACCATAATTAATCTCACATAATTATTTATTTTATATATAATTTGTTTTATTTTTACAGTTCCTTCTTCCTTGTACTTAAGTTATATTACTGGAATAAAGGCATTGCAAGTAAATTGAGCTATGTTTTTATTGCATTGATCACCACCGAACCCACATTCAACCCTGGCCAAGAAGGCTCATGGTGACAAGCGTACTCAAATGACGTCACCGGTTATCCGTCTGTTTTTGTATTGTATTGAAAGGGTAGTACTGAACTTGATTTTAATTTCATGACCAACGGAATCGGCGCCAATAAAAAATAATATTAAAAAATACAATACAATACAGTATAAATATTAATTTAGAGTAATAAAACACATTGCCTCGTTATTATAGAGATAAGTAGATCGCAATTGTCAACATTACTTTAGCCAGGTATAGCAAAACACAATAGCAAAATTAATCGTTATAAATACACTAAATATTTATCTGTGATTATCGTCATTTCAAACTTCTTATTGCGTGTACGAGCGCCGATCAGCGGTTTTTGGAACAAACGTTATAATCAACAGAAATTTCTGTTAACAGTGAAAAGAGATTTGAATGGACTGGAACGCTGTTTTCTTCCTCTGGACGCTCACGTCACAGTCTCCGACGCATGTTCTATTTAAACTAATGTAGACATTATCGTTTGACTCGCTATGTACATAACATTTATTTTGTTCCAATAAATAAATTTTGAATTTGAATTTTGATTCTAGAACGGTAAATGCAATATTGCTAAAAAAAATTGTAATCTCTGACTCTTCTACTTAAAGTAATTAAGTTGTATAAAATAATTAAATTTAAGTATTTATATTGTAAAATCGTTGTTCCGGTTGTCACGGCAACCTTCAGTTTCTCCCTAATAAGGCTTGTGCCCAACAGTGGGACTTGATAGGTTGTTGATGATAATACAAGTACAAGAGATTACTATTATTATCCTTTGTACTCCTACCAGCATTCACACGCAAGAGAAACTCGATTGTCTTTCATAATCGCAATTGCCATGTACCCTTCATTACAGATTGCGAACACCTAATCAAACGGCACACTTAACCTGTCATTCTAAACTCAATTAATTGTCCCAAAAGTATATCATGGCACTCATCGGTTCGTAGTTAAAATGTAATTTATAGTAAAAAAATAATCACTCACTTTCCGCACGGATAAATCCGAGGGAGATGGCGATAACACACAGTAATAACAAGAACCTCATGTTTCGAATTGGCAAGTACAATTATACTGAACTTCTGATAAACTGTCCACTTATATAAGCGCAATCAAACGGAGAGATAACGCGATAACCCTGTATAAATACCGTACTTATCATTCTAATTATGTCACGTCAATATCAATGTAGTCGTTGACTGTAGGAATTGGAAACGGAAAAGCTGGTTTATTAATTTGAATAACTAGGGTGTCAGTCAAATATGCGTAAGTTAAAGTAGTAGATAGTATAAGAAAATACTAAGAACATTATCCTTAACACGAACACAGTTGGAAAGTCTACCACTCAAACACATAAACTGCGCGTGCGCAGTCCGCGCAGTATTCGTTCTATTTTTGTTTTGAGGACATTGGTAAATCCTGATTACTTATTGTTGAATAATATTTGCAATTGATATTTGATATTTTTTTTATTGATTGATTTATTTATTATTTGTTTATGATTGGCAATACTTACTTTGACTTTGAATAGTAACAATAATTTTGCTTCTCTTCAAAGTCAAAGTCAAAATATCTTTATTTAAATAGACTCATTTACTAAGTTCTTTTAGAACGTCAAAACAGGGAATATGTATGAAAAAAATATATATATGTAATTAAAGTTAATAGTGATAACTTTGAGTGGTTATTAACCGGGTATTTGCAAATTGTTCCTGTTATAGAATTTAATTATGTATTAAATAAATTATTTTAAAATTAAAACGAACACTAGTATACATATTCCCAATCAACCCTACCACCGCTTCGACGAATTAGTAGCTGCAGAGAAGAAGCGGCGCAAGAAACTCTCAGCCTTTAGTATTTATAATGACATTTACAAATTACCTATGTCATTATTTATTAGTATCTGATGATAAGCATTAGAAAAGTTTATATGATTCCACTACGGAATCACGATCGACCAAAAATAGCAAATAGCAAATTATAATAATTATTTTGACGGTTGTACTTGGAATTATATTTACATATTCTCCCCGCTATCTGTGGAAGCCAGATATATCTTGCAACATGTAATTGACAAATCGTAAATTAGGTTAAACCAATTAAAATAACAATGATATCTTAATATAATCAAGTTAATGTGTTTTCCAGTTCATGTTTTGTTTCATGATGTTATTTTATTTATTTTACGCATTGCATTATCTGTACAGGCAACCCTAATGCGATGCACTACTGGAAAATGAAATTAACATAAATATATTAACTAATTTCAAAAACTTAAATATTAATACGTAAATAACTAAACTAAATTAGTAAACGTCAAAATCAAACTAAAAAAGCGCTTTATTTACATGTGCATATTACTTAGTTCTTAGTCCACCACCGCTTTGACGAATACTTTAGCTACGGAGAAGAAGCGGCCTGAGAAACTCAGCTTTTAAATATTCGTAATGTCATTTACAAATTAGTTAGAATTCACAAAAGTTAGTAACATTTCCGAATTCGTTCTAGCAGCGGAATAAGTCAATATCAATATTATCAATTCGAGAAACATCATTCAGTGTACGTAGGACTCTGACTCTGTCTGTAGTGTTTATATGCTCAGTGCTCTGTACGCCTAGTGTGACTTTCAATCGTTTCGCATATAATTATATAAAACCGACGACAGCTGACGACAAACATGATCGACGCAATCAATTCCTATTCACGAGTACTAGCGCTTCTTCTAGGAGCTTAGCTCGTATTTTTTAGCCCTCTGTTATTTTTAGTTAATTAATAAATAATGCCAGTTAAAAAATACTTTAGTAAGCTTATTTTTGTATGTATGTACGAATTTTTTGATTGAAACACTGGATTTTGTATTTATCTAGCTCGATTCAAAATGTTATCACTTTTTGAGCCGGCAAGGTGAGGGTGGCTAGGGCAGTATATCACATGCTTCACTAGCTATCTTCACATATGGACTCGTCTACTGCTTATCATCAGGTGGTGTCGAGTCATTTGCTGAGCTTTTTATAAAAAAAACTCTCTCATAATATTTAGCGTATTTTATTTAAATAAAAGCTTGATTTGACAAGGTTTTTTAGCATTTTGTTTACTTTATCGTGTTTTTAGATTTATTAATAACATCTTTTTGACTATTTTGACCTACCAAATACAAAGATGAAATAACTGCTTAAGACGTGGCCGCATAGACTTTAATTTCCTTGCCTGCCTTGTAGGAAGAACTTCACAAAAATACTAATAGGGCTATAAAATTATATTCATTGATTTCGGTTGATACGGACGCAAATGTTTATGTAGATAAAAATAAAGGTTAAAGTTTAAAACAGTTTGATAGCGTTTATGACATTTTGCCACTATAAGCATAATCAAATAACTAATAAGGCAAAAATAATTCGATTTAAGAAGTTATCTAATTAAAATTATTATATCAATTAAAACTTCTCTTTATAGTGTTTAGTAACAATTTAGCAGCCACATCAATAGTTATTTTAAATTGGACAACCTTTTAAATTGTATTATTTTAGCCTTATTAGTGATTTGAAGACAGGTTTAGTTTTTTTTTAATTTCAGGATTTTGAGTGGTAAGTTTTTAATGTCAAAGTTGTACCCCACCCGTCCCCCTCTAGCTCACCGAAACAACTATAACAAACTAAGCCCTAAGTCCTAGAACTCAAGGTTCTTTCCTTTGCTCAGCATTGTGGAGAAATCCTTGATGGCTGACTGCCAGACGCAAATACCAAAAAGCATAAAGCACATTGGAAGTGCCTGTTAAATTTAAGAGTTTCCCACAAATTCCTAGGATCGTATCACCAGATCCTGACTTGGTGACGATGACCACTTGAGAGGTATATATACCCTTTCAAACCAAAAAGAACATTCCTAATTTGTTCAGGTGTCTTCGAGTAATCGGGGATCATAAAAATAGATTACGACGAATTGACAACCGCTGCCTTTTCCAGAAGTCGGCAACTTGTCAACCTATATTCACAAAAGTGGCTATCGAGTGCATTCACAAGAGATGGTCTTCTGATTTTACGTAGCGTTTAATATCGGAAAATCACTATCTATAACCCTGACTCTGACTGATTCATCAAAGAGCGCTTCTTCCAAAGATCAAGACAAGTCTTTGATACCTTTGTTATAAAATGTTTGTCTTTTAACCTATGTACTGTCTGGATGGATTGTGTGTGATGTAGAAATGGAAATAAAGACTTTATCTATCTACCTATCTTCCTAAATTTAATCGGGAAATATGTGACTATTTTTAAGAAATACGTAACAAACATTGATCTCAATATTCCTTATAGATTTGAAACTTTTAATTCGCGTTTAACACTAGATTTACCAGACCTGTCATTTAGACTGGTCGTGCAATTTCAATTCAAAATTCCTACCATATTACACATATTTTTTTTTCAGAAATGATGTTATGACTTTTGTAGCTATAATTAGAGAGTACGTTTTATAAACTTAATGTTATTTTATATACATTAGTAACAAATATAATTTTTGTTGTTGACATCTACTCAAATCGCTGGTATATCTAGTGTTAAACTATGTCCGTAAGCATTTAATGTCATCGTCACAATCAAATGCCTTAAAACATGACAGAAACACACGTGGAGTGGTCAGAGTGTTCACGAGCATCTCTATGCTTCATCGTGCAAGTCAAGCCGGTTGTAAAACAACCATTTCCACCCACCAACCCGCCAGTCACCCGCCATGGGCCATCGTGGTAGGGTTATGACACCAAAACGTACCTAGCAGCAGGAACTTGTAGATGAAGTCTTCCTGTGAAAGTTATTCCATCCAAAATAATCTGTTACATAGCATCTTTTAAACTTACGCACGATTACGCGATACTTATGCGGTCTAGAAGTTTTCGGTTAATTCTGAGGATGACTTTATTGTAAGTGTTTAAATAGCACGCTTTTTAAAATTAAGTTAGTTGAATCGCCTCTGTGTAGGGCTTATAGAGAGTACACTGAACAAATGGAACACACTCTGTGTAACTGTGATGCTCTTTCTAGGAAAAGAATGGGTCTCTGGACTGGGTTATCCCAGTCCTGAAGACATAAGGCTGCTGACTCTATGGTGCTTAGTAAGTAAATCTTGGAGGTATACCAGGACAGCAGACACTAGGATAAGGGAAACACAAAATATCTCATTGTGTGGATGTGCTTCGTAAGTAAATCCTGGCCCTTTGCTAAGATAAGATAAGAGTATATTTAGTTACTTACCTTTTAAAAAAATTTATACAATGGTTACAGTTCTGAACATGTCGATGTCTCTTAATACAATTATATTTATACTTGTTTTCGTCAACTGGCTTCGATTCTAGAATTCATTTAAAACTCTCAAGATATTCGGCATTTCGGAATAATCTCCCTAATAAGTCTTGTTTAGAGAATAAACACGAAACTGATTTCGTATTGCGCGCAATGAATTATTTGTGTCTGATATTTATTGGTAGAATTTTATTTTACAATCGTACTTTGCCTTCTTTTTACAAATTACTTGGAATGGGACAACCACTGATTGATTAATTTATTTTCATTATCTAATTTGGTAGAAACTCCGGCCATTTAGTGAAAAAATTACGCAGTATGAATTTCATGTACGAAATTCAAAATGGCTGCCGCCCACCTGTTGGCGCGGACGCCTATTGGTGGTTCCAAGCCGCGCCCTTGTGGTGCATAGGTAGATACTTGAATCTCCCCAAAGGAGATGAAATTGAAAATTTATACGTAGGTATATATGGCATGAGTCATCTACCAAAAATAATTTGTTGGTCGAGTGGGGAAGGAATTTATTAAACTTGTATTTTTAGTCTAAGTTATTTGTACTAGGCATTTTAACTTGCATTTTGAACTTCACTATGAAACCCATTACTGTATTATTTTGTTGTAATAATCATTATTAATAATTAAAACTAAATACAGTATTACCAGATAATGGTCACCTGAATGTTTTTCAGTTATATCTCAGTAAGCTCCGCTCATATGAGTTATAAATAAAGATGAATTCATATTAAAATAATGACATTATAAATAAACAACATGGACTCGTTAGTAACTATCTATATATTGTAATTTTAGAATAATTAGAAAATAGATTAACAATTCTTTTTTATAATTAAACGATGCAGAAGTATAATAGGAATGATTTTAGAGGATTCCATCTTGATTTGACTTTTAACACTAGATTTACCAGACCAGTCATTTAGACTGGTCGTGCAATTTCAATTCAAAATTCCTACTATATTACACATATTTTTTTCAGAAATGATGTTATGACTTTTGTAGCTATAATTAGAGAGTACGTTTTATAAACTTAATGTTATTTTATATACATTAGTAACAAATATAATTTTTGTTGTTGACATATATTCAAATCGCTGGTATATCTAGTGTTAAAATCATGTATCCATTTTAATACTAGTTTGCATTATGGATTATTAACTAATACAGTATTTCAATTATGAGTTATGTTTGAATGCAGCCACTAATAACTGTTCACGGCGTTTGTTTTAGAAGTAGCCTGTCGTGATCTTCCTCGATTGAACGTAATACAAGACCCCTCAAAGCCCGCTCCACCACAGAAGTCAAGCAATCTACTCAGCGAAGTGAGCATGGCCGCCGAAGGGATAACTTAATCAAGGAAAGTGGTGCTTAGTTATGACGACTATTACTTATGCAACTTAACTCGACAGTCGAAGGGTGGTAATCTCAATTGAGATGAATTGACTTTCGAGATGAGAGCAGTGTACTGAAAAGTATACCACAGACATTAAGTAATAATGAAAATGCAGGATTTTGTGTTAATTCAACTCTCGGACATATACGTGAGCGTATATTTTTGAATGACAGAAAAAAAAGTATATTTGAAAAAAAAATACAAATATGGAATTATACAAAAACTAGCCAGGAATATCATTTAAATGTAATTTTATAAAGGATTTATATAACATTTTTGGCTTCCTGATGATTCTTTGGAAAAATAATGTGTTTCTCTAATTGGCTTGTGTCTTGGTTATTGTATTATATTCTGTGTGTGTAGAAAATTGCTGTTGAAACAGTGTTAAGATAAATAAATAAATAAATAAATAAATAAACATTTTCATTGTAAATATTCTCAACTTTATTATTATTAATATAGTCATTAAAATAGTCAGTAGTATTATTAGTAATTAAAATAGTGTTTTCATTAATTATGAAATTTATATTTGTACGCCGATCTTGAGTTATTTATACATTTGAAGATATTTGTTACCAATAAATTATTTGATCTTTATCTAGTGAAAAAATAAAACTGAATCAATGGTTCGCTTGAACACAAGCTAAGGCTGTAAACAAGTCCGTCCCTCCACACAAAAGCACATAAATCACCGGAACTCCCGCGCCATTTTGAGTCTTCCCCAAATCTAACGGAGGTTATAAAAACACGAGATATACTTTATGCATTAGAATTCGGTAGATAAATTACAATTCTATTGCTTTCTATTTCAAGCTTTGGGCTGAGATTTGTGTGCAGATATATTCGATGTCAAATTTTGTTCTTTTAGATTATGATGCGTAACGACACTAAGAAATAATTTACTTACGAATTTATTGTTCAAAATACACCAATTAAAACTATTGAAAGCATTCCCACTAGAAATCAATATATTAATATAATAATTATTACATTACTATACTACTATATATATATCAGTAACCACTAGATAAGGTAAGATAAGATTAGATAAATTTTATTGTGATTCTGTGTACAATAAATAGATCTTACAGTCACATGCATAAGTCACAACAGATTGCCATTATCGCCACTATAAATAAACTACAGCGTAGCTACCAACTTACTATCTATTACTAAAAACTATAAATTGTAACTGCAATTGCACATTATAAAGAACGCGATAGAAAATATTCTAAAACAAAAAATGTTAATTCTTTACACATATATAAAAGTACCCATAAAATACATTTAAAATATTGACTAGGAAAAGGTCATTAATACATGAGGCTCACCATTTGTTTATTAAAACAAATGGTGTGATTTTACTTTGATAGATAGTCTTAGTAATGAACATTAAACATTAAACTAAAATATCAAAATACTAAAATTTATATTTCAAATATTAAATGTATTTTACGTGCATACAATATAAAATAATAAATGTATACAAATTAATAGTAAAAAATAATAAATAATAATGTAAACTGAGAGAAAATGTTTTTGCAATATTTTTCAGAAAACAAGCAGCATGTGTCGATGAGAATTCTACATGTGATAGGGAAAGATCTGTACTGATGAGAAGAAGAGATGGAGTTTTGAGGAGAGAGGGTTAGGTTTAGATTTAGGGGTTCTCACGAGGAACAAGATACTTAAAGCGTACACACAGAGGTGCCAGATTCGAATCCAGGTAGGGGCAGATATTTGAAGGATGATTACGAATATTAACTGACGAGTCAAGGGTGTTTTTATTTTTATTAAGTTTTCATTACTTTATTGTGCACACTGTTTTTAACCAAAATAAATAGAAAAAAAGAATATCTGATATTTATAAACATAATACTATGTATATTTTTCCGTTATATACTATCATAACAAAAGCTTTTAATAACGCTTACTTTGGGCTAATGCTTTTTTATGTAAGTGTGAGAATAATTTTGTTATCTTATATATTTTAATTTCTCAGCATACAGCTGGTTTGAACGACACAAATTATTATTAATAAATTACATTTTATACAACATAAAAATAATTTCCGTAGCGGTACCAAGATACCGTAGCACTACCGGGGACCGTAGCGCGTAGCACTACAAGGGACCGTAGCGCGTAGCAACTAAATAAGTATTTATACGTTCCGAGATAAGAAAGGGAAAATCTCCACAGCTGCATTTTATATTTCACTGTTCGATTCTGATGCAATCAGATATTGCATCGCATACCCGTAGCGTCCCCAGCATTAATATAATCGCAAATCGTAACATTGCAAAACTACAGACAAATAATATTGATAAGATCTTGATTGATGGGATCTCCAAATGTTGCTCTTGTAGGCGGCAACGAATTTTGGCTCGCATTGTGTTCGTATGGAGATTTTAGACAAAAACTTAACAATAATTGTAACATTAGAAAAAATCTATTAGAAAATTTTAATAATATAAATACGTAAGCTAATTTTAACTAGAAAAAGACAGACCACTGAGTGGTTTCAAAGAAATGTAGCCTTATTTCAGAGAACTTGTGAAAATATGCCTGTAATATGAAGTCAAGGTGTATGTAATGGATTAAATTTCAACTAAATTAACGTTTCTAAAAGTCATACTATTCCTTTCTGACTGATGTAGAATGAAAGAGGCAGACAACTAATAATAATTATTTAAATATACAACATGTATATTGTATTTATAGGGTAACGATGTCTTCTATTATTATAAAGAACAATATGTCTATTGGAGTAAGTAGAGTTGCAATAAACGGAGGATTGATTGTGGGAAAATCATGTCGGTTGGACAGATTACGAATTGCCAGGTGAAATATAACTATAAGACGTGTCATGTCTTTTGTCGCAAACCATATACTCAAGTTAGCGAGCTTTTGTAGACTTTGACAAGCCCACCATTAAAGAATAACGCTCGACATAAATAATCAACTGACAAATTTCTAATTTTTCTTTCGCTAAGCACACTTTTTGACAGTCATTGTCTTTAAAACCGCCTCGTATCGTAGACATTTACAATTAATCTGTATAACAAATGCCTATTATGTTTGACAATAACAAATTGTTACTAGGTTATATTTTTATGTCTATTTTAATGGCGTACTTTATGAGACTTATGCTCACCCCACGAGAAATAGAAACAGTTAACAATTAGTTGTTTTATTGTGAATGATAATGAAGAAATCCGCGGGACTATCACAATATAGTCTTAATGGTTATTCTCTTTAACGATTTGGCTCTTAATAATATTGTAAAAAATTTAAAGGGAAAGATAAGGAGTTCTATTGCTATAATCGCGTTAGATGCTAACTTATATTAGAGGTTTAAATATGACATTGTTAAGCAGTGAAAAATCCAAACAATATTTTCAACGTTAAAATATATTTATTTATTTATAATATTTTTATATCTTATTGGATATATTAGCTGAAGATGCTGCAACAACACTAAACCAAAACGTAATTGATCAAAGACTATGAAATATAATTTAAATATATTTTTTTGGTCATTTATGCCTTTGGAATAGAACTCTGGGGACTTGACATATTTGACTGCTTCCTGGGAAGAAAATTATTTTTGTCTACGCGGCAACATTATCCTGCGCGCACAGTGCATAAAGCTGTTTTCTGTTTGCGCGCGTTTTTCAATTCTCTGCTGTTAAATATTTTCACATCTCTACACACGTATTTTTTCCATACAAAATGTATATTTAATTTACGAATAAATTAGTAAACTTGAAGATTGCATTAATACTATTCATTTGAGCTGATCAAGAACTTCATTTTTCCAAGTTTCCTCTTACCTATTTTTTATGCAGAAAATTGTTCAAATGGTGGAAAAAAATGTAGTAAATGCAACGGAAGGCAACGGAGGATGACGGGTGACTTCAGGTCAGGTTCAGGTGAGTGCAGGTCCTGGTATATTAAACCGTTCTCGAGCATTGTTAGGTCTTGCATTATCATGGAGCAATAATGGTGAAGATAAGTGAGTTAGGTCTTTTTGTTATTTCGCTGCGGGTTATGTAATCATTGTTCAAAGTTCTGCATAGTAGATTTTAGCTGTTATTGCTTGAGTATATCTGAGGAAGTATTTAAGCTTTCCTATGGGGCATTGTCTAAAGGTTCATTTGCGAATATTGTAGGTAATAGATCTTTCGTCTCACGTCACAATTTCTGTATCTGTATCTCTTCGCGGTTAATTTACCTCAATAGCTGGTCTTCCTAGTGCTTCATTCTTAAAGTAGGGAAGCGGTTTAACCACAAACATGAAGTGCGCTCATTAGCCGTATCCTCTCCGAACATAGCACATTGATATTGCGAGCTGTTTCTGCTGAATTAGTTCCACTCGTATTAATATCATTATTATATATAATGTATAACGTAGAGATGGACGTTAAAAATCTACGTGTAAAATAATCGATGGTAATTTTTTTCACATTGCATACTTTTTCTTAAAAGTGTTTTCGAACTATCGTTATTTTAAGATTTCTGTAAACTATGGCAGAAAATATAATAATTAAATGAGAGAATAGTTGTGGCATTAAAATCGCCCAAGGTGTATCTTCCATACAAATTTTAGTATTAAAATCAACTTACATTTAGATAAAAATTAACGATAGCGTTGAATTCGCCCACCGCAATTGGCGTTCGCAGCCTGACCCCAAACTAACCGCACCCTCCGGGGGTGAGCATTTGTTATTTTAACCATCAACACAGTTATAATTGCCGGCACGAGGCGCTTTATTGTTTCAACTGAGTAGTGAACATGACTCGCGTTACTGGAATTTTAAGGGCCCCATAGGAAACGAGGCAATTTGTAACATCTTTTTAATATCGAGACATATCTAACATTAAATTTAAGGCAATCCTTTGATAACAGAGGAAAAATACCCAAGATTTTGCCGAATAAAATTTAAGCTATTATAGTGTACGAAACTTTATTTATTTATGTAATTATTTATGTACACACAAATATAATTAAAAAGGACACAACAGAATAACAGCGAATTGTACAAAGGTACTGCTTATTTCTATAAGAAATCTCTTGCAAGTATTATAAATATATTATGTTAAGAAAGCCTATAAAAAAGCCTAAAAGAAAGCTTATATAAGCTTAGCTTAGCTTATTAGAAAGCTTATATATATATAAGCTACAACGTTCTAATAACATAACATATATTTATTTATTTGATGGTTTTTTAAAGTGTATTTAGTAAAAATTTACCATATCATGATGATTTTTAGGATTTCCTCAATGTACGTTGCATAGACAATACAGACTCTATTCCGTGAATACCTTGTTGAGTGCGTACAGTAAATCATCGAATGCCTTGTTGACAGCTAAATATAACATATTAAGGTTTACATACAACGATAATAATGACATTACAAGAAGGTTCATTATTATTTCTTATCGCCTAGCGGAGTCCGAATAACTTGTCGTAGATGTAGAATGAAATTTGAATTTTGAATATATCATCGGCGAAGAGTTTCACAATTCGCTCCACTCTCATACTGTACTTTTAAACAAAAATTTAGCTGTCAACAAGGCATTCACGGAATAGAGTCTCCTCCTTGACACGGCTCACCTGAGCCGAGGTCCGAGCCTTTAGAGGCGCCCTCAGGTTTGTCGCTCCCTCATGGCTTGAGCGCCCTGGAGAATCTAAGAGACAGCGGGACACCTCCCCCGGAGGTGATGCCTGTCGATTAGAACTCCTCCAGAGGCGAACCGCCCCTTAAGGCTTGAGGACTCTCCAAGGTTCTCGCCTCCTTAAAACCCCGGTAATGCTGTAAAGGCCATCGGCGGCCAACAGTAATAGTCATTCCAAAAAAAAAAAGGAATAGAGTCTGTATTGTAAATTTTTACTAGATACACTTAAAAAAACCATCAAATAATACTCTCAAATAACTACAGAACCCACAATGCCTTCGTTTCGTTCTCGCAAACTTTTTGTACACTATTCTGGGAGATAATGTGCTCTGCGCTCTGTAGAAATGATTGATCGCCTTTGCCTGTCCTTTCGTTAGAGACTTATGTAACTTTACTTTGGGCGAGCTAAGTGATATTTTCGCTAAAATTAAGAGCTTGATTCAAGTGTAGATTCTAATAAACTAAATACTTTACTATTTGTACGACGATGCTTTGAAAGTTCCAATAATTTAGTAACATGATTAACGGGCAAATTTTAAAATTGTTCTTTGAAACAAACTTATGCCACAAAATTATTTCATTATTTTTAACGGACAAATTGTCTTTAGATATTCCTAAGGTTAAGTCCTGAAGCTAATAAAGATTTCGAGCAGTTCTCCTTGAGATATCAAATAAAGAATCTGATACCTGACAATTAAGTAGCCAATCAAATAAAACCTTAATAATTATATAGTATATATATCATATGCCCATAAAAGTACACTGCTGGACATACGACACCTAGTTCAATCCTTTAGTTATTAGAAAAATACGTTTCTTCTCGCAAGCTCGATCGCATGTCCAAAAATTTGAACAGATTTTGATAATTCTTTTTGTGTTCCACTGTGTATTCTAGCAGTTGCTGGGTGCTTTAATGTCCTCTCGATCTGAAGAAGATCTTTGAGGGAATATTGATGAAGTTCTTTTGAGAACTGAACTCATTTGCAATCAACAATAAAGCTATTTTACATGACGAGTGCGATAGTATAAAAGATACAGCTAAATCGACCGGTCACCCATCTAAGTTTGACCACAGAAACTTTATTAATTAAAACTAGTCTTCATAATACCGAAAAGGCCAAAATAATTCAATTTAAATACTTATCTAACTTTAAATAAATTAGATAAAATAAACTAAAATAATCTAACCGTAACTTAATTTTGTGAAACAGGATATGTACATTACAACAGTACAGCGATGTCTCTAATTGGGCCTGGTTGTTCGAGCCAAAGGTACTGGTGCTAGGTTTCTTTTAAAAAATAGGTTTAATGTGATTCACAATTTCTTTAATTAACTATTAACAAAATCACGTTCACACATTACTGAGGCGACGCGTTTATTAAAAAAGGTAAGGAATGAAAGTTCGTTGTCAGTCGTTCTTGCTGTGTGGCACATACTTCCTGCACGTGTGGGTGTGGTGACGCGCACAGATGCAAGGCGTCATCACTGGTCTTGGACCCTGTGGTACTTGGACCCTGTGGTATTGTTGGTCACAATGTCTCAACCCCAAATGGCGCAACTATAAAACTAAACAAAATTAAAACTAATTTTATACTTAGTCAGAGTTAAGACATTTTTAGAAACAATACAATTTGAAGATCTCCTAAAAATAGTTAATTAGCTAAGTATTGAAACTTTATTTTTTTTCTTTTCAGTGTTTTGAAGTTAGTTTTGAACCATCTTTATATAAACCTAACGTTTCTCCATAAACCCTCGGAACGCAATAAGTAACCTGACAGTAACAAACCTACCGGAATTTGTATAAGTGCTAAACCCTCATCAATTAATTTTATACTTACAAAATTAAGTAATCCGACTCAGAATCCATGCGAGCGATAATAGCTTACTCATTTAGGGATGTCGCTCTTAGATGGGCTGATCGATTGTATTACTTGGTATTGCTATTGAAAAATAAATCTCATACGTTAGTCCGTACAACTTAAACTTAATAATCATTTTCCTTCTGCCGTGGACATAGTGATAACAATACGATGGTAGTATAGTAATAACCTTGTAGTTGTTTTCCCATTTTTAATCCAGGATTTTCCGCAAACAACCAGTCTCCACACGCCCCACTGATCCCGCCCATGTCGGGCGAAGCGCCGGATGTGACGTCGCACTCGGAAACTGCGTACCGGAAGCAGCACGTTCTGTCTGCTCACTGTTTTTTTATTGAGATGTGCATCTTAATGCGTTTCTCATAAATCTGTGCAGAAATAAATAAGTAATTGAAAAACTATACTGAAGTTTTTTTAATATGCGAAAAAATACGACGAAAGGAAATCAATGGAAAACAGAGTAATCCTTGGACAAGTAATAATTGATATTACAGTTCGAACGATTGCTGAGAGCAGTTTAAAATGTTTTGGTGAGACCATTTAATATTTAATCCAGATTATTTTTGAATTTAATTCGTGTATTAATAGTATTTATTTCTATTATTTCACTTTATGTCTATTAAATACAACTAAATAAAATTTGTACGCCCTGTGAGGGAGGATATGTTGAAATTTATATTTAAATGTACCATATATGTAAACTTACAAGTGTTTCATGCAAATAAATATAAAATATATAGTATTTGTATGTAATATCATTTAACTTCCCTTGAATTCTTTATTTTTAATCCAGTCCATCCTAAGGTAAGGCTAACCTGGAAGAGATCGCTTTTAACGACAAGGTCGCCCTTTATACAAAACTAGTTAAATGTATTTGTTTTTTTATACTCTAGTTATTACTTTTTTGAATTAGCTGATGTACAATGGAGATATATTCTATTCTATTCTATAAATGGATTTGGTGCGGAGTAATTTGGAGTACTCAAGTGTCGTTTGGAATCCTAACTATGGTGTTCACATAAAAAGAATAGAATGTGTCTAGAAGCGATTTTTGTGGCATTTGTCTTACGGGAGTAACATGGCTAATAAATTGCCCAATTACTGCGATAGGCTACGATATTTTGGTTTAAAATCTTTGGAGAATCGTAGACGTATGTTGGATTTGGTATTTTTGTATAAGTTGGTCAATGGCATTTTCGATGCTCCTGACCTGCTCTTCAATATCAAAATACGCACTCCTTTGCGTCTTCCCAGAATTTCTGCCTATGTACCTTTTGTGGAAGAATATTCTCGCTCGCGTCACGGCCGTTATTCGCCACTAAATAGATCGATGATTGCTTACAAAAATTTATACAAACATTCCCGTAGTTCAGCTGAGTCTCTTGTCTCTGACACCTGTTCATTTGGTGTCGACATATTTTCAGATTCCTTACCTAAATTCAAAAAGAACTTCATGTTGTCGTTCAACTAATTATATTTTATATATCAACTAATTATAGTTTAATGTAAATTAAATAAGTATTCACTTTATTTTTAATTGTAATTTTGTTAGAGTTATCACAAAATATTATGGAAAGCTATGGTGTAACTCCTGTAATTAAGATAGCATTTAGTTCATATTAATTGTATTTTTTTTGTGCATGTTGGAGTGTTGATCTTGTTGGAGTTAGTAAATAAATAAATAAATATAAATATATTTATCTTAAGCAGTGAAATAGTTATTTTGTCATTTTTCCTTTTTAATTAAAGACTTCCTTTGTATATTATATGCAGGAGGACTATAAGCACTAGTGCAGAAAAGAATATCTTTCCTCACGCTAAACATGTGGGAAAGTCTTAAGCACTGTATGTTTCTGATAACAACTTAGCGCCAACTCTAAAATATAATTTTATATTGGATAAATTCGAATTTGAATAGTTTTTGCCATTTTAGTGTTTTTTAAATTTTATTTAAATTTTTTTTTCACAATGTTGAGTAGTTTCTAAGGACAAAGTTAAATTGGTGACTGGCCTGTCTGTTTGTCGTTAAATAAAATCCAGGGATTGCTTTTGAAACAAAGTATTTTTAAGAGAAAGAAATGTAAGTAACGTAACGTAACGTAACGTAACGTTTAAGTATTATAAACAAAGTATTAATATTAAGTTATTATATTTGTGTATTTATGAAATAACAAAATTTGTCAAATACGCTATTGTGAACCATATTGTAAAATATTTAAAGTGCTTATGTCCTTACATAATTTGGCGAAGTTATACATGCGTGTAGGATGGAAGAGGAAGCTGTAGACGTATGTAAATGAGTGCCCAATGATCCGCAGCGAGAGGAGGGGAGTGATTTACGAGCGGAGGCACAATCGTACGGCTTAATGCTCTACAATCACTATACATTGTTGGGAGTTCTTATTTTCGGATATGACCATTACGTTTTCTTTTTTTACAGGGCAGTTCTTGTATATCTCTTGGTCACAGCCGATAAGGATAAGGCCAACCAAAGAGGCTGTATTATCTCAAACTGCCCGTAAAAGACGCGGAATCCATATAAAATACAACACTGGTACATATTGGTTCAAATAATCAATCAATATGCAAGAGTGGTCATTACTTTACAAAAACTCTTATTTATAATCGTCCAATTCAATTCAATTCTTTATTTTGCGTTCCATAGTTACATAATATGAATCTTAAGACTATTATTGACACTATGGACACAACAACATTTTAGGATATACAGGAGAAAGGTAGATTACAAAAGGTGGGTTTAAGTTAAATGTTTAAATTTGTATAATGGGCCAATTCAAAATGCTAATTATCTAGGGATTGTTTGGAATTGTAAGTCAGTGTGTTTTTAAATGTAAGAAATAGATTTTATAGAATTTTTGATTTACAATTGTAGAAATGTGCCCCAAAGTGACAACGCCATCTATTGATTAAATGTCAAACCTTGTTTCATTATGAAATTGACCAGCCCGAACACGACAATGCGGTTTTCATTATTTTTTTGGCGGCAGATTTAGGTAAGACACGTGGATTTAGAAAAAAGATCTATCACCAACCATACCAAATCCATTTGAAGTCTCTTTCGTATGTTCCTATTTAAGATAGTCAACAATATGTTTGACTCCATATGTTTTGTATATTAGATACTTAACCTATGTGTACTCAGGGGCATGCCAAGACTATAAGACGTACGCTCCAGTCTTGAAAGAGAAGCACTGGCTTACAAATACAACAATAAATAACAATACTGTTCACAATGATTGCATTGTTCAGAGTAATGGAGACGTTCTGATAGTGATAGATAGGATTTCGATATTATTTACAGTAATAATTTGTTGTTTTAAACACAATTTATCATATAAAGCTTATTACACGCAGCAGCCACTAAACATATAGTTAGTTGATTATGTGTTAAATGTATTGATGTTACATAATTAATAATTCAAGGTCCGTTGTTTTCATTTGTAATGATACAGTGTTGGTATGAACTGATCAGATTTTTATTACTTTGCACGTAGTTTGCGTCTGTCATTGAGTCGACATTTAGGCTTCATGGTATATATAATGAAACATATAAATCTTTCTTGGTGTCCCCTTTTGAATAGATAAGTAAAGCTGAAGTTTGTTTGGTTAACCGCGCTAACACCTGGAACATCTGGAACCTCTGGAACCTCTGGAGCCCCTGGAACTTTTTTGTTTTTTGTTGTGAATAGTCCATTTATCGGAAAGGTTGTCACATTTGTGCCAGACCCAACTCCGAGCACGGACTGAAGGTAGTGGAAAAATAAAATAACCTATAGCTGTAGGTACAGTTAAGTTTTAAAGTTAGTTTATATAATTATAGTAGATTTAAATTAACAGCCAGAAGATATCATCGGGTCCGAAGCCCCCACAGCTAAATCAGTAAACGTAAGTGGGGTGTTAATTCATATTTATGTAACTTTTCATGCGATTACCGTCTCCCAGCATACTAGTTAACGAGCCGGGCGTTGCTCACTTCGCAAATGGCATGGAGAGGGTCTGGAATTAAGACTAATGGTGGCTCTATGGTAATGAATTGAGAGTGAAGTCTGTAATTTTATTGAAAAACTCCCAAAGATAATAAATATTTCGTAAATTTAAAAAGATGTTCTACAAATATTAATCTTTAGCATCATTAATAGAATTTACAACGGGTTTTGTATATTTTATATAAAGATGAAACCTACATATGTTAACATAGTTGTTATGTATATAGTGATACCTCGGCTAATTGTCTATGTTTAATTTTATATTTTTTTCTGTTGCAATTCATCGTTTCATAGTTACATAATATGAATCTTAAGACTATTAATGACACTATGGACCCTGTCGGGCACAACAAAATTTTAGGATATACAGGAGAAAGGTAGATTTCAAAAGGTAGGTTTAAGTTAAGTGTTTAAATTTGTATAATGGTCCAATTCAAATATATGCATTCAAAATGCTAATTATCTAGGGATTGTTTGCAATTTTTTACAATCAAATAATGACTTTTTAATTTTGTCAAATAATTAATTTTTCTGTTACAATTGTGGATCGGAATTAAACCTGTTAAATAAAGTTGTGTGGTTAATTTTCCTAACCCGAGATCCATAAAATAGTTATATAAATACTAAGTTTAATTAAAATGTCGTTGTTGAACAATTTAGAATTTTCCAATTTATTTTTTAGTTTTACTTACCGATTTATTTTACAATACATATAATATTTTTGATAGCACCTTCGGTATTGTAGGCAGTTATAAGGTTCGGGAATAGTTGGATGATAGAATGCGAGGACCAATTGATTTTTACTGATGGTCAAAAACACTATTTCATGTTAAACATTAATGTATTTTTATTAGTTATAATCTTTTAAATCACATAGCTTTATTATTTACTATGATTTGAACACATGGACACCTCTACTGCTTATGATCATGTCAACCGAAAGACGTCCACAGCTGAACAAAGGCCTCTGTCTTTGTTCCAACCAAAGATCTCCAAGCTGATCAATCCTGCGCCACCTGCATACACCTTTACCAGATCGTCGGTCCACCTTGTGGGAGTCCTACCAACGCTGCGTCTCCCGGTAAGCGGCCGCCACTCGGGGACCTTCAATTCAAACTATACGTAAGAACAATTTGCTAGATCTCCTCTGTAGTATTACAGTATTTGTATACAATCACCATTGAATTCGAAGTCTGTACTTCATATGATAGTAAACATTGTCATAATCAATTAAATCCCTTTCAAAGTTGACGCAAATAGAGTGAGTGTTTGTCTGTTTGTATTTGAATTAGTCGCGGATATTGTTACTTTGTTTGTATCCACTATCGAGGTTCACAGGCATAGCTTGTATACAGTATTACTACGGGTACTCGATCGAAAAATAATGAAAAGAAGACGAAGAGAGTTATCTTTGAGAATATAATTAATAATTATTTTTGAGTACTCGAGGAACCTGAACATCATTAGGGTCGACGCTTGTTTGAGGTAGTCTCTAGTAGAATTTGGCCAGCAAAACATGATACTGACCATAGAATAGGATATTTACAAATTAATTATTCATAGATTCGCAACAATAGATTCAAGAATTAAATGTATTATGAAGCTCAGTAATGGTAAATTAAATTGTTATGTTTATGGTCAATATAGTATTTCGTTGGACAGACTAGTCTGGGGGACAGTGACAGCTTTCGTGAGGAAATTCTCGCTCGTTTGCTAAATTTATGAAATTAAGATCTGAAATTAAAGTGTATTTATTATTTATAAATACACAAATAGTCAGGTTATCTTCCTTCAACATAGTCGCGACTTCTCGAGGGAGTTAAAGATATCTAATTAGAGATATACGATCCCGAAAATGACTCCGCGACTAATTAATGACCAATAAAATTAGATCTGGACTTTGGCCGGGACGATGACCCTCATTGTCAGATCGCAATAAAGATCTTCGGCGTATCGAGATGTGCAGATGTGCTGGCCGATACAAGGAATGCACTGTGGGGTAGATTGATACAGGGGGACAAGCAAGTTGTTTTTTAAAAGAAATCAATGGATAATAAACCCTACGTTCCAATACAAGCAAGAACTTAATAAATTTGGTATTGTGTTTTGAGTATTTAACCTGTCTGAATAATTTAAAAAATATACCGTGACTTTTCACTTTAAAAATAATAATCTGAAATATCTGGAGGGTGTGTATACTAAGATCAACTTTAACTGAAATTCTCTTCACGACCATCTGAAGATATTAGGACTCCACCAACCCATGGTCCTGCCTACCGTGCGGCATACGGACCGAATCACGGGAGAGCGCGAGGGTACTTGCATAGGGCTCTTTCCCTTTTATATTGGGACTAGGTGACGGTCTAATGATTGCGAGGCTCTTGCTCTAGGAGTGTCCTCCCTTTGTCGTCCTGATCCTCGGCCGTCTGGCCGGTCCGATGGGATATTCTTCTATCCCTCGAGTCGTTGAGGGTTTGGGAAGATAACACTGATTTTCTATAGTAGGTATTTATTGTATTATCAATTAAAATAAAAAGATATTGATCCAGCTTATTTCAAAGTAATTATATTTTATATATCAACTAATTATAGTTTCATGTAAATTAAATTAGTGTTCACTTTATTTTTAATTGTAATTTTGTTAGAGTTATCACAAATTATTATGGAAAGCTATGGTGTAACTCCTGTAATTAAGATTGCATTTAGTTCATATTAATTGTAATTTTTTTTGTGCATGTTGGAGTGGTGATCTTGTTGGAGTTAGTAAATAAATAAATAAAATAAATAAATAAAGGCAAATTATGTCAGGTAAAGATTATCACGTTCACGATTCACGATAACAAAGGAAATCTAAGCCTGCCCTTAATTGCAGTCGACATGACCTTTATCTTGTTTTATATTCTGTGTTAATGAGCTATTATTAATTAATGCGCAATATAATTACTTTAGTAATTTTAGGGTAATTTATTAATTAGTATTTTGATACAAGACTATCCACCTCCCGTTTTAATAAATTAAGAACGTATGTTCTGGGTGTGTGGCGTAAGTTGCACCATCGTACAGTACCGTAGCATTAAGCCATCTTCCCTCGCAGTCAGCATTCAGGATGCTTAAGCAAAAGTTTGTGGTCACACCTGGTACTACTGGTTTTTTAGTGGTTTTAGAAAAATTCGTCCAATACAGAAGAGCATTACGCGTACAGCCAAATCTGGCATTTTCTATTGATTTTTGATGTGAAACATCTATGGCCGCACGTAAAACCGATTTCTGGCGTGGCGACGCACGCTATATGATGGTTTATATATACAGTATATATGCAGTAGTGTGTACGATGTGTGTGTGTGGTGTGTGTATTTATTTGATTTTTTTTTATTTGATTTAATGAAAATAAATGTTTATTCAATAAATAGTCATCATTATCTGGAAAAAAAATCGTAATATTTTATTTTATCATTATGACATATTTAGTTACTATCACAATCTGTTCTTCTCTGCATATTACTTTTACAAAATAATGTTGATGTTTCACATCTGCCAGGAGTCCCGTGACGGCTCACATTATTTTTATATGTCTACTCACTTTATAATGATAGAAACTTATATTCGCGTGTGGGGAGCTGGGATTAGGTCGAAAAGCTCATCAGGCACACTCCATGGTGCAGCCAATTAATGGGCGCTATGTGAATTAACCCTTAATAACCTAGAGTTTCAATTTTGATACCAATCTTTTAAACCGAATGCTCACATTACTATTACTTTTTTTTATTTCTTAATGCCTGAAGTATCAAAATTGATACCTGTTTTTTTCTGAATAAATATTGTGACTTTTTTAGCTATTTTTCCCTTCATCTAGACCCTCAAGCAAACACAGTAATATATAAAAAAAAACGTAAATCAGGCTACTAAGGGTTAACGCAAGTACTGAAGCTTAATTATTTGAATATTGCAAATATCCAGACAGTAAATAATCGCGTGTATGACAAGCATGGTTGTAACGGAGAAGTATCTCAGATCTGCGATGGAGCAGATATATCTACGGACCCCTCGACCCGTTCTAACTCCTGCACCTGTACGCATCACTACCTACATTGATACTTGATCGAATCGTAAAAATGAAACTGCTACCCTAAATTGAATTTGCAACAGTCTGCAACGTAATGAGTCAAAGTAATCGCCACTTTTATACGTCAGATCAAATTATTTCTACCACCCAACACATAAAGTTCAATTTGAACCAGAACTAAGATAAAGATACCAATAAATTTGAATGTCAGCATGACAATTTTGTGAGGTATCTTAGTGTCTCTGATATGAAACGACGCGTGTACACATCAGATTTGTTCTCGGCGGTATTATGGTAATTTTAATCGTTAAATGCGATACGGTAGCGTTCGCTGTATTGCCAATAGTGTGTGACGACCCTGCCTTATTTCATTGGTTACTGTTCGTGCGAACAATAGATTAAAGTAGTATCAGATATAATATTAAAATATGGTATTTACAATCTATCGTAAAATAAAAGAAAATAGTAGTTAACAAGAAGAAAGAAACAAAAGACAATCGCCGATCTCGGCTTTATTCTAAAATGTCACACGCCGCTCTTCAATGCTTCAAGGAGGCGGCATGTCTCCTGCTACGAAGCCTTCTTGCTAGTTTTGCGCGTGAACAGTTACTATTTATGAGCAAATTTAGTCTCAGTACCTATTACTTTTGTATAAAGCACATATGTCATTACTTGATGGTGAGCATTGACACGAAGAAAGCTAGTTCAACATGGATGCATGCCTTCACTTTGCAACTCTTTTGGAGAAGCCCATGTTTAACAATATTCAAAAAACTGAGTCTTGTGATGGAGAATACTAAAAACGAAATTATTTTCAATTTAAACTGAACTTAAAATGTCAATACAGTTTATTTTGACTCGAATCTAAATGCAATGCAAGCTAAATCACATATTTTATCCCTCCTTTATTCTATTTTATTCCACCCAAATACCCTTTTCTACTTAAAAGATCGTTTGAAATTCCTTCACAATACTCATTCCCGAGTTTTGAGATCGTCGGAAAACTTAAGATTGGAAACACCATCACATTTCACTAAATTTTACAACAAATCCTTCTCGGTACAAGCTGTTTTACTGTGGAACTTTACCAGTCCACATAAGGCAAGCTCAGACACTGAACAGTTTTAAAAATGAATGTGTTTGAATACTATTTATTGGTTGATACTTGAATTGTACTGATACTACATCTTCTTAGAAGTCTATGATTATATGTATTTTAGTAGATATATATTTATATAATTATGTATTTATATATTTAATATTTGTATGTAATAACTTTTATCATGTATGTATTCGTTATACGTCGCCAACTTCGCTCAAGTACTTTATCTTTAATCCTGTCCGTCCTAAGGTTACCTGGAAGAGCGATAAGTCGCCCTTTGTACAAAATAAGTTAAAAGTTTTTTTGTTAATTTCGCTTCTTGAATTGGCTGATGTACGATAAAGATATATTCTTTTCTATTCTATTCTATTCTTAATCACTCTTCTGATGTGTTTGCGCATCTACAAAGTGAAATTTTCTGAACAAACTTTACCGAATTGTTTACAGAAAGATTCTATGGTCACATATTATTGATTTACCATATCAGTTCTCTGATTTTTTTGCTGACCAGCCAGTTTAATCGGTTAAAATAAAAACCTTTGCATAAAATCACACAGAATAATTCCTTTTTAATGAAACATACATAGATATTTGTTTAATTTTTTTTATCTAATAAGATACTATAATAAAAAGTAATAAGATCTAATAGGTTTTTGGTGTGGGACCCGTCAACAGTGTCATTATTTTCTGTCAAATTATGAATATTTATTTACAAAATTGTTGTATTTACTCAAACATTGTATATATTATTATTGGAAATGAAATCAGCATGCATAGTCTTAACTGTTCTAATCCTCGTAGCCATAATGGCCGTCTGTATCATGGTGAAGTTCGCTACAGAGATCACTTTGCAGGAAAAGAAAAGGGAATACTTAGCAGGAGACGGCGACGTCAACTTTGAGAATCCAATCGGAGTTATAATGTTGAATCAGTATTTTTCAAAATCCATGTCCGAAAGGTTCCCCTATGTGGTAGCTATTCAGAGGAACTCTTCAAATAAATGGACGTTTACTTGCTTCGGCAGTGTGGTGTTAGCGAATTGGATCATCACATCAGCTCACTGCAGACACAAAGGAGCTACTCACCAAGTCCTTATCTACCATGATTACGTCAGAAATTACTCGCACAAACACCCCATTCTTTTTTGGAGATTGCATGAAAAATTTAATCGGAACCATACATCGCTACGTTATGATATAGCAGCAGCTAAATTGAACTTAGACTCGCACCCGTACAGCTTAAAACCATCTACGTTCGACGAGCAGCTAGTCCATTCTTACTTAGAAGCCAGTATTTGGAAAACTGTGTCAACTATGGATAAAAAAATATTTTTAACGAACGATTTCGATGAATTTCATGTCACCATTGCAGCGAACACCAAATGTTTCGAAAGCTACGGCTTAGAGCTAGACGATAGTCTTATATGCGTAGATTTATCTGCCTACGATGACTGTTTTGTACACGAGTTTGGACCTTTGTACGCAGGTGATAAAATAGTCGGGGTTCTAGCTGTAAAGCCTCGAGATTGCGAAACGAAGCTGGCGGTATTTACTAACGTTTCATTCTATTCTAACTGGATACTGAAATCGACGCACACAAACTATTTAAAGAAGGGTATATCGTAGGTATGTATTGTGTTATCAATAAAAATATAAAATACATTTATACTGCTTTTCTTAAAGTCAAATTATGTCAGATAGATTATCACGATTCCCGCCAACAAAGGAAACCTAAATTTGCCTAATATTAGTTAACTTAACTTAAAGTAAAGAGGTTTCATGTAAAATATTTGCTGTTTTTAACCAACTTCGAATTAAAATTCTTGTGTTAATGTTATTTATGCGATTACTCCGTTAATTTTGAACTGATTTTGATAATGCATTCAACTAAGTATAACTACGCGATTGTTCCCAAATAAATTTCGTCTGGATCTGATGATCTTCGGAGTTACAGATAAGAACTCCAAACTATTGACATTACCTACTTGACATTTTACCCAATTGACATATTAGAATTTAAAAAAAACCATACAATATAATTATTTCTAATTATTTATTATTAATATTACTAACATCCAAACAATTGTAAATCAAAAATTCTATAAAATCTATTTCTTACACTGAAAACCTGAAAACACACTGACTTACAATTCCAAACAATCCCTAAATAATTAACATTTTGAATGCATATATTTGAATTGGACCATTATACAAATTTAAGCACTTAACTTAAACCTACCTTTTGTAATCTACCTTTCTCCTGTATAACCTAAAATTTTGTTGTGCCCGACAGGGTCCATAGTGTCATTAATAGTCTTAAGATTCATATTATGTAACTATGGAACGCAAAATAAAGAATTGAATTGAATTGGCAAGGCGATAGTAAAAAAGAATATATTACAACCAGTGACTCACAGACAAACGTTGACAATACTGGTTGAATTGACAATGCAATGGTCGTTCATCGTAACTTTGACCACTCGACTTGACTCAACAGCCGTCTGGTCATAGCTTACGGGTTCCAATTCCGGTAGAGGCATTTCTTTGTACGATGGGTACCAATATTTGTTAACGAGTTTAGGATTTTTTACGGTTTATTTAGTTTAAAGCTGATATTTACATCTTAACTTATCTTGATGTAGGGCCAGGATTATTCCCAGACCACGTTGACCCAATGGGATTTGATGCTTCCCTAATCCTAATGTCTGCTGTCCTGGAATACCTCCAAGATGTACTTACTAAGTATACCCGGAGTCAGCAACTTTATATCTTCAGGACTGGGATAGCCCAGTCCAAAGAGACCCATTCTTTACCTGGTAAGAGCATGACAGTTACATAGGATGTGTTCCATTTGTTCAGTGTACTCCCCACAGGCCCTACACAGAGACGATTCAACCAGTTTCATTTTAAATAGCATGTTATTTTTGATTTTTACATACATGTTACTATTTTTACTGGGCACAAGCCATCCCACATGAGAGAAACAGTTGAGGAGTTAATACCTCCACCACGGAGTTAATACTAACAATAGGCCCACTGCAGATTGGTGGTTGAAGACGGTTGCCGTAACAAACCACGATCAACAGCTTAACGTGCACCGAGGAACTCGATATGATATATTGATCGACCCATCTTGGGATGACCATGGAAAAGGTTGCTTTGTTTTCGTAATCGAAACAAGTGCGTTAAGACCACGTTAACGAGATCGAGCAAGGTATAGGCAAATTTTCATCACAACAATATAAATCTGAAAAACATAAAAAGGCAAACATAATTACATTAAAATCCAAAGGTTTTTTCTAATCTGTGCTTCACTTTCTTTAGTTTCTGGTAAGAATTTACCTTTTAGTGTTTTGAAGACGGTTCTTATGTTAGATTAATTTTTTATCCACCAATTTCACAGTAATAATGAATTTAAATTTGAGTGCAAAACTAAACGCATTTGAAAATAACATAAAAACGAGACTCACTTAATTTTGTTTAACTGCTGGCGTTGTATAATAACAAGATATATTTCAATATGAATTCGGGATGTTAAATTTGCCCCTTCCAAAACTTTTATGGCAAAAACTCCTAAACAAAAATAAACACGTTAAATTCAATCTTATTACAATAACTTACGGCCTCTCAAAGCGGTACAGATCACCCTTCTGCAGACGAAGTTATTCAAAACTATTTGCATCTGTCTCATTTGTAGATAAGCAATAGAGCGAGATAGATTTTACATTGTCATGTCAATTTATCACATTTTTGCGAGGGTCGACGATGCTATCTGAACAACTTGTTAAAGTTTGGTATCACATAGATGAGATAAGCAGGGCTTATATTTTTTATTTTATTTTAATTTATATGTGACACCAATAAATATACTACAGTAAACCTATTTGAAAACAATCAAGAAATTAATCTTACAAAACATCTCAGCTAAATTAAACCTCTTTGTAATGTGTTGTTCCTGCGCTAAAGAGGCCTGCAGCTATTTGAAAGAGTACTTATTTATTTATTGAAACTTGATTCCTGAAAAAGCGTAATAGTGACGGACTTTACACCTAATGGAATACTATACCAGCTAAACAGAGATCTCTCAAAGCGATGCACAAAATCTGAGACGTGGCCGATTAGCCGATCGCCCCAATAGAAGGCACTAAGTCACCCAAAGGGCTATATTTGGAGTTTCTCTGCGTGATTGAATCAGAAATGATGAGTTCAATCGAGTTGCGAGCCTGAAGTAAAAAGTCAGAGGAGCCATTAACCTCGACTTGTGGCTGCGTAACCGGAAATGTAGCGTCGATAAGCCTTCTACAAGGTTGACCAACGATCTGATTAATTATGGTCGAGGGAAGCCGCTAGATGCGGGCAGCGCAGGACCGACGGTTCGAAAATCCTTGGAGAAGGCCTATCCTGTAGTTGACGTCTCTTGACAGACATGATAATGATGATAGAATTGAATAGAATATATCTTTATATCATTAGCCAATTCAAGAAGAGAAATATCCAATAATAATTAATTTTGATGATACACAACAATTTAAAAAAATCTATATATTATGGCAAAAATAAAACACAGTATTATCATATAACTAGCTACTAATAACTGCTTATAGATCTTTTTATCTCATACAATTTCTGCCCAAAAATTATAATAAACACTAATTACTTGACACCAGCAACTTTATAAATGAAATCCATAATGGCGGTGGAAGAAATGACAGTTCTGTAGCACTTAGCAAATTTATCATTTTAATTCAATATTTTAATAATAAAGAATCAAACTAATAAACATAGTATGAAAGATCGCTTAGTAAAAACCCTTAAAATATATTTCATTATTTATTTATTTAACCTGTATTAAACCCTGGACATTCTCAAAATCAAACTCATGCAGGAGTTCTCCGAACAGGGGCTAAGAAAGTTTATGGGTCAATGTACCCTTTTATTAAAGCCGCAATAGATCTGTCAGGTCACAGTGACAAAATAATCTAAAAAGATTACATATTCCTTAACCAGAAATGCCTGTATTATAGCGAACCAAACAATAAATTACTAATCAAAGAAGTCGGACAAGCAGTTTTAAAGTTATGCCGATACTATCTTATCTTGATGTAGGGCCAGGATTATTCCCAGAGCACGTCGACCCAATGGTATCTTTTCTGTTTCCCCAATCCTAATGTCTTCTATCCTGGATTACCTCCAAGATGTACTTACTAAGTACACCCGGAGTCAGCAGCCTTATAGTCCTGAAGATGCACTGGGATAGCCCAGTCCAAAGAGACCCATTTCCCTGAAAAGAGCATCACAGTTACATACGATGTGTTCCATTTGTCCGATGTGCTCCCCAGAGGCCTTACGTAGAGGCGATTGAACAAGTTTCATCTTAAACAGCATGCTATTAGTGTTATAGTGGCCAGTAATAGCAACACTTAAGCCACGTAGCCTGCTACGTTTAAGTTCCAAATCGCCTTCTTTGGATCTCCAAATACCGATACTAATGAACAGAAAATTAAATCAAACATATGAAAGAAAAGATTTCACACTGCAAGCAAAGGGAGCAGGGCATGCATACTTTAAATGTCAGTGAACATAAGTAACATTATTTTTTTCCATTGTAGCTAACGTGACAGTAGGCGGGCTGACGCTCGTTTCCAGTAGTTTATCTTTAGGAACACACTGGGGCAATTTAAACTGCAGTAATTTGGTATCTTCCAATGTATTTAATATAAGTGGAGTCCAAGTAAGTATGAGTTTGCGAGTAACTTAAGGCAATCACAGACACGTATTCATTCATACGGCATTGCTGTAATAATTATAATAGGCGCGCGGAAACAAGTAGTCAAATATTGGTGTACAAGCCAAAGTACATATTCAGCATTTGAATTATAATTATGAAAATTCAAATAAACTAATTGCGTTTGCGCATCACTTTATTATTATATATTATTTTTATCACTTAATAAATCAATGTTACAGCAGCACTCTAACGGGTCGGTTTTATTTAGCTCTCCTCGGAGTAACCCCCATAGCAAGCATTATTATTTTTATCTGTAGGGAGTTACAAACCCCCTATAATTGGCGTATAAAAATATACTAGTAATTTACGATAGAGTTAAATACATATCAGATAATATAATTTTATGTAGTTTGACTTTGCGATAAAGGTGTTGGTAATATTCCTCGAAACTGTAACGTCATTTCTACTTAGTGATAGAAGCGTCTAGTCTATATTGCAACTGAAAAATTATTTTGATTTCTTCCATAATTGTAATAATATTTCACACGCTCATACCCTTTACCTAGCCCTAAGTAAGCATCATTAAGAGATTATTGGATAAATATTAAAAATATACTAAATAAACATACTAATATTCAGGATGTGAACATTTACTTATCTGCCCTGACTCGGGTACTCTGGCTAAGAAGACAGGGGTTCACTCGAACAAACGGACGTCTGCTTGAAGAACCTTTTACCATGGAGAAGTATTTTATGGGCCACTCTTAAAAACTTAGCATCCCTCTCTCTCTCTCTCTCTGCATTACATCCTCTGTGAATCCTTAATATTTCAATAAAACTAAAAAAAATATAATTAAATTATAATCATTCGATTTTAAACACGATAGAAAAATTGAACAACTAACTTTAGAACTGGCAAATTGCTGTAGTTATGAAACATTGCCACAAAAACCGTGACAGGCGTAAGTAAAAAAGCTATCATAATTAAAGCAACAACGTAATGTTAGAGTCAAAATTACTAAATTAATAAGTAAAAGAGATTAAAATAGAAACTTTACTTTGTTTTTCGAATATATATCTAAATATATATCTTATTCTTTATCTCTCTGGGGTAGCAAACACCTCAATCTTGCAGAACATCACATCCTGAAAATACCAGTTCATACTGTGGTGCACCTGCAATGACTAAGGTTGCTTGAGTTCAATGCTTTGTGTTGGAAGCAGACGGACTTATCTCCTTTTCTGTCAATTTAAAGCTGTCAACGATCATGGGTATTTATTACTAGAATGAAATATACAAAATATGAACTTGTTTAAGATTTACTACGTTACAATACTCATCGGCATAAAAAAGGGAAACGTATTATAACAAAATAGTTGAAATTCAGATTGTTAAAAGTTGAGGCAACGTTGTCACCATACCTCTTTGTAACGCAATGAGGCTGTATAGTGGGCCGAAATCCCACACTTTGTTGTCTTTTTGAAAAGCGCAGACGTAGGCATATGTATAGGTATTAAAATTATTTATATTGCTGTGGTATGCGGAATTTAGTTTATTCATATTGTGAAATTCTTAATTGAAAAAAATATTACCTTTTAGCTACCAAAAGAAAGATAATATTTATCAGAATCCATTTTCATTGTTGTATAACATGTACAAAGTGGAACGGAAGGGCCAGAATCAATTGATTAGCTTTCCCAACCAGTCAAGCCTACGCTATACGCTTACAGAGACCTTGTGAACACATTCTAAGATGAAATCAACGGCCACATAGCCGTCTAGTCGCCATAAATGGTATTGCCCCGCTAAGACCGCATATCTAACATTATGTTCGGAATAACAATGAAATAATAGCATTAAACTGTAAGAAGTCTTTATTAAAAATAACTATGAGTCAAACTTGGTTTCTGTTGCGCGAATTTGTATGATTCAGCATCAACTGCAAGGGAAAATCAATACTATGCGCGTAAGATATTTCATACGGTAATTTGTTGCTGTGCAAGCGAAACGGCCTTATGTTATGGAAGAAAAATAACGAAAACATTAAACAAATACAATTATAATTAACGATTTGGACATAATTAAAAAAGTTTCAGACGATATTTTATAGTGTGCCGTAATTATAATTAACAGCGCTTTGAACTTAGCCACAGTTGAGTCGTTGCAGTTGATTGGATCGTGAACTCAAACTCGATACTCGATTCACCAGGGGGCGCAGTTGTGCTCGTGATGTTGTTACATACTGTATGGGCGTGTGAGTGCTTGTGTAGAAAAAAATGTGTTTTGTGATGTTCTAAGCCCGAATGGAAAGCAAAAACCGTAAGTAGAATAAGTTAACAACCTCGTCTATCGTTTAAAATGCTCACATTACTGTCAAGTGCACAGAAATCAAGTAGGAAATGAAAAGTCTTACATCTGTTCGATCAGATGTATAATCCGGCCAAATTTAGGTAGCCTCATTAGAGGTGCACTTCCTACTGTTCCTGTTCACTTTATTTTGGCCGAGTTATATTCCCGCCATTTTGTGTCTGGAGCTTTTCAGGATTTCGTATAAATATATCGATCGACAGCTTTTCGTAACCTCATTTCATCATTATTCTTGGTCTACAGAAGCCAATACGTTTATAAACCATGCATTGTTAGTTCCGCATTGATTCTAATTTGTTAGAAGTTATGTTTTATCATTTGTTGACATTAGGAATTTAGTATTTTGTCCTAGAAAAATACGTTTTTAAATAGATTTATAGGGCTTCGAATGCATAAAAATCACGTAGTAAGCGTCTGTCCTCGTTTGATGTCCCAAAAGTCGATAATAATTAGTATTGAATGATAGCAAGTTGAATTTTTCGGCCTTGCGGCGCCTACATTCATGTGAGTGACATCACAAATTCTAAAATAGATTTTAGTAAAGAATAGTGATTTCATTAAATACTATGATCATCAATTATTAATATAAAGAGCTTGCAGACATCATTTCATTGAGTAGATTTAGAGCATTTGTTTTATTTAGTTGAATTTTACCATTTAATAAAAATTAAATAAATTATCATTTTACATAGTTATGTACGCACATCACTTAATTAATGCTTTATAATATTCAAAATGTATTTGGCATAATAGATCCTCTTCATTACACTTTTTTTCTGTTTGAGCACAATCGGTTCATGCTTGTTACAAATTGTCCTTGGATATAGGCCTCATCTAAAAACTTGTACTCTTTTGATAGAGCATAGAAAAAAGATTAAAATTCAATTTATAGAAGATATAGCTAAAAAAAATTACACTGTATTAATATCAATAATGATAAAACAATATTTCTATCACTCATGCTTATCCTCTAGCCCAAGTTAAGCATTAGAAAGAGCTTATATTATTTAATACTATGAAACTGAGAAATATAGATATAAAATCAGAAATATACTAAATAATCATCCAAACAGTCATGACTTATGAACAAATAGTCATCATACAAATATTTGCACCTACCAAGATTGATCCCTAGACCTCTAACACATTAAACAAAGGCACTGACCACTCAAACAGTCAGCCTTCTTTATATTTAATACAATATGCTGATAGTGTAGTGTTAATAATGCAAACCTAATATAAAATACTGTGACTGGATAACTTTTTATAGATGGTATTCATGTCATACAAACATAGTGACTACTCAAAGAGTACATAAGTACATAAGTACTCTTTGAAAAGAGTACATAAGTACTCTTTGAGTAGTCAAAATATAGATAAATTATAGGTGAATTGGATATACAAAGTTCACCATATCCAGTTTTACTAATAGAACTATGTGTGACTGTTTGGTGCCAACATAAAAGATTACAACTGAATCACGGATACCAGGGCTGTATTATTTGTTTACAAGCTTTATCTTGTCTCTGACAACCTGATAAGCACTTAAAAAATTAAGTAAGAGATATCAATTATATTTCTTACATAACTTAATTTTAGTTTTTTTAACAAAATATTTTGAGTTATAGGTTATTTGTATTTTAAGGTATCAAGTCTTTGTCAGATTGTTTCGTCAATTTACTCAAGTTATATTTGGTAAACGAGATTTTCTTATTTGTGTAAAGATCCAGTTAATGTATAGGATATAATATATATCTTTATCATATTCTTATCCACCTGGTGACTTCAAGTGATGCTGCAAATGTCTGTATGGCAATTGGATTCAAGTATAATATTGTATGTATCCACATAGACCTTTTAGCAGTTTCCACATAATTATTCTTATTATTCTCATCTTAATTAAATGTCTGCCTTCGCTAAAAGCTCACACATACACATTAAATTTTTTTATAATGGGTTTTATAATAAAGCTTTAAGCCAAGAGCCTTTTAACAATAGTTGCGATGAGACTGGACGCACACAGAGATATTATGCAACACTGGAACAGCGTCCATCTTGTGAAAGACACTAAAAATAATTATAAACCCTATTTGGCTAATAAGCAACATAATTGTTATTAACAAACTCTATGGACTTAGTCTGATATAAAAGATTTTTTTTAACTGTATGGTAATAAAAATAATTGCTGCTGGTGGCTTATTCACTACTTTATGTCTTTGTATATAGAGCCTGTTTGCTACCTATGTCCTTTTACTTTTTAATATATTAACATACTAGATTTTTACTTTGTTTTAAAGTTGTCATTATGCTGGTCTCGATTCAAGACATGGTTTCCTTGTTTCCACTTATCTCCAAAAATACAGTCCACTGGCTGACCATACCAGCTAGTATAACAATAATAATAATATTTCTCGCTCTTGCACCTATTATCCACCATAAAGTAAGCATCATTAAGAGATTGTGTTATTGATATTGTATAACATAGAAATATAAATAGTTAAATAGTTAAGTTAATATTTGAAATATTCAAACCTAGGACCTTCGCCTAAGTAGACAGGGGTACTCACCACTCAACCAGTTGACCATCATGATGTTAATGATTTTTAATGTTGAATAAAATGATTCTAATTATTATTTTATATGTAAAGTAACATTTATTTAATACGGATACTACGTTGTTTTGAATTATGCTTTAACACATATTGTAAAAGTTTGGGTTAAATTCATTGTCCATAATGTAATTAAATTGGAACTAGTTGTTTAATTTCAACTAAAACCTTTTTTTTTATCGTGGAAATAGTTTTGTAAAAATATAAAAAGGTACCAAGAAGATTGTCTTCCCATTTTTATCCAACTATTAATGTGTCCAAATAATGAATTACAACAATATGACGAATATGTTTTCACTAGGTACTTATGCGAAATGTATGTACACTGTGTTTTGTAACATATCTAGTGTATGTGCTCAAATATTACACCATACATCAGTAATTAATGATTCTCCCTTGGCTTGCATAAAACTAGACGACACAATATTTAAGAAAGGCAAGAAAGTAAAGTTTTAATTAAATAATAAATAAATAAATAATAACGTTTATTTATTCTCTCATCATCTTAAGCTTAACAATTACATTGACATCAGATACATGTGACACAGGTGCAAAAGATAGTGGGAGACTGGAGTCTGAACTAGGCAAGTATTTTGCCTGTATTTCAGTACGCCAGTACTCTCCTCTCCCGATGCGTAAAGGTTTATGACTTGTGGTGAGGTTACATTTGAAAAAGAGAATTCGAAAGAAACAAACTAAAAACAAGAAAATTAAAGAAATAAAGGAATATATGATCAGTGAGTGGTGCGTGTGTGTGTGTGTGTGTGTGTGTGTATGTGTATGTGTGTGAGGGAGAGTGTGCATGTGAATGGTGTGGGTTTGTGATAATTTGTAGGAATTGTAGGTGTGCCTGCACGAGGGTCGATGCTATTGGTTTCGGTGAAGAATGTCTTCAGTTTCCAAATAACTGAGGGATTGGAGGTAGTTCGTAACTTTTTATTTGCTAGAATGTTTTGTATCTGTTAGGATATTAAGAGTTTTATGTAATATATTATAGAGATAAGGACCAGAAAAACAGAAATATTATTTATTTGTCATTATTACTCTTTAACCAATAGAAATATCAATAAATTGTGTGAATATATGGCTATTAATAACATTTTCTAACACTTGAATAATGCATGATTCATGGTCGAATCATTTTAATTAGTATATTTCACAATAAATTTACTCTTAATTATTAATTACTTTAAGTTCATTATACATGTTTAATCATTAACATGTAATAAGGTGATTAATACAAAATTCCAAAGAAATAAAGGAGAAAAAAATATTTCATATACACCAATAAGGAGATATTAGATCATAGTGGCCAGTACGACAAAACGCCATTTATTACTTGTAGAGATTGAAAAGTGTCGAATCTTTCAATTTTGTTCAAAGCTCATGCCGTTTAAAATTAGCGACTAAATTTAACTGTTTTCTTGAAACTTGTTTCGTAATCGACTTCCTGTGCCGTAATCTTCGTTATTACGTTCGTCTGTAGTTTTCTGGAAGTGCGGGTTATCTGTGTTTTGTGAAAATTAATATAGTTTGAAGTCTATGAAAAGGGGCACAGTAAAAACGACCATACTGCCACTGTATATTTGTGAAGCAGTATCCTTTACGAACACAAAATAAAAGAGTACGGTTGTAACAACATTGACAGATTTTTACCAAGGAGTAACCAATCTTAACACTAGATATACCAACGATTTGAATATATGTCAACAACAAAAATTATATTTGTTACTGATGTATATAAAATAACATTAAGTTTATAAAACGTACTCTCTAATTATAGCTACAAAAGTCATAACATGATTTCTGAAAAAAAAAGTGTAATATAGAAGGAATTTTAAATTGAAATTGCACGACCAGTCTAAATGACAGGTCGGATAAATCTAGTGTTAAACTGAGTCGTCGCCGACATGCGCCACGGCGGTCAGCCTTGAGAGTATGTTTAGTGGTTGAACGCTTCCACCCCTAGTACTACATACCCCTACAGTTGGCACCGTATTTAAGGATGAGGCGTAAATGTATTCGACCTCTTCTTGGAAACGAATTTTACTTCCTGTTAACATAATTGCTATGGCTACAGACTTATGTAAGATGGTCATTGAGACTTAATATATAACTTTAAATAACGTAAACATGTAAACGTTTTTTATTGTTTTATTCGATGTATAGAAAATAATATTTGCTTATTTTTATAACCACAAGTGTGTAGGAAGTGCCATTAATGACGTAAGCTTGGATTTGACGATACAGTGACGAACGTACAATGGAAATTCTAAAGTTGACCAAGATGGTAACTTAAATGAATTGCTTTAAATAATATAATTGCTATTGCTTTTGTGACTCCTTTCTCTGACGCACAGCTAGAGCATGGAATTCCTTATGTATTCCCTCCTTCTTATAACATGGGTTCCTTTAAAAGAGGCGTGAAAAAGCACTTTTTGGGCCGGCAAGGTGAGGGTGGCTAGGGCAGAATGTCGCATGCTTCTCTAGTTATCTTAACATATGGACTCCTCTACTGCTTATCATCAGGTGATGTATCAGTATCAAAAAAACTTAATATGTTAGCAATGAGCTGGCGAGCTGTCTTGGGTTTTAGAAGACGGTATTATAGCAACAAGAAAATCCTTAGGGACGCTTAACCGCTGTAAACAGCCAAGTGACAATAGTATGCAAGGGGCTAAAACTACCCATTTAGCGGGGAAGCTTATAGAAACAGTTATAATGGGTTTTTAGCACCATGTGTTACAATCTATTTGTAATAAACTGACCTGGAAAACCTTGTTTAGTGCTATAAATATTTGTGGAAAAATTCTCGAGAGGGCCACCCTTAGGACACACCTAGGGGTATAAAAATTGCTTACAACCTGTTCTCCGACCAATTAAACACACACAAAAATTTTCATGAAAATCAAGTCAAGTCGTTTCGGAAGACTTCGCGATAGCGAACACTAATTATATATTAATAATTTTTAATTTCATTAGTTCCATTTTCAAAAATAAAATGTTTTTCTTTATGAAACAGTAAGAAGTACAGTTTTTATTCATAATTATTCTATTTTTGAATAAAGACCTCTTTGATTTTGTAGGCTTGTTATTATAACAGAAAAAAAAACTCGAAATATGTTATTTTATTCTCTGATACGCTATAATACGAGGGACTCTTTGGGTTGGGATTTTATTGTGATACATTTAAATACTCCATAAGCCCTTACCGGGTGTTTCGGACTTCACACACTGTATGATGAGGATTCGGCGATCTTTCGTCATATCTCACAGCTTAGACAGATCACGTTCGGACATATTACATTATTTTTTACTGTATTCTATTCATGTTACGAATTCACGATTGCAAATCTGCCTGTTATCGAAACAGCTGCCAAAGATTTGTATGGATACATTTCGTAGAAGAGTAGTATTGTTCACATGCCGTATTTATAGAACATAACCCATTATTTATATACAGTACAATAGCTGTACAATATTTAATATGAGGCGCTAGGAGCTCTTTATGAAGCTCAAGCATACATTATATATGATGACGATAGTACCTGATGTGAGTGTTGTAATCGATGTCAATAACACAAGTACACAAATTATCGACATCAGTGTTGTTTAATTGACGTTAATGAAATGTACATTCAATATTAAGGTCGTTTATTAAGGTACTATATCCGTAAAGTTAGCTATATAGAATGCGTTTAGATTCTGATCGTCTAAGTAGTTCATATAGATCGCCCCATTTTTTAAAAATAATAATATCCCCAGAATAATGTTGATACTCAGACAGTCGATTGTAGTTAAAGCTTAGTCATAACGCTGGCTGGTAGAATTGTTATCATAGAAGATAGCATATGGCCATTTAAAAAGAAGCTGTTAAATGTGAAAAACCAAGGGTTATGTGTAATATGTTCGTTAATTAAATCAAATGTCTGATCGAACACCTTAAGCATTCTGCAAGTCCAAATTGAGTGCGGTATTCCAAATATGTTGCGACATTCAACGCCTACACAGTGGTTAACCGATATTTATTCATTCATACAGTTTAACTGCTACGATTAAGCCGAGACAAATGCTGGGTCTTAATTAACTATCCACATGTACTCATTAGGCTTAAATTCAATGGAATTTGGATATATTTCACATGTGAAATTGGTAAAATTAATCGTATCGAATGCAATTATTAAATCCCAACCTTAGTTACTACCTGATGGTACATAGGTTCTTCAGTAGGGACGGCGATGACTGGAGCTATACTTTCGAACCCGCAACTCGAGAAATATAAGATTAGTCGATCTGGTAAATTTACTCTTACTAAACTCTACATACCAGCACACGTATTCCCCCCTTCTTATAACATGGGTTCCTTTATAAGTGGCGTAAAAAAGCACTTTTTGGGCCAGCAAGGTGAGGATGGCTAGGGCAGTATGTCACATGCTTCACTAGCTATCTTCACATATAGACTCCTCTACTGCATATCATCAGGTGGTGTCGAGTCATTTGCTGTGCTTTTTATAAAAAAAAACATCTGGAGTGTTCCACGTGTAGAATCTTAGTATTCGATTCTTCACCACGTGAAACGGCACGTGGAACATTGTTATGCTTATTTAGTCCAAGATCAACCTCGGGCTTGCAACGGGCCTTTTTGTGTAGGAGACTCCCACCGTCAACTTTACAGTGAGCGACTTAAGGTTTAACATGTGTAACCTCCGTGATAGAAGACAGTTAATGGTCATGTGCTTCTTTTATAAAATATTAAATAATAATTGCCAATGACCCGCTACCACCGCAGGCATTGTATATCTAAGTTAATTGCTACACCATTTGCTTGTACCAATCTTGGCATTCAATCTCCTTTGGCACGAATTTCTTCTGATTCCGGACTTAGATATGCTTCACAATAATTTTCAAAAATTTAAGTCTTTCGTCTCGGAGTACTTACCAAGCCAAGAATTGGCTGGATGTTTGATCTGAGATTGGACACAATTTATCTGAGATTAGTTTTAAATTTATGCATATCAGTTTTTTAGATTAAGTATTTTAACCCTAGGTTTACCACGTGTGGACAAAAGTGTCCACAATGTACTTTAAATTAAAATATCTAAAAAATTATACATTTAATCGTTTTGTTTTTGACTTAAATGTGTTTGTGAAATTCCTATTAATAATGGGGAAATTTTTCAGAATTTTAATCCGAGAAATTTTTTAAATATTTTAATTTAAAGTACATTGTGGACACTTTTGTCCACACGTGGTAAACCTAGGGTTAATATGTATCCTGTACTTATATCAATAAATAAATCGCTGTTACCTTTTGTCTTACGCCGTGTTGTTAAGGTCAGCATTCACTGCTTTCTGTGTCCAAGGTCCTAGTTCCTTTACCCTTTGATGATCTAGTTTTATATGTCTTATTACGTAGAGACAGTCAGATAATTAATCGGCGGTAGTGTCTTCTCTGCTATGAAGAGTGGTTATGCGTAAAACATTCACATTGTACAGTGTTTAAATCTTCAACCGCGTCTATTGCTATTATTGGAATGAGTGATATGAGCATACTTCTTTTTTTAATCAAATCGGGCACTGACCCTATTTTGAACATCAATTTAGACTGTATATTACAAATATAATATCGATCGCAGATTTTGTTCTGAAGAGCTTTGTAACCTCATTCCATCTTCTTTGGCATACACATGATGATTTTTAAAAACATACATCCCCAACTCCACTATAAAAAAAAGGCTTTGGTGACTGGTTCATCGTATAAGTGTGTATCTTAAAACGAAGCGTAAAAAGCACCTATGGCAGTAAGAGCAGAGCTCGTTGGTGTAGTGGTCCGAACGCTCTGGTCACGACTGGTCTGGTCTGATCTGGTTACGACAACAGCAACATTCGCCATGGTCAATCAAAATATGTTGTCGCGATGATGTTACGGCACCAAATCCGCATTTGTTTCTACCATGTAGACGTATATAGGCTGATGATGCATCATGGATCTATGACTTATTCTTCTTATTTGGATTCCCCTACAACTTAATATCAGGTGGGATTGAAATCGTACTTAGTCTAAAAGAACAATCTTCATGAAACTTCCGTGAGGTTGTCAAAATATATTTAAACTGCCGTTTAAAGCATCATAAACGTATTTAGGATCCTTGACCGGAGATATACCTCGGATGTTTTAGCTAACCGCTATTTTTCCATTTTCCTTTCATCTTTAGAATCCACATCTCAGCGGTATCTTACTTAATTGGAACTAATTCGTTAGCCAAACGCTCAGTTTCGCTGGCATCGAGCCAAAACAATGAACTCATTTCATCAGATTACTACGGGATGGTAGTGTTTCGTTCACCTGTCTGCATGATTAAAAGCTTTGGACGTCAAGTATTATGTTTTCGTGCTATTACGATGGCTTTAAGATGGAATCTGGATATTTCTATACTTAGCGTGTTGCATCTGAATATGATTCTTATTATGTTCTTGTTAAAAATATGTACATCTGCGATCTGATTAAAATGATTTACTGGTGTGGAAGTCAAAAACACTGTCTACTGATCAAAGGACTAGGTTTTGTGTCTTTGATTCCTGATCAGGTATTATATGGTAGGTGTTATGTGGTCACGAGCTAGGCGGAGTGACGCATTTATAGTATACTCTTAATAAAATCTGGTGCTTGGCCAATTGATGAAACATATGCCGTTATCTCATCATAAGAATCGATTTTGAAAGGCTTTGCATATAAAAATGAGGGTTTAAATAGAATTGGACTTGAATATAAGCATTGTTACCCAAACCGACAAGCTACCGAAGCTCTAAAGATGTCAAGATCACATTTTACAGTCGCAAGAATACAGAATATTATCTGTCTTTTTCCCATTCCAATATTGCATTGTGAGATGGAGTAAGAGTTTTTGAACGAATAAAATATGAATACTCTCCGCCTTATCAGCGAAACCGACGTGATTTAAATTGGTGTCACTACTCGACGTAGGTATATATATACTATACAATAATCACATTAATGAAGATACCTTGGTTACCAACATCTATCGATCGCTCTAATTTCTTGATTCTATAAATATTACAATCAGTCTCACAAAGAAAAGACCCGAAGACTTGAACGTAGTAGTCGATATGCTAGAATAAAAAACATGTTACTTATTTATTCCTGCTGAACGTATTAGGATGTATGGAATGAAACATCTGAAGTTCTGGGGAGTGTTATCTCTTATAGCTTCGAGATTACCCCCAGTTGTGGCTCTTCGAGGACCTTCTTTGAAAGGCGAAGCTGCCTTATCTCTCTAAAAGATGTCTAAACATTCATCCGGCTTCTAAAAGCAATAATGACTTTGCTAATCCCAATCGCTAACATCCAATTTACAACTTCATGTTAATGTACCAGAACCCAATTTACCGTAACATTTACCGGTGAGTCATACGCCCTCATTAATGACCTATTTGTGGTTCCTAGTAATTCTGACTAGTCCAGAGTAGGTAATTGTGGTATTTTTTTCCGCCATCTGTTGTCAAGGTTGTGTGGAGATTGGTTTTAAAGATCAGCTGTTGGACAAGATTGAGGTCTGAGACTTGACAATTGACAAGTTTTGCTCTAACTGAATGATATCGATTTTTATCTCATTTAGATTTAGTTCCATTAGTTCCTTCCATGTTCAACATTAAAAGTACTTATTTTGCCACAGCGACATGATTCCTTTAATTATATTTTTGATAGATATCCGCTATCGACTTGAAATGTCGTGAAATCGTGGATCCGCCTTTTGCTCCAAAACAGTCATAATTACGTAATGCTAAGATCGCTACCACAAGACCAAAGTCTATCGATATAACTTCGTAACGCAGAATCAGTAAGTTGCGTGAAGAATGGCTTGGTGTGCGTGGTGGGTCGCCGAAAGCCGATTGAGAAGCAAAAAATATAACTATAGTGATCTGGACATATTGGGCGATTTCTTGTGTCCTTGTTAGAATCAGAACTAGCCATTTTGTCTCGTGGATGTGGGGTATCTAAAGCCAGCCGATTACATTTCCTGTCCAGATATATAGGAAGTTAAATGGCAACTTTATTCTGAACATCGGACGAGTTAAAGCAGAAAAGATGTCAAAACTGACTCTTGTGACCTTTAGAACTGGTCTTTACTTTACCATCCATAGTGCTACGTGGTCGCTCTTATGGAACAGTTAACCGGCAACGAAGAGGCTTTTATTTTTTAAAATCTTTAGCCAACGTTTTCGTTCTCAAACACTTGTCCAAATGAAATTCAAACTATTCAATGTTTATTTATTCAGCCATATCGTTATTAAAATTCATCGTTTTGAACAGCAAGGCCTTATTACAAGGTCAATAGAGTGACATAATCGTTACCTAGTGTCATACTTGTCATCGCTTACATTAGTCTGTGTTTTACCTATTTTGTAGCAAGGTCTGAAAGCTGGGCGTGTGTTCGCGGTCCGTTTGACGGTGGAAATAGTTTTTGGTTAAGAGCGGTGATCAAATAATTATAAAGGTTTTCGTCGTGATCATTTCGTTGTCCGTTGTTATGTAGAGGTATTATATGTTATGTAGAGGTATATATAACATTATTTTGGGGCACTCACTGACGATCTAATTTATTTATCATTTCGCAAACTTTGAAAGTAGCTTTAGATGATGTGTGTATGTGTGATTAACATTATTTACTTTATAAATATGTGTTAAATTATAAGGATTAGGTTATGATGGAACTGATATATCTTTATGATAAAAGTTCCTAATTAAAAAAACCATTTTGCTATAAGCTTTAATTCTAGGGAATGCAGACATCCCTCTGCTTATGACAGGTTGATGCCCAAACTCTGTATAACCTGTATCTTGGGCTATCAACCCTCCACTCTTTTAAGGTTCTATATGACTGCATGATAATTGATGTTAAATACAATCATTCTTTACTAGCCAGTGAAACACAAGCAAAAGAATATATATAAAACAAAACTATCGTGTAGGGAGATGAAAGCGTTTATCTATGTGTGTGTGAGTGATATTTTTATTAAATTTTTAAGATAGCGATTTTTTTTAGTAGAAACTAAAACTTAAACTTTAAACCAATCGTAGATAAAGTCAAATGGTAGATTTTAAACGAAATCAGTTCATCACCAATTTGAAATTGATTTAAAAATTTTAATTTACAGTGACTTTTTATTTAATGTAATAAGAAAAACGACCAGTTCTGCCAAATAATAAAAAACCTGTACTTTCAAAGAACACGTTGACCTAAAGTCATGCAATTTAGTTGTAGGCAAGGTTTCACAGCAAAAGTGAAACAGGAATACTAAATTACTTAATTTGTTCTCTGCAACATCTGAGCTTCCTCAATTCAAGAGAAAGTAACACTGAGACAATTTGGCAGAGTTTTCTCAAATAAGACCATTGTCTCGTTATGGTTGCTATTAATTCATATTGAGAAAATTAGTGCCTATTAGATTAAACCCTCGCCGACGCAAAGAGAGAGCGAGAGACAAATGGAGCGAATACGATGCGGGTTTTTTAAGAAAATGTCATTACTCCATACGCTGCTCCACTGCTGGACATGGTCTCCTCCATTGATCTCCAAAAGCGACGGTCCTGCGCTGACCGCATCCAGCGGCTTCCGGTGACCTTTATTAGAACGTCAGTCCACCTTGTGGGAGGCCTACCAACGCTGCGTCTCTCGCCACCCGAGCACTTTTCCACCCCAACGGCTGTCAGTCCTCCTTGCAATATGCCCTGCCCACTGCCACTTCAGGCTCGCAATCCATCCATCTCCCGTCTACTATTTTATAATTACAACATGCTGTTTAATCCTTGCCTCTATGGTGGGTGGTAACATTCATCCACTAATTTTTTCCACGCATCGACGTGTTGCTAAGGTTGGCAACACCGGAGTTGACTATGTGTTAAATTTGCACGATCATCGGACGAAACGTTTTTTGTACCGTTGTGTAACATAATTTTTAACCTGGACGTTCCTGGTTAGAACTCATTAAATTACTTAGTGCCGTGTACCATTATTCTGAAGAATCTGTTTGTGATTTGGTGAAATTGTCTAAACACTATCCTATATCGCCGTGCGTGCCAGTCACCGGTCATCGAGCTCGTAGCCTGATCTTCGCGACGGTGCTGGTAAGAGTTGGTGGTTGTTTTTATTATTCACCAAGGGCAGGAAATCTTTATTCTAAATACAGTCCACTACAAAATCAATTTAAGTAATTGTAAGAACTACACACATGCATTAACAGCTTCAGAATTATCGTCAAATATAGTCGTCTGTTTATTAATGTATGAGACAATATTTTTCAACTACAAAGTGTCGTTTCATTCAATACGGCTTATCTCGAGACCTTATTTGAGTTTGAAATGGGTTTGTACTGTCTCTTTTGTCCCGTTTTTATATCCTTAGTTGTATTCAAAATGTCAGCGTAACTAGGTATACAGAGATAAGAGGTTGCTTTCTTTGTCGCGCAGCCAGAACGTGGAACTTCTTACCGGCACACGTATTCTCTCCTACATTCTACTTGGGTTCCTTCGAAAGAGGCACTTTTTGGACCGGCAAATTGAAGGTAGCCAGGGCAGTAAGTCTACTGCCCTGGCTACCTTATGCATCTATCAATACTGTGTAAAATAACTGATATTCTATAATCTATTTCCTGTTCTCTTCCTCATCTTGTTGATGTTGTGAGTAAATGCTATTTGTTTAATGGTTTGCGTAATGTTTCTGATGTCAATGACGCGGGTAGTTATATTAGTATACGATTGAAACGGTGCTGTGAAATTAGGTCTTACATACCACAGCACTAAGCTCAATGGGCTGGACTCTTGAGTTCATCATCATCGTGGATTTACTGTATGGTCGTCCACTGCTGGACATATGTTGACGTTAATGCACGCCACTGCTCCGGATTTCCGCTGATTCTCTTTCAGCGCACTCCAGCGAGCCTACGTATATCGTCATCGCATCTTAAGCACATACTAACTGTTAATCTGAATTTAAGTCAAGTGATTCGATCAATCCGATCAATTCGATTGCTAAAAGAACAGCCGTCGATTAACTTTGAAACTTCTTGGGGTTGTTTGCTGTGGGTGTCGTCCACGTTCGCTTGCCGCAAACAGGTTTTTTTTCTTAGTTAACTGTACTCAGCGAAGTGGGCAATTGCTGAATTGGATTTACATAAATATTGCAATATCTTACCCATTACTTTTCATTATATAAATATGAAGCCACAGCTAAAATGATAGTCGAATCTGAGAACATATGTTTGGCTTATGTTACGTAAGTAGGGTAAGTTACTGGTAGAACATTCATTCACAAGAACCGGGTGCACCAAACATCTGAATATAATAAAACGACTCAATTATATATTTAGCTTTGTAAAGACAAAACATCTCACATACTCTGAAATATTAGCAAAGAAAGCGATGGCTTCATTAAAAAATCAGTTATTGATAACAATATACCGGTTAGAAAGTAGTTTTAATTTCCTCCCTCGTGAAGTAACTAATTAATTTTTCACTGTTCCGTAAATAATGTCATCTGATATCTTTGGCTTGGTCCAAATTTTCGAGGACAGGTCAAGTGCTAATTGTGTCAAGCGAAAATGAATTTTGAATCAGCTGTACAAGGTCTTCAATCCAAATTGCATCAGAGATTCCTTTTACATCTAAAGAGCTCGTTGCAATTGTGTCTCATTGGGCCTAATTCGCTTCAGTTGCAGTGTATTGTGTTAGCAATCATATGTTAGGTCCGTCGTCATCATTTAAAACTGGTTTGATAACCAGTTTGCCAACTTGTTTTGTGATTAGTCTAGTATAATCACCTGTCTCGTTTGATCTGTCGTTTTCCGCTGCGTCTATTAAGTTAGGATCCGGTAGTTTTATAACATCCGATTTAATACAGGTAGTGTAAAAGCCTTCATATTTTGGCCGAGAATACTATGAGAAGGTAGTGTAAGCCAGCGTTATACTGCTCGTATGCGAGGTAAGCACGTTGACGAGGTTGTCTGTTGACGATATTAACTCCTTTGTTCTTACTTTTCGCTATAGTAATTGTTTGGTTATCTGTACAGAAATAATCTAATAAATGGCTATGGCTCTCTGTACTCGTACTTCGACCTATCTCAACATTATGCACTTCATTTACTATTAAGTTATTATTAAAGTTTGTTAATTTATTAATTATTTAACACTTTATTGTTTATGTACAATGACATAGCAACATCATTAAAAAGAAGAAAAGGTTTAATGTCTAAACTAGATACATATCGCGGACTTTACGGTAAATATAGTTCTCTTCCTTAGGTTAAGCTGAGATTAATAGTGGCGGGACTAGTTTTTTAAATTTTAAATTTTGATTAACATAAATACAGTGTATATATATCACTTTCATTCTAGGCAAAAACTATTACAAAGTCAAAATATCTTTATTTTAATATACTCATTTACTAAGTTCTTTTAAATAGTGAATAGTGATAACTTTAAGTTATCAACCGGGTATTTGCAAATTGTCTCAGTTATAGATTTTAATTATGTATTAAATAAATTGTTTTAAAATTAAAACTAACACTAGTATGCATATTTCCAATTGACCCTACTACCGCTTCGACGAATTAAAAGGTACATTAAAATTCTACCGATAATAATACTTACTATAAATACTATAACGTATATGTTTTACAGTTGGTGTTATATACATATATTTAACGGTCAAGTGGTCAGTACCCCTGTCACTTAGCCAGGGGTCCCGGATTCAGACAGATATTTATGTATATGATGACTACAAATATTTGGTCACGATGGTATGTTTATTTAGTATATTTCTGATATTTATATACATATTGCTATCTATGAATCCATAACATAAGCTCTTGTTGCTAACTTTTGGTTAGATAATAGGTGAGTTTGAGAAATATTATATACATATATAAATACAAATATTGGTACATGGTATATTGTACATACACATAAAATACCGATAGTAAATTAATATGAAAGTATACGAATTGTTTTGCTTAGTAGGTTAAGGCTAATGGACCTGATGTTTAACGGAAATTAATTCCAAAGCATAATTGCCTTATATATTATCCATTAGGCTCAGATCTTCGGGCATAGCTCGTAGTCTTCTGGTCTTAAATTTGCAAATTCCAAGAGACTTGGTGTAAGGTTGTCTCTCTTTTATGAATTACGTTAAAAATATACAAGTTATTAACGCATATTATTACTTTATTAAATATTTAAATAGTACTGACGTTATTATAAATTTGCATGCTGTAACTGTATGGATAAATGTACTAAGCCAATCTGTTTATGGCAAATAAATTTGGATTTATTTGAGTGAATGTGTTTACCTTAAACAAGAATGATTCCGAATGCATACATGTCGGTTGGAGTTGGTGGCCGTGACCCAGTGACGAGTAACAAATGTACGACCAGTTTTATATTACTTAATTAACTAATTTTAAGACTTCATGGAACTGGAACTGGCTTTAGGATTGCAAAAAGGTAGCATGTTATTCTCAACTGTGTAGCTCTTGGCCATCAGCTCACCAGATGGTTAGTAAAGATAAGGTCGGAGATGGAAGCGAGCTACACCCAGATTACTCAAGCAAAGAGCAACTGGCTATCTTACGTCCAACTGCTGGCACACAACAATGCTGTTAACATTATTGTTATGGTGACAGTCTTAAGTAAGATAAGCTAATTAGATAAGAAAAGCCCTACTAACTACCTGATATCTTCTGCCCTCACTGAGAATTGAACTCCAGGATCTTTAGATCTGAAGTAGGATGTCTTAGCCACTAGACCAGAGAGCTACTTAAAATAAGGCTTTATTCCAAAGTGTGTGAACTCCAATTGAGCTTATTATAATAATTCCATTTCGCCGTTTTCTTTGGCACCCTTTGTATCTCTAATAGTAAGAATAAGTGTATCATTAAAATGGACACGTGTGTATTTCATAAACAGCTATCACAACAATGAATGACCAATACTGTTTACATCGTAAGTAAACAATATTATTACACGATTGAGGTAAAAGTAATTCCATTAAACCTTATTCATGTAATTGGGGTATATGACGTCACTTGATATATTTTTGAAATGTTACGAGGTCGTGTTTGTAAGTTGTTTTCCTCAAAATGACACTGGCCTTTAATTCCTGAGCCATAATGAACAAAATAACTGTATTAATCATATACAAGATTCTGATTCGGTGTTATTTCTTTGTGCTATCTGAATGGCTCTTCCTAGCTGCACGCATTTTCTCTATTTCCTAAGACTTGGATATGGTTAAAGCTCCACCACCTTTAATCCATCTTAAGGTCTATGATATCATTACTATAATTCACCATGACAATAAACTCCGATCGTGATTTACATAACTCCTGTTGACTTGTGACCAACCGTGGGAATCCGCCAACGCAAGCCCAAAGTGAATGGACCGTTGTGGTTAGTGTTGAGGCGGACGTGCAAGAGGCTGTACATTTTGTCCCGGACATGACGGCGAAATATGAGAGCGGCTCGAGTTATCTATTTATTTATTTGGTTTACCAGTAATTGTTGCATTGATCAATGTATATGCATACAAAACAATATATAAATCTTATAGCTAAGTGTATAAGTTGTAATTACAAATAAAGTAAATTAATGAATTTTTTTTATAAAATATCTAAACGATATGCAATTCAAAAAGTTGATATTTGAGCTTGAATATCACGTTAAACGCCACGCGAAAAAATTAGTATTTCCAATTGGGCCACGGGACTCACAAATGAGCCTTCCGTTGCTAAGCCATTCAGGACACGGGGGTCATCCGTGAGCCGTGTACTAGGTTGAACAAAAATGTTTCGCACAAGCCAAGTATAGCAGCTATCGAACAAATCGCATATTAAAGTGAGCCGCCTGGCCCTGTTGCCTAGCCGGACGGCGTGGTTTTGGAATCCTGTAGAAATTTCTAGTTTTTTTCGAGACTTGTAGTGACGATACTAGGGTTTCTCACACCCGTGAGCCTATTGTTATATCTCTAAAACTAGACGGTAAATAGTGCTGATTTTAATTTTATGTACAAATTAACGCATTTTATAAACGTAGGGATGAAAATTTTAAGTTGTCAAAAATTACTGAATTCATGATTTTACCGTGGCCCTAATGGAACATGTTAAGGATCAAAAAAATATGTCTATTTGAGTCTTATATTATTATACAAGGTACCAACCACTTCACATTTCATGTCGCGATAATCGCGTTACTCTCTCTCCCTCAGTGACCTATAATAGAGTGAGAGAAGAGTACTACACTTATTTAGCCGTATCAAATTCACCACTGTACCACTGTAATAACAGACGTGGGAGGTATATAGAAGAAATTCTTGTGCAAGAGTTGGTTACCACTTTCCATCAGGTGGGTGGACCATATGCTTGTTATATACGAAATTACGGATGATTACAGTGTTCTCAGATTGTAATAATTCTTCATTATCATAACCAGAAACAGATGAATGAACTATATATTGACTCTAAAACGAAAAATCAATTTTAAAATAAAATAAGTAAACATAAATCTCATGATAAAATATCCTTAAAAACATTATGGAGCCAGGTTTTTAATATAGCTGTCGACTTGATTCGCAATGCATACAAAATAGCACGGCGTGACGTCATACTGCATTATCCGTTTCTTTGGAGCGTCAACAAAGGTGCTATTCAAATTACAATGTCAGGTTTGGTCAGACCAATGTCTCTATAATCATGCCGCCTTTTATATAAACACATATTAGACAAATTTTAGTTAAACATACAAAGAAACATATACTTGATGTAACAGGTATGGAGTCTGTGAGGTACAGTACATTTCTTTAATCCAACTCGCATGTGACATTTAATCAGCCAGTTCTGTTGCAGTTGCGTTATGTCGCCCAACATAACAATTACGTCTCCGTAGTTACGACACCTGACGTAGGCGCGCAGCCCACGCGGGCAGGCCCTACACGGGGAAAGTTGTATTTATCGACTTTATAACCCAGTTACATGTTAACTTGCTGTGTGATGTGAAGACTTCAATTTCAGCTCAATTGGATACCCAGATATAAATGTAAACTTGTTTGCAAATATTGACGGAACTACTCACTAATAATGCGAGTTAAATATGAGCTTGTAAAAACAACTAAAGTAACACAGTATCTATATTTATGGTCAGTGCATCTCTTACCCTCGAGTAACTGCAGCTAAAATATCACGGACATATAGAAAGGCGTGTTTAATTTTCGACCCTATTTCACCTATTATAAGTTAGGGTTTTCGGAAGGATCTTCGTACAGGCTGTCATAAATTGCGTATGGTTTCTTTAAGACTTTCTCAATTTAAGGAATTTTGCAGTTGTAAATATTTGTTAACCTTGTGGGATATAATGGTAAGAAAAAGGAAAGGGAATAAGTGATTTCTTATAGAAAAAAGCAGTGCCTTTGTACAATTTTCTGTTATTCTGTATAATTATCTTTGTGTGTACATAAATTGTTAAATAAATTAATAAGAATGTGCCGTCAGGCTCAATGTTCTTCTTCCGTTGACCTTCGTTGCTTTGTATTGCTCGTTCATCTTGGTAAGCTCTGATGGTGAGACCAGCCCCCTTAATACGTAATCCAATTGTTTAATGATCATCATCTGTAATGTGATGCCAACTTACTATTGATATTCACCTAGTAACCAAGAAGTGGGTATATAGTATATTTTAAATCAAAAGCTTCAAACCGCTTGACGGTAAGCAGAAGTCGATATGCTCGTATATTTAACGCAGCAAGCGACATGCTGCCAATGTATATGATTCGAGTCACGAAATCTCTGCCCGTGAAAACAGTTTAAGACATAGACTGGCATGCGTGCTCATTAGTAGGTAGGAAGGTAGCGCGAGTAAAGATAATTATCAAAAATCAAAATAAGTTAACGAATTGACCACTGAAAGTTTTACTTAGTTATGTATTATTACAGAGTGAAAATTTTAATTAGTAACTAGTATAAAATACAGTCTCCAAAACAATGTGCCTTATTATTTTCTTTGTGTGAAATTCCATAAAGTATAGTAGTGCCAATAATGTAAAACAAAAGGCGGCTTGCCTCCCGGTCAGCCATAAAGTCGGTGCCCACAATGTGCGTATGCCCTCATTATCAGCGCAGGCACGCGCCGGTTATCATGCGCGCGCGCAGATATGGCACGCGCTGACAACACAGCCACTGTCCGCGGTGCCGCTGTGTAGACTCACTCATATTTATGTAAACCCATGGACAGAGAGCATAATCATTAATGATAAAAAATAATTTACAGGCAGACATGCAAAGAGAACAGCCAGACATTCGAATTTAATTTTTAAAATCATCAATAAAGGTTATATTATAATTTGTCTCCGACATCTTGATTTTGAAAGGCGATATGATGTATTTTGATAATAATTTAACTGACATGTATAAGTTAGACACAAACACAAGTTTTTGAAATGTGAATCGAATCTATATATCCTAATGCGTAGTGGGTTTAGTGTATATAGACCCGTGCAATGTCAGTAAAGATATTTATTACTCCAGTGTGCGTGTCTCGTCAAATATTAAAATTGGAAGTATTTTTAAGACATTTCGCTTTTAATAAAACGTGTGGCATATTAGGAACTGTGTATAATTGTTGTAAAATTCACAAATATCTGTTTGTATTCGTAATATATAAGTAACTAAACATTTCCTAGTCGATGAGACCTAAAGATGATTATAATTATGCGATTACAATCAGTTTGACAACAAAAATAATCTGAGATAATTGGAATACGCAGAATGGATACATGAAACGTATGAATAGTCTATAGACGATTATAGTGCTAGGAAAGATATAACACGTATCTCACGTGAGATAGGCCGCGACATGGCTGTATCAATATCAATTACATTTCTTCAAGTTATTCCGATGTACATAGGACTTTGTAGTTTTAATATAAAGGCCGTTTCTGTATTCGTTGCTGTCAAGTTGCATACTGTAGAATAAATAAATTTCAGAATATACAAAACCATTTTGGAGTAACTTGAATCTGTCGTGTAGCATTTGTTGGGACCCTTTAAGTGTTGGCAGCTAAAACCATGGCGTATGGTAAAATCTCATATGTTTCCTTGTGTCTCTAAACTAGGAACTAGGAAGACTTCTCCTTAATAGTTGGATCTATTTAGATTGTTGAGTATGTTAACAATTGGTTCATGAGTGTGCTGAGTACGAATATTTACTGTTAATTGGTCATAAAGAATTACTTGCTTATTTGTAATTTCTTTTTGAAGTTAAATATTTTTAAACCACGAGATTTCTTGAAAAATTTGAGAGATAATCAATTTCATACATGAAGTTTTTTTATATTATTTTTGTTTATAGATTTATGTACATGAGCAGAAATATGAGACCATAGACACTGCTTTTAACACTAGATATACCAGCGATTTGAATATATGTCAACAACAAAAATTATATTTGTTACTAATGTATATAAAATAACATTAAGTTTTTAAAACGTACTCTCTAATTATAGCTACAAAAGTCATAACATCATTTCTGAAAAAAAAATGTGTAATATAGTAGGAATTTTGAATTGGAATTGCATGACCAGTCTAAATGACTGGTCTGGTAAATCTAGTGTTAATAAAGAATTTTCTGCCAGCAGATCTTAGAGAAGAAGATATTAATAATGATTTAAGTAGACGCTGTGTATCGGCAATAGTTATTTATTAATTTTCTATCAGTATCTCCTTCTTTCTCACTATTGCATTTCCAGACCATCTTAATGGTGCCAGGAAGAGATCGCTCTTAGCGATAAGGTAGCCCATTATAAAAGCATTGTCTACTATATAAAAATTGTGTTAATAAAGAAACATAACATATGTAAATACATACAGACTATAATATAATATGAAAATATTTATCCTGCAAATTCAGATAGAAGTGTCACCATCTATTTAGATAATATAAATCAAGAACGCCCGCAAGTAACTCGAGATTGTAACACGGTGCATTAAGGTGTATTCTAGATTGCACGACGACTAATCTGTTATAATGAATGTGATGGTATGCAAAGTTTGTTAACATTACAATGTAATAGTATCGTTATGGATATTGTAATGAGATTTAATTTAAGCTGCTAAAGACGCTGGGATTCTACTGAGATAAATCATATGAAGACATTTGAATACAAAGGTTTTACATCTTCGTCTATGGTTTGTTAATGATATTAGCAGTAGACATTCATGTTTATATATCAGCCGGTTGCTGAGTTACATTCGATGCTAATCTCGTCTCAATCTGTACTCGATGAATATATTTCATTCAAAATGACACTTAAAGTATAGTTCCAGATGTACTTAGAACAAATCTAAACTCTGAAACCGACCCTTAGTAACATTAGGGCATTATACAAAAAAGCAGGTTTTTGGTAAATCACGTTTAAATATTTTGTGATCCCACATTCTAGCCTATTTTTTTTTATTCCAGCTTTCTAACACGCTTCTACATAAATTTTATAAATAATTGTTATTTTTATTTGCGTAAATAACCGTAGTAAGTTATAAGTAACTAATCTTATCAGCTCATTGACCCGATTTCCTTGGATCAAATCGCGATTCCCGGGCTGAGCCGCTATCCTGGTTATGTAACGGGCTCCACTGCGGCGGCAGACGCCTCGCAGACGGCGCCGGGCCGGCTGGCGCCCAGACAGGGACAGAAACACACCGTCCCTCTCACCCCAAGACTATTGGCGCCCAACGTGGGCCACACATCCACTCCTAAGGGGAGTACTTTATGCCCTTTTGATTCGAATAAATTTATCGTATGATAAAAAAAATATTAATCCTCCTGTAAATTCAGTTATCTTAAAGATTTATGTAAGCAATAAAAATTTAATACCATCCGATATTTGTATCTATGACGACGTATTAGAAATTGCAAGTTCACCCCAATCGAAGTTCGGCTGGTGCGTAGTTGTTAGCGTTATAGATAAAATCTAGGACGCTTCAGCTTAATCAAAAGTGTAAAAAATGTTTTTTCGCATTAGTAAAAAGGATTTAATTAAAAAGATACAATATCGTTTTAATGTTATAGTTGTATAGCGTTGTTGTTGATTATAATGGAGTATTAAATGATATATCTTTAAATGTTTCTAATGCCAATTTGTTTATGTTGTTTTTAATAATTTTTAGATTGAGGGTATTTTTTATTACATTTTTCACGTCGAAAGGTAATATGTTGGCTGCTCGTATGTGTTCAATATCTTCTGTTACTACCCACATTTGCAAATTGCAATCACATTTCACTAATAAATCTAAAAATTACAATGAATCTCAGATATACAAGAAGGTTAACTTTACTGACAACGATGTATGATGTCACAAGCCATAATTTTGTTCTACGGCATTTTAAAATGTTATGTTTAACACTAGATATACCAGCGATTTGAATATATGTTAACAACAAAAATTATATTTGTTACTAATGTATATAAAATAACATTAAGTTTATAAAACGTACTCTCTAATTATAGCTACAAAAGTCATAACATCATTTCTGAAAAAAAATGTGTAATATAGTAGGAATTTTGAATTGAAATTGCACGACCAGTCTAAATGACTGCTCTGGTAAATTTAGTGTTAACAAAATTACTTATGTTATAAAATATTCTAATTATTATAGTTCTTAATTTTCTCTTGCATTCACCTCAACTGATGATAAATGATGATAGGACCATAGATGGTAGCGAGCTACACTCAGATTGTAGAACCACAAAGGAACTGGTTATCTCACCTCGTACTGCCGAAACATTTAACAAAGCAGTTTATTGTTACGGTGCCAGACTTACGCTAACACGGTGGTGGCTTACCAGAAGGATTTAGAAATAGCCCTTCCACCAACCTATTTCATTGAAATACAAATTAAACGTAATTTCTCATTTTTTCACAGATATAAAGACGGCGATGTGAAGGAGAGCCCATACAACATACAAGCCAGCCAAAAGTAGTGCCTTAACCCACAGCTGACCACAAGTGCCTGAACATAGGTTTAGTTATAAGAACGAACGACGCACAGATACGAAATACGAAGACTTTAAAGGTGAGCAATATAATTAAGTTGAATTTCCTCCATCTAGAACAGCTAGCTCCCAAAGATTGTTTTAGTTTTTTAATAATTTAAATGCAACAAAAGCGTAAGTTTGCTTAGGTCGCGCACTTTGCGACTATTCTAGTCTAGAAATATAGTTAAGGGCAGAAAAATTAAAACTGGTTTGGCCCTTGGAACAAACTGAAAAATCAATATGGCCCGAAGGCTTCAAAGTTTGGAGACCCATGATCTAGATTCTAGAATATTACGCGGGCGTGAAGAGAGTATATGTCCGTAAGAAAGTCAGAAATGTCATACTTAGTGTAGTGTTTATGTTATTATGGTCTACTGGCTTCCGACTGCGCCTGCGCACGCGTTGAGTTCGCATTTTCAAAAATACTGTATAGTGATAGTTTAGTTTAGATTTTGGAGCGATGCTGCTGGCGACGACGTCCACTTAAATTAGAGATATCTTTTATTCTACTTACATAAGGAAACGATAGAATGACTAAGAATAAGGATATGGTCAGATAATTCACGTCTATACAGCTTTTAGTTATTTTACGCGCGTTAATTAAGGCAAATATGCTTTACAGTCGCCATTTTTGAAATTGCAAATGGCGTCACAGGTGATCTGTCCTCTTCTGGTAGGCCTGTAATGAAAGAGTAGCAGGCACCTAATTTAAATTCGTACCTCTTAAATCCTCTATCATGTCCCCCACATTTTAACTTAACCTCTTTTTCTGTAGATTATAGTTATAGTTTTTCTCAGCAGCGACTTTTGAGAATACATTGTGGGGTGGTTTTCCACTCAAATTCGTTTTGCGTGCATCTCAGCAGGACGTCCGTGTCGCCATAAGTGTAAGCGATTGGGTGAATAAAAAAATATTGCTTGGATTTTCGCTGCATGCTGCTGTTTGGGTGTTTTATTATTGTTGTGTTACACTCTAGCCTTTGGGATTAAGCTTAAAATTATTTACTAGAAGAGGAAAACTGCCTATTACTTTCTTTTGGCGCAATGAAATTAAACTAGTAATGGCTTGAAGTAACAATTGCAGTGGATTTTTATTTGGGCACTGACTATTTTGACAAATGTGTTGGATTACGGCGTTACGGAAGCCTTGGTGAGTCCTCAATCCACTGAGGTGGTGTTTATCTCGTCCATTACAAAAATACCAGCTCTCGGTACTGCCTCAGTGCGTATTGCCCTTTAGGGCCAATTCTCCTCTGGTAGATTTCTAATCGACTGGTATCATCTCCAAGGTAGGTGTCGCGCTGTCGAGTCATGAGGAAGTTAAAAATTGATATAAATCATACTTTTATTATTCTAAGCTTTTACTCTTTTCTTCTCATCATCAACAACCTATATCCTACTGTAGTGCACAGGCCTTCAATTCAATTCTTTATTTTGCATTCCATAGTTACATAATATGTAGATCTTAAGACTATTAATGACACTATGGACCCTGTCGTGCACAACTAATTTCAGAATATACAGGAGAAAGGTAGATTATAAAAGGTAGGTTTAAGTTAAGTGTTTTAATTATTATTATTAGTCAAATTCAAATATATTCATTCAAAATAATAATTATCTTGGGATTGTTTGGAATTCTAAGTCAGTGTATTTTTAAATGTAAGAAATCCTTACATTTAACTACACAAAGCCTTCCTACAGGGGAGATACATGAGGAGTTTACACACTGGCCAAATGTGAGTTGATAGGTAAAACCGGATGACGCAGCAACCAAGGGACCAACGGATTATTTAGCATACTGAAGCGCAGTACAGCTCCGGATAACAATTTTGATTAACCCATTTGGTTGTAATAGAAATAACTAGATAGTTTTAACTTCAAATAATTTAAATACTACGATGTTCAAGCTCCATCTATAACAGAGTTCACAGTATCAAAGACCCTTTTACATTCCCTCCCCGTAGAGATTGTTATTATTGTTAAAACATCGTCTGTTCTAGATAAACACTCCATTATGTAGTCTCCATTACATCAATATGTTAAATAAACTTTAAATTTTCAATTGCTATTAAAGCATCATCAATATAAACAAGTTTTAAGACTTCGTAGTCCTATGGAATAATATTTTGACAGTCTTTACTCTTGATTGCCATTAGTACCAATAAAATCTCAATAGTAATAAAACATTAAGAATTTTAAATGTTTTATTTATAATTAAATTGATCTGATACTGCAGTATTTTAATGAATGGTTCTCCAAAAAATCACATTCATAAACATGTGTTCGTTTAGATTGTTCACGTGATTTGTATTCGTATCGCAATCGGCGACTATCTCACATCAAGTCAATTTGTATTAATTCAACTGTCAACATCGCCTGGTGAAACAAACTAACCCTTCACGTCCGCACCTATTACTTCTATGCCGTCGCGCGGCGCACTCCACTGCGCAAATATTCATATTAATTGCCTGCCACTTTGGGGTTAAGTAACGTAATATAAAAGTGCAACAATAGCCGCCTCTAGTTTTGTAACAACAAGGTTCATATTCGCCTGAATGGATTTTGCAGCAATCAGTGCTCTATTGTCAAAGAAAACGGCCACAGGTGTATTGTTAAGACTCTAAATGGAACTCATATCCATATTTTGAACAAAATCGTTTGAAATTTGTCTTACATTTCATATTATTTTGCGGTGCAATTAACGAAATGCAATCCGATGACAGAAATTAATGACCGCGCTTTTATTGGTCTTCATAAAAGTACACGAGCAGTAAATCTTGGGATTAATAACTTCGGAGGCCCAAAAGACCTCGCCCCGATACGAATCAATAAACAAAATCACGAGCGCCGGAAATCCGAGCGGAGTTAGAGATGCATTTCCATCTTTCACCGTCTTTTCACCCTCCGAAAATCATCCCCAAACTCGATTCCCTGTCGCAAGTTTTAGGAGGGGTGTAAGCGGGACGGAGGTTGTGTCGAGCGCGTGCGCGGAACAACCCCTCGTGAGCTTCAAAGAAGGTTGATAGTGGTAGGCGCGAGGTCCTGGCGAGTTGCCGGGGTCGCCCAACATTCCTCTTTGGATCGTCCGCGGCGGCGGAGGTCCCGCTCTCTCACCCCCAGTCTATTGCTGCACTATTGCATCACAATCTTGCTGGTGCACCAAGAGACTGACTACTCTGGAATACAACACGTCCACTCATATCCAAACCGAGGGGTCATAGCACTATCATACTCAGTTGAAATACGTATTAGTTTAAATCCAAAAATTAAAAATATTAACAATTGAAACTAACCAGGGCGTGAGAGAGCGAGAGAGGAAAGTAAATTTTTTAAAGTGGGAACGAGACGACGTGATGGGCCACCGCTCCCGGTCGAGGTAAGTGTCACTTGTAGCCACGTGTTTGGGAAACTTTGAGTTTTCAGTTGGTGGTGGTTCATGAAACTCGCTTAGTTCTGTTTGTTCCATTGTTTCGGCAAAAGCCATTGTTGCCCGCCGAGGTCTATTATCTACAGTTACTTGAGTGATATTATTGGCTATGTTCGCTTCGTTATTAATATGTGCTTTGTTCAATTTGTACGGAAACTTCCCGTTAATATAGAAATGTTCTATGGCTTTACCTCACAAACATTGTGAAGTAATGTTTTGATCTATTTGAGACGTTCCGTACGTATAAATTTGATATGTGAATTTGTTACTTTATAAAACTAGAATTAGCTATCTATCGAAGATTATGGAGTTTTTTAACGATTTCGTATAAATTTGTTGTTAATTTTTAAGTAATGTACTCAATTATAATAACGTGAATAGATTATAATATCAAATCTGTGACTTCAACTTACAGTATGACAAATATAGCTCATTTAAAAATAATCACTCCCAATTGTTTGTAGTTCCAGATACATCTCAAACGTCAGTTCATCAACCTTTAATTAATACGTACACATTCTCCCTCTACGTAAATGTTACCTTCCTTGCTCTATAAATTAGTATAATCCCGAAATTCGCTAGCTGCGAGCTGCATCATGCCTGTGATTACCTCTCGTTAGTTCCTTTTAAATCTCACAGGAGGGTGTCCCGTGGTTTTTGATTTGCATCCAATTGACTCATTGAATTAGGCTTGAATCAATTATTGTTTGAGCATTTGTTGTCTCTTATTAACCTGTTATTAAGGGTTATCTTCCAATAAATTGCAGGATAATCAAATTACCTTTCGTTTGCTTCAAAACATAATAAGATATGTAACTTATTTTTGTATTAAAAATCTATGCATTTATAAAACAAAATTGACCGTGCAAATATATTTGTAATATTAGGAAAAGCGAAAAGAAATCGCCTATTTTATTATTCTTTATTTAATTTTTTTAATGAAAAATTACAAATATTTAAATTTAATAAATATTGTCCATCTGTTAGCGACGTAGGAGGGATCAAATAATGATATTTATTAATATTATTTAATATTTATTTTCGTTGATTGCTTTCACAACGTGAAATCAAAAACAATAAAGACAACGTCATATAAAAACAGTAGAATCTTATAAAAGTATAATTTAAAAATGGTAAAAGGGGTCGGTTCGCCACACCATCATTATTTACAATGTCATTCCAGAGTTTGGGCAACTTTTCAATGCCTCTTTTATAAAATTCAGGTGATTTTAAAGCGCGCTGTAAAATAATGGCGATTTCTTTTCGCTTTACCAAATATATTACCTTGATTTCAAGTACTAAAAGAATATCAGTTGAATAATTTAATTAATTATTGTGAGCGTTACTCTAATTCTCGTATACCTTGAAAGCCGATAAGTTCCTCGTCATTCATTACTTCAACGTTCGTTAGGGAACCATTCCGCTCAACTCCAGGGGTCTGGCCTGGCTCTGAGCTCCTGCTGCGATGATTAGACTGCAGCTCGCTGATTGATCGAAGGAAGTGGATTAATTTGTTAGCGTTCCATCTTAGACGGATGCAATTTATATTCATTCAACATTTATTTGATTTGCTGCTCACTGTAATGTCATTTACGTTCAATTTTGCATGTTATTATACCGCTTCATCTTTTTATATAGGATTTTCAACACGTATACTTCTATTTTCAACTAAATTTACTTGGCTCCCTCTTTTTGTAATGATTAAGTTTGTATAAAAATCTTTCCTAATGTAATTTCCCCAACGAAAAATCATATTTCATACCTATCCTAATGGACTGCCGACAGTCATCCATTGTCATAAACGTTACACGCATCACAAATCCAAAAATTCCCCCAAAAAGTTAATGTGTCCCCTAAGATTGTAATCCCTCGTTAAAATCAGCGAGCCTCCCTGTCCACTCCAGGACCCTAATTCGTTAATAGAAAACAGAATATCGGATGTCTCGTGTCCGACACCGTGACGACATCCGGCACACGCCGGAAGTGCAATATGGCGGATAAGACTCGCTAATATATTTTTATCTCCATGTATTGACTGATTGCCATCGATGGCGTGGTCTTTGTTGGTTCTGTTTGCCTTGTCTCCCATCCCTTGACGAAACTTGTATTTGTAATCTTCTTTGAACTTTTGTCATACTTAATTAGTCGTAGTTTGTCATCTATCTTTATTTCTTTTTAATAGTTGAATTGCTTTGTCAATTTATTAGCACTATTACATTCCTTTTATTAGCTTAGTAACATATATGTTCTTGGGATAGAAAAATCTATTTTTAAGGTACATAAGATTATACTATTCAACTTTATGATATATATCTTGTACAGTACGTATATGTGCTGAAACCACACCCTGTTTGCTGTCCTTATCTGACCTTTCCGCAAGATGTACATCCCCATTCTCCGTCCTTGTCTCTCATCTCAAAGGAGGCGGCCTCAAGGCGCCAGACTCTCCGGCGCCGGAGTCCATCGATCCCTCCCTCAAGGATGACGCATGCGTCTTACTTGTTTGCGTAGACTCCTACAGAATATAGATTTTCTTGTCTCTATGTGTTAGCCTTTATTTTTAGATGTGGATTTTCTGGAAAGAGATTGTTGTCTTCATATTTATTATCTTGTAATAAAAATAAAAAGTTCGATGAAATAGACAAGTTCTTCACATTTTATGGTCATTGACTATTTCGGAGATTTACGACTCTGAAGCAAATCTTATTTATTTAATCAAATTTTATCAAACGTAATAACGTCAAATTTAAAACTATACGTCTAATCACTTTTTTCATGATAGGTAAGTGTCCTTCGAGTCGGATTAGTTACGGCATTTTAGGCTAAATTTTTTGAGATAAGTGGTCAGCTTCAGCTTTTAACCCAGCTGCGAGAACGGGCGATTATGGTCCAATGTAATTTCAAACAATAAATGTATATATATTTTAATTAATTGCATTTTAACAGGTAATATGGCCAAAGTAAATCAGGATTCGGCCACCGACCACCCATTCTTAACTAATAACTTCTTATAATTATTAAACCGCGATGTACTCCCGGAAACCTTGAGACAATTAAAATTTAATCGTCTCTTGACAGTTTAATTGCCTCTTTTATCGTGTTCCATCATCTTGGTGATTTCTTGTACAGATTTCGTTTCAGACAAATGGTTTTACTCTGTAACCTAACACCATAATAGACATGTTTTGTATCAAGCAAGACTGTCACCCCTTTGGTCTTTTGTCTCGCCGTAAGGGTGCAGTGTTTGTCGCATACTCTATTGTTAACGGTGACAAGATATTGTATTTGTGTCTACTGTATATAGCTTGGCTTCCACTAGATAGTGCTGAGTTCGATCAAGTTATGAGAAGTTTTCTGGGTTGAACATTGATAACATTATTACGGAAATTATAAAAAGGTTTAGCTGAGTAAAACTATAAACCATAGATACAAATTTAAAAACCCCATGTGTCGTGATTAAATGTAAGCTAATTCATTTAACAAACGCAAAGTTATTTTTTATGTCTTCAACATTGGTAAATAATGTCTTGACCTGGTGAAATGCTCCGCAGAACCCAGGTCACCCCCGTGAAGGGCAATGGAGTTACCGGGGAGTTTTAGTGGGTATTCTCAGTGCCGCTCTATGAGGTACTGAGTGAGCCCCACACACACCTGTCGCTTAGCCAGTGGCGGGTAGGTTTGTAAATGGATTTCTCCTGGAAAAAAAAATGTCTAGGCAACCTGGTAACATATCCAAGTATCTGTCGCAATGGATACATTCTCTCCCATTAGTAGAAAACCAAACTATTTAAAATAATCTATAACGGGAAAATTAGCATCCGCATTAAACCATAAACAATAGATATTGTCTATGTACTACAACATAAAATCATAAATACATATTGGTTAATAAAAATCATACCAACTCACAGTTCTTTTGTCTGGCAAAACTTGAGTTCTCTGAATGGGCTGATGACATATCCTAGTGTCACATTTATTACACTCGCGCCCAGTAGTAGATAGCCAAACAATTACTATATACTTTTAGTAATCAAATAAGCATGTTTAATGAATAAGATATAACCTCGTCTGCGGTCTAGTGGCTGAGACCATCTACTTCAGATCTGGAGGCCCGAGATCCTATTCTCAATGAGGGAAGAAAGTTTATGGTTGGTAGTAGGGCTTTTTCTAAGTACGCCTGACTAATTACTACCTTCTTATCTAAGTCTGTAGCCATAACAATAATATTAACAGCGGCAGTTTGAGGTAAGTTGACCAGTTCCTTTGTGAATGAAGGATCCGGATATAGCTCGCTTACAGCTTTGGCCTTATCTTAATTTATAGTAAGGTGAGATGAAGGCCAAGAAATACCCCGTTAAGAATTTTTCCATGTTCAGTTTATGAAATTGTGTTTCAAAAATAAAAATAAAATAATCTACTGCGGCGCCACTTTCGGCGAGGGAATCGTCTTAAAGGATTACTCTCACGTGGTAGTAGAAAAATTAACTGTAATGAAAAACATGCGGGAAAATATAAGAAAGATGTGTTCTTCCATTGAATCTTAAAATACTGGTAATGGCACTGGCATTGTTCCCACTGGTAACCGAATGGGAGCCCCACTTGCTGCCAATGATGAAAAACGTGACTTTAAATATCACAGCTGTAGTCAATGAATAACCAGAGTGGAGTTATTGAATACGTAACAATATATAGAAGTTACTGACACATGAAGAAACAGCTTCCCGCGGTACAACGTCGTCACGGGTTAACGTTACATTTAACCCTACATTTAGCAAGTTGCCAGCGCAGAAACTGTGCGCACTCATCCGCGAAAGATGCGTCGCGACGCGCCCGCCTTCCGCGCAATGAATAATTTTACACGCAGGGATGCTGGCTGGGTGGGAGAAAGGTCCGTATTAATATAAGAACTAAAATAACAAAGCAGTTTCTTTTATGGGCCTCATTTTATATGTGCATTAAGTGCAATGCATCTCGTGTCTCGATGTGAATGCAAAAAGTGCAGCTGTCGTATAATTTACGATAGGGTGTTAATTTTTTAACCCACTAAGGTGGCAATCAAGCGGTAACTAGCGCGTTGTAGATCCTGTAAAAAATTTCACAACCTTTTTGAAGAACCTCATGCTGTAGTCGTTAGGGAAACCCTGCGCAGGGACCTCCACAACTTCCACAACTTGAGTACGCGAGAGACAGTTTCTTTGAAACCATACAGTACGCGACCAATTTAGTTCAAACGTGTGAGGATAAATTCTCTGCCGCTGGTGAGTGGTGTAGTGCGGTGGTCAATGGAAGCTCTTGACATCATGTCTAACTACTCGTTATAACGTGTCCCGTTAAACAGTCGATAGAGCACGCTTAAAAAGCAATAGGTATCCTTAGACTTGAAGGTTCGTTTCCGCTTATAGTCTCAGTCGTCGTCAGATCGTCGACAGTACTCACGGCGCGTTTTGTAACCGAAAATTTCTATTTACAGGTGTGTTCAATCGAAATTCTTTATTTTGCACATTTACTTTAAATGATGATAAATTAAAGTTTAAAGAATCCAACCTCCCTAATCAAATATTGTCTATGGTATTACTAAAAGTTCTGTAACTTTTGTCATTCTTTTTACATTTAGCATTGAGAGAAAGGAATATACCGAATCTTACACGATCTGATTTTTCGATTCTAATTTTATTAATTTCGTTCTTTCTTTCAAATCACACTATCAGTAATTTTAGAACATCAGAATCAGTTGACATTCTGAAGAAAAAAGCAGTTATTACCTGCCATGGCCTATAAATACACGAGCTACCATTCCCTTCACATAGAAACACAGCTAAGTGCTTCACGGCAGAAATAGATGGTATTACCTAAATTACATTTAAAGATTCCCCTGCAGTTAAATGAGAGGAGAAATTATTCGCGCTTGTCATACGTGCGATTTAGATGACGCGTTGAGAGTAAGGTTCAATGGGGTGAAAAATGGAATAGATTTACATATATTGTCACCATTATGATGTTATCGGAATTACAGTTTCTATTTATCGTAATTAATAGCCTATACACATGCCACTGCTATGCTGACCATTCTACATGAGAGAAATATATTAGTAGTTTATGCAATCAATTCACTCTGGTGTCTGTCCACTCATGAATGAAAACCTCCTTCATTTAAGAAGTAGATCTACTATCGTAACTCAACTGTAACTACGGTAGAGTTCGATATTGTAATTTGTCTTTTGGACCAAAAATCAAAGAATAACAAACAAACATTTGGTCTTCCTTATGGCAAGTGCTATTACCATTGCCTATAGACCCTAGTGGATTTGAGGACTCATACACCAAGAGGGGCTGGCATAGAGTTATAATATACAAAACTTTGGTCCCCTTTAGAGGTCTTTGGTTAACCCTTTAGAGGTCGCGCGAAAATAAAAACCCGAATCATTTTCTTTTTCTAAATTTTCTTCTAATCGTTGAGCGTCCATTTTTCTTTCTTGAATGTTTTAGTTATAAGTGTAGGGGAACATTAAAAAAATTTGAAGTTCGTAGGTATGCAAATTTAGAAATTACCACTGTTTAAAGTTTGATATGGACCATTTGGACCCCACGCGACCTCTTAAGGGTTAATTACATCTTAATTAAGTCTTATCTTACTTTTATATCATGGACCTGAGGCGTAAATAAATTCTGCCACATCTTACAAACTCTCGCTAAATGAAATCACTTGCAATGAGAAATCTTTACGTATTTTGACGCTTTTTTTAATAATAATTTTACTTGTGCAGTTCTTTTGACTAACACGTATATTTTAATTATCTAGGAAATTGAATCAAAATTGGTAGAGAAATGTCTTGCTTGGTGGTCCACCGTACCTATATATTTATATAGGTACGCATATTTATGCGTAATATGTGCGTTTTAATAATGTTAAAACTCAATTTAATGCTCTATGAAGAAATAAACGTCTGGCAATAACGATAAAGTCATCCAAATAACCAGACCACTTGCTCATATTGAACTATTAAAATTCCTGTAGACCCTCTAGGCCTTTCCTCCCCGGGCATTCGTCAAACCATTCCTCAGCCTTTTTATGCAAAATTCTGTGCAATAACTCTCAACCGTTATGTCTATAGGGTTTTAATGAGTGCATACGAATTTGCAAAAAGCCACCCTGCACATCCAATAAACTTTATTGCTACGATTTTAGAGTCACTTTACAATGAAGTTTTATTACGTTGTGGACTAGATGTAGTTGGGTTTAATTTAATAAGTGTAGTCTTTATAGACTGGTGACTATAAATGCTCGACCTGAAAGGAATACATTATAGTTTGTTTCCTAACGTATCATTTGTAAAGAAATTGAATAAATTATCTACTGTATAATGTTGTCTTTTTGAAAACATTCAATTATTTATATTAATTATTTTACGAAGCGTGTTGTGATTCGTGAAAATATTGATTCTTCGAAACTCGATAAATTGTAACTTGAGTGCTCTCACAAGGATTCAAAATAACTCTTTGTTTGCGTTGCGATAAAATTAAATTATTCCCAAGCTATTATTTTTTATTAAAATAAAAAAATAAAACGTTTACATACCTTATAAAATGAGACTATTTTTCTGCGCGTGTCGTACTATATACAGCGTGGCAAAATAACGTTTATTTATAACGTGGATATGTGAAAATAAAAACTGATAACAGAAACATACTTTGTGTTAGGTAGGTATGAGACGCCATACTAAAAAGCGGTAATTTTACATCATTTTTACAAGCTTTTATTTAACTGTCACGACTTCATTGTCTGTCAGTTACCGTTCTAAAATATTCAAACACATTAAAAGACTTTAATATCTATAGTAATTGCTGTTTCGAGGAATTCTTTTGTCTATCTCCGAAGCATTCCTTCAGATCTCATAATTATATGAGACCGATCGGGTAGTAACATCATAAAAATATGTATATATTTTTTCCTAAGGTTTTAATGAAAATATTATAGTTATTTATAAAAATACACACAATTAAAAAAAATATTTTAGGCAGTGGAATGTACAAGGGTTACTTATGTTACTTTTAAGAATAGGTTTAAAATACGTTTACTAGTAATACGTTAAATATTATAATACCCAGTATAATACGTTTATTAGGTGTTATTTGAAGTCAAAATGGCCTGCAGTTTGTTAAAATGGCCGAGGAGACTAGTACAGTAATGTACTGGCTACCAGTGTATTTATATTGTTACTGAACCGAGTTATTCAAAAGTTTTCCTCATACAATTGTGGTTTCTGAATATCGTAGGATTATTTTGGTCGCTTAACCCTCGTCCACATTCGTTTATCAAAGGATTACTTGGAAAAGTACATCGCTTTGTGCTCAATAAACACTTCGTGTGATTCTAAGAGCCTTAGTATGAAGTGGTATTTTGGATGCTGAAATTCACACAATAACGTGATATGGTAGAGTTTAATATATCAGATTGGCTAGCTTGAGGATTTTGTTTTTTGATATACGACAAAGGCAGCGAACATTCGCAATTCTCAATCGTTACTTTCCCTGTAAATATCAAGGGAATGTATTATGTAGACGTATCCCTGTGATCAAAGAGCGGTATGTTAAAGCTATCTAACCGACTTTAAAAGGTGGTTTCAATGGTTTTTTTCCCACAGATTAAGCTGAGATTTTGAATCCGATTAGGATGATTATTTTTTAGTAAGATGCAGAACAGTCCAAATAAACTTGATTCTAGTTTGGCCCAGTAGTTTATATAGTTGGATGATGTAATTTTAACGTTACTTTGTTATATGTTCACCGATTACTTTAAGATTTGTGATCCAATTAACATGTTTCAATATCGATAGCTTTGCAATTAGCGTTATGATAACTACAAAATTTACAACGAAATTTTTCTGTCCTTTTCACTGATGATTCAATATTTTAAATCTTTCTAACTTTACAAAGTCTCTGTGTTGATGTTGTAACGTGGCCCGAACTAAAATAGCATTGTAGTAAATATTTCAAGTAGTGGCCAATAACCGAAATGGGTTTATCGTTTCTGTAGCGGCTCTCTGATTAATGTTGCATTACACGATGAAAGATTCGTTTGTCGATTTTTGATTATGAGCAAAGATATGGTACCTTTTCAATCTATTATTAATCAGATACCTTTGCTAATGATAGTCCTCCGTATAAACAAACAGAACGATGACAACAATTTTTTTAATTAATAAAATGTGAGTAATTCAGTTCAATTTAAATCTTTAACACTAGATATACCAGCGATTTGAATATATGTCAACAACAAAAATTATATTTGTTACTAATGTATATAAAATAACATTAAGTTTATAAAACGTAATCTCTAATTATAGCTACAAAAGTCATAACATCATTTCTGAAAAAAAATGTGTAATATAGTAGGAATTTTGAATTGAAATTTCACGACCAGTCTAAATGACTGGTCTGGTAAATCTAGTGTTAATTATAAAGAAAGATACATATTACAAGTGTCAGCCTACTGTCATAAACTCACAGCAGACACAGTTGATAAAAATGATTATCAACCTGACATGATATAGTTAAATCATATAAATGAGATGTGACGTCGAACTCACTGCATTATAAATGGACATTATATTTGATTAATAACATCACGCAGAATGTCATTAGATAAACTAATATAAATAACTTTATGTAAGAGAATTTCAAGTGTAACTTGTCAGATGTGGAAGACATCTGTTAAAGACACATGCAGTCTCAAGTAATAACTACATACTCTCTACATAATCTCCCACGGTCTCTAACATTAGAAGAAAGCGGAATTAGAAAGACCTAGAAGATCCTGGACTTGACAAATAGAAGTGGTTGAAGATCTACTGACTCTCGAAGAAGTTTCGGGTTTACATCGCGACGCTTCAAAGCATCAGTATTACAATCATTCATAAAATAAAATCTAACATCTGTTTTAAGAACTCTATAGAGATCTATCAAGTGGGACATTTCACAGATGTATAAATAGATGTCCCTAAATACACGCACAGGTGATGGGATCCGCCATGTGGCAAACGCGAGACGTCTGACCCTTTGTATAGCTATTTCTGTTAATCCCTTTACGAAGTCCGTAGAAATAAGACTGAAATCAATAATATGGTACAAAGAAATATCCCTGTAAAAACGGTATTGAAGAATAGCACGCCTGATATAAGGTTTTATATTGGGATTTGTTATCTAAATAATGCTTGCTTAAAAACTTCTAAAAATAAGGAATGAAACTCCAAATGTAGAGATTGCAGTGTATAATTCGACAAGCCCAAAAGATGCGACAGAATAATAGAATACAATATTATTAGAAAAAATATATGTCATAAACTATGCAGCCAGGGTGTTGTATATTATAGTTATATAAAAAAAAAGGTTTGATCTAACAAAAACGAATTTATCGACTACCATTATGCAGAACACCAACCTATCTACAAGGGAAAAACATTAAGCGATCAGATCACTGTAGCGTTGGACAAAATGGTTGTGAGTACATGGTCAAACGGTTTTACGTGCAACACAAAGATAATTTTACCTTACGGCTCAAAACTAGACATGGATGCATAACAATAAATTATAACACACAGTTTCAATACAAACAATAAACATTACGTAAGTAAGCCTCTGTAATATTTGAATGAAATCAGCGGCCTGTTTCCGCCGCTACAAAAATATATCGTGACTCAACCATATGACCCGCGCCGTCACATTCGTTCTGTTCTCTGATACTCGATGTTTATATTTTGTACAAGTGTTTATGCTGGTTCATTTAATGTGAACTTGACATTAAAAAATCTGATACATGACTCCAATGACGGCCTTTATCTTGATCTGGGGAGCGTTCCCAAAAAAATCCCCTACAAAAGTAACTACAGTATTTTGCAATCTCGGTCTTAAAATTGTCGTGAGTATATAGTTTTTTTTGGCGATTTCCATACTTGACACTATCGTACTTAGTTTTGAGATATCAAGGGTTTGAGACCTTCACTTATTGAGCTGACGGCAACAACTCAGTGTAATAATATATAGGATTGCCAGAGCCAAAGTCAAAGTCAAATTTTGTGGTCGTGTGAAGACCGTAATTAATTTTCATTTATCGCAGAAAAGCCACAAAAAATTGCTAACGCACAGGTTTGGTTTAGAGCTAAATTTGACTGAGGTTTAGTTGTCTTCGTCACTCTGATTGAATCTAAGTAAAGAACACAATTTTATGCATTTATTTGTTAAAAAACATTATAAGGAAATAATTCCCATGGAAAAGTCTCGAGTCTCGTTTTCCAGGGATTTTCGACGAGTGTGGATTTATTTTCTGGAGATGCCAAAAAGGAGCGATAATTATTTCTTAAGTATTAACTCTTAACCTTCATTTCACCTATTATATGTAATGATCGTAGATGGAAGCAAGCTACACCCAAAATTAACTATTTAACATATAGATTTTTGATTGCACTGTAAAACAAAACATGTATATGTTTGTAATACTAATATATAATGACATAATTGATTTGTAAATGTAATTATAAATACTAAAGGCTGAGAGTTTCTTGTGCCGTTTCTTCTCTGCAGCTACTAATTCGTCGAAGTGGTAGTAGGGTTAATTAGGAATATGCATACTAGTATTAATTTATTTAGTACATATTTAAATACTATAACTGGGACAATTTGTAAATGCCCTGTTGATACCCACTTAAAGTTATCACTATTGCCTTTAACACATTGTGATCGGATCACGTATTAATACGTTTTTAGCAAATTAATGCTAGAGAGCGGATCACGTTTTAATACGTTTTTGATAGATTGTTAGTGGAGCGCGGGTCACGTTAAAATACGAGTTTCAATATATTTGAGTTTTCGCTATATAGCGTCTGTAGAGTTGTAGCCAAGAATACATTTCTAAATATAATAAAGTAAAATGAAATAATTTGCAAAAAGAATGATTGAAATCAAACAAATATTTTTGAAGTTATCACATTTTTTCTAGAGGTCTACGTTAGCACGAAATTACGCGAAAAATCACCCGTCACCAGCACTAGTACGCGGCCGAAAACTGCCCGATCACAATGTGTTAATTACATTTATTTGTTTTTCTCATACATATTCCCTATTGTGACGATTTAAAAGAACTTAGTAAATGAGTCTATTTAAATAAAGTTATTTTTGACTTTGACAAAAACTAAAATTGTTAATATGGTTGTCATGGCGACAGACTAAGATAAAATGGTGGTTAGAGTAGAATATATTATTCAGAGCAAAATACACGATTATTCAATCAAACAAAGTCGTATCTTTATTTCATATTCAATTTACCTCACTAATGATATTGTAATTATTGTTATACTTATATCATTTTTATAATTGTTCCTGTCATGGGAAGGACTTTCTAAGGTTATTGTTGAAGTACAAATGTTAGTTGTAACGTATAATTACTGGATGTAGATTACCAGGCCTCGTGCTTCTTGCACAGGCCGTTAATGTTTTTTTTATAATATTGCTGGTCGACCCGGTAAACTTTCTATCACTAACGCTGTTTATTAATAGAATGGAAGAAATGACAGCATTGATGTTTAGCATGTCAGTTAGACTATTTAAATATTAAATAACTAATTGTCAGTTGTGTATATTTAAGATTTTCTCTTGGAATTTTCCTGTTAGAATTAAAATTAAAAAAATTGTTAACTGTTCCTCCTCTTCTTGAATTGGCTGATGTTCAATAAAGACATATTCTATTATTGCGACGCGTTTAACGGTCGGATCCATTCGCTGATAGAAGGAAATCTATCAGATTTTTTGTCTAATAATGTCTGTGATTTGACTTAGACTAGATTTGTCAATCTCTAGACAGAGATAGAATATTGAAATCGCCCGTGATAGCGAATCTGATATTATGTTAATTATTATAGTATTAGAAATTCAAGTCTCGACCCTTTTTTTTACGAGGAGGAATCCATTTACGGAACTACCCCCCACTGGCTAAGCGACGGGCGTGTGTGGGGCTCACTCAGTACCTCAATAGAGCGGCACTGAGAATACCCACTAAAACTCCCCGGTAACTCCATTGCCCTTCACGGGGGTAACCTGGGTTCTGCACGAGCAATTCACCAGGTCAAAGTATTAGAAATTCAAGCCTCGACCCAAGAAGAAGATATTTCCATGTAGGAAAAACAACGTGCTGCTGCGATTGTTGTGATATATTTCTGATATATACATTTTTCTATTTTGGACCGTTTGTTTTGTCCTAGGTGTCAAGCGAACCGCTCTCACCGCAAGCGCAAGCACAAGCGGGCGCTTGACGCTCCCTCCGCGAGCGCGTCGAGCAAGCCCTCCAGAACAACTGGCGGCGGCTGACCTCGGCTCCCGTAAGTTTAGGCCCAGAGTACCCATCCTGTCTGATTGTCTCTTTACTTGTGCAGGCTTATTTTGTTGCGTTTATTCGACATAATTCATGTAAGTGTCAAACTTCAACACCTCGAAAAGCAAACCATCCGGAGATAGATTATTGAATATCCGCATTACTTATGTAGGTACACTTGTACACTTGGCCATCATTTAAGATCTGATGGTAAATGGTAAGCTTTATCCGAGGGTTCTGTATAATCTATCTAAGGATTTTTGACATATTCATACGTATAATATGTCAAATTTTTATATATAACCTTATGGAGAAACTTATTAGTTCATTGTCCATAAATGGTGAGAACTGCCATAGACTGCGCTTACGTCGGTATCAAAGCGGAAAGCAATGCAACTGGTCCAGGATTTCTACTTGGTCATTCAAGTATTCTTTTTTACCATCGAGTAATTTACTCAAACTTCCCTCTAAGTTTAAAATTTTAATGGAAGCATTTTAAATATATCGCTTTTTATGATGCGGTTCTGCGAAATGTGATCTAAATGTAGCAAGTTTGAGAATACCATACTATTTAATGCTAAGGGGGGCTTATTTCTTATTTGGCATTGCTGAAATTCATGTAGTAAACATAATACTTGGTAACCAGGAATCACCCAAACCCCGGCAAAGACACCGCTCGTTCAGCCACGAGAGACAGCGCCAGAAAGAGAGGAGACCTAGCGCTCACTCCTTAGACCTTGGTGAGGCTGACCGTCCTTGCCGCACCGCTACTGTACACAGGTAACTAACTGTACGCGCTGAGTTTGTAGCAATGTTAATGCACCCTTGCACCTTGCTTTTATTGTTATAATAATAACTCGCACTCATCTAGCCCAAAGTAAACATCAATAAGTGATTGTGTTATGGATATTAGATAACGGAGAAATATATACAGTAATACGTATATAAATTATACAATGGGCAAGTATTTTGATTCCTGCTTTCTCGGACTTAGAGTCCAAGATTCCTTGAATCCCATTTCTTATAGGATTTCTTTGTAGTTTAAACCTATTTTTGTATACGATCATAATGACTTTTTGTAGTTTTTTTTATAATTTTTATAAAATATAATATGGAGAATGAATCATGATGGAGATTTTGTTTATTGAAATACAACAGTAGATATTAACAAGATAATTTGTTGTTAACTTTTGGAACATTTGGGAGTAGACGATGATGAGTGAGAGGAAGGGGATGTATACAACGTTCTTTTGAGGACATTTGGTTGATGAGATGATCAGCTTCAATGGTTACTATGTCTTGTGCCAATAAAGATACATATTAAAATGCTACGTATTCATCCTTACTGCGTCTGCGCAGCGTTCGTCTCCATCTAACGCGTACGCACCGTGCTGCTCTAATATAAGTTTTTCAGTTTCAGAGCTCACTCTCTGAGCAAGATGGCGACTCTATCCTTGAAGATATCGCTAGAAGGCGGGAAGGTGGTTAAGACCATACAGTTCGACCCGTCCACTACCGTCTATGACGCTTGCCGCATCATCCGAGAGAAGATCTTGGAGGCCACGACGAGTGACCGTAAGTAGAAGCGAAAATGGTCTTTATAACTTGATGATTATTTGGTTGAAATTACTTTTCCGTCTTAACTTTTGTCATGAGTACTTGAACTTTACAACTCTCTTGTTTACCGAGACAGCATAAATGAATATAGCATTTAAGTTTTTAGTTTTAAAGCTTAAATTTCCTCAACAGCGAAAGAGTTCGGTCTATTTCTCGCCTCCGAAGAAGACAACAAGAAGGGCATATGGCTGGAAGCTTCCAGAAGTCTGGACTACTACATGCTGAGGAATGGAGACTTGCTAGAGTATAATAAGAAGACCAGGAACCTGAGAGTCAGGATGTTGGATGGTAAGATAAAGTATTGTGTTGACACCACTTCGAAGATAAAAATTGTGGATACATCTGATTGGTTAAGAACCTTTATTATACATATATTCTACCCTCAAATAACGTTACATGTATCTACATTTGACTTTTCTAATTGAGGGACAAACCAGAAGAGATATAGAGAAAGAATCAGAGTCAAAAAATATTTTATTCGACTTTCAACAGCAACTTATGTTGGGGTTCAATAATCTATCTAAATATGGTTTAATTTTGACATAATACAGATAATATGTCAAAATTAGCCCAGCTTTATTAAATATTAATTTTATGCCATTCGTTTGAAAATTTACTGAAGGGCCTTAGATTTTTGAAGAACTTACAGAAACGAGAAAACATTTTTCGTCTCTTTACATGTCAGTTAAAAAACTACCCATCTGTCAAGCCGTTATTATCCAGACACTATTAAATTTCATTTGTCTTGAGAGGTCCACGGCAGTAAATTGCGCATCAACAGATTGATGGGTGTAACATATTCCATCACAAAAGTTGTATGGTTTAAATTAAGGTTATATAATAAAATACTCAATGTGTCCACTCATGCTCATCATCTTTATACTTCTGAACATTATATCAGTGAAATAGCTCTTGAATACTAAAGGAACACCTTGTTGACCATAGGTACAGTGAAGACATTGCTCGTGGACGACAGCCAGATCGTAGCCAACCTGATGGTCGTGATCTGCACCAAGATCGGCATCACCAACTACGATGAATACGGCTTGGTAAGTTGGACTGTCTTTCTCATCATAAACCACCTATATATGCCCCACTGCTACACATGGGAGATGGGAGAATACATGAACAGTTCGAATCGTAACACCACCACTATGGCCCGATACGGGTTGGTACTTTAACACTAGATATACCAGCGATTTGAATATATGTCAACAACAAAAATTATATTTGTTACTAATGTATATAAAATAACATTAAGTTTATAAAACGTACTCTCTAATTATAGCTACAAAAGTCATAACATCATTTCTGAAAAAAAAAATGTGTAATATAGTAGGAATTTTGAATTGAAATTGCACGACCAGTCTAAATGACTGGTTTGGTAAATCTAGTGTTAAATAGTGCATTTTTTCAAGTTTAACTTTCAATGTATGTATTAGTAGAGTGTGAACGCAGCCTTTTATAAATACTATGTTGAGACGCGGCCGTACAGCTATAAAGCGCTATCTATTATAGATTTATAATTATATTTATTTGTTTTCTCATACATATTCCCTGTTGTGACGATTTAAAAGAGCTTAGTAAATAAGTCTATTTAAATAAAGTTATTTTTGATTTTGAGATGATAAACAGTTTTCGTATTGATTAAATTCGTTATTACACTGGAAGGCGAAACCCTACAGTATTCTGTAAGCAGTTATCTACAACTGTATTTAGTTGAATATTGTAATAATTTCAAAATGGTCACAATACTGAGTGTGATGTATATGGTGTTAACCCATGTGTAATAAAACAAGCTTCTGCAATAACAGTATGACTATCCTAGACACCTTTCCAGTTAAACGTACCAACGACGACGACTTAAAAACTAAATGTTGCTTTACAGCTAGACTCAACAAGACAGATGAGACTTTTTAACATTGACCTTTAATTATTATACAACTTCCGGTCTTAAATTTTATCTACGAGAATTCATAATGTTGAATTCATTTGTTTAAATTAAAACCATAGTACTTCCGTTTATTTTTATCATGACTTATTTATTTGAGCTGGTTTCAAAAATGGAAGTTAAACTTGAATATTTATTATTATTATTTTGTAAGTACATTTGTTTTTTAAAATAAATCTACACGTTTTTAATTTTACAATATTAAACCACAACACATGTAATAATATAAAAGTTCAAAATTAATATTTTCAAAGCTTTCAAAATTGCTATCTAAAAATCTTAAGACCATTTTTTTTGTCAAGTGTATACACTTCTTATGAGAAGCATTTAAATATGATATTGTTGTAAAATTCTGATCAGAATAAAAATATGCACACTTCAAGCTAATTCTTCTACCCTTCCAATGCCTTTGGCGCTGGAGTGAATTCAGTCACCTCAGAGTCCATGGCAGCAATTTGACTTTAATCGTCAGTCGTTTTGTTATCAATTTGACTTGGTTTAAGGTCCGCGAAGAACAGCGCGAGGAGCCTGACCCTTGCGAGAAGCCGAACTATGGCACCCTGACTCTGAAGAGACGTCATCACGACAAGGAACGGGATGTGAAGATGGACCAGCTTAGGAAGAAATTGCGGACGGATGATGAAGGTATATTAAAAATTTGATTCTTAACTTCATCCATTGGTATTATGCGTGCAAAAGGATAGATACAACTCAATACCGTAGAATATTGAAAATGTGCAGAGATTTCTGAGTTAATATACACACTAACTAGCTTACAAGGAACACCTCCCAACCGCCCGTCGCCGATCTATATGTATATGGTATCATTTTAAAGGTCTTGATGAACTGATCACGAATATATAAACATCTCGTGCCAGTTTTGGGTTTTTCGACCAGAATTTTTTTCAAAGTTTTTTTAAAATAAAAATTATAAATCAGACACGCAATAAGAATGTGCGCGCAAATCATGAATTATAGCGATATATGTATAGTGGCTGTTCGATCCAGTTTTTTTTTATCAAAAAAATTAATTTTTCTTATTTTGGGTTTCTTTATGTTTTTAAAAAACAAAAAATCACACTGAAAAAGTTTTCAACTTTGAAAAAAAATTCTGGTCGAAAAACCCAAAACTGGCACGAGATGTTTATATATTCGTGATCAGTTCACCAAGACCTTTAAAATGATACCATATACATATAGATCGGCGACGGGCGGTTGGGAGGTGTTCCTTGTTAGTGATGATATAATATGATTTTGTTTCACCTAATAACTATATTAGGAATGGTGATGACAGGGTTGATAAATAAATATTTTCAATATTTAATAACTACACATGTTCAGCTAAACTGTGTCTTAAGTAATAATAAATGTTATTTCTCTCAATCAGCGCCTTTTATCTAGCCGAAATTAATCATCATTAAGATCTTGTGTTATGGATACTAGATAACGTAGATATATAGATACATAAATATGAGAAATATATTTAATGAACATACAAACATCTATGACTCGTGAATAAATTTACAGGGTTCGAATCCCCTTATAGCTAAGTATATAGGCATTCATAATAGTTATATATTATAACATCCAAATCAATGAAAACGACTATTTTTCTAAATCAATCAGATTTCAATTGACACATCTAGAGATCAATCTTAGCGAAAGTGTTTTCTAAATCACTGAGACAATGTGCTCCTCAAGTTTGCAATATATACTTATATTTACAGTTAACTGGGTGGAACCGTCCAAGACCTTGCGGGAGCAGGGCATCGATGTTACGGAGACGCTACTGCTGCGCCGCAAACTGTTCTTCAGCGATCGCAACGTGGACTCCCGGGACCCCGTGCAGCTTAACTTGTTGTATGTCCAGGCGAGAGACGCCATCTTAGATGGAACGCATCCAGTAACACAAGACAAAGGTAAGCCTTCAAACTTATGTTGCGAAGAATACAGCGTCTTCATTTTGGATTCTCGTAACTTTTAAGGTCTTATACACACCTAATATAGAAATGGAATTTATCGTTATTTAAGAACTATCTTTTTTACAGTTATCATATTAGAAAGTGGTTTAAATTTAAAATCTCACATTTAACTTTGGACTGTTACACTGAAACAGTAATTAACGGACAAATTATGCAGAATAAGTACCGGTTGTGAGATATGGTGTTAAGATGCATACTTGAAACATCGATTTTGATACCAATAAAATCAGAAAAATGTTGTCCTTCTCTTATAGGAATTCCAAAAAGAACACTCTGTATAATAAGGTCGAATTTGAATTCTAAATTTAACGGTCCGAAAGATATATTTTATATTAACTCAAGAGAACGAAACGTAAGCTTAAGTAGTCAATACAAATACTTTATTAGACGATAGAGTAATTTAATTTATTGTTTTAGCGTGTGAGTTCGCGGGCATCCAGTGTCAGATACAGTTTGGGGACCACAAAGAAGACAAACATACACCTGGATTCTTGGAGTGAGTAAACAGATATTTTTATAGACAAAGAAAAAGGAACCGTATATGTTTATACAGTAGAGTTGTGTTTTGAAATTTATTGTAGAACATCCGCGTATAACTTCAAACAAAGACGTAATTGCGATTCTTTGTAAAGACAAAAGCTTTATTTAAGATGCTTTTTTACAATATTAAAATCAAAATAATAAAAATAAACATTAGAAACATCATTTAAAGCCATTATTCCAGGGTTCTCATCTTATTATATTTAACAAATATTGATTGCTTTTAATAATTATCTTAATACTATAAGTAAAATTCCCAATCAATAAATTAATATCTGACAACTGTCAATTGAGACACTTCAACACAAGTCAAAGTCAAAATATGTTTATTTAAATAGACTCATTTATTAAGTTCTTTTAAATCGTCAAAACAGGGAATATGTATGAGAAAAACAAATAAATGTAATTAAATGCAATAGTGATAACTTTAAGTGGGTATCAACCGGGCATTTACAAATTGTCCCAGTTATAGTATTTAAATATGTACTAAATAAATTAAGAAAAGAGGTTTTATATCAATAAATGTAATAAAATTTTATATCATCACATTAAACAGGATCCAGAAATACTATAACCTTCTTTCTCGGAACAATAAAGTAGGAGAGTTGGACATATTTCACCTTAGTGCACGAAAATACAAGGCTAACTTCAAAATCATTAGCAGGAACGTAAACCCCCTGTAATCAGTATTTCTATATTAACGTTAAAAAACATATATAGACCTAAGATATCATAACTATAACTGTTAGTCCACATCGCATGCCGTGGCTGTCAGTAATTAAAAACTATACTTAATTTAATGTCTACGCTACAGTTTAATATTTTTGTTAGTATGTGTTTTTGTTGACTGCCCTTAAAATAAATAAAAATAAATCAAACTATTTTCTTTACATATGTATAATTTTTTGTCACACATTCACAATATTAAATGCCTCTTCCACAGCCTAAAAGAGTTCCTACCGGCATCGTACGTGAAAGTGAAGGGTATAGAAAAGAAGGTGTTCAAGGAACACCGCAAGCACGCCAGCCTCAGCGAGCTGGACGCCAAGGTCTTGTACACGAAGAGCGCCCGAGACCTCAAGACTTATGGGGTCGCTTTCTTCCTAGTCAAGGTCAGTTCACCATCACCACGGTTGGGCAGGATTTATTTATTTATGTACTGCATTGCGCAAAAGCACAATAACTTAGTGCCTAAGGCATTTTCTACCAGTCAGCCAGTAGGAAAATAGATTTATGGAATTAATAGATAAGAAAAAAAAATCATAAATAAATCAAAGACATACGAATACATAAACACTAAAAGATAATTATATGAAACCTCAATACAATGTAATCAATATGTATTAATAGATAAATAATATCATATTCTGTTTATTTATTAGGAGTTTTATCTAAAAAAGACATGTCAGTCCTATCGGACTCACCTAACGGATATTCACAATACATAAGCAAACATTAAATAAACAGGTTTAAATAATATAATATTTAGGATTATTAGATATTGTCAGTAAATGTACTATCAATGTACGTTTTTTACAAAGTTAATTAAAACGTGTCAATAAAAAATAAATCACTCAAAATCATTTATGATATTTATACCAATTTAAAAAATTGCATCCTTTTCTAAACACATAGCGAGAGAATTGAACATAAAAACTTTAACTTATATTTATGGATATGCTTTGTGCTGTTTTTACATAATCCTAATGATGTTAATTGTTAAACAGGAGAAAATGAAAGGCAAAAACAAATTAGTACCCCGTCTACTGGGTGTCACCAAGGACTCCGTGCTGCGGCTGGATGAGAAGACCAAGGAGATACTGCAGACCTGGCCGCTGACCACCGTGCGCAGGTGGTGCGCCAGCCCTAACACCTTCACGCTGGACTTTGGCGACTACAGGTCAGTCTGGAAACACCAACAAATATACTTTAAATGATTTTATGTTTTTTCAAGTTTGTTCTCATAGAGGAAGTTGTACTATTAATAAATTCACACCGATTCCATTGTACACTGACTATATTTAATGTGTTATTCGCATCTCTTTCACTTCACTTCAATAAGAAGGGACTTTTGGTGACGTTAAGTTAATTGACACTTAGATGATCCATACACTTTGGACTTATTTGATGACGCGCGTTAAAATAAGGCTAATATGATTAAGAGTAGCCATTTTAGAAACGTCAAATGACGTTGCCGGTCGTATTATAATGAATTTATATTTGATTTAGTTAATGAAAAAATTATTCGGAGCCATTGTCATATAAATAAAAGTAACTTTGCTTACTGCTAATATTTTACCAAAACTCAGTGTGTGGGGGCAGGTTCTTTACCATCCAATATGTAACCAATAGTTACTTTGCTTACTTACGTTTAATTTCGAGTAAAATTTATCACTATTAAAAGCGCAGCAAATTACTCTACACTGTACAATGGTAATCAGCAAGAGTGCACATGCTGGTATAGTGCCCTGGACACTTCTGCCGCACTAACCAAAGGTGCTTTTACGCGCCTCTATTGAAGGAGCACGTGTTGTAAGAAGGAGAGAACTTTGAGGCAAAGAAACTTTAACTTTTCCAAAATCTGCGCGTGCGCATTGAGCTTTAAAGTAAAAAGAAGTGACGTCACGTATTGATACATAAATTATTTATTCACAGTGATCAATACTACTCGGTACAGACAACAGAGGCCGAGCAAATCCTACAAGTAATAGCCGGCTACATAGATATCATAGTGCGCAAACAACGCGCTAAGGAACATCTCGGCATCGAGGGAGATGAGGGGTCGGCCATGTTGGAGGACTCCGTGTCTCCTTCGAAGTAAGTTTATTGATGTGGATTTTATTATTTAGTTGAGGACCTGAACGAACTCTTTTGTTATCTTTATTGACGTGATAACTGGGAAGCAATGCGCGAGTTTGCGCACTCCTGGCACACCATCAGACGATCATACGAATACGAGGAATCAGGTAAAACACACAGAGCACCCCGACGCGAAGTCACATATTGTGTCGTCACGCCACAGAAGGGGGAGAGTTGGCAACAGAAGGGACGGATAAAGATAATTGTAGGGAGCACAGATCAGCGCCGAAGGGGAAAGAGCCCTATGCAAGTACCCTCGCGCTCTCCCGTGATTCGGTCCGTATGCCGCAAGGTAGGCAGGACCATGGGTTGGTGGAGGGAAGTTACCTTTATTGGTATTCTTAATTGATTCAGCGATAATATTATACACCCGGGTGCCTTGGTTGGCTGGATAGGTTAAAAAGAATATTTTATTTTAGTACCTGGTAATTGACTATTACGATTGAAGAAACATGTCTCATAGAGCTGTTGATATTTAACAACATTTAATTTGTATGATATTTAATTGATTTTTACTAATTAAATTAAAACACTCGATTTTTGAACTAGAAATTGATATATTGCTCTGTTTTGCTTAAACACGTATGGTGTAAGTACAGACATGTACTGTGACGTCACAGTACATGTCTGACCTAGATCTAGTCGCGTACTAGATAAAGTAGCATGGGACTTTAGGCGGTTGTTGCTTGTTTATTCCAGTGATGCCAGAATATTGTTGAAATATTACCTCCTTAATCGAGAATATTGTAAAATTTGCTTTATTGCATTTGTAATAAGATCTGTATTTGTTGTCCAGAGCCAACATCATCCAGCACGACACATTCAAGTCGGGAAAAGTGAACACAGAGTCGGTAGCCAAGCCCGCCGTACATAGACCGGGCGCTGAAGGTAGTATGACATTTTTATTTTTCTAAGTTAAATCTCCGTGTAATCAAGCACAGTATTATTTAGTATGTGACAGCGATTTTAAAAAAAAAACTTTTATTAATGGCTGTAAAATCTTATTCACATAATAAGGATGATAGGGTTTTATTATCGTAACAAAATAGAGATAAAAAATACTATGAAATAATTGGTTTCTTAGATAGCTTTTGTGTGATTTGTTTTTTAGACATTCAAAGTTTGATGGGTAATACCATTTTAAAATATTTAAATCATATTCATTCAATTTTTTTTGCCAAAACCAATTTCCAATTTCATTGGATAACCCATACATATCTATAAAATTGTATTTAATATAGCTGTTGTGGTTATTTATATATTTTATTGTTAGCACTTGTGAAACTTTAGAAAACTATAAGGATTTAAATTTGATTTACTTTTTCTATTGTTTATTTTAAATAAAAAGGTGTTTTGCAATATAATCACTAGATGGCGCCACCTGTCTATGATTTAAGAACTTATATAGAAGTGTGAGGTCTCTTGTCAAGTAACAATTAAAAATGGAGTTGGTCAGAAAACTGTAAAACAAAGTAATAAACGAAAGAGTTGGGTTTGAATTTCAATAAATAGTCCTCTTGTGTTCGACGCTTAAAACAGAGTGAACAATAGCTGTCGAACAGAGTTCCTCCGCGATTGTATACATAATACCACGGCGTGACGTCATATTGCACCCGTGAAAAATATACGTATGGACAAGAACCCTTTACCGTCTCTATTATAAGGAGAATGTGGAGAGGAAAACTGTATATAGTGTAAAGGCTTGTGCAAATAGTGTAGTTAGGACGTTAGTTTTAAGGTGTATATCCGAGCACAGCTTCGCTTGACGCACGTTATGATTTGGTGTAGGCGCCAAGCCGTTCGCCGTCGGACACATGACGGGCGCGCAGCAGACCACCGTCTCCGGGCAAGTCATCACAGGACACTCGCCGCCCGCGGTAAGATATGCTTTGTTCAGTGGGCTCTGTTGGCTTCTTACACACTCTATCATAGGTCACACGGGGGGCTTTCTCTTAAGGCACGAGGCAAAGTTTAGTTTGTAAGTTTTGACAAGCAATTCTCTACCTACCATCTAACTAAATTGCCCAAATGGTCGCGTTTGACCAAATGCGATACTATAAGAAATAGCGAAAAGTAGTCAAAGGTGTCTCGAATCTGATTTTAATGAAAAATAATGTTACATCATAGGCACGCCTAATACAATACATAATAGTTTTTTACTTGACGACCATCTTGTCGAGTGGTCAGTATCTCTGTCTATGGGCAGTTATTAGCTGACGAGTCATGGGTTTATATGTTTATTAAGTATATCCCTCATGTTATTATAAATACTAAAGGCTGAGAGTTTCTTGCGCCGTTTCTTCTCTGCAGCCACTAATTCGTCGAGGCGGTGGATATTTTAAAATAAATATTATTTTAAAATTAAAATTAATAATTTTCTTAGTACATATTTAAATACTATAAGTGGGACAATTTGTAAATGCCCGGTTGATACCCACTTAAAGTTATGACTATTGCATTTAATTATATTTATTTGTTTTTCTCATACATATTCCCTGTTGTGACGATTTAAAAGAACTTAGTAAATGAGTCTATTTTAATAAAGTTATTTTGACTTTGACTTTGTTCTTAGTTATGCTTTATTTGGGCTAGATAAAAGGGTACAATAAATATTATAATATATAGTGTATTTGGCCATGCACGCCTAAATTGATCCTGTATAAGGCTTGTAGGCAAATATTACCTAAATTTTTATTCTTTACATTACGTCGATAATTTGTATAGATCTTGCTAAATGTCACGTGTGTCTGCTATCCAAGATATAGAATGTGTTTTTCTGAATCAGTTCCTTGTTGTAGTGAGTGAGGTGACGAGAAATCGACGAGAAACTGTTTTGTTGATAGCATATTCAAATGATTGTAAGCGTATTGATTTAGCCATTATTTCTCCCTAAGGTAACAAGTAACTGGATATTTCAATACAAGGTTAACTCTGATGCCTTCAACATAACGCTGACTCGTAGGTTATACAGCTGTGCCTATTATAGCATATATACAGGATGCTTAGAATTCAGTAGTTATTTTTCTTTCATTTATTTTGTTTTTATATTTAAAATGGTTTTGTCTTTGTTCCACGCTTACTTTGGACAAAAACAGACATCGAAATGGGCTGTGTAGGTACACATCTACTGTAACAATATTTAGAATGAGCATTCGATCGTTAGTCGAGGTGAAAGAGCTAATACCGTTGGTGGTGCAGGCCGGCGCCGCGCAGCAGACGTCGGTGACGTCGGTGCTGTCGGAGCCCCAGCGGGCGCTGCTCACCACCATCACGGCCGGACGAGACCTCATCCGGCGCACCGAGGAGGGGCTCACCAGGGTAACTAGTCTTGACTCTACTCCCGTCTTACTCCCCTTCAATGTTGACTACAAGCTGCAAAGAGAAACTCTTTTATATGTATTTCCAAAATACAAAGATTTAGGATTATATTGTTAAAAATAATATTTATTTCGTCATTTTGTTTTTAATAAAACAAACATGGCATGGACCCTATGGTAATAAGTATGAGTCCATATGCACGACTATAGATATACCATAGATGTGCAACATGCGACATACTGTCACCATCCATCCAGAAATGTGCCGGTAAGACGTCCACACAACTCCAAGTTCTGACTGTGCGAAAAAAGAAATTTACTTTACCGAGTTTACGTAATTAAAAACATTAATTGAAACTTCTAGTTAACGTTCCTAGTCCAAGGATACAAATATCATAGTCGAAGATCTCACTGTTAAATAATGGTCCCGGTCCTGTTAAATCATATTATCGAAGGCTTTTAAGGAATCGGCGAAACACTGTCTACGTTTGTCAGAGTCAAACAGATAAGGTGGGGACTTTGTAAAGACTGTAGGTGGAAATAATTTACTAAATTGATTTGAGCTACGCTGATATAATTTGAAATTAATAGTAATAATAGATAAATTGATGAATTACTGTATCCTCCTCATAAGTTAAATAATAAGTTTCAGTATACTTACGTGTATGTATATGAAACAATAAAAATAATGATCGTTAATGGCCGTTGTTAGTGATGGAACTGTGTATGTATGAACTATATTAAAAGATTTGTGTTTGTCATTAGGCGTCATTGCCGGAGCTCGGCGACGACGCGGCATCGGTCAAATGGAAGCAAGTGACCTTAGACACGAACAAACAAGCGGTGACCGGACAGATCGCCGCCATGAACGCGGCCACTGCGCAGGTCGTCACGCTCACATCAGGTCAGTGTGACAGAGATAACGTTACTCTAGCCAATTCTACTGAAATGTTTGTATATGAATCAACTATTGTTCTATATATCTATAAATGGAATACACAATTTTGGGTGCTTGCTAGGGCTTTATCAAATTTCGTTTGGCAAGCTACCGCTATCTTACTCAAGATTGCTGCCATAATAATCTTTGTTAGTTAACACATTATAAGCGGGCCGGGTAAAATTACCCGTCGCGAGAACGGGCGGGTATTTTTACCTTTTGAATGTAGGCACTTTAAAAGCGGGACAGGGTATTTTTACCGGATGGGTTTACATATGAAACTAAAAGAGTTATCTCGTACAATTATTTTAGTTTCATAATTTTATTTTTTCAACGTTTGTTAACATAATAAAGGATTAATGTGTAAATGCAAATTAGCAATATAATTGACATTTTGTAAGGCATACAGATAGGTTAAGTTTAGTTTTTGTACAAAACTTTTGATAAAGTAAAATGAAGTACTATATTATCAAGTTTTATTAAAATATAACCATTACTTTTGCAAATATTATTATTTTTATGGATCGCGCATTTTTTGTTTATCTCGCAAATTATGCCCGCTACGCAGCATAGTTTCATATGCTAGGCTATAATGTGATAACAGTATCCTTGTGTTACGGCTGTTGAAGGTAAAATAGTCAGGTTCTATGGGGTTGAGGAATCCGGGTGTAGCTCGCTTCTATCTTCTACCTTATCTTCACTCACCATCTGTTGAGTTGAGGAAAAAAACAGCACGAATATACATGCATATGGGAAGACTCGTCTTCACGACACAGATCAAGTGGTACAGTCGGAATTGTAAACCTAGGCGATATGATTATATAAAGTTAGTAATGTACCGTTGTGTGTGAGTGTGTGTGCGTGTGTGGCAGGCGGCGTGGAGGAGGTGGACCACACGGCGGTGGGCGCGGCCATCACGACGATCACGAGCACGCTGCCCGCCATGGGGCGCGGCGTGCGGCTCATGGCCGCGCTGCTCGACGACGGGCCGCGCCTGCTGGACGCCGCGCGCCGTCTGTGCCGCGCCTTCTGCGACCTGCTCGCCGCCGCAGAGCCCGCCGAGCCCCACGACACGCACGACACCCTCAGGGAGGTCGGTGCCTAAACATCATACATACATAACACTATTTGTTTGTTCACTTTGGAATCTTAACACTGATGAGTAGGTCATAGACAAAAGTTTGAACATCGCTTCATTATGGTTTCACGAAATCTGAAAGATATTGACGGAGACGGTAGACAATATTACATTAGATAAATTAACAAACATTAGATAAATTGATCACTGATAAGAGCATGGGTTTGCATATAATTACAGACTAGAGAGATGAGCCGTCAATTAGATATGTGTTTTATAGACTAAAGTAGAGACAGAAGTGAATCACATGTCGAGGGTGAGCCGAGGGCTAAACAACCGCCTTAACGAACTAGAACGACTCATTCATAGAATAATGAAAACAGCCATAGGCAATTCCCTACGACGTGCAAGATCGTCAGGGCAGTGTTGCATATAAATTACAATATCAAAATGTAAAAAGTGACATATTTGTCAAGTTGACAGACAAGTGTCTTCTAATAAACATTGAAATTAATAATCATTTACAAGGAAAAGGTTACAAGTAAAGCTTGATAGAAGTGAACATATGTAGAAAACGCGTCTATATTTCGATAAAAATATTTTATTTACAAAATTTGGTCCGTACTATTTTTTCTTCCTATGAATTTGAAATTTGGTATTAATGTTTATTATTATCTTTAGTTTTCTAACAAAAACCTAATTTTCTTATGATTTTTTCTAATAGACCTACAAATTTGTAAGGCAATAGTCCAGTTTTTTTTATTAAATAGAATCTTGTAGAATTGTAACATATAATGTATAATTTGTGAAATTTATTAAATAGAGCTCAAAGCTCATCGGAAATTGGGAGTAGGGCTTGTGTCTCCTATCTTTGACTTTTAAATATTCAGATACAAGTGTTATAGGGTAGAGAAGCTTATGATAACAAGTTTTTAGGAAAAAAAATTAATAATACATATATTTTTTCCAGCCTCGCCAGAACCTTCTGAACGCCGCGTCTCGCGTCGGCGAAGCTTCCACGTCAGTTCTTCACACCATTGGCGAAGAAACCGAAGAAGATAAGGAGACACAGGTAAAACCGGGGAAAAAATCCCTTCTGTACAGACGCCTCAACTATTGCTACGACAATTTCTACAAGGTGTTCTTCAAAAACAACGATTATGACGACTTTCAGCATAGCACTTACGAAGACGACGGAATATATGAAGATATTGATACGAGTAATAATTGGAACGTTCTAGATGTTATACAAGAGGAATCTGACAGCGATTATTATAGGAGCTTAGATTACTGCAATATGGTTTTACGAAATTCGACTTTAAATAACAAATTGGACAGTCCGAAATCAAACGACAGAGACATAACTAATAACATACAGAAAAATGACGTAGATGACATGCTTACTAGTTGCGAAAATTATCTCAAAAATGATACAGTTGATTCAAATTTAAATAAAAATAGCGTGAATGTAACTGATGATAAACCAAAATTGTATCCTAAAACTATTAGCGATAAGATCTATAATTTCAAAAAAGATTTTTCCGATCACAATTACGCAAACGTCAATTATGACGATAAAAATATTTATGAAAACGTTGATATTGATAGGAAAACAAAAAATGTCATTTTAAGGGAACAATTCTTTTCATCCAACACGAATAATGATAAAAATGTGATCAACGATCGTTTCAATCGATACAACGATTCCAAAAAGATCGAATGTCACAGCATCAGGAACGACGTCACCAAAACCGGACCTGACGTCAAAGTGGCAGGTTCCTTGAACTTAAAACTGTTTAACTTAGATAAATACAACCGCGTGTTGACTACAACAGAAACTTTTATGGAGAAAGCCGAAGCTAGCTTCACTAAAACACAACTAACTAAAACTAATAACAATGACTTGGAAACTTTAATCAAAAGAAGTGAGAAATATTACACAACTGAAAGCAAAGATAGAAATACAACTGTACAGTTAAATAATGCTAAAGACTCGAGCAAGGGTAAAACGGAAGTTCGCATTTATTACAATCCCTCTTTTAAAGTGACTGGAGAACGATATATTAAAGGTTTTTGTCAATTTTGCAGACGTAGATGTCCTAGAACTGAAATGAAGTGTTGTCCGCAATGCGTCTGCTTAGAGCTAGAGTTGAAAATGATTTGGAAAGAGAATTGGCTCAACATTTTGGTTATATTAGGCATGTTCTTTGTTATAATTGCGCTGATTTTTCAATTTTTTATGCCTAAGGATATCTGTGAGGAACACACGGAGAGCGCTTCCAACGATAAATGCTTTGAGATGATATAATTTGACAACTATTACGTAATATTTCGTTAATAAATAAAGGAGTCATCAACTTGTATGGTGACGTAGACCCAACATATATCAATCAAAAAGTTATTTGCTAACTAGCGCGGTTTGAGATATACTTAAGTATCTATTTCTAATAGCGCCATCTACCGAATATTAAAAAGAACATATAGATTTTGAGTCAATGTTAACTAATCATGACTCCTATAGAGCGTAACCGAGGCGCTGTAGTGTCAAAAACGTATTATATCTGAAAAACAATATTTATTTAATTATTTTTATTGTGAACCCGACACTAGGTAGATAGTTTCGCTCGTAGATTAGAGAGAATATGTGTAAAGAGTTTCTATTTTGACCATCGCGTTATTTACACGACAGGAAGTTACTGGTTAGCTATGCAATTTATTAATTTTAGCAATCCACGCTACCACTCAGAATATCAACGATGGAAATATTAGTAATATGAGTTATCATTATTTCCCATAAAATAATGTATCAGTCATAGACAGGTTTTATTTATACAAACACTAAAGATGGTGAGCCAATTTTGATCAGTGACCTTTCTTGTTTAACATTTAATTTATCATATACAAACTTTGGTAGACGGTCGGGTCTTTCGTAGGGTGGTTTTACGACTTTTCTAATACTGTCGTGAAGCAGTTCCCTTGTTCCAGTGTGAGGGGAAAACAGCAAGTGTAATTTATGAGCATGTGAGGTACAAGCATCACTTGTCTCCAGAATGTTATAGCGTTTGTAATGTCATGTGATAAGTTTGCTGGTGTCTATCAGTGATGTTACCAATTACTTTTTGGTGGGTTTCTTTGCTTGACATTTTTGGTCATAAAAAAAACATCTACAATGTATAATAGGCCCACGTTATAAATATATCTTACATTTAATAAATCAATAAAAATAAAATATACCGATTTACCAAAGTTTCCAATTGTTTTCGTATAATTTTTTTTTTCATCAAAAGTATTGAGATAACTGGTCCATACGGTTTCTGGTACAATATAATTGGTGCCTACTAGGTAAAAGTGAAGTTTTTATCGGTGCTAGGTACTCTGTAGACTAATCATTATTGCCATAACATTTGCTCCCACATGGCTCGAGCGCCCTGGAGAATCTAAGAGACAGCGGGATACCTCCCCCGGAGGTGATGCCTGTCGATTAGAACTCCTCCAGAGGCGAATCGCCCCTTAAGGCTTGAGGACTCTCCAAGGTTCTCGCCTCCTTAAAACCCCGGTAACGCTGTAAAGGCCATCTGCGGCCAACAGTATTAGTCAGTCCCAAAAAAGAGCCATACCGATGTATCTTTAGGTGTTATTTCATACTGTAAACTTATTGTATTTTTTTTTAAGTTAAATCTTAAGTTATTTTAGATATAGGGCCTCGGCATCTCATTCTTTTCCTATTTATAGGCAAATGATAGCACTTATCAGAACTGTCAAATAACTTAGTAGTTTTGGCTTGGTATCAAAGCCCTTTGAGAACGTAAAAAACAGCATTAATGAAACGACAGACAAATAGAAGTCACGTAAAGAGATGCTTTACAAAACCTACTTTTGATGACGTTAATTAAGGTAATTAAACACGTCTTTCTATATGTCGCGTGATTTGACAGCTGTCCTTTTTGCAATCATATTGAGTGAGCGAGACACACTGCACTTAAATTAACTTTTAAGAGTGTGGTTTATTCCTATAAATAGATGTTGGTTTTGGTTGATATTCTTGTGTTTTCGTTATGTTTAACGTTGATATAATTAATTTATATTACCTTCTATATTCTAATAGATAACATATAAAACAGTAATTGTTACTGTATTTCGTAACCCCTTTGTTATCAACATATAAATGGCATCTATATCGTCCAGCACGGTTGCAGTCTGTTAACTGTACACATATGTACCAAACTTGAATAAAATAAAAATATCTTGACTTTGACTTAAGACAAACTACAAGTAAAAGACTGCAAAATGACAATTTATATAATCATTAATTTATATAATCATTAGTATTAGTGTTAAAGACACCAGACGACCAACGTTATCGGTTTTCCTATTGAGACTATATTGAAGACTAGTTTTTGTCCGCGACTTCGGATATTTATTGACTTTGAATATATATTTTCCTTTAGTTAAATGAGGTATGCAAGATGTTTGGTACATACGAAATTGTCAAAATTTATTTTGAAATTGCCTATAAATTTTATTTTCTGATGTCAATATTAGTATGGAGACATTTGAAAATACACGTAAGTCTGTTTTTACACGGACTTTTTGTACACGGTTTTGATATAACACGGTTTGAAAATTGAATATTTTTAATTTTTTTACACGATTTTATTCCATTTAGCCGATTTGAAATTTTATGTATGTACTTTTAAGATTAGAGTGCATATCTTTTTTATCATTAATTACTATGCTTGTGAAAATAAGCATTATATATTTGATTTAATAAAATAAACATGAATTCTTGTTCTTAAAAATTCTTGTTTTTCTCTAATTTTAATAGGTTTTAGAGATTAGGAACAAATCACCCATTTTTGTATAAGATCAATGTCTTTTTTTACACGGCTTCTTCTGGAACCAATCTACCGTGTAAAAACAGACTTAGGTGTACTCTTTTACAATCATCATAGCATTTATATGTACCAAACAACCTGTATATATTAATTTTCACCTCCACCGGTACATCAATGAGAACTGAATTTAATGTTTAAATACATCAAGAAAACATTATTTGAATATTTGCCTTGTACGTTTTAATTATATGTTTTTTGAAACTGTTCAATATTTTACACGAAATTGTAAGTAATATCAAATTATCATGAATTCATAGTAATGAGTTAAAGCTACGGTTAGTCAGCGGTGACGTGTGTCGTCTGGTGAATTGTTAATTTAATTATTATTTAATTTAACATTTTTTTTTTAACGTAAGACTTACTAATCTAGTCTTTAAACTGTTAGTACTTAAGGCAGCTGTATAAAGGCCAATTATAACTTTATTCTATGGTGACGAAGGCATATTTAACCCTTTCAGGACGGGCTTTTTTTTAAGTTTTATTTTATGCAGAAAATGTATTTTATTGATAGATATGACCTAAAAGTTGGTTAAAGTGTGAAATTTTTCGAAGCAAGTGGGATAAAGGTACCGGGACAAAAATGTCCCGCCCGTCCTCAATGGGTTAATGAAACACGTGTTAAAATTTATATAGAACTTGATACAGTGAACTTTGTATCACCTAAATCTTAATAACGCCATCTATTACTAGAATCCGAAGTAGAGACAGTTTTGTCCTTCAGGATTTTCCATACTAAATTACTAATTATTACAACCTTTCTTGAAGAGTATTCCTATTATTATTGTATAGAAACCACACTTGAGTCTAAAGCAATAAATTAAAAGAAATAAATTATTCAAATGTGTCGCACTATTATTGAGTTATAGCGAGACTTGCAAACATATATCTATCTTTATATATTAGAAGATTTAGTCTAAGCAGTTATAGCTGCATAGCAAAACTAATGTAATAGGATGATCAATATAGGGCAAACTGCTGCACCATTGTTAGACAATGGAGTCTAACTCCAAGCAATCGCTACTATTTAAATCTATATTATGAATGACATCAAAAATATCTCAGTATTATTATTCGAAGCATTATACTAAATTTTTAACATAGTACTTAATTTTTGGAGTGAGTCTTTTAACCTTAACAATTGTATGGTCTTATAAAAGTCGGGTTCATCTCCACTGATGTTAAATAACTTATTCAACAGTGATAGCGTTTATTTTCGATTGGCAAATTAGTCGTTGTAAATTGAAACATATCCAACTAACGTTAGATGGCATTTTATATGGCCAAAAGGCAAATCTACAGAATGTAATTTAAAACAATGATTTAAAAACTAAAACTAGTAATGTAATAGACATTAAAATTGAGTAATTATTACAGATACTGTTTCAATACTAATATAGAGTTATTGAATTAACTCAATTAATTTGGTAGAATTAACTTTACTTAACACATTTAACGTAGGAGAATAAGCGTCAGTGACTTAGTATACGTACTTATGTGTTTACAAATTATAAAATCATATGTACGTCTCTTTGACGCTTTTATGGTTAAGGAAAACATCGTGAGGTAACCTACACACGCCTGTGAAGACATTCTTAGGTTGCGTGTGAAGACTAAGTTCTAGTCGTTCTAATACCAGTTAGGCTCGAGCCTTCCCTCATGGCTCGAGCGCCCTGGAGAATCTAAGAGACAGCGGGACACCTCCCCCGGAGGTGATGCCTATCGATTTGAACTCTTCCAGAGCTTGAGGACTCTCCGAGGTTCTCGCCTCCTTAAAACCCCGGTAACGCTGTAAAGGCCATCTGCGGCCAACAGTATTAGTCAGTCAAAAAAAAAAGCTCGAGCCCCTCGGTGGAGACGTGTATGTGCTGTTAATGATGAACAATTAAGCACTTTAAAGTTAGATTGATCATGACGTTTTATAGCCTTGGTTGTGGATAAAAATTGAGACAATAAGATCCAAGAGATACAGCGGATCATTGAATGAGATATTTCGATACCAACTTGATAGTTTAAATGCAAAGAACACAATGTTTTACCAAAATAACATAAAGTTAAAAGTTAAAAGCATTATCAACGACAGTTACCTAAATGTAGCTAACTAAATACCATTTAAAGCGAAGACTGGCGGATTGAAGCCGGTAAAATAGTTTCTAAATCAATGTAAAAAGATTGATTTTCAGTTGCACAGAAACCGTTTACTGCGTTTGTCTCTGGTTCCGTAAAAATACATCCTCACAGAGGACGTAATACTTGCGACGACGCATTCGTCTGATTGTCACAATGTTAAAGTTAATACATTTGCTTTTATTTACCAAAATAACATACAGTTAAAAGTTGAAAGCATTATCAACGACAGTTATCGGCCATTTTCCGCTAACTATTTTAATCTCAGGTATTAATTACAAATTAAAAGAAATAATGTATTGTATATTACCAAGTACTTACATACGTACTAATTATGTAACGCCCAAACTAATCCGCCACTATCACACAAAAATTATAAAAATTAAAGATGGAAGGAGTGACAGTTTTAAAAAGTACATAATTTAGAAGATTTTCGATATTAAATGACCAATTATAAATTTTTACTTTTTAGCATTTTTTTAGGAGTTTTATATTTTTTAATCAACCCTAAATTTAATGGAATAACATTTATTGAAATCGTCCAAGTGGTTTTTTAGTTTTAGCGTGACTAACGAACACCTATATATTTTTATATATACGTATATATGTTACGTATATATGTTACGTATAGGCCTCTTATAATGTTAATAACTATGACTTAATAGTACAAAAACTATTGTTGATATATTTTTGTTTTGTATTTAATTGAGTTATTTTTTAATTCACTTATTAAAATAATGAAATGGAGTTTTGTTCAGATAACATATCTTTATTTGTTTTTACTTAAATGAATTTTGTAATATTTTTTTTCTGAACAGAATTTCATACGATTTAACCTTTAATATTTTTTGATTTGTCACTTTTGGAATCGTGCATTCACTAAATTATTAACATAATTTGTACGGTCTAATTACCGTACATTTTACCGCGTCAGCCACATTATACCTATATTGTTATTGTATAAACTAATTTATATTCACATTTCATTCACTTTTAATTACTCATACTAGCAAGTTGTGTATTATCAAGCTGAAGTGAATCAATAAAATTTATGTTTAATCAACAAGGATTTCTCATTTAGCAAGATTTATCAGGTTGTGAGACTGAGCCAAGAAGTCCCACAACATAATTACTAAACTAATATATTACTTACATTGTACATATACTTAATGATAAGTCTGAATGTACTATACAATAAGAACTATTTTGTCATTTTACATTTTTCTAGTGAATCGGTATCGACTGAAGGTATTTAGATAAAAGTTCATGGAGATTAGTGATGTGATATTTTATCGATGGATTACCTAAAGAAATTGAAATACAAAAAATTCAGACCAGGATAATATTTGTTCGTTAATATTTGTGAAACTATAACCATGCAGCCATACACAGTACCTTCATTAAGTACCGTTCCCTAGTGAAACACCAGTTTCTATCAATTACTATTTACTTAACTTGACAACAATCAATACTTATGTCATTTCTTTTCCACTACTCTTGTAAGACAGAGAAAAATCTATTTTGGTTTGTATTTTCTACAATACCGTGAATGCACGGCTATTTATTTATTTTTGTTACTCTCATTTTAAATTGTACTTACCCGGAAATTAGTTTAGGAAGCGCTGGTTGGGTTCAAATGAATGATCTTGTGATTTAATATCTATATTCTATATGTTGGTGAGAAAGTCGTAAAAAGAAATTTGGCGATTGAAAAACCTAAGAAGGTATTGATGTCAATTCTGTAGACAAACTCTTAAATTAAAATCGAGTTATCTGCTTAACTTTAATTCTATTTACATAAGAAAGAGATAGAATAAAGTGTCTGTTAGAAACGTCTTGCCATAGAATTTAACCGTCTCAGAACCAACATTATTTTATATATGCGTTAAGCTAAACGTTTTACTATAATAATGTCAAATGACGTCACCGGCCATCTGTTTTTCTCTAATCGGATTAAGGAAAGAGTAACAAGAACCAAAATTTAATTTTTAACATAATTAACGTAACATAGATTAATATCCAGGTAAAGTGTTATGCTGTTGAGTATTCATTATATTCTCCCAGCACTATGTTACATGCAAAATTGGAATTTCCCACACTCTGTTGCATCTTAGAAACAGCAGGAATTTGGCTTAAAATCACGCATCAATCAACATAACCGTTACGTAGTCAACAACACGCCAAGTTTAACTTTGTATTGTACTTTAACTATACGCAACATGCGTGGTTTTCCAATTTAAGTAACGTACAGTTAACTTGAGAAATACTATACTTTAATTCGTATTAAAATTGCGAGCGAGAAGTTCCAAGTTGATTCTTAATATCTTTATAGTACAAAATTTATTTTTGCCATTAAATTGTAATAAGGGTGTTTCTTGCATTGACTGTATTCGAAATGGTGCGTTTTTATGGCCCTTAAATATAGCAAGATATTTGTAGCAAACTAAATACCATTTGAAGCGAAGACTGGCGGAGTAAAGACGGTAAAATAGTTTCTAAATCAATGTAAAAAGATTGATTTTCAGTTGCACACATACAGTTTACTCCGTTTGTCTCTGGTTCAGTACAAATACAGTCCTCAGAGAGGACGTAATACTTGCGACGACGCAGTTGTCTGATTGCCACAATGTTAAAGTTATTTTTGTTAATACATTTGCTTTTATTATAAATGGGAGTGTTTATTTGAAACTAACTGTCCACAAAAGTGAATGTAGTGACAAAAGTAACTAATACACCCCCAATATCTATACATATATATACACGATGCCATTTTGGACGTCATTGATAAAAAGTATAATTAACAGATCCATCAAAAGCATCTATGTATGTAATTGCAAATTGTGTTCTGATAAATTTGAAAATTTGCTGGTAAAATTAAAACCATTTTAACGGGTGTTTGGTCAAGTGGTCATTACCAGGTCCCGGTGTAGAGGCAGATGATTGTATGTTGAGCGCGAATATTATATTGGTCCCCAAGTCATGTTGTTTATGTTTCTTCGTCGTCTAGTATTCGTAACACAAGCTCTTAATGATGCTTACTTTGGGATTAATATTATCATTATGGCTTCTTGATTTTTTTAAAAAGTTAAAATTAGATTTATTCATCAGCTGGCAAGCAATTTCATTAATATTTATAATGATTTTAGCTTAACTATCAGCTAAATAAAATAATTAACTTCTTTACATAACAGATAATAGGATTGGTAGTCACCGATGTTAAACTAAAATAATAACTAAAATGGCACCGTGTATATGTATGTATATAGAAAAATATTATTCTTCAATAACGTCAAATAGGTTCCGTTTCTAATTCAATCTCTTCTAGAAATTATAGTTAAAAAGTTGTCATACTTTCAAAACCCCATTCAAACAAACTGGATTTTTCTAATTTAATATGAGTGTAAATTCGTCGCTATAGTGAACATTACTGTAGCGTCTAAGAGTTATAGCTTATATCACATCGCTTTGGCTTTGTCATTCAAAAGTCAGCTTGAAGATGTATACCATAGATACACTTTACAGTGGCAACGTTGTAGATTCGAGGACCTCTTTGAATATTTGTTCAGTCATCAATGCCATAGGTGGTACCGGTGAAAAAATTTGACCTAAAATATTTTTTTTAGCTGTATTCAAGAAGAATGCATATTTTAAATGAAGATATCTCAAAGGTCTTGAAGACAAACCCAAAAATTAAAAAAAAAGTCTAACATATGTAATATTAACTGTAGCTCCAGAACGGGACATGAACATAATCTTTGTCCTCGGCATATCTCCACTTCACAGTAAACTTAATAAGTTTGATTTGGTACTATGCTTTCAAAATAAGAATGACATGAAGTCAGCACCATATTGTAACGTGAAACTACCTCCAGTTTACTGACTAAGTTTTTTAGGAAAAAAAAATACTTTTGATAGCGTTACATAAGTTATTAATGTTAGTTAGTTATAGCGGTTGATTGACAAAAACAAACTCGTCCTATGGTACACAGTATTACCACTTTTTCAACGTTTGTGCTCTAGTTAGCGTCTAGGCGCATGCAACGTATTTACATAAAAGAAAGGTGATTGGTCCTAACAAAAATGTGGCTGTCTGATTTATAAAACCTTTGCGCGGAAGGGATCGAAGAAACTATGAAATTTAGTACAACATTTATACAGTAACATATTATGTTTACTGGGACATCGGTTGTTTTAATGTTGGCAATAAGCTAACTGTTTTAAAATCTTTAAAAGATTATTTAAAGCATGGATGTAGATAAGTTCTACTATTATTATTACGGTTAGTTTCAAGTTATTTGAATAATGACATTAATACTTAATCAACTAAATTTACTGTCATTTTTAGAAATGAAATGCATAATTGCTGCATGCAAATCGACTAGCAAATCTCCTTTTTTATGTGTCTGTCATAAGCAGTAGGAGTCCATGTTAGAAGATAGCTAGTGCAACTTGTGACACTCGCCTAACCAGCTCTACCACCACTCCACCAAAAAGTGCATTTTCTCAAAATAGATGGAAGCAAACTACATTCCGGATTCCTCAACTATAGAGGAAGTATCTATAGCTATCTTATCTCCAACTGCTGGAACACAACAACGTTGTTTACATTAGTGTTCTGCCGGCAGAGTTAGCTAAGATAGTGTAAGCTAGCCAACCAATCAAACCGATAAGAAAATTCCTTCCCACACTGGGAATGAAAACCCGGCCCTCCAGATCTAAAATGGTCATCTTATTGTTGCATCTTTGTCGTATTCATGAATTAACAAGTGTGCTGCACTTGTTTCCTTGAAGTTAAAATGACACGAACAACCAACAGAGTTCTCTGTTTTACCTACAGGATATCCTGCTGTCATTGGCCAAAGCAGTAGCCAATACTACTGCAGCCCTCGTGCTGAAGGCCAAGAACGTGGCCGCGGCCTGTCGCGACGATCAGCAGCTGCAGAACAACATAATTACAGCGGCGACTAATTGTGCCCTTGCGACCAGTCAGCTGGTCGCCTGTGCTAAGGTAATGTGGCCCTTTTGTGATCAAGTATAAGATAGAAATTTCTATTTGTAACTAGGATTAAAAATTGCATTTGCTAATACTCTACTGAATTTCGCATTGCCCAACTCATGCTAAATTTATAGTTAGTGTAAACGGAATTGTGGAAGCTTTTATTATTTAACAACTATTACATTCTGTCAGAATATTTAGAAATCTTAAGAGACTCTGTACTTTTACGGCCGTAACCCGTCATGGGACCACACAGCGCACTAACGTTCTGTAAGTTAGAGGAGAAATTTGAATGAAGAATCATAGAACTTTAAAGTACAAAATCAAAAAGATCAGTTTCACTTTGTTTACAGGCGAAAGTAATAATTGACAGGTTCTTTTATTTGAGGCAAAATCTCAGGGCTGTATTATGGAAATCAAGCCTTTTAGGAGTTTATTCTTTCCATGGTAACTCTAAACTGAATCTTCACTGATATTCTGTTATTTCTTCTGTTTGATCAAAGTGAATGAGATCTGATTTCATTTATTTAACATTCATAGTTATATTATTAACTGTGCATTTTAAATTGTCCCTCAACAATTTTTAAATGTAAAATATGCGGAACGTTTGACCACAGTCACCTATGATGACACCCTCGCCTAGGAGGTGCTAGTTCATTCTGGCCTTAATTATGTCCAGATTTCATTAATCTGGGAAAACTGCCCTCGGCAAAGAGTTCCACTCCTCCAATAAAATATAAGAAGAAACAAATCGCTTCGTACGAATAGGTCTGAACGTCAGACGGTGGTACACTCTCCAAAAATGTAGTCAATATAATATCAATGGGCATGTTCGGTGGTCACGGCTTTGGCGATCAGCCTCAACGAGTGCGGGATGACCAAGCTCTTCGCACGATATTCCATTCGAAAGGAGACAAGAGTGGTTTAAATAATGTAGTAAGTGTCCCGCTCCCGCTAGGTGGTGGCCCCGACGCTGGAGAGCGCGGCGTGCCGGGAGCAGGTGGTGAGCGCGGCGCGCTACGTGCGGAGCGCGGTGGAGCGCGTGGTGAGCGCCGCGCCGCCCGCCCTCGCCAGCCAGCATCAGCTGCCCGACGCCGCGCGGCGGCTCACCGACGAGCTCGACCGCCTCTTGGCGCACTGCACCAGAGGTCACTTGGCATTTTATCATTCATTACACACACACACACACTCCACATCATTTTATTTAACCTGATCATTATAAAAATAACCCCATTCCTTACCCCTAAACGCTCTATGTGCCTTGCATACTACGTGTGCCTATGTGCCTCCCCTTTGGAACTTGCGTTCTCTAATTAGTTTTTTAGGCTTTCACCCTTGTTGTTGACACGAAGCGAAAATATTAAAATAAATATAGTTATAATTTTTTGAACCTACGGTATTATTAAGGAAATAATTTATTTTATGAAAATTAAAAATTTATTGAATCAGTTTATCATAAGAATTAGATAATAAATGAAATTGTGTAGTACGAACGGACTTAAGCTCACTTAATTTTTTAACTTGGTACCTCCTGGCCTTGATCTTACCTGATGGAGAGGAATTTGATCTATTCATCTGAATACATATAATCATAAACATTAGTATTTTTTAATTATAAACCATATTAAATTTAAATTCAGTACTACTCTTGAAATTTATGAGAATCGGGGCTATTGAATATTTAGTGATAAATTGTGTATATAATGACTGTTTATTTATAACAGAGCGACAACCCAGTCAAGCGACAGTGACCGAGCGCACCGTGGAGTCAGTGATGACGGCGTCGGAGCGCCTGGCGGCCGCCGGCGACCCCGCCGACATGGTGCGGCACGCGCGCCTGCTGGGACAGGCCACGGCGCACCTCATCACCAGCATCAAGGTACTACACGCCCACTGGCTTCTGTCTGATGCGTGTACACACATACAAACAGACAGCCACTGATAGACATCATTTTTTAACTGACTTCAAAAAGGAAGAGTTATTCGAATTCAGTTAGTATATTTTTTATGTATGTACACCGATTTCTGCTTCGATTAGTGTGATAATAATAATTGTCCATTTGGTCCCATAAAAATTAAATTCAATTTGGCCCAGTAGTATTTATTATTTGTCTATACTTAGTTACAAAAGCTATTCGAGTTTTTATAATCCAAACCAAGACCACTTAAAAAAGTTTTAGACGAAACTAAGAATCGACTTTAAAACACTAAAAAGGCAAAAATAATTCAATTTAAGAAGTTATCCGATTCAAAAATATTTTTGTGAATTGATGCTATGTTGAGAATGTAGCGTTATACGCGCGGGGAGCCCCCGACGATCGAGTGGCAGATTCCACGGATCGCGAACGCGACCTAATTAATTACTTTGTTAATCTAACCTAATACAACACCCTTATTTATTATCACAACCAATAGCTAAATTTAAATGGGATAATTTAATAGTGCTTTGATGTCGTTTGCATCTATAATGTCGAGGACAAAGATCGATCTTAAACAATTTTATCACACGAATAGTTTAAGAAGTTGTCTGAATTTTGAGAGTTCGGAAGTAGGTGATGACTTCTGATTTAAGGTGTCTGTCCACTAGCCGTATCATACCATGAACATGTCGAGCACGGGAAGCAACACGATACGTTCTATTGTGCCCACTCTAACGATCGACAACTTTCGCGCTATGGGGAGTATTTCGTCTAAAATATATATCTTTTGTTATTCTTCTTCTAGTCCATAAATAATATAATATAAAAAAAGCAATGGTTTGATACGCTGTAGCGGACAGAGACCATTAGTCTTCCTTTTAAAATTGGGTGTATGACAATTGTCCGACGAGTGTGATAACCCCAGACGGAGGCGGAGAGCCAGCCGTCGGACTCCCAGCGGAAGTTGCTGGCTGCCGCCAAGCTGCTGGCCGACGCTACGGCCAGGATGGTGGAGGCGGCCCGCCGGTGTGCCTCCTGCCCGCAGGTACGTTATACGGAACAATATATATTTTTATTACTTTTGCCTAAAAGTACACTTTCCCACATATGTTTAGCGTACGGAAAGTTACCCATTTCTACACTAGTTTGGAAGTAGTATTGTTTTCCTTAACATTTTTTACAATAACGAAGTGTCCATCCTTGTGGACCACGTAGTATCTAGTGTGCTAGGGTGTCAAGAAGCGTAATGTGAGTGTTTGTGTCCAGGACCGGGAGCAGCAGGAGGCCCTGAGGCGCGCGGCCGAGGAGGTCCGCGACATCACCGCCGACTACGCGCAGGGCCAGGACATCGTGGGCTCGCAGTTCGCTCGCCTGCAGGTCAGATCACCTAGACGCATGTTCATTGTATGGCGGTGGATACACAGCATATAATCTTCGCCGATAAATGTATTGTCCAACACAATAATAATTTTCTAATTCCAACCACTGGTACTAGAGATGACTCCCTTACTGATTTTACCTCTTTATATTATTAGTATAGATTGATGTGCTGTTCGTCCGTCTTCTACGAATGAAGTGGGATTTGTAGCGACTACATAGACGAATTGATATCAATTAACAGAGAAATGGTTGATCAGCGAAAAGTATTACAATGTATACACTACTGAATCCAGACACAACATTGAAAGGTCACATCAGTATGACCTTTCAGTTCGCAAGTAACATCAGTATATATACTAGGTGCGGTATTGACACCAGTTCGGCGAAAGATCTTGGCTTTTCGTATAGCCATATCACAACAGGGTTTATTTCGTGAGGCTGTTGGTCAAGCGCAGCAAATTAGGAAAGTAAGTTAATATTATGATAGTTAATTATAAATTACCTCTATTGTCTAGTAGATGGGGTCACATACCACATAGATTTGGAGGTCTAGGGTTCAGTTTAGGGGAGGCAGAAATTTTTTGCTCGGTCTGGTTGGTGGTAGCCTGCCTGGCTGCTTTGGCATTGCCGGCCAAAGCAATAATGTTAACGGCATTGTTGTGTGCCGGGACTTGGACGTAAGATAGCCAGTTCTCAGTGGTTGAGGAATCAAGGTGTGGCTCGCTTCCATCTCCGACCTTAACTTTACTTACCATCAGGTGAGATGGAGACCAAGAGCCACACCGTTCCATATTATTCGACTAACTTGAAAAGTGACCCCGTATAAGTAATACGAGGTCATTTTAATAGCGTCTATGAGACACCTAAACATGAACACCATTTATTAAAAGCAATCCAAAGCGTTGGAAGGCGTTGATAAAATTAAAAGTCCTTTGAAGAGCTCCTTGACCATTTGCCCTCCTCGTTTACTTTCGCCATGTCTACTGTACGCACAAAGAAATATCGTGTCTCCCTTCTTTGTCGCACAGCAGAGCGTGGGAATCCTTACCAACACACGTATATCCTTTATAGAACTGAGTTCCTTTAACACAAGGTTGGACAAGGTTGTGTCCAGGGTAGTATGTACGTGGCATGCTGACAACTATACCAGCATGTGGACTCTTGCTGATTACCATCAGACGGAGGAGAATGTGCCATGCTTTTTATAAAAATGCCAGTGTAAATGACAGTATCATCAAGGCGTACATTTGTCTGCAGGAGAGCGCCATAGAAGCCGCGTCGAGCGCGTCCCAACTGATCACGTCTGCGCAGAACGCTGCGCAACATAACACCAACAAGTACTCGCAGGTAACATTATCGTACTAGCTAATGAGAGTGAACTGATTTGGTCAGTTTAGTTTATCATTTCCTCAGAAGTCCCAGGTTATATCCTCAATTGTATAACCAGGACAAAATGAAGAAATATTACTTTAAAAAAAATCCACCATATCGTTCTGTTTTTCAAAGTCAAAATATAGTATTTTTTGATATATACGTACACTTATTGAACATCAATCTAATACCATCTGTTCGTATTTCTATCGGGCTTCTTGACCTGAAAAGAACAGGCAAGAGACAGGTACGTTTCGCGATCACGCCGGCCCACAACCATCCGTATTTTGGCTGAAATATAATAACCATAGTCTTCAAAAAGAAATAAAGAGCGCATAGATAGAGAAACATTTTAAAAAATTAGATTAATTTTTAAATAAAAATAACTATTTCAAGCCCTACATAATGATTGAGTATCATGAAGATATTATTGAAACTGTCTTTGTAACTAACTTTTTAGTTATTATAATTTCTGTCGTAAGTCATCAACGAAATAGCGCCGGACAATTTTCAAAAACTTCTTCGGTAAGCTTAAACTATGGCTCAAAGGTGTTAGATAGTAAGCCGAAATGCTTAAGAAGTGTGGTTGTCCGGCAGGAGGCGCTGTGGCAGGAGTGCACGACGCTGTCGGAGCGGGCGCCGCGCCTGGCCGCGGCCGCGCGGGCCTCCGCCGCCAGGCCTGCGGCCGCCAGCCGCCGGGACCTGCTCACGGCCGCCGACACCTTCCTGCAGGTACTCTTCACGAACACCACCACAAGATAACTAATATGATTGACCCATCCAGGGACGATCCATGGCGAAAGTTATTGAAACCAAAACGTACGGACAATTACTATGCCACTATGCCACGAGAGAGTAGTGATGGTAGGGACTGACCCAGGGAGTAGCCCTGGCAGACAGCATGGATGATTGAACTAAACCATTGATAATAATTTGTCGTACACATCGACAGATTTTTGTATATCTCTTATTGGTCTAAACTGCTGACGGTGCATGTTGGTTCAGTTCCGCCGAAAGTAGGTTTCCTCCTTGCTGAACACGTTGACGCAAATTCCAATGTTTGGCTTGTTTTGATTTAATAAATATATATTTATGATTTTCTTACAAGCCACGTACAGTTTGTTTGAGTATATTTTTGCTTGTAAAATGGTCATAAAGTTCTCTATAAAAGCGTCCTAAGAGGACTAGGCTCCCAGCGTGGAGTGGCGATGTACGGAGTACGGAGAGCATAGAGTATAAAGTATAGAGTTTAGTTAGAGCATAGAGTATAGAGTGATGTTGCCACAGGCTAGCGGTGCAGCGCGGGGTGCGGCTCGCGGCGTGCTGCCCACGGTGCCGGCGCCCGCCGCGCGGCAGCTGGCCGACACCACGCACCACCTGGCGGCCTGCGAGACCGCGCTCAGGTACCACTGCCTATAACTACACCACGAGACACTACTGCCCACGGTGCCGGCGCCCGCCGCGCGGCAGCTGGCCGACACCACGCACCACCTGGCGGCCTGCGAGACCGCGCTCAGGTACCACTGCCTATAACTACACCACGAGACACTACTGCCCACGGTGCCGGCGCCCGCCGCGCGGCAGCTGGCCGACACCACGCACCACCTGGCGGCCTGCGAGACCGCGCTCAGGTACCACTGCCTATAACTACACCACGAGACACTACTGCCCACGGTGCCGGCGCCCGCCGCGCGGCAGCTGGCCGACACCACGCACCACCTGGCGGCCTGCGAGACCGCGCTCAGGTACCACTGCCTATAACTACACCACGAGACACTACTGCCCACGGTGCCGGCGCCCGCCGCGCGGCAGCTGGCCGACACCACGCACCACCTGGCGGCCTGCGAGACCGCGCTCAGGTACCACTGCCTATAACTACACCACGAGACACTACTGCCCACGGTGCCGGCGCCCGCCGCGCGGCAGCTGGCCGACACCACGCACCACCTGGCGGCCTGCGAGACCGCGCTCAGGTACCACTGCCTATAACTACACCACGAGACACTACTGCCCACGGTGCCGGCGCCCGCCGCGCGGCAGCTGGCCGACACCACGCACCACCTGGCGGCCTGCGAGACCGCGCTCAGGTACCACTGCCTATAACTACACCACGAGACACTACTGCCCACGGTGCCGGCGCCCGCCGCGCGGCAGCTGGCCGACACCACGCACCACCTGGCGGCCTGCGAGACCGCGCTCAGGTACCACTGCCTATAACTACACCACGAGACACTACTGCCCACGGTGCCGGCGCCCGCCGCGCGGCAGCTGGCCGACACCACGCACCACCTGGCGGCCTGCGAGACCGCGCTCAGGTACCACTGCCTATAACTACACCACGAGACACTACTGCCCACGGTGCCGGCGCCCGCCGCGCGGCAGCTGGCCGACACCACGCACCACCTGGCGGCCTGCGAGACCGCGCTCAGGTACCACTGCCTATAACTACACCACGAGACACTACTGCCCACGGTGCCGGCGCCCGGCTGATATGTACATGATGGGAGTACAAATATTTGTATGCTTATTAGAGTATTATAGCTTCTCCGGTATCTAATATCTATAACACAAGCTCTTAATTATACTTACTAGCCTAGCTATATAATAAATGAGAGTGTGAAGAATATTATACTAATTATAAAGACACTCGAGCTCACGGCTCGGTATTCCCTCAGGATGACCCCCACTAACAAAAACGGTACCTCCAGTACTTTAATTACTATTGTAACGGTGGTGTAATGACTGCTTGTTCTAAATATATAATAAATGCAGGTTATATATATTTTCTACATGTTTTAAACCTACTACAAACTGTATGACTTTAGTGGAGGTCTTCCATAATCTTGTGATTCCTGTTTTAAAAGATTTTAGTTTAAGAGAGTGTTCAGATCCTTGACCCTGATATTGTAGTCAGACGGTCCAGTGATATAAATAAAAAATAAAAACGTGAACAGGTCAGCAGTGAACCGCGCCAGGATCTCGTGCAAGGGCCTGGAGTTGGAGGCCGCGGCCGAGATGATCCGCGGGCTGCAGGCAGAGTTCGAGGAGTACGAGCGCGCCGCCCAAGCTCTGCAGCTCACGCCGCTGCCCGGACAGACGGTACGGTGGCGACGTCTCTAGGGTTTATATTGTACGAGTACGGCGTTATGGTTTTGGCGTTGGTGTTTTAAGATTGACCCGGTGAACTTTGCATCACCTTAGCTTAAACGATAAGATCATCCGATTTGTATACATCAAAAGGTAAACGAATCAGATATGGAAGAAATGACAATTCAGAAGATTGTCTATAATAAATGAATACTTTTTCTTGAGATATTTCCTTATTTTTTTAATATCGAAATGGTCGTCGGTGCAGGAGGAGTGGAGCCGGGCTCAGCTGAGCTCGAGCGCGCGCATGGCGGCGTCGTCGATGGCGGCGCTGGCGGGCACGGAGCCCGGCGCCGTGGGGGCGGAGCCCGGGGCGGCGCCCGCGCTGGCGGACGCGCTGCGGGACTTCGCGGCCGGAGCGCGCGCCGCCGCCGCCCTGCACCCGGAGCCCGCCGACAGCCGCAGGTACTCTCTCAGTGCCTCACTCTCTACAAAAAAGACCCTTGTAGCTATATGAGAAGGGAACTTTTTGCTACAAACTCTCTACCACATAACCCTAATGATAATACGTTTATTTCATATTACTATTATTCCATCAGTGAACTTGCTTATCGATACATAAACATTTATTTTCAAACTACATTTTCATATTTCATCAAACTTTTGGTCACAACAATTCTAAGTCAAAAATGTCGTCAAAATGAAAAAATGAGAAAATCACACAAAAATAAGTATTTATTTAGTAGACAATATTAATATATTTCTACTTGAGTTAAAATTACCAAACTATATGCTGTTAATTAATAATTAATAAATTGTAATTACACTATAACATCTTTTCTCCGTTTAATTATATATATATACCAATCATCTTATGTTTAACGCGTCTAAATCTAAAAAAAAAAATTCCAACAATAAATTCAGAGAACGCAATATAGATTAAAACCAATATTATTATGTGAAATTAACAAATTATTACATCTTCGTATTTTGTCCCCAGAGTATTAACGTCCGGGCGTCAGGTGATAACGTCATCCCTGACGCTGGTAGAGACCATCAAACACTACCTGTCCACGTCAGAACAAATAGACACAACCACCATTACGTCTATCGCCAAGGACATAACAAAGGTAAATATTTTGACCTTCATCAATGTTCTTAAAACATTTAGCTAATTAAGTTAATTTTATTTAATTTTTTGCATGTGTGATGTGAATATATTTTTTTTAATAATATTTGGTAAATATCAATGGTTTCTGTAATTAAATGGTATAACATATTGATTGATTTCCTATAGACCTAAATTACTACTAAAAACATTCTTTAGAAGGGGTGGCCACCCTTAAAACCTAAAGTATAAAACTAGCCTACGACATATTCTCAAACCTACCAATTATACATAAAAAAATTTCATAAAAATCGATGAAGCTGTTTCGTAGCAATACCTATAACAAACACTGTGACACGAGATTTTTATATTGATTCCAAGTTAGAATGTTGCAATAAATAATCGAAAATTATATTCAATTTTAAATGGCTTGTGTCTATTGGCTTTTGGCTTGTGTTGTAATGAAAAAAACCTGTATTTGTTTTAATTTTTAGTGTCTATAATGTAAAGAGATAGAATTGTAACAATTGATTTATTTGTATTTATTGTGAGAAATATAATAATAATATTTCTCACGCTAACATCTATTGTCTAGCTCAAAGTAAGCAACGTTATGAACTTGTATACATATATGTTTTTACAATTATTTGGCCTGGTAACTAAGACCTTTAAGCTATATCTTCATTAATGTAGTTTTTATCTTTATTAATGGCTCCAGGATACTGGTGCAATGTAGCCCTTTGCCCCATGGAGTTTTTGGCGACTAATGGTAGGCTTCGCTATTTTGTTATTGTCTTAGGAGAAACTTTATGATAATGGAATGTTATGATAATGATAAGTTAATGAGAATGAAATCATAAAATGAACTTACCCTAGAAATGAATGAATGGAAATGAAACACTGAAAAATCTCACGTTAGTCACTAATCAACGCTGAATTATGTATTCCGTATATTGCACGATTTAACGATCCTTTTTGTCAAAAAACTACACCAATTTCATGACAAAAACAACACTACAACACAATATGTGAAAATTAATATACAGCACCCAACCGACCCCGCCATTACACGCCAAAAACTCCTGTTATAGATATTAGATAACTGAGAAATTTATATAGTAATATGTTTATAAATATCAGATATATTCTAAATAAACTTACAAACATCCATGACTCGTGAGCAAATTGATGATCAGGTCGTCAAAATACACATAGGACATGAAGGTTTATAAATTGGTGTAAATGTTAGTCATTTTAATTTGTCCAGGGTCTAGAGACGACGATGGAAGCTGCCCCGTCTCATACAGCTCTCGACACGGCGATAGAAGACGTGAATCAGACACTGCATATACTAGACATGGGAGAGTTCCCGCCTTCCAACAGACCTTACGGGTATGTCACACAGAACAGACTAGAATGACAAGTTTAGACATATCAACAAAATACAGTAGGATAAAGTTGTCAGCATGTTATGACGTCATTGTAGACGAATCGCACAATAAAAGCTTATTTCTCGAAGTATAAATACATTTATTCAGTGTTAGGTACATTAAATACTCTTATGAAAGTCAAGATTTTATATAAAAAGCTTAGCAAATGACTACACTACTTGATGATAAGCAGTAGAGGGGTCCATATGTGAAGATACCTTGCCTCACCTTGCCGGCCCAAAAAGTGCTTTTTCACGCCACTTTCTAAGGAACCCATGCTGTATGAAGGAGGGAATACGTAAATATATTTTAAACTATACATGGCAAAAAAACAGCAATTTATTTGTAGACATGTGTCGAAGCAAAAGATGTCGTCACAGACGTTTGTGATGTGTATGTCCTCAGGGAGCTCCAGGCGGAGCTGCTGGCTGCAGCCGAGGAGCTGAACAGCGCGTCGTCGGACGTGGCCGCCGGGGCGGGCGGGGCGGGCGGGGACCTCGGGGCGGCCGCCCAGCGTGTGAGCCGCGCCTTCACCGCGCTGCTGGCGCCCGCCCTCGAGCTGGCCGGCCGAGCCCAGGTCACACACACACATTATACTGTAACATATATAGAATTTCAGGAATTGTATTACCATTTCTCTGAGGAAATTAGCGGCTGATTGCTAACAATTCTACGATGATATTATTTATGTTTTTCTTAGAGCAATAATTTTAATCGGAATATCGTTGATTGCACCGTTTGTCCAGTTCTAAAAAATGCCATTTGTGTGTATTTAATCTTCAATTTACTTTTTCTATAGTTGGATCATGTTGCGGATACAGCCATGTCCCGACATAGTTATTCAGTCCTGATTGCACACAAAGATTATATAAGAGCTTCCGTTACCCACGGGGGATCATTTATATGGTGAAAAACCGGCAATGCTACGTTGGGAATGATTTACTTATAAATTGTATAAGACACTAGCTTAGATATTGAACGTTAAATATCGATTGAATATTTGTTCACAGGATCGCGAGATCCAGACGCTGATGGTGAACTGCATGAAAACAGTGACCGTAAACTCATCAAAGTTACTGAGTACTGCTAAGTCTGTTAGCCAGGTCAGAATATTTCCCTTTACATATTTAGCAATAAAACTGCCTATTGTGTGTTTATGTTTTTAGAAAGTATTAAATCAAAAATTACAAAGAGTTGAAAATGAATACAATTTAAATAATAAATTATTCTTCTTTTTTTCTCTCTGTATTTTTATTTAAAAGATATGTATTGTATAGAATATGTCAGTCCTATTATAAACTTATTCTAAGACATAGACCTTAATATAAATTTGTTGATCGGAAGAAAGTTGCCACAGACATATAAACCTATACAACATTATTCAAATTGGTCAAGGCCGTTTTCAGCTTTAGCGAGACTAAAGAACAGCTATGTTTTTATGTAAAAGAAAAAATGATTATATATTTATTTTCGTTATTTCAGGATTTAACTCGTCCCAACGCAAGGAACCAACTGGCAGCGGCCGCTCGAGCCGTCACAGACAGCATCAATAGACTTGTAAGTGTACCGCCTTGGATTGTTATATTGGTCTTATAGGGTTTACGGCTTCATAGAAAATTGTACTTCTATTATACATATTATTGAGCATGTCACTACAAAATTAAAATAGAACATAACTAAAGCTTGAAGTGCGAAATGAAAACTTTGATTTTTACTTTATAATATTTGCACAACTATAAATAACTATATGATTGAATCAGTAATAATGTGAAACGTCTCGTCTTCACGGCCAACAGTATTATGAATAGTCAGAGATGAAACCGAAACAATAGCCAAAATGTGTCAACATCATCAATCATTTGAATTTTAGTTATAGATACTTTTAAAATATTGCCAGTATCAATAAAATGGTGGAAAGATTTGATATAGACACACAATACAATGTTAACCTAACTTTACTGACTAAAAAAATGGTATCCATCCTTTTAGTTAACTAAAGACTGTAGTTTCCATTTATTCAGGACCATCAGGACACCTATAGTACGTATTAATCTGAAAGCTTATAAAAATTATCAAACAGATTTATTGGTCTTTCATCATCTAGGCTTGGTATCTAAGACCTTTGAGCTATATATTGTTTTAAGTGTCCATCCGTATTTCTCGGAATACGCTTCAAGATACCGGTGTAACGTATTCTTGATCTCGTCAATTTTTTGATGAAAAGTGTGAAATGAAAAAGAAATGTGATGTAACGGAAAAGAAATGAAATGATACAGTTTTGATAAAATAATGAACTAGTTAATTCTATTTATTTATTAGAACGTTTATTTAAAAAGACATTTCAGTCCTCTCGGACGGCGGCCGCAATCTGCGCAGTAGATTATAAAGTATAAAATTACCGGATAGTAATGAAAAATTTAAACAATATTGTTTTTACCATACAATATATTTAGTTGATCAAAGTGTTTACCCTAATTCTATTGTTACCTCGGATGTTAAAATATTTTTGTGGCAGAAAACTTAGTACCTAAGGGTAGACATATCTTTAAGGTGATAGGAAGCTCAACGCGTCATCAATTTCAGGGCTCTCTCATCTTATATTCAAGCGGCCCACGACGTGTTTATATTTATTTAGTAGAACCTTAGAGGTAGAAAGAATCTGGCAATTAATGTTTAAGCTCCAAACAAACAAATGTTGACTTCAAAAAGTAAACGATGTGCTAGTGAAAGAGCGTATTCAACTATGGATTTTATAAAATCTATATATACGTCTTCACTATCAAATAAGTCACGCACACACCACTGCGTCTAAAAATAATTGACAGAATTAATTTATTTATATGAATAAAGACATCTCTGTACTTTTATTTTTTCTTTAAAAAGTTTCAATGTGTTTTTTCTACCGCTCATTAGTCTAATGAGTTGTTTAGATTGACGCGGCATCGTATCCGGTTTGGACAGCCCTGATCTAATTTACTGTAAAAATCATTGCAATATAAAAAATAAGTAAAAATGTTAAAGTTTTTAATCAAAGTACAATTGATTTGTTGTAAGGCCTTATAATAACAAAAGTAAAAAGTAAATTAGGAATATATGTTATGTATATGATGGTGATAGGTGGACGTGTGCACGGAGGCGGCCCCAGGACAGAAGGAGTGCCTCGCCGCCATCAAGAGTATCTCCAGCAGTCGAGCGCTGCTGGCGGCGCCCACGCAGCCGCTGTCGGAGCTGGGCTACTTCAGCTGTGTGGACAGCGTGCTGGAGCAGAGCAAGGCGCTCAGTGAGTAGACGCTGCGAGCGCTGTGAGCGCTGCAGGCGGCCGCCGGCGGGCTGGTAGTGTAACTGCACGTCGTCCGTCCGCAGGTGAAGGCATGTCGGGCATGGCGGGCGCCGTGAAGCGCTCGCAGCACGAGCCGTTCGCGGCCGCCGTGGCAGCCGTGGCCGCCGCCGTCACGCACCTCGTCGAGAGCACGGCGCAGGCGGCCTATCTGGTCAGTACCATTGCTATTGAACACTCTTGTTCTTTATACTGCCGCTCTGTATTCTAGTAAGCTTTACTCAATAGTTTCGCCTGTATGGCAGATTTAAATTTATTTATACTTAATTATTTTATGTGGAAAGCTGGAAAGCTCGTTGTTGGTACTTCATGGACCTAACCTCATCGTAAGGGCGACTGTAGAATCTGATAAGGAAACTTGAAAATAATGGACACAGTGTTCATTAGACCATATACATTTAAAACGCAAATAGAGTTTGGGTTTTCAATGTAAAACGTAACGTAATCATGTGTTGGCGAAACATTTGTTGCAATTGTTGATTTATATGAATATGCATACTAGTGTTATTTTTAATTTTAAAATAAATATTATTGTAAAATTAAAACTAACAATTTATTTAGTACATATTGAAATACTATAACTGGGACAATTAGTAAATGCCCGGTTGATACCCAGTAAAATTATGACTATTGCCTTTATAATTATATTTATTTGTTTTCTCATACATATTCCCTGTTGTGACGATTTAAAAGAGCTTAGTAAATAAGTCTATTAAAAGTGTATAAAGTTATTTTTGACTTTGACTTTTATATTAGATTAGGAAACATATCAGTCTTGTAAATATCTAATAATAGATTATTATTGAGCAGGATAGCACATCTATATGATAGTTATTACTTTTAATTTTATTTAATATCAATTATTGTTTTTGAGATTATTTTTTTAATTAATATTCAAAGATTATATTTAAACAGTGTGTTCCCGTGCGATGAAATTTTTCAATGTGACTTTTTTGTTATTAATTCATTAGCTCCCGTTCGTGGCTGCGTTCGCATGTAGTTCGGTCTCTCATAAAGATCATTCAGTTTATAACCTTCCCCGATAAACGGATTGTCTAATACAAAAATAATTTTCCAATTTCGACTAGTAGCTCCAGAGATGACCCCCTAAAACCTCATTAACTCTACCTCTTTATGATATTAGCATAGATTATCGTTTCTTTTGATTACCATTTATTATTTTAATTGACGTGGCATTTGTATTTTTATAATATCTTCCCGAAGTCATTGATAAAATATCATATATAGTGTATTTTTTGTTTGGGATTTAACTTTTATATTAGAAATAGTTCCCCCGCGCCCTTCGAGGCGCTACGATAGTACGCCATTGGGGGAGTGAGCTCCAACCCAGTGAGCGTGGGGACTGAGCCGACCCTCGCCTGGCGACAAGCTACGTGTGGTGATGTGACGTGTGATGTGATGTGATGTGTGCGTGCAGGTGGCAGTGTCGGACTCGTCGAGCGCGGCGGGCCGGCCGGGGCTGGTGGACCAGGCGCAGTTCGCGCGCGCCGCCGACGCCATACAGCGCGCCTGCCGCACGCTGGCCGACCCCGCCAGCGACCAGCACCAGGTCAGCGACAGGACACCTCACACTCACACTCACTGTCACACTCACAGCCGCAGCCACCGCGACTAGAGCCTTTGTTTTCGTTGTCTAAACCAGTGTTCCACCCACTACCACAATGAACTCCTCAGTGCATCAACTAAATTAAATTTCAGTCCAGTACTCTTACTCTAACAGTACAAAACTACCAAAAACCGCTGATATCATTTACGTATCGAAAATGGCGACTCTTAAGCATTTCTGCCATGCTGATTTAAAGAAATCTAGTTTTGATATAGATCACCTAAGTGTCAACTTGACGTTCTTAAAAGTCTTTCCAACTCTTCTTATTAAAGTGAAACGAAAGAGATGCTAACTACTCAAATTTAATATAGTCTCTGCACAATGTAATTGAAGCCATTACAAACTAAAATTACTACCTTACTGCAAGTTGTATGCGAGAAAACAGAGTATTCTTTATTTTTATCTGATCAGATACGCCAGCCCTATGTTAAATATTATAAATTTTACAAATCACTTTAGCTTGTCACTAAATTATAATTGTCGGAAGAATGTCGCAGCAGACATAAGGCTGTGCAGCAGTCTGGCCTCTCCCGACAATAGTTGACCCACAGTGCTGGAAAACACCAGGAACAGAACATTCATAATTTAACTGAGAAATATAGATTTTTATTTAATTTAGTACTAGTATAAAAAAGGGGTAAAAAACAATTTTTGGTTGAATATAGTGGAGGTTACTAGGGCAGTATGTCGCACGCTAACAACTATACCAGCATGTGAACTCTTACTGTACTATCAGATGGTGTCGAATCATTTGCTATGCTTTTTAGAAAAATAATAATACGATACAAAATTTACTGGCTCAACTAGTTTTGAAAAAAAATATTGTAGGTATTTGGTCCTTAATGGTTAGTTAGTCCGCTGGTAATGTTAACGAAGTGTGACACAGAAGCTAGATAGCCTCCTTATTTTGTTTGTAAATGAGCTGCGAGTACACTGCTACCAGGCGTTGTGATTGAATGAGGTCTGAGTGACGAGTGACGGTCTCCCTGACGGCGGCAGGTGCTGTCGGCGGCCACGGTGATCGCCAAGCACACGTCGTCCCTGTGCAACGCCTGCCGCCTGGCCTCGGGCCGCAGCAGCGAGCCGGCCCACAAGAGACACTTCGTGCAGGCCGCCAAGGACGTGGCCAACTCTACCGCCGCGCTCGTCAAGGAGATCAAGGCGCTCGACGCCGACTACAGCGAGGTAACTAGCCTGCTGACACTTGTTACACACTCACATTTATTATCTAGCCCAAATTAAGCATTATTAAGAGCTTGTGTTACATACTTATGTCACAGTCGTCAGCAAATATACATGAGAGATGATGATGAGAAAGTACATCACACAAATATCTATCAATATCTGATTCAAACCCGAGACCGCTGGCTAAGTCGCCGAGGACGCGAAAAATTCACAACATGCGTACTAAATACTTATATATTAATATATATTTTTTGATATGTATCTTTAAAAAAATTTAATTACACGTCTCATATAAATCAACCCCGATAGTTAGGAATGAGGACCAGGAAGATCATTTCAGCAGGTGCAGTGTTCAAGCCAGGAATACTGTTCTCCGGAGACTGGGTCCTAGTACGAGTTAGAAGATGACCAGGGTGAGATATGGAAGCACCATGATCAGTTACCACCCAAGTGTCGGCTGTCCCTGTAAATTGAGGGAGGGAGTACTGTCGTATATGTCAGTCAGTGTAAATGTAAAATGTGCGCAGGCCAACCGTGGTCGCTGCGCGGAGGCCACGGGGCCGCTGGTGGAGGCCGTGCGCGGCCTGTGCCAGTTCGCGGACCGGCCGGAGTTCGCCGGCGTGCCCGCCAGGGTCTCCGACGCCGCGCGAGCCCGCCAGGACTGCATCCTCCAGTGCGGCAGGTACCTACACCGTTATAGCGTCACAGCTTCCTCACCATGCTATGACACTATTTTCAGGAATGAGTAACTAATATTTTGAAGAAATAGAGCTGAGCCATTAAATATAAAACTTCATTTTCAAACAAAATTTTTAAATTCAAAAATACATCACTACTATTTTCATGTGAAAATATTTCAAAGTATGAATATGCTGTCGAGGCTGTGCAAGAGTGAACCGTGTGTTGTGATCTCGCAGGGACATAATCTCGGGCTCGTGCGCGATGCTGGAGTCCGGCCGCCTCCTGGCGCTGACGCCGCAGGAACGCTCGCACTGGCAGAGCCTGGCCGCGCACTCCAGGACCGTGTCCGACAGCATCAAGGCGCTCGTCACCAACGTCAGGTGAGACCACTATTACTGTCACATTGTAGGGCGCTCCACCAAATAACAAACTTTAGCTTCATAATATTGGTATAGTTTTTAATAGTTAATTAGATCATACTATTTATTAACACTATTATAATTATTATTATTTGGATTATGTATAAAAGATGTAGATGTGTTTTAGAGTGTCCAAAGAAGTGTTCTGTTGCGAATGTCATATACACTCAACACGTGATTTTTTCTTAAATTAAGGTTTTTTTTACAGAGAAAAGGCTCCGGGTCAGAAGGAATGCACCAACGCGTTGGATACATTGGAGAGACTACTGCGAGACCTGGACCAAGCCTCCATACAGGCTGTGGGGCAAGAACTGGAGCCTAGGAGAACTAACACTTTACAAGGTATGATCAGTTTATATATTCTAGCTTTCGTCCGGCCTTTTCGGTGCAGCCGCGTGGAGTTCGGCCTCTCACAAATGTTATATATTAACCCTTTGAACTTCTATTTTTTTATTATTTACCTATTACTAACTCTTTAATTAATTTACAAAAAATTACAATTTGTGTAAGGTAAGATAGCAAGTGAATTTTTGTTAACTTTCCCTTGTAGAGTGAAGTTGTATCGTTCGTTTATGTATGTGTAATGGTTTGTGGCAGGGTACTCGGAACAGATCGAGAACAGCGTGACGGAGATGATGGAGCGCGTGGAGCCTCTGCGGCAGGCGGCCGCTTCGCAGGCAGAGCATCTGGGCCACTGTGCCACCCAGCTGGTGAGTGCTCCGACCCTAGGTGTGACACGGACACAGACCTCGACGTAGCCAACTGGCAATTTTAAGCGTTCTTTCTCTCAACGAGAAAGGCTACCTTAGTGCTCATAAATGACTTATCAGTCTACTCTAGGTGAGACTGAAATAAAAAATTAATTAGTAGATAAGATTAATAAATACAATATTAATATCAAAGAAAACTCAATTGTCTATTGTATTTATTTTTATTATTTTCGTATAATATAGAAGGTATATTTGAGTTGATCGGTCACAGGTGTCGTACGCGGAGGCAGTGGTGACCGGCAGCATCGGCTGTGCGTCTCTGGTCACAGAGTCGGCCTTACAGACCGGCCTGCTGGGGCTGGCGCGCACGGTCGTCGAGGCCGGCGCCGCGCTCGTGGCGGCCGCCAGGACCTCCGCGGGGAACCATCGGGTGAGCACTGCCACGCTACGAGGCGGCCACTTCATGATAGCAGAATCGATAATGAATATCATTTGGCATGGATAAGGGGGACATTAGTATATAATGTGAGGTGTCGGCAGGCGACGTCCGCGCACGCGGAGACGGAGGCCGCGGCGCAGCTGACGCGGCGCGCGCTGCACGAGCTCGGCGCGCATGCTCGCGAGCTCAGCGCGGCGCGGGGCGCCGTGCGGCCGCTGCTGGACCTGCTGGACCGAGCCGTCGGCCGGCTCACCGCGCACAGGTACGAGCTCAGCGCTGCGCGGGGCGCCGTGCGGCCGCTGCTGGACCTGCTGGACCGAGCCGTCGGCCGGCTCACCGCGCACAGGTACGAGCTCAGCGCTGCGCGGGGCGCCGTGCGGCCGCTGCTGGACCTGCTGGACCGAGCCGTCGGCCGGCTCACCGCGCACAGGTACGAGCTCAGCGCTGCGCGGGGCGCCGTGCGGCCGCTGCTGGACCTGCTGGACCGAGCCGTCGGCCGGCTCACCGCGCACAGGTACGAGCTCAGCGCTGCGCGGGGCGCCGTGCGGCCGCTGCTGGACCTGCTGGACCGAGCCGTCGGCCGGCTCACCGCGCACAGGTACGAGCTCAGCGCTGCGCGGGGCGCCGTGCGGCCGCTGCTGGACCTGCTGGACCGAGCCGTCGGCCGGCTCACCGCGCACAGGTACGAGCTCAGCGCTGCGCGGGGCGCCGTGCGGCCGCTGCTGGACCTGCTGGACCGAGCCGTCGGCCGGCTCACCGCGCACAGGTACGAGCTCAGCGCTGCGCGGGGCGCCGTGCGGCCGCTGCTGGACCTGCTGGACCTGCTGAACCGAGCCGTTTATCTGTCTGTACACAGATTGTATATATTGACAAATCAATTGTACATATAGCGAGATTAAACCCAGGACCACTGGCTAAGTAGACACTCGACCAGACGGCCGTCGAAACTATCCCTAGATAGATTATTGAAACTCCAAATAAAACCGTTTCTTTGTCCACCAGGCTATCCCTGATCAGTTCGTACGACGAATCCGACTCGTTCGTGGACTACCAGGCGCGCATGATCGGCGCCGCTAAGGACATCGCGAGGTTGGCTACGGACATAGTAAGTAGACCGCACCCGATGTATGGAAACTATGACTTGTATGGTGACAACAACTTATATAGAGTCGTTTAATTCTTAACGGGGTAGCTCTTGGCCTCTTCATCTCTCCTGATGGTTAGTGATGATAAGGCCGAAGATGGAAGCGAATTACATCCCAGATTCCTTAACCACAGAGGAACTGTCTTACCGCCAACTGCCGGGCCACAACGATGCTGTTAATGCTATTATTGTGACGACTTAAAGAAGATGGTTGTAGCTTGCCAGGTGGAATTAGTAAAAGCCTTACCATCATTCAAACTAAGAAAAACATTCTACCACACTGGGAATTGACATATTAGAATTAAAAAAAAAACAATACAATATAATTATATCTAATTATTTATTATTAATATTACTGACATCCAAACAATTGTAAATCAAAAATTCTATAAAATCTATTTCTTACATTTAAAAACACACTGACTTACAATTCCAAACAATCCCTAGATCATTAGTATTTTGAATGCATATATTTGAATTGGACCATTATACAAATTCAAACAATTAAGTTAAACCTACCTTTTGTAATCTACCTTTCTCCTGTATATCCTAAAATTTTGTTGTGCCCAACAGGGTCCATAGTGTCATTAATAGTCTTAAGATCTGCATATTATGTAACTATGGAACGCAAAATAAAGAATTGAATTTAACGCCGGATCTCCAATGTAAGTGGTCTCAACAACTAGACTACAGATGCGGTGTAAAATATATTCATAAACAATGGTAGAATACCTTATAGAAGCTTTATATTATAATATATAATAAAGCTTTATACTGTTATTACAGAAAGCCAAGTCAGTGACGGATCCAAGCCGCCTCATGCAGTTGTGTAACGAGATATGCGTCAAGTATGATTCCCTGGCTCAAGACAGCGTGGGTGCCGCCGCTACTATGCCCAACGCTGATGTCGCTAACAGGTACTGTTCTACACATTGATTATGTAGTCGTTTTTGGGTAGGATTCGGACAGGGAATATAGTGAGAATGCACTGAAATACATCACTGTTCTTTAATAATCAGCAAAGCCACACTTTAACAAAAAACAAAATAATTTCAAATTGATAAATTCAAAAATGCTAACGCTCACAACCACACTCGGGATGGAGCACTCCGAAAAGTGCTAAGTAATAGAACCCGCCGTTTTTTTGTTGCACGCACACTGATTTATTGTTTTAACTTATATTGCTCAATTATTAAAGCACACACACACACACACACACACACACACACACACACACACACACACACACACACACACACACACACACTTTCTAATTGATCTTTTGTGGCAGCCCTTGAGAGTTCACTGCAAAGCTCTGTTGATTGCTCCGGGTGCACTGTGTGCTTCTCTAGGTGAATGCTTGTTTTATGCATTAAAGGGTCGCAGAAGCAATGTCCATTGCGGTTTCATCTGACTCCTGACAGAAGACAGAACCTACACAACGCGTCTTACGTCATACTAGTTTGCCACAAATGGGTGTTTAATTCGCAGTGCCTCGTAAGGATTCTAGTCACTGCGCAGGCTTTGTGTCTTTTGAGTTGTACGATCTCTAGACGATTTCGTTTTGAATGCTTTTATAAGGCAATAATTTATAAATGTTAACCAAGTGTAAACGAGTCCCTGTGCTATTGCAGCATCCGCGCCGCCGTGGTGGATCTGGGGGAGGAGCTGAGTGAGCTGGTGAAGGCGGGCGGCCAGTGTCGGCTGGAGGGCGGCGCCCACACCCAGCACGTCGGCGAGCGCGCCAGGCTCGTCAACGAGAAGGTAACACGGACCTGGTCAACATGTGGAACTTTTCAAAACCATCCAAAGATTTATACATATATATATTATGCGACGTCTCACGCGATGGGCGACTACAACTCCTCAAACATCTATACACTAACAACTTCCCTCATATTATCATCATGTCTTTCCTGTCAATGGATTTCGCTGGTGGAAGAGGTCGCTTATTATAGTAATAAGACCGCCCATTGTATATATATCTTTGTTACTTCTGTATTTACATTATTAATTGTTGGCAAATAAGAATATTCTATCCAACGAAATATCGAATAAAATATTGATGGCAGATCAACAGTCACTATATTATTGCATTTAGAATGGACATAATAAAAAAACCAAAAACTCAATTGAAAGTATAGCATATCTGACGTAGTACCACTAACCAGGTGGTGTCGGTGCTGGGCGCGCTGCAGGCGGGCTCTCGCGGCACGCAGGCGTGCATCGATGCCACGGCCACCATCGCCGCCATCATTGGCGATCTCGATACCACCATACTGTTTGCGAGCGCTGGTAAGTCTACTAGTTCTGGGTAGGTCATTTTGGTTTTGGTAATTTAGACATGGCTGGCCTTCAAGACTCTTAATCAAATTTAAGCTAAGGTTTGTGATGTGGCTGTGTCATCAGTGAAACGCGAACATCTTCCGCTAAGCTGGTGTCAATGTCGGACATTGGATACTGATGGCACTTGCAAACTTTGTAACCGTGATTCAGATTTGTTTATATTGTAGTAATTTTCGCTGATCATCCATATTTCGGTTACTCGCTTAGCTCAAGACATTCTTAAAGTCGAAAATTAATTACACCTTTTTTTGATGTAACACACCTAAATTAAGTTTTAGAGCATGTACTCCAGAATCAGGACCATTATTATATTATAAGATTTTTTGTAGCTTATTTCTAAAGTCATCGAATGCCCACAGGCACTTTGCATTCAGAAAAAGAGACAGACACGTTCTCTGACCACCGCGAGAACATCCTCAAGACAGCTAAAATCTTGGTGGAAGACACCAAAACCTTGGTGGGAGGAGCAGCGGGAACACAGGAACAACTCGCCGCGGCCGCTAACAGCTCTGTCAGTACTATAGGTGAGGGAACATTTACTTATGAACGAACAAGTTAGTTAAGTAACGTTAAATATATTTTATTGGGAAAAAATTTAATAAAATGAAATCACAATGTTAAGAATTTTGTAGGTCAATTAAGACTATTCCACACATTACATTCTACGTAAACTACACGCGATAACATAATTAACGTTAATTAAAACACTTTATTAAAAATACTTAAGGTAAGTTAAGACAATTAGTTAAATATTTATAAACGTATATTTTTTATCCTTATATATAATATTAAACATACCATACATATATCAAATGTGCCCAGAATTGGAAAATACATAGGCGGTTTTGGATTGATGAGATCATTATATAACGTTTTTTCACTTTTATGTATTTCAAAATAAGCATCATTAAGAGCTTGTGTTATGGATACTAGATAATGAAGAAATATAGATAGTAATATTTATTACAATATCAGAAATTATAAACAGACTATTATCTATGATTCGTAAACAGTATTCGTACTCATCATACAATATCTCCGTACCCGGATTCCAACCCGGTATCTTTGGGTTGTAGACAGGGGCCCTGGCCACTCGACTAGACGGTTTTCAAACTGTTGGTAGACTTTAAAAGTTGTTAAGAGTGAACAGATGTTAAAATGAACGTAACACCCGGCAGTGCAACTGTGCGAGGTGGTGAAGCAAGGCGCCATGTCGCTGGGCGCGGGCAGCGAGGAGCCGCAGGTGCTGCTGCTGAACGCGGCGAGGGACGTGGCCGCCGGCCTGCGGGACCTGGCCGCCGCCACCACGGCCGCCAGCGGGAAGCACCACCAGCACCCCGACATGACGCGCCTCAAGCACGCCGCCAAGGTCAGTGCTCGCTGCCTGCGGGACCTGGCCGCCGCCACCACGGCCGCCAGCGGGAAGCACCACCAGCACCCCGACATGACGCGCCTCAAGCACGCCGCCAAGGTCAGTGCTCGCTGCCTGCGGGACCTGGCCGCCGCCACCACGGCCGCCAGCGGGAAGCACCACCAGCACCCCGACATGACGCGCCTCAAGCACGCCGCCAAGGTCAGTGCTCGCTGCCTGCGGGACCTGGCCGCCGCCACCACGGCCGCCAGCGGGAAGCACCACCAGCACCCCGACATGACGCGCCTCAAGCACGCCGCCAAGGTCAGTGCTCGCTGCCTGCGGGACCTGGCCGCCGCCACCACGGCCGCCAGCGGGAAGCACCACCAGCACCCCGACATGACGCGCCTCAAGCACGCCGCCAAGGTCAGTGCTCGCTGCCTGCGGGACCTGGCCGCCGCCACCACGGCCGCCAGCGGGAAGCACCACCAGCACCCCGACATGACGCGCCTCAAGCACGCCGCCAAGGTCAGTGCTCGCTGCCTGCGGGACCTGGCCGCCGCCACCACGGCCGCCAGCGGGAAGCACCACCAGCACCCCGACATGACGCGCCTCAAGCACGCCGCCAAGGTCAGTGCTCGCTGCCTGCGGGACCTGGCCGCCGCCACCACGGCCGCCAGCGGGAAGCACCACCAGCACCCCGACATGACGCGCCTCAAGCACGCCGCCAAGGTCAGTGCTCGCTGCCTGCGGGACCTGGCCGCCGCCACCACGGCCGCCAGCGGGAAGCACCACCAGCACCCCGACATGACGCGCCTCAAGCACGCCGCCAAGGTCAGTGCTCGCTGCCTGCGGGACCTGGCCGCCGCCACCACGGCCGCCAGCGGCAAGCACCACCAGCACCCCGACATGACGCGCCTCAAGCACGCCGCCAAGGTCAGTGCTCGCTGCCTGCGGGACCTGGCCGCCGCCACCACGGCCGCCAGCGGCAAGCACCACCAGCACCCCGACATGACGCGCCTCAAGCACGCCGCCAAGGTCAGTGCTCGCTGCCTGCGGGACCTGGCCGCCGCCACCACGGCCGCCAGCGGCAAGCACCACCAGCACCCCGACATGACGCGCCTCAAGCACGCCGCCAAGGTCTACTCTATAAATCAAACGAAAAAACTATTTATTTGAAAATTAATACAACAAATTATATTTTTATCACAACGACAAAGGTAATCAGCTCATAAAACTCTCGAATACATCATAAGAATGAATTTAGTATAAAGTAATAATGTTATTATTAATATATATTGCGACAAAAACGAAACTTCACAAAATTGTGTATTAAATTAGTTGTAAATATTCAAAATTGTTGCAGAAAATTATTTAAATAACAGCAGGTGTACAAGCTTCTTTAGATCATTGCAACTTATGATTATTTTACGCCACTTAACTAAATGCTAGATGGTTAATTAATATTTCTATTATAAATTTGATAACCTGAAACTGCAGAGGATTTCATTTGAGACTGATGATACTTTCAAAGCTTTGTGTAGTTTTTGATATGTTGCTAATTTTATGGATATTTTTAATGAATCCCTAAATGGTATTGCAATATTTACTCAATTTATATTATTTAAACACAATTGCATTGGTGGCTGCCAATTTCTGTGTTTCATCACACCATCTTCATACAAATGTTGTGATGTGTTTTAATGTGTGTGTGTTGTCCTCACATTATGTCAATATTGGACTTTAAAGGTTAACAGCAATTTTGTTACTAGACACATCAGTGATACGCGATTTTATAAATCCACTAAATTTATTGTAAATGTAAAAGTTGATCGCATCTCGCTGTTGTGGTAGTTTCAATTCTGCTGTCCCTAAATTGACTAATGATTGTAGCGGCTGACCGAAACCACCAAACGCTGGAGTCTGCCGACCAATCACACCGCTCCTCGCCTGGCCAAGCGACGGTCATTGGCTGCAAGAATAGATTACAACTCGTGTGATTCAGAAACTGATTTATTCCAATCCGACCAAGAAGATGAACTTGTCAAACTTCTAGATTACTCTAGTCAAGATGATGACGTGTCACCTTCTATATTCCACGATAATTGTGAAGAAGTTATCGCTTATATAGAAAATTTGTTAAAGGAACCGTCAGATAAAACGTCAGACGATGACGTTAATGATAGATACAATATGGCGGCCAGAAATTCTTTGATTGACATGGATTGGAGAGTACTGAAGTATGGCGAGAATATTTTCTTAGGAGAGGTAAAGAAAATGGTAGATTTGGTGGTGGAACTGTTCGATCGCTTGGAGAATAAAAGAAAGAGACAGGTATTGAAAAGGTTGAAAGTGAATAATGACTTGGATAGTGAAATGAAACGGCTGTCACAAGTTATAGAGAACTTAGATACGGAATTTGAAGAAAATGTGACGATAACGTCTGTGACGACAGTACAGACGGTCGACTCGGCTAAGAAGCCGAAGTTACAAGACAGTGAACTTACAAGCCCAGTTTTTAAAATTAAAAAAGTGAAACCAGTAAATTTAACAATCAATTTGGACATTGGCTCTGAGGCCAATATAACACCTCTCAGTCCAGAACAAACGCAGAAAGGCGAGTCTCCTGAAATCGTTGTCAACCCAGAAACGAAAGAAAAAATTAAGCTAGAGTTCTGGAAAATGTTTAACGATGATTCTGAAATATGGAAAGCTATAGCCAAGAAAAATTTGGAAAAAATGGAAGAGACGAGAAGGGAATTAGAAAGATTTAGCGGTCATGAACTTGTTTTGGGCGAATTCCAGACAGAGATAGATAAATACGAGAAAGAGAAGGCTACATTGCAGTCGTTTATCGATGACGTCGATAACTCTAAGGCAGTAAAGGAAGATTTGAAGTACAATAAAAAATATGAAGACATTGTACTAAAACTAATAGAGTTTGCCAGGAAAGATTTCATTTTTAAAGGCTTCGATCCTCTTATAGAACAATTAAAAAATCTGTCAAACATGCAAATTGTGAAGCGCAAAAAGAAAGTCAATATACAAGATATAATAAATATTTATACCCAGACAGACATATCTAAGTACACGTATGAAGAACTTTGCTTATTAGAAAGATATTACAAAGAAATTATCAGGAAATACAAGTACGAACACGATAACAAAGAGAACGTAGTCCCTAGAGATGACAGATCTCCAAGCTTGACAAGAGAAACAGAAACCCAATCAGCGCCACCATCTTACCATAAAAATGTTATACTGAACGTCCACTCCAGACAGAATTTAACCAAAAACGTACACTCCTATTCCAATACTACAATCACGAATGGTGACTCTTTAAAAAGATCGAATAAAAGAGATGAAAAATCGAAAAACAACGTTGAAATATTCGATTTAACAAGAACATATCCTATGGAATACTACGCGAACAACTGGTGGTCTATTTACGAGAACATATTGAAAAGTCGAGAACAACAGTATGGTTCCATCGATAACTGGTGGAGGTTCTACGAAGCTATACTGAATAAGGAAGTACCTGATGACGAAGACTTGAGAAGGCTTCGTGCGGTAGTGCAGCATAGGAGTAAAAGGCCGAAGAGTCGCTTGGAGGAACACATGAGAATGCTCGAGGACGTGAAGAGGCAGAGTTTCACGGAAGTGGAAGACGTGGCGCGCCGCGACCAGGAATCGGTCAGAGTAGCAACCGTATGGCATGGTGTGGTGCTTGTCATGGTTGTCGGATCACCGGATCATGTTGTTCTAATGTCGTCTTGATGTTTCAAACAGATACCAACAAACGTTAACATATACAGGTGTAACATCGTATATGTTTAAAAAAGCCTTGGCTTTGATTCACAATTTTATATTTCCGCGAGCATGAATATTGTTTTGACATAGAAACTTCATAATCTACTATATACGGCCTTTGTCAAGTAGTTAATGTTCACGCGAATATTCATAGATACTGACATTCTTTCATTAGATAGAAATTGTATTTATAACTGGTTTGGTATCAGAGCTACTCACACTAAACGCTCTATATGTAACACCCTGTATAAATTCAGACCTGTTACATGATGCCACTCAACCTAACGTCATCTTATTCCATATCTTTTACAGTTTACACGGAATCTATTGCTGTGTTCATGAGTAAAATCTGTAATACTGTTATAGTAAAGAAGCAGTGAATATAAAATGAGCTTGTTGTCCAACATCATTGAATTTAATCGAATGAGCAACTTTCTTTAACACGTACATTAGAATCATACAGGAAAATGGACTCTATTTCATCGCAATAGAAACCTAATGGACTTAAAAGTCGAGTTTTCAATTCGGCAGACAATTATAGTAAAAATGAATAGGATTTTTAAGAACAGAAGTTTCGTTACACGAAGGCGAATTTTTTTAAGTTATTGCTTTTATTTTTCAAAAAATAATTTTTATGTGGTTGAACAGCTTTTTTCTATTATTGCATAGCCCATTAATCTTTTCAGAGAGCCTAGAAAAGATGCATTTCGATCATCGCAATCGAATCGCTAAAAGTGGCACTATAAGGGATTTGACATTAGCTCTCGCTCAGCTTTCGAGTGCAATTATCAAATCCTATATATTTTTCATTTAGCGATTCAATTGTGATTATTTAATAGCATCTTGTCTAGGCTCTTAAATACATAATAGCTTCGATTGTTCTGCACGGATTATAGTTACGTTTAAATTCAGTACTTCTTTCATTATAATCCAACCAAACAAGGCAGATTACCCTTGACGTGATTTTACCTTTCTAAAATGGCGACATTAAACATATTTGCCTTATTTCAACGCGCATCATAAAACATGCCGATTATAATAAATTCAAAGTGTGTGAATCAATTGACGTTCCTAAAAGTCTTCAAGTGTTTTAAAGTATTGAATATTCATAGATCTTTTTATAAGAATTTAACGTAATAAATATTCAGTTGTAAAGTAGTGGCAACACTACCTGTCAGTGAGTTTTTTGAATAATAAATTCTACTTTAAGGTATATTTTGATTGACTAATTATTGAATATCACAGCGTTGATCGTTCAATTCACATTTCTTAATTTAGCGGAAAACGTTCAATTGCGCCATCTACCTACAAATACTTTGGTAATATATATAGGCCGCTATGCACACACGTGATTTTCTATATAAAAATCCGATCGGGCCGTGGTCGCTTCCAGTGTGCACTCGCACTTAGATTACCAATACTTTTAATTGGCGTGCTTTATATGTATGTTAAAATAGGGCTAATATTCTTTCAAATTGGTTTTGTCCTATTCTTGTATGATTGTAATGAAAGAGGAACTTACTGCAACGTAAATTTAGTCCGTTTAACAATCATGGCCGCTTATTTTTTTAACCACAGACTCTTTCTCTATACGCAATTCAATTCTCTGTAAATTCGTCTGTTAATACTAGTAACGTTTGTTATATTTAATAACAGAATTCTATAGTGTTGTAAATGTAGAAGGAAAAATAAAAATGATAAATATTTGATGTGAAATATCTGTTTGAAACATCAGTCGTAGCACCTCTCATTGCAGGACACCCACGCAGCTAGAAATGTGTTTAGTTACTATGTTCAATGTCTAACACCGCCCACTAAACACATTTCGTTTAAACTGGCCGAGATGTGCCCTCACATGGTATTGGGGATGCAAGCTTCCTCTTGTCATCTCAATAACAAAACCACAAGCTTTCATGATCGCTCGCAAAGTCCAATATTGACGGTTTATATTTATTATATGTATGTATAGTTCCGCTACTTTGTTCATATCTTTCCGATCAGCGTTATAGACCTTCGTTTTTGTCCTTTTTCAACTTATAACGAAAGATAGCGACAGAATAGTTTCAACGAAGGTTTGTAAGCAATTTATGAACAAAGGGGTTCATATTTATAATCGTAAACGGAATATTTTGAAAGCTTATGGGTTTCCCGCTGTGGCATGACGCTTGTTGTCGATCGCATTTGGGTTTTTCGTTACAATTTTACCATTCCGAGTCCAAATTAGTTGGCAACCCAAAGCTTTAGTACATGACGCACGACAGATTATTGTCTTAAGTAACATGTATTTCTATTCGGTAACTAGTTAAATCAAGGCTGTATGGCATTTGATCCCCTTTGCCTTCTATGTAACAAGAAAAAACTGAACGTTTCGTTTTCAACGAATGCAAAACAAAGGGCTTTAATATGTATAAGTTGTTTTTAGCCTTGACCAAAAATTATACTTCAAATACGCAGACAATTTCTCATAAGACTACAAGAAAACAATAATCTGTCGTGTGCTATGTTCTTGAGTAAACTAAGATCATTAAGGGAATATGCTGATGTCATCACACTCGTTTGAAGATTGAAGTGAAGGCGAAAATACTTGTTACTTTATCTATTCTACATATGTTTTATGCGTAGAATAATTTTGGATTGCTTTGTCCTTAAAATGTATATAGATGTGCGTTTTGTGTGAACAAATCTAATTTCTTGCTAATTTTGTCTATGGAATACCACTTTTAAAAAGTCATATTGTTTTTGTTATTGCACGAAACATATTTTTTATCAAAATTTGACTTTAAAGTTAGAATATGTTGCTTAATTCTCGATTGTCATGATTTTAATTTTAATAGACTTTACTAAACTAAAAAGAATTTTAAAATAGGTTTCGTTACTCGGCGCCGTTATCTAAATTTGTAGAAACTATTTGGGCCTAGTCTATTCGCCTTCGCTTCAAATTGACAACAATTATCAATGGTGAACTAATGATTATGTGCAGGTGATGGTGACGAATGTGACTTCGCTGTTGAAGACTGTGAAGGCGGTGGAAGATGAGCACACGAGGGGCACGAGGGCCCTGGAGTCTACCATCGAAGCTATATCGCAGGAAATCGAGGTACTAACTAAGAGCTAGGTTAAAATATTAAAGGGTTTGTGCATGCAATAAGGAACAAAAGACCATAATCTGAGGTACGGTTTCAAAATCAATGCTTCTCTTTCTTTCAACATAGATTTAAGAAAGACAGCTGTCAAAGGATGCTCTTTTATATACCTACAGCTGACTACATTTATTTAACTGTTGTTATTTATAATTATTTTAACAGTTTTCGTTCAAAGTACAAGTACAAGTACATGAAGTACAAGTACATGAAGTACAAGTACATGAAGGGGAAGTACCTAAATAATCGTGGGGATATTTTACTGAAAGGAGTTTATTTTTAAAAGGAACTAATACTGTATTCAAATCTCGGTCGATCATTGGAAACGACATTGTGTTGTGAGACATGCCTATGAAAGGCACTCAGCGTTATCTGGTTGACGATTCCCCAGGTTCTCCTATCAGACACCCCTCCCCAAGGCACCGCGACACCCGAAGACCTTATCCGCTGCACGCGGCAGATGACCACGGCCACCGCGCGGGCCGTCGCGGCAGGGAACGCTAACAAGCAAGACCAGCTCACTGCCGCCGCCAACCTCGGCAGGAAGACCGTGCTCGACCTATTGGTGGCTTGTAAGGTACGTCATCTTAGAGTGAGGTGAGGATATTAGTATTTCTTATTAAAAATATTTGGATGTATACTTTATTATGATTTTTATGCTGTATTTTATACATAGATAAATATAAAATTAAAATATACATAGATAGGGACATGTACTTAGATGAGTTTCAACATATTAATCGATTTTCTACCAGCAAACGATTTTATTTTAATTTGATCTTCATTGTTGCAACGATATGACATTACATTTTAATGATCAGCGATGATAAAGTCACGAAACAGGTTTGAGCTATTCACAACATAAAACTGACAGTTGGAAAGTAGTTTTTTTTTAAATATTGTCGTTTTAACTGAAAATTTAAAAAAAACCAATCTACTCCACCAACTTTGACTCGTCTTTCGCCCAGGTTAACAGACGATGCTTGGGTAATATATATATTCTTATAATAATGACTTGCTGCGGGAAAAATGAGAAAATAACAGAGAAAAAGTTCTTATGTTTAGAAAGGTGGTCTGAGGTATCGGTTAATGAATATAATGGGCCTTAGACGAATGTGTTACGAGGAGGGAAGTGTTTGTTTGTGGCAGGCGGCGGCGTGGACGGCGGACAGCGCGGAGGTCCGGCAGCGCACGCGACAGGCGGGCGCCGCGGCCGCGGAGGCCTACCGCGCCTTGCTGGGGGCCGTGCTCACCGCGGCCGGGGGCGGGGGCGCCGGCGGGGGCGGGGGCTCCGCCGACCGCCAGCCGCTGGCCGACCTGTCGCGCCGCGTGGCCCGCGCCGTGGCCGACATCATCGCCGCTGCAGAAGCACTCAAAGGTCAGTACGCTCACGACCGTCACTACAACCCATTACAGTTCACTCAAAGACAATTTACCTTACTAGCGGCTGCGCCGCTGCAGCCGATAAATGTACCATTCAACAAAAAAATAATTTAATAATAGTTCTAGATATTACCCCCAACCTTGTACATTGATCACTAATGATCGCACAAAAAGAGTTAGCTACCTATGAACCAAGTAACCAGTGTCCGGCGGCGTGTCGGCAGGCTCGGACTGGGTGGACCCCGACGACCCGACGGTGATCGCCGAGAGCGAGCTGCTGGGCGCGGCCGCCTCCATCGACGCGGCCGCCAGGAAGCTCGACGCGCTGCGCCCGCGCAAGTCGCTGCAGCCGCAGGTCAGTGCCTTCACCGACCATTCTAGTCTATCTCTCTTCCTTACTGGGCCACTGGCCATTTGTACCTATCAATTATACATATGCTTAATATGGTAGGTAACATAGGATTTAAATTTTTGATTAATTTTTTCAAAAATGCTCACGTCAATGTTACAACCGCGATAAATTCGAAGTTTCATGTTCGACGTACTCAATTGTAACTATTATTTTTAGTATTTTTATACTTGAGAACCAAATAAATAATTTTGCAATCTAATTAGCGAATTTAAAATGAAAAATTAATGAAAATAGATAATTTTGATTTCAATATCATTTCTAGATAGGGATCTGTATAAATAAACATGAGGTTTGCTTCGAAATCTTTTGTCATTAAAATAGGTCATTTTTATATTTTTGTACGTTTAAAATATACTTAAATGGTGGATTAGTAAATATCCTTTTCGTCTTTTTAAATACAATAAGAAAATCAAGAAAATTTAGAAGGCAGTAGAAATCTCAAGAAGACATAAAGCCGCTCATCGCTGAGATATGTTTGATATTCTTGGTTGTTATTTGTATCACCCAGGAATCAAACATATTACACAGTGATCGTGGCATTAACAACATATTACATGAAGATGCATCTGTTAAAGAGAGAAGAAGAAGAAAAGAGAAGTAATAATTACACTGTAACCTAAAGAGATATTTATTATTATTTCTTGACCCTTTGTATTATTTATTAACTATAATTAACGCCATCTTTTAAAAGAAACTCTAAGTAGCCATGGAAGAAATGACTGTTTTAATGTTTATCATGTCAGACTATTTTAAACAACCAATAACCAATAACCATATTATACAACCAATTTTAAGTTAGATAGATAAATAGATAAAACATTTATTTCCATCTCTACATCACACACAATTCATCCAGACAATACATAGATTAACTGACAAACATTTAATAAAGGTATAAAATAAGACCTTTGTGTGCGCTGCAGAAGTGCAAAAGGGTCGCAACTCAGTGACTAATTTTGTTCACATCGTGATGTGAACAAAGCACTGATATTCTGCTACAACCCGAGGGCTTTTTAAAATTAAAATTATAGGTAGAAAAAAAAACAATTAAATATTAAATGTGTGTACATTAATATAACTAAGATGTGTGAGATATTAGATAAATGAAATAAGATAAATATTGTGTATTTTTAGATAATAAGAGTTTATGATAAGTAGTAAGCTACGTAAAAACATTTAGAAACCTGATAGTATAATTAAATGTCTATATCAATTAAATAGGAAAGTCCGCCACCCAGTACCCCTTCGGAATACCCAAACGTTGTTGTTGTAAGAGAAGTGTTTTAAAATGTTTTTTAAAAGTAAATTTGGATGTTAAGTAGCATATGTTTAAGTTATTCTTTATGATTTTACCAGTTATTTTTATACCATCCCTGAATTGAACTAAATAAAACACAGTAAAAGTTATTGAAATAGGTGATACCATTTTTTAGTTTTAGCGAGACGTACGCAATTCATTATTTTATATAAGAATGTACACAGATGGTTTAACTGATACTTACGTAAAAACAATATTTTATGTTAGATACATTAGATTAATTACTTTATTTTAATTTCTTAGTTACACTCAAAAATAGTTAAATCTTAACTGTGAGTTACTTCAAAATAACATTGACAATAAATAATATCAAAATACATTGTGTACGCTGCAGAAGTGCGAAGTGGTCGCAACTCAGTGACTGATTGTGATAGAAAATATTTCAATGAAATTTTAAATGTATTTTAAGAAATTTTATAATATCAATTTAATAAATGTGTTTGTTGTATGTTTATATCTGTATAATTATATGTGTAAGTTAGAAAATAAGATGTTTATAGTGCATATGTGCTTGGCTATGTATACCTATTTAAAGACTGACGATATAATTAAATGTCTAATTGTTCACGATGGGAACAAAGTAAAACTCAGTGTTTCAACTTAGATTTTATTTTAGTAAGGAGACAATTAGAAATGTGCATGTTCATCAGACTAGTATATATCAATTAATTCTATTGGCTACAAAGTCACGTGATGGAGGCGAGATGGCGCTTCTTATTGGTTAACAATAAGGTTGTGATTGGCGTAGACACTAATTAATCAAGCAAATATAAAAGTCTAGCGCCGAGTACCCTTTTGGAATACTCAACCGTTGTTCCTGTATGTTTAATATTCTTTATTTTTTTTACGACAACAATAAATACTAAATTTCGACAAACAAAGTTTAGTTTGCAAATGTATCGATAGATGGCGCTAAATTCAGTTGAATCGCGATATCGTTCTATCGCATTAGATTTGTATAGTGTAATCACTGTTAAGAAATAAATTATCTACGCCTTGGGAATTGGTTTTTATTCACTGTAAGAGAATTGTTTTTAAAAATATTTTTTTGATATCAATTGTATATATTAATCATTACCCCTTATGGTAATATTATTGAATTAGCGCGGTAGTTATATGGCCCAAACTCCTGAGTAAGGTTGTACTCAGAACTGGGAATTTTATAAGATGTTGGTATTTGTTCAGGAAACAGACGAGAGCCTGAACTTCGACGAGATGATCTTGGAAGCTGCCAAGTCTATCATAGCAGCTACCTCAGCGTTAGTCAGAGCTGCATCAGCCGCCCAGAGAGAACTCATTGACCAGGTATCGTATTGTTGAGGATGTAAGCACTGTCGGGACACAATAAAATTTTATTATATTTTAGTTTCCGGTGTAGAAATAAAAAAATAGTTCTTAAAAAAAATTTAATGCTGCGATTTTAAAAGTTAATCATGTTAGGAGGCTATTAAACATAAAAACTGTTCATATTCTATTCACTTATCTTTGGGAATAGTGCAAATTCTTGAATTTACTATGGGTAAATAGGTCAGGACCTTGCTATCTGCACTAAGTCTTGTCTCACAGGGGAAAATTATAATTTGATCTTATTTTGACGGTATAAATGCTACTTTAAGCAATATATTTTGGCAGATACTATTGATACCGGTACTACGTACCCCTTTGCTCTATGGAATTTTTGGCTATTACTGGCAGACACCACCATTTTGAAAAATGGAATGCAATGTTAGCGATAACTATGAAATGGTTTTTTATTCACATTTTATATAAATTTAAATACAAAATATATTTTTTTAATGATTTCAATACAATTTACTTTTAACTGTTTCTTTAAAATATTTATAGAGTCGGGTAAAGTATTTAGTTAGGATAATGAAAATGAAAACATGGTGATGTGTGATGTGTGATGTGTGATATGTGATGTGTGATGTGTGATGTGTGATATGTGATATGTGATATATGATGTGTGATGTGTGATATATGATGTGTGATATGTGATATATGATGTGTGATGTGTGATATATGATGTGTGATGTGTGATATATGATGTGTGATGTGTGATATATGATGTGTGATGTGTGATATATGATGTGTGATATGTGATATATGATGTGTGATGTGTGATATATGATGTGTGATGTGTGATATATGATGTGTGATGTGTGATATATGATGTGTGATGTGTGATATATGATGTGTGATGTGTGATATATGATGTGTGATGTGTGATATATGATGTGTGATGTGTGATATATGATGTGTGATGTGTGATATATGATGTGTGATGTGTGATATATGATGTGTGATGTGTGATATATGATGTGTGATGTGTGATGTGTCAGGGCGCGGTGGCGCGGCGTCCGGCGGCGTCGTCCGCGGACGGGCAGTGGTCGGAGGGGCTGGTGTCGGCGGCGCGCTCGTGACGTGTGATATATGATGTGTGATGTGTGATATATGATGTGTGATGTGTGATATATGATGTGTGATGTGTGATGTGTCAGGGCGCGGTGGCGCGGCGTCCGGCGGCGTCGTCCGCGGACGGGCAGTGGTCGGAGGGGCTGGTGTCGGCGGCGCGCTCGTGACGTGTGATATATGATGTGTGATGTGTGATATATGATGTGTGATGTGTGATATATGATGTGTGATGTGTCAGGGCGCGGTGGCGCGGCGTCCGGCGGCGTCGTCCGCGGACGGGCAGTGGTCGGAGGGGCTGGTGTCGGCGGCGCGCTCGTGACGTGTGATATATGATGTGTGATGTGTGATATATGATGTGTGATGTGTGATATATGATGTGTGATGTGTGATGTGTCAGGGCGCGGTGGCGCGGCGTCCGGCGGCGTCGTCCGCGGACGGGCAGTGGTCGGAGGGGCTGGTGTCGGCGGTGCGCTCGTGACGTGTGATATATGATGTGTGATGTGTGATATATGATGTGTGATGTGTGATATATGATGTGTGATGTGTGATGTGTCAGGGCGCGGTGGCGCGGCGTCCGGCGGCGTCGTCCGCGGACGGGCAGTGGTCGGAGGGGCTGGTGTCGGCGGCGCGCTCGTGACGTGTGATATATGATGTGTGATGTGTGATATATGATGTGTGATGTGTGATATATGATGTGTGATGTGTGATGTGTCAGGGCGCGGTGGCGCGGCGTCCGGCGGCGTCGTCCGCGGACGGGCAGTGGTCGGAGGGGCTGGTGTCGGCGGCGCGCTCGTGACGTGTGATATATGATGTGTGATGTGTGATATATGATGTGTGATGTGTGATATATGATGTGTGATGTGTCAGGGCGCGGTGGCGCGGCGTCCGGCGGCGTCGTCCGCGGACGGGCAGTGGTCGGAGGGGCTGGTGTCGGCGGCGCGCTCGTGACGTGTGATATATGATGTGTGATGTGTGATATATGATGTGTGATGTGTGATATATGATGTGTGATGTGTGATGTGTCAGGGCGCGGTGGCGCGGCGTCCGGCGGCGTCGTCCGCGGACGGGCAGTGGTCGGAGGGGCTGGTGTCGGCGGCGCGCTCGTGACGTGTGATATATGATGTGTGATGTGTGATATATGATGTGTGATGTGTGATATATGATGTGTGATGTGTGATGTGTCAGGGCGCGGTGGCGCGGCGTCCGGCGGCGTCGTCCGCGGACGGGCAGTGGTCGGAGGGGCTGGTGTCGGCGGCGCGCTCGTGACGTGTGATATATGATGTGTGATGTGTGATATATGATGTGTGATGTGTGATATATGATGTGTGATGTGTCAGGGCGCGGTGGCGCGGCGTCCGGCGGCGTCGTCCGCGGACGGGCAGTGGTCGGAGGGGCTGGTGTCGGCGGCGCGCTCGTGACGTGTGATATATGATGTGTGATGTGTGATATATGATGTGTGATGTGTGATATATGATGTGTGATGTGTGATGTGTCAGGGCGCGGTGGCGCGGCGTCCGGCGGCGTCGTCCGCGGACGGGCAGTGGTCGGAGGGGCTGGTGTCGGCGGCGCGCTCGTGACGTGTGATATATGATGTGTGATGTGTGATATATGATGTGTGATGTGTGATATATGATGTGTGATGTGTCAGGGCGCGGTGGCGCGGCGTCCGGCGGCGTCGTCCGCGGACGGGCAGTGGTCGGAGGGGCTGGTGTCGGCGGCGCGCTCGTGACGTGTGATATATGATGTGTGATGTGTGATATATGATGTGTGATGTGTGATATATGATGTGTGATGTGTCAGGGCGCGGTGGCGCGGCGTCCGGCGGCGTCGTCCGCGGACGGGCAGTGGTCGGAGGGGCTGGTGTCGGCGGCGCGCTCGTGACGTGTGATATATGATGTGTGATGTGTGATATATGATGTGTGATGTGTGATATATGATGTGTGATGTGTGATGTGTCAGGGCGCGGTGGCGCGGCGTCCGGCGGCGTCGTCCGCGGACGGGCAGTGGTCGGAGGGGCTGGTGTCGGCGGCGCGCTCGTGACGTGTGATATATGATGTGTGATGTGTGATATATGATGTGTGATGTGTGATATATGATGTGTGATGTGTGATGTGTCAGGGCGCGGTGGCGCGGCGTCCGGCGGCGTCGTCCGCGGACGGGCAGTGGTCGGAGGGGCTGGTGTCGGCGGCGCGCTCGTGACGTGTGATATATGATGTGTGATGTGTGATATATGATGTGTGATGTGTCAGGGCGCGGTGGCGCGGCGTCCGGCGGCGTCGTCCGCGGACGGGCAGTGGTCGGAGGGGCTGGTGTCGGCGGCGCGCTCGTGACGTGTGATATATGATGTGTGATGTGTGATATATGATGTGTGATGTGTGATATATGATGTGTGATGTGTGATGTGTCAGGGCGCGGTGGCGCGGCGTCCGGCGGCGTCGTCCGCGGACGGGCAGTGGTCGGAGGGGCTGGTGTCGGCGGCGCGCTCGTGACGTGTGATATATGATGTGTGATGTGTGATATATGATGTGTGATGTGTGATATATGATGTGTGATGTGTGATGTGTCAGGGCGCGGTGGCGCGGCGTCCGGCGGCGTCGTCCGCGGACGGGCAGTGGTCGGAGGGGCTGGTGTCGGCGGCGCGCTCGTGACGTGTGATATATGATGTGTGATGTGTGATATATGATGTGTGATGTGTGATATATGATGTGTGATGTGTCAGGGCGCGGTGGCGCGGCGTCCGGCGGCGTCGTCCGCGGACGGGCAGTGGTCGGAGGGGCTGGTGTCGGCGGCGCGCTCGTGACGTGTGATATATGATGTGTGATGTGTGATATATGATGTGTGATGTGTGATATATGATGTGTGATGTGTGATGTGTCAGGGCGCGGTGGCGCGGCGTCCGGCGGCGTCGTCCGCGGACGGGCAGTGGTCGGAGGGGCTGGTGTCGGCGGCGCGCTCGTGACGTGTGATATATGATGTGTGATGTGTGATATATGATGTGTGATGTGTGATATATGATGTGTGATGTGTGATGTGTCAGGGCGCGGTGGCGCGGCGTCCGGCGGCGTCGTCCGCGGACGGGCAGTGGTCGGAGGGGCTGGTGTCGGCGGCGCGCTCGTGACGTGTGATATATGATGTGTGATGTGTGATATATGATGTGTGATGTGTGATATATGATGTGTGATGTGTGATGTGTCAGGGCGCGGTGGCGCGGCGTCCGGCGGCGTCGTCCGCGGACGGGCAGTGGTCGGAGGGGCTGGTGTCGGCGGCGCGCTCGTGACGTGTGATATATGATGTGTGATGTGTGATATATGATGTGTGATGTGTGATATATGATGTGTGATGTGTGATGTGTCAGGGCGCGGTGGCGCGGCGTCCGGCGGCGTCGTCCGCGGACGGGCAGTGGTCGGAGGGGCTGGTGTCGGCGGCGCGCTCGTGACGTGTGATATATGATGTGTGATGTGTGATATATGATGTGTGATGTGTGATATATGATGTGTGATGTGTCAGGGCGCGGTGGCGCGGCGTCCGGCGGCGTCGTCCGCGGACGGGCAGTGGTCGGAGGGGCTGGTGTCGGCGGCGCGCTCGTGACGTGTGATATATGATGTGTGATGTGTGATATATGATGTGTGATGTGTGATATATGATGTGTGATGTGTGATATATGATGTGTGATGTGTGATGTGTCAGGGCGCGGTGGCGCGGCGTCCGGCGGCGTCGTCCGCGGACGGGCAGTGGTCGGAGGGGCTGGTGTCGGCGGCGCGCTCGTGACGTGTGATATATGATGTGTGATGTGTGATATATGATGTGTGATGTGTGATATATGATGTGTGATGTGTCAGGGCGCGGTGGCGCGGCGTCCGGCGGCGTCGTCCGCGGACGGGCAGTGGTCGGAGGGGCTGGTGTCGGCGGCGCGCTCGTGACGTGTGATATATGATGTGTGATGTGTGATATATGATGTGTGATGTGTGATATATGATGTGTGATGTGTGATGTGTCAGGGCGCGGTGGCGCGGCGTCCGGCGGCGTCGTCCGCGGACGGGCAGTGGTCGGAGGGGCTGGTGTCGGCGGCGCGCTCGTGACGTGTGATATATGATGTGTGATGTGTGATATATGATGTGTGATGTGTGATATATGATGTGTGATGTGTCAGGGCGCGGTGGCGCGGCGTCCGGCGGCGTCGTCCGCGGACGGGCAGTGGTCGGAGGGGCTGGTGTCGGCGGCGCGCTCGTGACGTGTGATATATGATGTGTGATGTGTGATATATGATGTGTGATGTGTGATATATGATGTGTGATGTGTGATGTGTCAGGGCGCGGTGGCGCGGCGTCCGGCGGCGTCGTCCGCGGACGGGCAGTGGTCGGAGGGGCTGGTGTCGGCGGCGCGCTCGTGACGTGTGATATATGATGTGTGATGTGTGATATATGATGTGTGATGTGTGATATATGATGTGTGATGTGTGATGTGTCAGGGCGCGGTGGCGCGGCGTCCGGCGGCGTCGTCCGCGGACGGGCAGTGGTCGGAGGGGCTGGTGTCGGCGGCGCGCTCGTGACGTGTGATATATGATGTGTGATGTGTGATATATGATGTGTGATGTGTGATATATGATGTGTGATGTGTGATGTGTCAGGGCGCGGTGGCGCGGCGTCCGGCGGCGTCGTCCGCGGACGGGCAGTGGTCGGAGGGGCTGGTGTCGGCGGCGCGCTCGTGACGTGTGATATATGATGTGTGATGTGTGATATATGATGTGTGATGTGTGATATATGATGTGTGATGTGTGATGTGTCAGGGCGCGGTGGCGCGGCGTCCGGCGGCGTCGTCCGCGGACGGGCAGTGGTCGGAGGGGCTGGTGTCGGCGGCGCGCTCGTGACGTGTGATATATGATGTGTGATGTGTGATATATGATGTGTGATGTGTGATATATGATGTGTGATGTGTGATGTGTCAGGGCGCGGTGGCGCGGCGTCCGGCGGCGTCGTCCGCGGACGGGCAGTGGTCGGAGGGGCTGGTGTCGGCGGCGCGCTCGTGACGTGTGATATATGATGTGTGATGTGTGATATATGATGTGTGATGTGTGATATATGATGTGTGATGTGTGATGTGTCAGGGCGCGGTGGCGCGGCGTCCGGCGGCGTCGTCCGCGGACGGGCAGTGGTCGGAGGGGCTGGTGTCGGCGGCGCGCTCGTGACGTGTGATATATGATGTGTGATGTGTGATATATGATGTGTGATGTGTGATATATGATGTGTGATGTGTCAGGGCGCGGTGGCGCGGCGTCCGGCGGCGTCGTCCGCGGACGGGCAGTGGTCGGAGGGGCTGGTGTCGGCGGCGCGCTCGTGACGTGTGATATATGATGTGTGATGTGTGATATATGATGTGTGATGTGTGATATATGATGTGTGATGTGTGATGTGTCAGGGCGCGGTGGCGCGGCGTCCGGCGGCGTCGTCCGCGGACGGGCAGTGGTCGGAGGGGCTGGTGTCGGCGGCGCGCTCGTGACGTGTGATATATGATGTGTGATGTGTGATATATGATGTGTGATGTGTGATATATGATGTGTGATGTGTCAGGGCGCGGTGGCGCGGCGTCCGGCGGCGTCGTCCGCGGACGGGCAGTGGTCGGAGGGGCTGGTGTCGGCGGCGCGCTCGTGACGTGTGATATATGATGTGTGATGTGTGATATATGATGTGTGATGTGTGATATATGATGTGTGATGTGTGATATATGATGTGTGATGTGTGATGTGTCAGGGCGCGGTGGCGCGGCGTCCGGCGGCGTCGTCCGCGGACGGGCAGTGGTCGGAGGGGCTGGTGTCGGCGGCGCGCTCGTGACGTGTGATATATGATGTGTGATGTGTGATATATGATGTGTGATGTGTGATATATGATGTGTGATGTGTCAGGGCGCGGTGGCGCGGCGTCCGGCGGCGTCGTCCGCGGACGGGCAGTGGTCGGAGGGGCTGGTGTCGGCGGCGCGCTCGTGACGTGTGATATATGATGTGTGATGTGTGATATATGATGTGTGATGTGTGATATATGATGTGTGATGTGTGATGTGTCAGGGCGCGGTGGCGCGGCGTCCGGCGGCGTCGTCCGCGGACGGGCAGTGGTCGGAGGGGCTGGTGTCGGCGGCGCGCCTCGTGGCGGCCGCGGCGTGCGCGCTCGTGGACGCGGCCAACGCGCTCGTGCAGGGCGCCGCCTCCGAGGAGCGCCTCGCCTCCAGCGCCAGGCACGTCGCCGCCTCCACCGCGCAGCTGCTCGTCGCCTGCAAGGTGAGCATCCTACCGTCGCAGGTACGGTACACACGACATCTCAACGATATTTCATTAAATAACCACCGATTATAACCTTACAATTAAAACTCGTATTCTTTTGATGTACGATGTTATCGACTCTTTTTGCCACAATGGAATAATTTGTGAAAACATTTTTGACATGACATGAGATCGGCAGGTGAAGGCGGACCCGGCGTCCGAGGCCACGCGGCGCCTGCAGGCGGCCGGCGCCGCCGTCATCCGGTCCACCGACGGGCTCGTGCGCGCCGCCCGGGACGCCATGACCCTGGACGACGAGCGCAGCCTCGTGCTCAACCGGCGCATGGTCGGCGGCATCGCGCAAGAGATCGACGCCAGGTACATTGCCGAAAACTTAAAAAACAGTATATACTTATCTCTTTTTAAACTTCGAGACATTTCCATATGAAAAGAATCCGAATTTAAGAATTTAAATCCACTCCATAGATGCAATATTATTTTTCGTTTGATTTCGTGTCTTTTTTTCTGGACGTAACACACGAGCCCAGGTTCCCACTTGGCTTCGGAGCGACAAGGGCATCCGGCTGGAAGGACCAATGCCTAGGCCAATAGGTCCTGTATAGGTTTATAAATTAAAGACTGGACTGCATAAATGGACTGTAATAGTACTATATAACTTAATAGAAACGTCCGATGCCCTTATCTAATCATCTAGTACGCCGACAACTAGCTTGATTATGTTTTCCATAGTTTTTCTTTACTGAACAAAATTTGTATTATAAAATTACAATACATGAACGGTAAGCCGAAAATATTCAATGATTACATTTCTAATTATACCTATTATAATTTGATGTTTTAATATTGTCCACCAACAGATCAGAAGTGCTTCGCATAGAGAAAGAGTTGGAGGAAGCGCGGGGACGATTAACTGCTATAAGACAAGCGAAGTACAAGCTACGCGCCACGGATTCATCCGCAGATGAGACAGATACTGACCATTATGATACAAATCAGCGGTATGTAAATATAAAGATAAATATCATAAGCATTTGAAAATAGGCAAAACATTGATTAATAATGTGATTTTCTAAGGTAGATCTTATTTAATTCAATGCAAAATTTATCACCTATTTCAGAGTAAAATCACCGAGCAGTAGTTTCGTGAACACTACTTACAGTCCAAACAGCACGTACTCCCAACATCACACACAAAACACAACAAACCTCTCGCAAAACATTTCAAATCTATCACAGTCCATACACGGGACATCCAACGCTTACAATCCACCTCAAACTGGTTACAATCCTCCTCAAAGTGGACACAATCCATCTCAAACTGGATACAATCCACCTCAAACTGGATACAATCCATCTCAAACTGGTTACAATCAAACTCAAACTAGTTATAATCAAACTCAAACTGGGTACAGTCCATCGCAGCCGTTGTACAACCAGTCTAGCCAAAGTAATGGGTACAATCAATACCAGAGAGAAGAAAAGCAGTATACAGTGCAAAGCCCTACTTTCTCCAGCTTCAGGCCTCAGGAGGAGAACAAACAGAACTATGAAGGCTTCACTACACGGTAAGCTTACAGTTTTAAGATGGATTTGGATGTCATTGCAGTTTGCAATTTTTCCAATATTAGTGGTATGTGGTATATTAATATAAAAAATACACAATATTGAGATGCTAATTAATATTTCCACTTTATCCTTAATCCTAAATAACCAAACCTGCCTTATGTTAGTAATTCAAATATTTTGTATACTTACTCAGTTTGAACTTGAGTTCTTGCAAATGCAACTTTTAACCCTTACGTTTTTACGTTTTATAAAAATTCATAAATTATACTAATTTTAGTATAATTTATGACCATTTTTTGTTATAAAACGTAACCACGTTAGTGTTTTGTGTTACTTATCTTATTTAAGGCATGTTTCAAAATTGGTTACATGATTTTTTTTTTAACTTATTTAACACCGAATTCCTTTCATTTTAATTATACCGCATCTTTAAACGATAATCAATATCAGCTTTAAATAATTCTTTTAACAATAAATATAACTTTGTAAAATAATTGATTTTCACATTTCTCTCTCCGCACGCCGCTGGACCTGCAGATGATTGGGAAACTTAATTATAAATTATATTAATGTGCCTTCACGCAACACTTATGAACTGTGCCTCAGTTAAATGTATATATTTATAAATTAGTATATTTTAAGGTGTCATTTGACATTTATAATCAACAGGTTAGTTGAATATTTTTCATTTGTTATTTAGTTGACGATGGGCTAGATTCTAAGCCGGTTTCGATATTGTATCTTCAGATAGAAGTAAGCCTTCTAAGTTTTGTTTGCTTAAATAACAGAGGCTGCTGTGGGATGATTATCGTTATCTGTAGATATAATATTGAAACCTGCCGTTAGTTCTAAGCAGTGCATCCTGTTTCTCAATATTATATCTATGATTTGTGTCATTTTTTACCTTTATGTAAAAATATTTGAGGAAGAACTTCTCTGATCGTCTTGTAAATTTTGCTATACTTTTCCATTACATTTAGGAACAGAGATGCACTATTTTTAAGCAAATTTGATCTAGTGTGAATTTAGAATATTTTAATATTATGAAAGGTCAAATAAAATTTCGCATTAGGAAATTAATATCCTGCGTAGATGCTTTCATATATTTATTTGACCGATATAGTAACTTGAAAGGTATTTTAAATCATTTGAATTTTTAAACTATAATTATTTTATAATTAAAAAGGTTGATCTTTATCGATCAACCTTTTTAAGTAGCGCATGGCTTGTAATCGATGTCTTACTGACTAGACAATAGTGTTGGTTGGTTTTACTGTGATACGATAATTTTTTGAAAAATTAAGTATAACAACTGGACATTAAGATGGCGCCCTAAATACGGGTTGGTTTTAAAGAAGTGTACTCCATACAAGTGAAATTTAAGTATGTGGTATATTTGACTAAGATTTGTCTAAAACCAAAATAGAATTTATTGGATTGTGTACGATACTTTATTTTTTCAGAATATTTAAGTAAATCTCCTTACTTTACCGAGCATATAATAAATAATACTTCTAATAGATTATTAAGATAATTAATTAGTGTCTTATTACAATATATACTAACCAAATTAATAACGAAAAATTAGTTTTATGACTTACATTGTTTACTTCTGTGGTATGTTGTGTTGAAATGGGGTGTGCAAAATTGAACCTTGAATCTGAACGATCTATCGTTAATAAACTCTGACTAACTAGAACTCTAGTTCTAGTTAGTCAGAGTTTTTAATGGAGTTGTCACCGTTAGATAGCAAATTTTTTTATGCAGCCGCCTCTAAATAAAAATGAAACTCATTAATAGTTTTATTACGTTGATTTTAATTTAATACACAATTCTTTATATATTTGAGGTATTTTCTACTAATTCTAAGTAAAATGAAATTAAGAAACACGTGTTATTCTATAATAAAATCTAGATTTTTCCGATAATTTTTCAGCGGTAAATGAAACCTACTGTTATGTTGTGTTGCCATATATATAATCTTTCAAGATTGGTACATGTTAACATCGATTCACAGTAAAATTAGTATCAACATACTTAGATGTATTTGCTTGGGTAGTAGAAATTATTTATACAAGTTTTACTTACAAAAATCATATATATATATAATTTAATTTTTCTGTCACACATCTATTATCTAGTCCAAAGCAAGCATCATTAAGAGTTTGTGTTATGGATATCAGATAGTTAATTTTAGAATTATACCCAAGCATACCATATGCATAGAACAAATATTCGTGTTTATTTTAACACTAGATTTACCAGACCAGTCATTTAGACTGGTCGTGCAATTTCAATTCAAAATTCCTACTATATTACACATATTTTTTTTCAGAAATGATGTTATGACTTTTGTAGCTATAATTAGAGAGTACGTTTTATAAACTTAATGTTATTTTATATACATTAGTAACAAATATAATTTTTGTTGTTGACATATATTCAAATCGCTGGTATATCTAGTGTTAAAATAACTACAAAGAAACCTCTGTGATCCAGCACCTCAATCCGGCCTTGAATGCTTCAACCTTTGTTCTGTTAGTGTATTAATCTGTAGACACTTACCCAATTATTTCGATTCCAGACAAAGTACCACGATGAATGACAGAACGATGATGCCTAAGTAAGTTTGTGAATTTAAAGCGCTTAAAGCTTGACATTCCCATGGTGAGGGGCGAATATTGCGAGTGATCGGGTTCGGTATTCCGCTGGCATTGTTTTATAACAGCTGTGTATCTATTGGCCTTAACTCTGTCAGGGCCGGACGCCCATTTTTGGTCTTTTTATTAATAAGTCGAGAAATATCCAACGTATTTCAATAAAGTTGATATCGTTGGATAGATCTTAAAAAAAAATATTCATATATAATACACCCCCTCCCTAAAATTCCTTCCCCCCTAATTTTTTTTTCATAATATCCAAAATTTGCATTTTTTGTTTATATTATAATATTTTTGTTATTTTTCATCCCTTTACTATTTCTGGAATAGTTTTGAAAAAACCATAAACATTTCATTAACAGGAAGACATTTTATTACATTGATACCTCAGGGAGATCATGCTTTTCAACCAAGACGTCATTGCACAGTGTGTTCGAAGACAGATGAACGTGTGCGAACGCAATATATGTGTGAACGTTTTTTGAAGTCATTTTCTTTATTAAAAAACCCGGCCCCGAAAGGGTTAATCTCACCTAATGGTAACTGCTGAAGGTGAAGTGAACTACGCACGGTTTACTCTACCACAAAACTTGTTATAGTACTTCCAACTGCTGGTCAATTCGCAGTGGGATCAGTAATTTTCTGTTTGGTTTAGTTGGTGGCAGGGCTTTTTTCAGGTCCGCCTGGCTAGTCACCATATTACCTAAAACTGCGGTCACAACAATAATTTTAACAACATTTTTGTGTTCTGGCAATTGGAGGTGAGATAGCCAGTTCCTCTGTGGTCGGGGAATCCGAGTGTAGCTCGCTTCCATCTTCTAAGATAAGGAGCCATCAGGTTAGATGAAGGCCAATGGGGTAGCTGTTGAGAATTTATTTAAAAAAAAAACCACAAACCAATCAAAACAGAAATATATAATGCGGCATTTCCCAAAGTCACTTGATAACTTTGTTATAACTTTACATATATTATATGAGTATGAGATCTGTGTATTAGTATCTTCAGAATTAAAGGAAAAATGTAGATGTAGGGTTCGAGTCAAACTTTTTTTTAATATTAAAAAAAATGTTTAAACATTATCTTTCACAATTATTATCTGAATAACTATAGACAAATATATAAATAGTTTAAAATGAATACTGCCTAATTAGATTTTAAAACTACCATAATTATTTTTATTATATAAAATTTACATTTACAAAGCAAAGAATAAGAAATATATATTTTTTTAAAAACAGCTACTTAAAATCGCCGTTACAAAGAGATCTTACATGTAATGTGACGTCATAGTACACGTTCGCCATACATTTCTCGTATAGTATTTAAAGACATTTTTTGGAAAAAAATTTAAAAACATTTTTACTCATTCATTTTCCGTATTCTAAGGTAAAGTGGTGAGTACGCCTGTCTAGTATATATTAGTAGTATATATTTCTGATATGTATATACAAACTATATCTATATACCTCCGTTATCTAATATCATAACACAATCTCTTAATGATGCTTAAATTGATCTAGATAATAGGTGTGAGAGAGATAAAAAGTCTCGACTCCGATCGTAATTTGCTCGTGCCGCCGCAGATCTCACGCCAATTTCGCCCCTATCCCATTTGTAATAAGCGTGGCTTGCCCCGTCCGGTCCGCGCGTGTTCTCAGAATATTATCGTTCTGTACATAATTTTATCCATGTTTTTGTTACTTTATGTTCCTTTTCAGCTTTTCAATTAACTTTTTGATTAATTTAATATACTGAGAGTTGGTGACGACATTTACCCGCTAATACAATTGATTGATAAAATAAAATTTTATTCTTTTAATAATATGCTTTTAGATTAATTAAAATTACTCGCTTCACTAGATTAATGGTTTGAATTAACTAATGTCATGCATGGAAAGAAAGAGAGTTGCACCCAGCTATTTGACATTATGCTATGTAAAAGATGGATATATATTTTGATTTGAGATATATATTAAAAGGACAAATTTAAGACAGATTAATCTAATCTGTAAGCAAGAGAAGATTTAACTGACGTTCAATTTAACTGTGACGTTATACGATTATTAAAATATGAGAAAAAGTAGAAATCCCGTTCTATAGTCAGTTATAGGCATAATGTCTTCTATATATGACTTAGTTGTTCATCTTTGAACTCACCAATTCTTATTAACCCAATAATAATGCGTTTAAGATAATACCAGCTTGTGTTTTGCGATCGTTACACTAATATAAATCTTCGTGTTTTTGAGTGGCGTGTTCAGTGGACAATTAACTTTATTTTAAATGTCGCAAGGTTAAGTTTGGTTTGATTCTAAGCGAAATCATTAAATTCTAGTATGCAAAGATTTCGTTTCACTTTTTAAAAAACTATTAGCATTATGGTTGGTGCATCAATATTAGTCATCAGCCAACAATGATAGCAATTCTCTAAAAATTGTAATTTATTTAAGCCGCGACTTCTGTTGCGTGGCCTATAGAAATAAGTACCCAACATGATAAAAAATATCTTACTGCTCCAATATGAGCTACCCGTGTTCCAAATTTGACCCAATGACTATTTTTCAACCCAGGCTATAGATAATTTGTGTTCCGAATGTGTGAATGAGTAACATTATTAGCAAAAATCCTTTTGTAGCTTCGATAAATGCCTTTCATTTCGCTGTTACATGATGTGTTATTGTACATCACAAAACACAAGCTGTATTTGCCCTTGGCTTAACAAATAACCGCCTTACCTTAACCAAACTCTCGCGCATGCTCAGCTCTAGGGAAGAGAGCGTAGTGGTGAAGTCGCTTCGGCTGCCTGAGGTCCGCACCGCAGTGCTCGTGGACGAGGGCAGGGAGGGCCGGGGGGCGAAGCCCCAGCCGCCGCCCAGGAGGGCATCGCTGCTAAAGTATGAGGAGAATTGATTTGGTTCGTTGCTATTCTCTTGGGGATAGGCCATTCGCGGCGGGGTGGTGTTCTACGTAAATCTTAGACAGTCTCTAATTGTTTTACATAGTTACTGATTATTACACATTTCCTGAACAAATGGGGTGAGATTGGTCAAATCCAAATATATTTCAAATAAATATCTTTTGAATAGATAGATTATACTCGAATTATTTCTAAACAAAACTAAGGATAAAGTCCTAAATGGTTAAACGTCCTTATGAAGAATTACAAATCGAATTTCCAGTGTATTAAATACACATTGCAATGCAATTAATGTTTCAAAGAAAAAAATTGTCCAATGTAGTTTCAAAATTCTTAAGAACTACCCACTCCGCTGCTAGTCATTATCACAAACATCAAAGTTCAATTCTCGACCTTGTTCAACTCAATTACAGCTCATTGTACTGCGACACCATCACTATGTTTTTATACTTTACCTATTTCACTAATCTATTCTCTGTTCTTTACTAAAATCATTTTAATCATTTAGTTTCTCCACTAAAATGCCGCATGTATTGGTTGTTGGTGTCATAACTTACTTTACGAGTCGAATATTGGAAGGGGAATAAAAATGATTAATTCACTAATAGAGTAACCATTTCAGCTACGAGACGCGACTGTACGACACGCCGCGACCAGTCAACGAGTACAAGAAAGAGGAACAGTCACATTACGAGTCCAGCCAGTACACAAAAGAACAGAAATATGGATATGACGCCCCTAAAACTCCTTTGAGCCCTAAATTCAATGCGAGAGAGTTGAAATTCGAAACGGAACCCATATATTCTTCTTTGAAAAAACCCACAACGCCCAAGTCTCCCTTTGACGGTGTGGGACAGACGTTTTCAGAACACCAAGTTTCTACAGAAGCTATACCCGGCGGTACAAAGCATTCCGAATTCACAGTCAAAAGTGAGTCATATCAGAGTTACCCGAAAACTGATTTTTCCAAAATCGAAACACGCTCAGATGTGAAATCTCCATTCGTTACTTCCACGCCCTCGAAACTGGAGTCTTTCCCCGATTTTCCAAAAACTTCAACGGATCTAGTCAAAGCTGCGACACCAGATTTTGACAGGATCTCTTCGCCTTACGGAAAGGAGGTTCTTAGCTTTGGGGGACCGAATTACAAGGAAGAAACTATGACGGAAGTCAAAGAAATACCAAATGGCACTCAAAAAATAACGACAACGAAAATATACAGTTCTTCCCCTGTTAATATCACGAGTACAAATACTAAATACGAGCCGATCAAACTCGAAGGTATCGACGAACTATCGAAATCGTTTGATAACGAATCAAGGTACAGCACTTTGGACTCTCGTTTCAACACCTTAGACTCCAAAATGAGTTCAGACACCAGTCGCTCGTTCATGAGACCTTCAGACTTCCAGACATCCGACTATCAGTCAAGCACGAGCGTCATTAAAACTAAATCCCCAGCAGAACTAACTAAAGAGATTGATAGCATCGATAAAAAGTTCTCGAAACAAACTATTACATCGGAAACAATAGAAAGGAAATCTGTAATGACAAGTTCACACAAGTCGGAGACAAGTTCGACCGTCACTAAGAAGTTTGGCAACTTTTAAAAGGTTTGAACTGTAATGGTGGTCGAGCATACGAACTGTGTACTTAATTTGGTCGGTTATTTATTGAAAGAGGGATATTAGTATATTACAAATACCAATAGATGGCAGCAGTTGTCAGTAATGTTGAGTGGTTTGTTGCTATTGGTTTAAATATATTCATTGTGATCTACCCTCAATATGATAATTATAAATAATATTTTTACATTCAGTATGTTCGACCCTCGTTAAGTGTGTTGCTTTGTAGACATTTTGACAGATGTCGATGTGATCTTGCATTTTGCCCGTTTGTACATTATGTCTTAGAACATTAAGATAGAATTTATTAATAGATGCATACAAAAATAATATTCATTAATGAAATGTGAATATTCTTGTGACTGTCCGACGTTAACGCAATGACGCTTTTTTTCTACAAATATATTTAGGAATACGCAACAGATTTTTATACAATCTTGCCTATTTGACAGCTAATGATATAACTACGGCAACTAATTTTTTAAAGGAGATGTTTCAATTTGTATGTATGCTGCTAGTCAGCCACCCCCCATGGTACAAGTTACATGAGATAAAAGTGTATATTATTAACAGAGACAGCAAAACGGCAATGTCTTGTCGTCAAAATATTTTTTTATAACTATAGGCAAGTTCGATTTGGTCTAGACTAAGATTATTTTGTTGCATGAAAAATATTCTAAAAAACCCAAGTTTGTATTAGATCTTTTTTTTTTCTTCTAATTATTTGGCCTGGTAACTAAGACCTTTAAGCCATATCTTCGTTAATGTAGTTTTTATCTTTATTGCAATGTAGCCCTTTGCCCTATGGAGTTTTTGGCTGTATAAGATCTTGTTTATGTGCAATAATAGGGATGTTAATATTTTCATTATGATCATTATTTAATCAGAGAAGATTCGATTTAAAAGTTAGATTTTTTTAAATTACCCAAGAATACGGCAGTTTAAACGACATATTGAAGATGCACAAGCTTTCGTTCAATATATAATATATAGTGGGGGTTGTGATTACCAATATGGAACATCTCCTTAAAAATATGATTAAGGAAACTTAACCTAATTGCTCATCTAGATGTAGTACAAGTCACAGGAAGTTTTATTTTTTGTTATCAAATATATAATTTATATTACGATAAGCGGTGCTATATGATTTTTTTTTTAAATTTATAATTATAGTAATTTAAAACGCAGTGCCTATACGTAGCGCCTTATTGAGAGTTTATACAAAAAAAAATATCTAAATTATGTATAATATTTGTTTTTCTATTAAAGTTGTCATTTTTGGGGATTTTAAGATAAAAATATTTTGACTAGGAGCCATCTAATTTTTTTTAAAGGAATAACTACAAAATGAAACTTATACATCTCTTTTTCCATCTAGAGTTGTTATAAAAGATAATATGTTTTAAACGGTGGCTCCTTACCTCTCGCTATTAGTACCAAACATGAATTACTCGCTCGTATGAAAGTTATCTTAAAACAATTTAAAGTACTGATTAAAAAATATTAAAATTGTCATGTCATTGTTACATGACAGTCTAAAACCTGTCAACTGTCATATTTAAATTCATGCTTAGAGCGATCAAATATTCTGGTTTGGTTCACATAGCGTATGTTCGAACCGTAGAATCACAAAGTGCTCCCTCCTCGCGAGGACCTTATTACAGAGGCCTTTTTTAAAATAAATAATTAAAAGATATATTTACACAATGTTTGATGACGTTTTTAATTACAAATATTCATCTATAATCTATTTCTATTAGGGATTTAGGTAACTTTTTTTTTTGATATTTCTGTTAAATCTTAACAATCTGTTTGAGAGCTGTACCCAGTCAATTATACTTATAGCATTTGAATTTGACAAGTATAGCTTCACTTTTCTACATAATGCACAATGTATAAAGGTTTTTTTTTAAATCTTTATTTTTATTTAAAGGACTTTTATTCCATAGAATACATCAGTCCTATTATAAACTTTTTCTAAGACAAGCCTTCTTATTTAAATTACTCGATCGGAAGAGAGTCGCGGCAGACATACAAATCGATACAACATTTTGGCCCTTTCCGACACTGGCTGAGACAAAATGCTATGAAATATACCTACATCTAGTGCATTTACCTGTAATATACTGAATAACGTGCGTCTCTCTTCTCAATAATACAAATTTGATAGACCCTAGATAATATTTGTAATGAAAAACAAATCGTTTGCCGAACGTGCCATTAATAACTAAACTTACTTTGTGCCTTCGATGTGAATAAAATTTATAATTACCAAAAACTACGGGGTCAATGCAAGTGGCTAATCTGTAGTGTGTTAATATAATTATAGAGATAATTAGTGTAAGGCAAATGTTTTTGTCAATTTTTGCGGTGAGATATTGACAGAATTCACAAACAAGTTTATAGATTAACATTTGTTGGTGTGTTTCACGTTGGAGATACTTGCATTTACTCCAAAATTAAATCATGTGCCATCTTATTTCGTAAAATAACATTGTATATACATTAATGTTGTTTATTGTAGCGAAGATTGGTGCAATGGCTACTAAATATATTAACCATTAATATTTTTAAGTGTAGCACTCTTAATATTAAGATATTTACTAATAATTAAGATGGAATCGTGGTCCTGCGATGTATTACTAATAAGTATATACTAAAAAACATGAAAAAGTTTTCTCAGAAAGTTTTTGCTTGCACAGATTATAATAAAAATATATATTCGTTTTATTTTTTGAAATTTTCTATCTTAGAATACGATGATAATCGCTGTAACAATGTAACCGTTCGATTATAGCTTTCTGTGTAAAATATGTGTATTGAGAAAGAATTATATTTAGATCTATTTTTTTTCTTTGTAGCTCTTTTGTAACGGTGACTTCGACAGAAGTAGCATGAACGAGGGACGGTACAGTTGGTATATTTAACTAAATGTACTAATTATTTTGTTTTAAGTGTTTAATTATGTGCCTTAATTTATGCAGCTTATATAAATGTAATCTGTTATACGCATCGTGTTTGTGATCTGAAATTATTATTTTAGAACGTTTCTCTAATAAGACATGGCTTGATACCGTGACACCTGTCCAAATAGTAGTATAGTGTGGGTGTTATAAATACAACAAATTACTTCAATATTTACCTTGATTTAAATTTTACTTCGCTAATACATTTTTACAACACCCTGTGTATAATACTATAGTATTTCATATATTACATATATAGACATGCCCGCGGAAGCGATACGTCCACTGAAGGTAATGTAACACCAATTCTATAGAATTAGGCAATTATACATAGATGTTATGTACTCTTCTAACTGTAACATAGATATATTAGTATGCGTTGTGTGTTTCAAAATGTACCTTATTATGTACGTTTGGGAAAAGGCTTGTTGAATTAAAATAATGGACTTTATTTAAATTTGACCGCAAATGTAACTCGTTAAGGTACATTTTTGATTGGCTAAAATAAATGTATTTTTTTTACATTAACAGTTGTTACAAATCGATATTTATTTACTGACATTTAATTTAAGATCTCCGACGATTTCTTTTTTTTTACTGGCAACTAATTGGCAGTACTTAAACGCGTTTCTATTTGTAAAATAGGAGTGTAATATGTCTAAGTGTGCCCTAATAAATATTTTATATTATGTGTATTCAGGATTAGTACAATATTCTATATACTAATATATTGTAATTGTAGTTTTTATTCTATAAATATTATTATGATGTCAATGTCATTATTTGAAAACCAAATAAAATTACTAATCAATCAGTTATATTTTTTTAAGTGAACTCTTGATTAATTTGATTTAATTATTGATAATTTTGTTAATGTGTTTTGAGATTTTATTGATTCTGCGCAACTAAAGTTTGTAGTTTTGTTGGGGCATTTAACGGTTCAATTGACTATATTTGTACGTAATAAATAAACCTTAACTAATACGTGGTCGTTTTATTAACATAACTCTTTCTTTGTCCGCCCCGCTGTGGTACACGATAGTTTAAAATTTATTCGTAAAGACAACCTAATTATTATGCTTGTCATATGATAATAAGAGTGGAAAGAATATATTTGATGATAAGAAACGAGTAGAGGAAAAGTCATTAATGAAAAGCATATACACAACTCATATTAATAGCAGCAGCATATATTATAGTTGTAAAGTGTCGAGGTTTTATAAAGAGGGGATATAAAAGTTAATTTCTAAATGGTAAAATGTTATGGCGAATACATAACAGATTAGATTTTCCATATTTTTAGAATTTCATTAAAATTAACGCCAAGAATTTCCGGTACAAATATATACTAATATAGATAAGTCTAACCTAAACAGTAATATAAAAAAACAGAATGAATCCACAACAATGCTCAAAGGCAAACTCACAATATATAAAACATACATTCGACATGGCTGTAGGGCCTTATTTCCCTTTATACCTCACTTTTTTTCAAACGGGGAAGACAAAAAAACTTTACGCTGTAGAGCCATGTGTTTTTCTTGAAATTCTCCCGTATAAGGAGGATGCATAAATAAATTTATGATACTAATTCCCAGGAAGTGGAAGAGGGTAGGAAATGAAACCAAATTACTTTGCATTGTGTGTAATGACTTGTTCAATATAATATACAAAATTCAGTCTGCAAACAGTAACTTTGACGCTTGGATACGTACGGGCTATACAAATACGACTCATAACTGAAAACTCATTAAACGTATTTCAGTTAAGACGTATTGTTCCTCTCACTTGTATGTCTAATGAAAAAGATAATGTTTAACAGCATTTTAACCAAAATAGGTTTAATGGATTTTTATAAGACCAATGAAAGTGTGGGGTGTGTATTAGTCAAATATTATGAAGCGTTGTTGAAGTTTCAGTGGCCTCAAATGTAACTCGCGAATTAACCTTTCTACTTTAATTTCGAAACTGATAAATCTCAAGCTTATAAAAGTATTCTTTCTAAAGTTACAATATTATGGAATAAACTTCGATCGCGTCCCTACTTAATGTTATTGAGCAAAAGCAACATGGTAAAATGTCTTTACGTTCCTGAAAGGTATTGATAATAGGATCGCTTCTATCCTTCACGCTTATTGAAGTAGAAAGAGAGAGCTAGATCCACAGTTCCTATTGGGAAACAGTTTTAGTCAACTGGTAACCAAATTCACACTCCACGTTTTCATAAATGCAACAAAAATAATTATTCTATAACAGAGGCCCCAAAAACTACTTTTTTTAATAACTTAGGTACACTGAACCAATGATTAAGCTTAATTATTGAAACATACACTTTGCTTGCGCAGTAACTCAGACTAGGTCCGTCATTGGTAAAAACATATTGGGGACCTCTTTCTTACTTTCGCTACATTCAAACTCACCACTACTACACTCGATGTCACAAAAATCGCACATATTTTGGTTCTCATACACGATTCACGTTTTTTAAAAGCTATTGAAATCTGTTTTTAATGTTAATATTACAATAATAAATAAGTTTGGTTGCAAACAAGCCTTCAAATAAACGACAAAGGACAAACTAGACGAGTATACTGTTGCTAGTCTTAGGTTCGAATCTGAAAACTAAGACGTTATTTAAAATTGAGTTATAACCAATAAAAGATTACCATAATACTTTTAAACGACTAACTATACGACATTCATTAGGTTTTCAAATAAATCTCTGACTTCAGATTTATTTTATATAAAACTCAGCAAATGACTCGATACCACCTGATGATAAGCAGTAGAGGAGTCTATATGTGAAGATAGCTAGTGAAGAATGCGATATACTGCCCTAGCCACTTCGACCTTGCCAGGCAATGCCTTTTCCTCTCTTGATAAGGAGCTGGTCGTGTGACAAAGAAAGGAGTCACGAATCTCTTTGTGCGTGATAAAAATTGTATGAACAATCGTATGTAGGCGATTTTAATGACGCTGAGTGTTTACACTATACAGACATTGTTACTGTATCAAAGCTATGACAATCAATATAAATTTAATTATAGGAATATTAGTTTTAATTTTACATTACAAAATGCGTTGTGGAATGCAAAGTGCTCGAGAAATCGTAAAGAATAAATATCGATAGAGTTGGATATAGTCTTACTTTATAAATGCTTAATGAACCTTCTAATAGATTTGCACTAGATGTTTCTCATCGCACTCAATGTCAAAAGAAAAAGACATTTTTGATAGTGTCTAGTTAGAACAATTCGTAAAATAAGCATTTATAAGCCAATAACGACGTTACGTTGCTTCGACTGTTCATGTTCACTGTTTCTTTCAGTCCTATTAAATAAGACAGAGAATAATTATTTAAAGAAACGCATAATATGATGAGGCTTAAACAATGGGCTCGATTCTGTCGGACAGAAAAAATTACTGTAAGTTGATTTCAATTTAGAAAATATTAGTCAATTTTAATAAAAAATAAGACTTATATTTGGAAGGTCTTGCTACAACCTCGATCCAAACTATTAATTTATCACGTTAATTGATCAGACATAAACATGCCGTAAATGACACATGTCAACCTTCATATTGAGTGAACGAGACAAAATAAAATTTTACATTACTAAAATTTAAATTTAGTGACGTGTACTTCAGAATCAAACCCCTTATTGTAAAATTATGTGCGAGATATCTTTTGTGCTTAATATAATCTACTTAAAAAAATAATTTTATAATCAGATGATGACTTGAAAGGAAATGTCAATTTCACAATCATTTACGGCCAAATATATAAACAAGACCTCAATCTGACGTTTAGTAATGACAAATTTTTGACATTGACAATGTGAAATGTCAATTAGTTTAGAATTTAAGAACCCATTTAAGTATTTGTGCATTAGCAACGTTCCGAATGGTGTTTTTAAATAATTACCAATGTGATTAGAGTAATGCTTATATCTTTGGGTCTATTGAACTAAGTTTAATCCTTATTGGTGTAAAAAACTAAGGAACAGTACTTTAAATACTTTCAAAGCCTTCAAGTTGTTGTGCCAACTAAATTTTTAATGCTTTCTACAATTTCAGAATTTTATAAATATAATTAATATCAATTTCTCGACAGGAGACTGTGCCATACAAATTTATACACTTCCAAAACTAATCTACCGACTTACTAACACGCAGACAAGTATTATTGTGCAGGATTATATCAGGACTTATAGCATTCGAAACAAACCTATTTATTTAAAATATATATATATATATATATATATATATATATATATATATATATATATATATATATTTCGAATGCTACAACGCTGAAAAAGGGTACTTACCTAGAAATATTTTTAAATTTAAATATACATGTCTACAAAATTACGCAAAACTCATAATATTGCACACAATAGACCCGATTTCGTTGAGCGCGGTCTACATAAGTTTTAAGTTATTTCTTATTCAAAATGAGAAAGATAAAATGAATTTTAGGAACGACTAGTTAGTTGACAGTTACACGGTCCATACAATTTTGATTTATTTTAATAAGAATGCATCAAAATGCGCGGTAAATTATGCATAAATGGTTAAGAGGGGTCATTTTGGTAACGTAAGGAAGGAGTAGTAACTTAAATTTAATTTAGACCGTGCACAACTTAATCTGGGCAAATATATTATTAGATATGTATGATTGGAACATTTTTTAACTATACCTGATATTTATCTAAGTGAAAATATAAAAATATTTTTATCTTTATCTGTCTGTGCCTTAAATCAATGCAGTAGGGATCAAAATAGTCTTACATTTTAATGAAGCTGATTGTATTTGAATATCTTAACTGGACAGGCAGAAGCGGCACTTTTAACCCTTAAAAAACTATCTCAGTGACGTTATTCAGAAATAACTTTTAATGACGATATAATTACTCAGGTACAATTTGGAATGATGAAATAGCCAATGATCTACATTCTGAACTCTAACTTAAGATCAGTATGTCCCTTGAATAACCTTATATGACAGGTTAAAATATACAGTAGACAAATTTAGGCATGTACGTATCTCTGACAGATACTGCATTTTATGACGTTTATTAAGGTTGACAATTAAACTGACCTTTCTAAATGACACGCAATATGAAAACCGTCTTATTAGCAATCATATTGAGATGAACGAGATATACTGAGTTTAAATAAATATTAGGGAGCATAGTTCAGAATTGGCGCGTTATTTAAATAGATTTTCAATGGAAGAAAATAGTGCGATATAAAAAAACTGTGCAGTAATACAAAAAAGACGCTTGTACCTAAAATATTAAATATAAAAATATTGTCTATATTGTAATATCAACTACATTTTATTGAGATTACAACTTGAATATCTTTAACCATTATTTTATACGTTGGGCTATATTCTAGAAAACATACACTAAACCTAATGTTAGGTTAAGCACATCTCTTTTTCTCAGTATGAACGAAAAAAAGATAGTTTATTTATTTATTTCAACAATGTTTGTTGAAACAAATAAATAAACACACATAATTGTCACATAATTTAAAATTTTCAAATGCGTTTTGAAGATACTATCTTAATTGCACATGGTAAATTGATGTTTCAGCATTATATAACAGCTGACTAAAATTCAGGAACTTTTGCTATCTCTTTCTTATGCATACTGAGGGAATTAGATGTCTTATAATTAAATTTAGATAAGTGATTGTTAACAATGTCATAGCCCATAGTGACACCGATATTTATACATATAATAAAACTGTAAACGACAAATAAAACTTAAAGAGATCCATATTCCCGTCTCGTTTACACTCCATAATGTGCAAAGGGGACAGGCTCTAGTTATTTCAGATAAATTTTCGCTTTCTGCATTTTAATTAGTGTAATTAATACTGGCCAATAAAATATGAATTTTCATTTACCTTCGTTGTTTAAATTATATTATAACTACAAGAGATTCATAAAAATAACATTGAATAAAAGTTACACTTTAATTATTTATTACTAAAGCTACTAATCATTTGTACATGGCAACATTATTCAGTTATGACAAAGTCATCTCCGTTCAGCTTCGCAGCAATCGCTTCTATACATTCCGCTTGAAGAATTAGACACCATTTTTCAAGAACTATATATGAATCTGAATTTAAGATTATTCTAAAAACTTATTTTGTGCAGTTAATTATATCAAACATGACACAAAGTGATATCCAATATTGCTTAGTATTTGTGTTATCACAAGAAAATACATATGAAATTATGATCTAAGAACTACGGAATAGGGTTCGAAACCAAACTCGGCTTTATCCCGTGTCGGCTACATTTAAAGAAAATTTGGCATTTACAGCAGTAATTAAAAAAATTAATAGAAACTTCTTTATTTAAATGTTGAACTATAAACTCTTAAATGCATACGCAGAGGAAATATATGAGTATAATTTATTTATGTTTTGTCAAGAGATTCATTTTTAAAGTTTAATACACTCAAAAAAAATCAACAAAACATCAAGAATTTTTCGCTTCAATATAAATAATGGTTTGATAAAATATTTTTCTACTTATCTATAGTGACTTAAATATAATTCTACGTATATAGACACTCTTTCATATGTACCGAGATAAATATTGTCGCGCCAAAATTTATAACCTCAAAAACCACCACTTTCATTTAGTTTTCCAAATTAAAGGAATCAGATATTTCTTTACTCAATATGTGTTGGAAAAGGACATAAGAGGTATCAGCCAACGTTTTTGAATCATATCAAAGTTTTACATATAGATATATCTTTGAAAGATATTTAGAGGAAGAATAATTTCCTAAGGCGGGAATATTTGTATTTGAAATATAATTTTTGACATTTGAACTTGACTTATATTAAACGCAATTATTGCTGTGACATGGTACTAAGGTGTCAAGCTACTTCTGAGACTGACTGTACATATTAGCTATCGCAAAATCAAAGTGACTACACAAAATTCATTAACAGTCCAAGATCAGAGTAGTCACACCTGGAGGTCGCTGATTCGCTCCCAGTCTGGGGTAATGTATTGACTTAACTAGAATTATTTGAGTCTTTCTGTCTGCATACCACATAAAACTAGCGTTTTATATTACAAAACACCAATAACTCCTTGTTTATGTCTGTTATATTCTAGAAAGTTCTATAAAAATCCTTCAAACATTAATTATATTTTAGGAAACTTCAATAATATCTTACATCCTTTTCCCACCCATACTGAAAGAAAGAGACATACCATACTAACAATTATTTTACCTTAATATTTCTCCTTTGAATTTAGGGACACAAAACTTAGACGTGACTATTTTAAAAGTTAGTTTTCTTGTATTGAGATCAAATAACTGCTCACTATCGCCTACTCGCGTCGAATTGTTTCACCATCTCTGGTATTGCGTTTGGTTCGACGGGAACAACCCGAGTTAACTCTTCTAAACTGCGAACGTAGCTAAGCTTACGAAAGAATTTTGAACTGAAACAAAAACAGAAATTAGTTTTTAACGCTACATAAGGGTGTCAGACAAGCATACTCATATCTTGAAGTCTGTTATGTCTGTAAATTTTTAGATTTTCGTACTAAAACTGTAAATTTTTAGAAATCGCTTTAGTGCTAAAATTTAAAAAATATACGGACTTGGCCCTGTAGGCATTAGTTCTCTTTGCCTTTAATCTTTTAAGATTTTTTTCTTCCTATTCCAGGGAAGGCAAAGGGAACTGATGCTCATACAGTTTAAGTAGTTATTTCTTTATTTCTGGTTCCGAGATAGCGGTGTAACGTATACATGTGCTGCATGGACTTATTGAAATCTAATGGTAGAAAAGAACTGGCCATCAGGCAGGTTCACAAACAGAGGTTTTAATGTTTTTTTTTTACTTTTCTGTGTTTTGACATAAAGTTGTCATTGTTGTTCTGTTTTTTTCTTCTTATCTATCTTCTTATTAAGCTATATATAATATACTACTCTGAGCTGTCCACACTTTTATTTACTCCGCTACATATACAAAAACTTTATCAATATAAAACGTCGTTACAGTGACACAAAGTGCTCCTTACTGCTTTCCGAAGACATTTATGGATTATTGTATATTAATTTTGCATTGTCCTCTTACTATAGAGAAAATTTATTTATTAGTACAAATAAAGATGCAGACACCAAAACATACTTACCTAATAAAAGGCTTGGTGAGTACGACTACAGACTTGAGCCAAAACGTGGGATGCACTAGGTACAGGTGTTTCAGACATTTTCTTAATCTGTAATAAAACAAATGTATGGAGGCAAAAATATTAAACATGACCCCTATGCAATGGCTATTAAGGTTTATAATTATAGTGCGTAGATACTAAAGAATGAAAGCAATATCAGAAAATTTAATAAGCATATAAGAACATAAATGAGTACTTTGATGACAAGCTATTGGATTTCTTCGAGTCTTATCTCAAAGACCATTGATTACACTTTACACTTCATAAAACTTAGATATTTTAATCTATTGACATAATGTACATATTTTATAAGAATTGAAAGTATTACAATATTGATAAATGTAATTTTTTTCTAAATTAAATTATGGTTTTCTTGTAAAAAGACACCATTAGCCATGTCGAGTAAAAACTATAAAAAAAATAAATCACAAAACATCGCTGTCAGACACGTCCGTTCGGTCCCAAAGCCGCGACTAAAGTGAGACAAATCGGTTTTTTTTTGACTGACTAATACTGTTGACCGCAAACGGCCTTTACTGCGTTATCGGTGTTTTAAGGAGGCGAGAACCTTGGAGAGTCCTCAAGCCTTAAGGGACGATTCGCCTCTGGAGGAGAAATACCTCCAGGGGAGGTGTCCCGCAGTCTCTTAGTCTCCAGGTCCCACGAGCCATGAGGGAGCGACAAACCTGAGGGTGCCTCTAAAGGCTCAGACCTCGGCTCAGGTGAGTCGTGTCGTGGAGGAGAGAAGCGCCCAGGTACGTACCTGGTACATATCGGTTAGACGCCCCCAAGGGCCACCTCTTGTCCAAAAATTACCTTCTATCGATAAGTTTGTAGCACTCGTGCATCCAATGGAAGCTAGGCATTCTCCTGGAGCCAGCGCTGCCGTGAAGGTATACGAGCACGTAATCATCTGTCACAAGACGCTCGAGGGTCCATATCACGTATCTGTTGAAGTTAACGGACAATATAAAAGACTGAAATAGAAGATAAAAGCGAAACTGTGTAAGAAAGCTTACTGTGGGAGTCAGTTGTTGAATGACAGAGAATCTATTGTAATAATAATAACAATTACGATATTCAACTTTGGTATAGTTGGACAAAGATTTGGGAACTCTTAATGGTCTAATTTATTATTATATGTATTTAAAAACGTTTATTTTTTTGATTAAAACTTGATATTGCATATAATAAAGTTATCAATAACGTCTTCATAAGCAGCTGACGCGAGCAATTGAGCCCATCGAACCTCGCGTCTTCCGCCATCGATTCACTTAAGTGAAGTCTGCTACGTAGTCGTTGCTAATCACGCTCGGGTCTAACTTCACCCGTCTTGACGTAAATTCAAATTCGGCGCAAACAAGTCTATTGTCACGTAATGGCAGAAACTATTTGTAAATGACATTAAAAAATTCAAAATGTGATAAGTCACTTCTTCTCTAGAGCTAAAGTATAGGTGGATGGTTAAATTTAGACCTTTTAGAGAAATAAAGACCTTTATGATGGACAGACCTGTGTGTGCATAACTCCAATGTCAATTTAAAAAACTATCACCACGTGTTGACCCAGACGCCTTAGGCGCAGAAATGCATCTAGAAGTATTACCTAACAGAAGCACGTTATGTACAAATAATAACAATGGCATATTCAAATTACATATGTACCTGTTACGTTTGGTCCGGAAAATATTTTTTTATATATAAATATTAGTTAGGATTTATTTTTCTTCAAAGGTATGCGGATACATTTTTTTGTCAAATAAATGTACTTTGTGAATGGACCGATTTAGAACAATATATAACTCCAAATTTTATAAAGGGTATTATCAAGTTAATACCTTACAGAAGCAAGTTATGTACGAGTAGCAACTTGTATAAGAATGTTGTATACAACCTGTAACTGACGTGCGAATCTTACAAACGATCATTAACTAACAGAATTTTTTGTGTAATAACCACGTACAAGTGCCGAAAATAAGTGAAAGAACAGAAGCATTTTGTGTGCGAGCAAAGATCAACAGATGCACGTTGTGTACACTAACAGAAGCATGTTGTGTACACTAACAGAAGCATGTTGTGTACACTAACAGAAGCATATTGTGTACACTAACAGAAGCATGTTGTGTACACTAACTGAAGCATGTTGTGTACACTAACAGAAGCATGTTGTGTACACTAACAGAAGCATATTGTGTACACTAACAGAAGCATGTTGTGTACACTAACAGAAGCATATTGTGTACACTAACAGAAGCATGTTGTGTACACTAACAGAAGCATGTTGTGTACACTAACAGAAGCATGTTGTGTACACTAACAGAAGCATGTTGTGTACACTAACAGAAGCATGTTGTGTACACTAACTGAAGCATATTGTGTACACTAACTGAAGCATATTGTGTACACTAACAGAAGCATGTTGTGTACACTAACAGAAGCATGTTGTGTACACTAACTGAAGCATGTTGTGTACACTAACTGAAGCATATTGTGTACACTAACAGAAGCATGTTGTGTACACTAACAGAAGCATATTGTGTACACTAACAGAAGCATGTTGTGTACACTAACTGAAGCATATTGTGTACACTAACAGAAGCATGTTGTGTACACTAACAGAAGCATATTGTGTACACTAACTGAAGCATATTGTGTACACTAACTGAAGCATGTTGTGTACACTAACAGAAGCATGTTGTGTACACTAACAGAAGCATGTTGTGTACACTAACAGAAGCATATTGTGTACACTAACAGAAGCATGTTGTGTACACTAACAGAAGCATGTTGTGTACACTAACAGAAGCATGTTGTGTACACTAACTGAAGCATATTGTGTACACTAACTGAAGCATATTGTGTACACTAACAGAAGCATGTTGTGTACACTAACAGAAGCATGTTGTGTACACTAACAGAAGCATATTGTGTACACTAACAGAAGCATGTTGTGTACACTAACAGAAGCATATTGTGTACACTAACAGAAGCATGTTGTGTACACTAACAGAAGCATGTTGTGTACACTAACAGAAGCATATTGTGTACACTAACAGAAGCATGTTGTGTACACTAACAGAAGCATGTTGTGTACACTAACAGAAGCATGTTGTGTACACTAACAGAAGCATGTTGTGTACACTAACAGAAGCATGTTGTGTACACTAACAGAAGCATGTTGTGTACACTAACTGAAGCATATTGTGTACACTAACTGAAGCATATTGTGTACACTAACAGAAGCATGTTGTGTACACTAACAGAAGCATGTTGTGTACACTAACTGAAGCATGTTGTGTACACTAACTGAAGCATATTGTGTACACTAACAGAAGCATGTTGTGTACACTAACAGAAGCATGTTGTGTACACTAACTGAAGCATATTGTGTACACTAACTGAAGCATATTGTGTACACTAACAGAAGCATGTTGTGTACACTAACAGAAGCATGTTGTGTACACTAACAGAAGCATATTGTGTACACTAACAGAAGCATGTTGTGTACACTAACAGAAGCATATTGTGTACACTAACAGAAGCATGTTGTGTACACTAACAGAAGCATGTTGTGTACACTAACTGAAGCATATTGTGTACACTAACAGAAGTGAACGTGCTTTAAAAGATAGATACATTCTTGACAGTTTAGATAAATTGGTGGGCTCGTATGTATTATACATCTATCTTGTCAAGGTATTTCTTTCTATTTTACATAGCCAGCCCTTATAAAGTTGAATCCCATAACTAGGAATTGTACCAAGTATTCGAATATACACAAGAGTAGTAATCGCGGCGAAACTCCTAGTACGTCTGACAGTAACATTACAAGAAGGGAGGGGATAACTTTTTAAGCATTATTGAGTTATTTATTGAGTTATTATTGAGTTATATTTCAAAATAACATGAATTTTTGATAGTGACCAAAAATCATGTTGTGTACGAGCAGAGCAGAGAGATTGCCAGAGAAGTATGTTTATACTCACAGGAACAAGTTGTCCATAACATATGTATAGTCGGGCCTGGCCGTGTCGGGCAGATGGCAGGCGCTGAATACAATGACGGCAGCGCCGCGGCCATCGTAGCCGCCGTGCGAGACCACGCGCTTGTATGGCTCGATCACCTAGCGACACATACTAATATCAACTTTGCAACTTTGTAGTTTCAATACTAGAAGATATACAATACAGGCTTAAACAATTTTTGTCCAACCTAGTTGTTTTTCGAAAAAAAGTCAAAGTCAAAACATTTTTATTTACATTGACTCATTTAATAAGTTCTTATAAATCGTCACAACAGGGAATATGTATGAGAAATATAAACAAATGTAATTAAAGGTAATAGTGATAACTTTAAGTCGGTATTAACCGGGTATTTACGAATTGTCCCAGTTATAGAATTTAAATATGTAATTAAATAAATATTATTTAAAATTTCAAACTAACACTAGTATGCATATTCCCAATCAACCCTACTACCGCTTCGACGAATTAGTACCTGCAGAGAAGAAGCGGCGCAAGAAACTCTCAGCCTTTAGTATTTATAATAACTTTAAATTACCTTAAATTACATTAAAAAGCTAATACATATAGATATATGTATATATATTTAAAATAACACAACAATTGGTTAACAGAATAAAACTCACAATGATATTGCATTATCATTTAAAATTTGTTAACATCATATAATTTGATTCAAAGTCAAAGTCAAAGTCAAAAATAACTTTATTTAAATAGACTTATTTACTAAGCTCTTTTAAATCGTCACAACAGGGAATATGTAAAAGAAAATAAATAAATATAATTATAAAGGCAATACTCATAATTTTACTGGGTATCAACCGGGCATTTACTAATTGTCCCAGTTATAGTATTTCAATATGTACTAAATAAATTGTTAGTTTTAATTTTAAAATAATACTTATTTTAAAATTAAAAATAACACTAGTATGCATATTCCCAATCAACCCTACTACCGCTTCGACGAATTAGTAGCTGCAGAGAAGAAGCGGCGCAAGAAACTCTCAGCCTTTAGTATTTATAATGACATTTACAAATCAATTATGTCATTATGTATTAGTATTATAAACATATACATGTTTTGTTTTACAGTGCATTAAAAAATATATTTTTAAATATTGCAAAATATAATAAATAAGTGCAGAGAAGCAAATTATAGTGGCCACAAATTTTTATCTTTAAAATAATCTTCTACCTTGTAATACCCCTTTTTCATCAAACAACTTTTAATAGTTGACTTAAATTTATGCAGAGGCAATTCAATAAAACTTTGTGGTATCATATTGTACATTTTTATACTTATTTCTATAAAACAATTACCGGTCTTATGCAGTCTGTGGCTTGGAAAGGCGAGCTTATGCTTATTTCTGGTGTTGAAGCTATGGCAGTCTGAATTTCTAAGAAAAGAACCACTGTATTTACGTACATACATAATACAATCAAAAATGTATTGAGACGCCACGGTTAGTATGTTAATTTCCTTAAATAATTCTTTTAGCGAGTCACGTGGTCTAAGGTTGTATATTGCACGAATGGCTCTCTTTTGAAGTACAAAGATCGTCTGTATGTCAGCAGCGGAGCCCCACAACAGTAGACCATACGACATTAAGCTGTGAAAATAGCTGAAATAAACTAATCTCGCCGTTTTCACATCAGTAAGCCGTCTTATTTTTCGAACTGCATGCGCAGCTGAACTTAATCTTCCTGCCAGAGCCGTAATATGTGGGCCCCATTGTAGTTTGGAATCTATAGTAATTCCAAGAAATGTTGTAGAATTAATTATTTCTATTGGTTCCTCATTTATCTTAATACAAATATTGACCCGCCTTACATTAGGCATACTAAATTTAATACACTTGGTTTTCTTAGAGATTGTCCCAAAATGTATCTGTTTCTAAAAGGTTGAGCTAAAAAGTTTATTTTCAACCTACCTTCATATCGCAAACGACATGACCTTGGCCCTTCGGTACACTGATCCAAGACCTTTCATTGTTCAACTCCTCAGTCGCAGAATACTCCGGTATTGGGTCACTGCACTCACTCACAGTATTGGTTGATTTAGACCTGGAATTCATTATTTAAACTGTTTACAAATTTAATTTAATTTTGTTACTATGAGAATTACTTTAAGTAAAGTACGCATATCGCTCCCTTAACAATATAAGGACTCAAGTCAAAATTTTTGTAAAATGATTTTCAATGCTAAAGGCATAACAAAAGTCAAAAATAACTTTATTTAAATAGACTTATTTACTAAGCTTTTTTAAATTGTCACAACAGGGAATATGTATGAGAATACAAATAAATATAATTATAAAGGAAATAGTCATAATTTTACTGGGTATCAACCGGGCATTTACTAATTGTCCCAGTTATAGAATTTAAATATGTACTAAATAAATTGTTAATTTTAATTTTAAAATAATATTTATTTTAAAATTAAAACTAGTATGCATATTCCCAATTAACCCTACTACCCAGACGTCTTAGGTGCAGAAATGCATGTAGTAACAATGGCATATTCAAATTATATATGTACCTGTTACGTTGGGTTCGGAGTATTGAAATTATAGTTTAAAATTTTTTTAATATAAAAAAATTTTATATATAAAATTTTTTATATAAATTTTTTATATATATAAAACCGATTTACACCAATATATAATTCCAAATTTTATAAAAGGATTTATCAAGTTGTTGATAAATTATTTTATTATATAACATTACTTATATACTTTAATCTTAACTTTCATAAAAGTGGGTAAAATAAGTCTAAGTAAGACTGACTTCACTTTGTTTCTTTTGTAATATTGACGGCCATCTAATTGAGTGGTCAGTAACCCTATCTACGTAGCCAGAGGTCCCGGGTTCGATTACTACTGTTGTTCACGAGTGATGAATGTTTGTATGTTTATTTAGTACATTTACGATATATATATACATACTGCTTTATATATTTCTCTGATATTTAATATACATTACAAGCTCTTAATGATACTTAATTTGGGCAGATAGTAGGTGTGAGTGAGAGAAATATTATTTTAATTGTTTCTACATTCAGCTTATACAGTTACCTCTTCGTCTGCTCATCGTCACTCGGCGGGTGGACTTCGTGTGGAAGTAGGGGAGGAGGTTCTTCTTCAGACTCCATTGAGCAACCGCTCACACTGTCTAAGCTGCATCTATCTTCTTCTGGTGGCTGGAAGAAGAGTACAATGTTCTTTTACTGTTCAGGGTTATTTAGTCGAGGTAAATTTTTATTATTATTTAATAACACCAACTAGATTTACATTTTAACATTCACAAAAGAAATACAATGAATAAGAATTAAATTGAATGCAATCTTAATTATAGGTATACAGAACATTTTAATTCTGACATTTCGATCATTCAATAAATTAAAAATTTACATTAATTAAACAAGATAAAAGATTAATACTCAAATAAAACGCCAACCAATCAATTACATTTAAGTTAGATAAATATACCTACATCCACCTCGCATTGTATAGACATTAAACACTTGTAAATGATTAAAATCGAACACAATTAACATTAACATCATTGAGGATACTCAATTAAAACATTCAATGCCCAATAAAAATGTCCATATTTGCACTGTTTATTAAATATTTTTTCCAATAAAACATTAACTATTTCGCAACATTGAAGTGCCGACTGTGACTCCCTGTGTATTCATAAACATCAAATTATAATCTATTTAAGAACATTTCCAACAGCGCTACCTAAATTTTGTAAGTTAGTAAACCCTTCATTATAGGGTGAACACGGGAGACGTGTCATGTGCGTGGACTGTGTTAAAATATAAAATTAAATAAAACCAAAGTTTATAATGATTCAAAATAATTAATTTAATGATTATCCAATTAAAACAAAAATGAGATTGATTATAGTAATTTAATTTATTATAGCAAATTTTTGATATTAAATTCAATTGTAATTTTTTCATAATCTCATTGCTTATAAAATTACTCTTGTTGCTGGTGACTAATCCACTTCATCATATCTTTGTGTAAAGCCTGTTTTGTTTATATGTCAGTTTACTTTTTAATTTATTTTGATACTAGATTGTTTTTAAATGTTTTGTGGTTGTCAATATACCGAGTGACGAGTCAAGACGTGATTTCCTTCCAAAATACAGTCCACAGGCTCCCCATGCTAACTAGCGTAACAACTCTCGTCTATTTATATATAATTACGAAATTACTTGAAAAATATATGATTATTAATTTAATTCACAGGATCCGCAAAAACTGTTACCCAAAAGCTGCTATAATTAGACGAGAGACATTTTTTTTTCTCGACACCGCCTGATGATAAGCAGTAGAGGAGTCCATATGTGAAGTTAGCTAGTGCAGCATGTGACATACTACCCTAGCCACCCTCACCTTGCCGGCTCAAAAAGTCCTTGAAACATGAAAGTTTTCTTGAATTTAGGCAAGGAATCAGAAAATATGTCGATATCAAATGAGCAGGAGCCAAAGACAAGAGACCCAGGTGCTAAAATATCCAAAACATCTCGCACAAAGTGACTTAGGTTGCACGCCGAGATATTACCAATTCTTTTTAAGTGTTCGTATGATATGGGCTCCTTTAAAAGAGGCGTGAAAAGACATTGTTAGGTCGGCCTTTGGAGAGGTGGTTATTGCAGTATGGGCTTCTGTCGCTGCTTACCATCAGTCAGTTTCGAGTTTATATTTCATTGTTAATACAAGTACAATGAAAACACTTATTCAAGCTATCAGTTAATATAATTTGAATTAAACTTAGTATAATTATAGAATAGAATAGAATATATCTTTATTGTACATCAGCCAATTCAAGAACCGAAATACTCAAAAAAAACTTTTAACTAATTTTGTACAAATGGCGACCTAATTAACTTCGTCTTATATATAATAATTAATTGATTTTTGTTATTCTCGCCAATAGTCTTGACGTATTTGAATAATCCTCATTGCGTTTTATTCGGTTTAATTCAGGGATGGTTTAAAAATACAAATAACTGGGAAAATCCTAAAGAAAACTTTAAAAATATACGACTGACAATTAGTTATTTAGTATACAAAGTCGTCTAATTCACATGCTAAACATTAAAACTGTCATTTCTTCCATTGCTACTTCGAGTTTAATTTAATAGATGGCGTTAGTGGCAGTTTGTCGGTAAAATACAGTTCACCGGGTGAACTAGTTTATAAATTTGTTGTTTCTTTATCTTTATAAACTTATATTATGAAACGCGAGCTAATCTCAGGAACTTAAGATGCCTTGGCGTAATGGTATGCTTACTATAGGGAAATAAACTGGTGGCGTGGAGCTCCCCGAAGCTATATATTTCATATTGAGGTATAAGCGCTCCACGCTTAGCACTAATTTAAATGGATTCTGAAAATTTCGGTTAGCCAGGCACAAATTTACATTCTACTTTTTAGTTCATTTCAATATAAGGGTGCTTTTTTAAATTAATTTTTCAGATTTAATTAAATAATAAGTGTAAAAAACATTAAAATATTGTACAGTGTCCTGGACCGAACTAGTATGCTAAATTTTAGCAAAATCTGATTAAAGTAAGTAGCCTAAAATCTATTACAAAATCTCGCGCAGATATACAACAGAGTGAATTAATATAAGCAGGGTTATAAAAAGCATAAATACTTGTTAGTCATAATATACATAGCTTTTAAGTTGTATATTCTCCTATTAATTAATTAGTGTCGTGCCCGCCAGGTTCCATAACTGTTCCAATTATCAACCTAAATGTACATTATGGAATTCAATGACGTGTTGAGTATTGAACTGTTGACATCCTACTGTGAGTATGAAACGTATCAAGACTTTTCGATTCTTTCTAGACTTTGCGTTCAGCGAATTATTGCATATATATAAAAAAATATTTTCTGATAGTTCACTACAGAGGCGCCGCTGTCGCTTAGTGGTCAATCGAAACTCATACTAAGGGTATTGGTAACGGATGATTTGGTTTTGGTTACTTTAGTTACACCACTCATATCCATGACCAGTGGTGGATTTACACTAGGGGCAGTCGGGGATAGTGCTCATGGCGGCAAATTTTTTAGAGCGGCAAAATTAGGAAAGTTGAAAATAATTTTTTTACAATGTTATCAAAATATAGAGCCATCATTCCATTAATCATGACAATGATCGGAGAATAAATATTTGTGATTTTCACACAAATCCGGGATCCCTAACCGTAAAGAACATATTATGGATTTCAATAAGCTATCTACGGGTGGTTATAATTTAATTGATTCTTGATAATACTTTTAAATATTGATTTATGTTATTGAATTATATATTATATTGTATAGATAATTTATATAATAAATTCTCTGCAATAAATTAGTTATTTCAATTTTTAAAAATTAAGATATCAAAACTATGAATTTAAGTAAAATTTCAGTGATTAGATGGGGCAGCATTTTCTTCAGTGCCCAGGGGCGGCAATAACTTTAAATCTGGCCCTGGCCATGACGAGCAAGAAATAATATAATACAATGAAGAGATGACTATATGACTTTAGCCACCCTTCACAACCGGTTATATTAATAGCGTACGATCTCACAGTTCTATCAAATATGCACAAAACAAATCATAATAATCGCTCAATCCGTTTCGGAGAAGTCCTATAACAGACGCATAGACGAGATACAAGATTTTTATATTACGTATACTCGATTACATAGCGTCATTTCCAATTATCTTATGTTGATTGGTAATTGTGACGCAAGGTAAAGTCACAATCGAACTTAGAACCCAGGTACCACTATGCGGAATCGCGGCTGTTTCTTGCTAGCTTCGCTGTTTATAAACACAGTGGGAAAAATATTACGATAGGTACTTTGATTATCCACAATCCGTACTTGTTTGATGTAACCGTACCACACTAAAAGAAAACAAACTGAACTCGTCTAAGGTAGTAATACCGAAATAATCTAAAGGCGAATATTTAAAAATACTATAAAAGCGTATTTAAAATACTCTAAAGGCGTATTTAAAATACTCTAAACGCGTATTTTTTTCCTTTAGAGGCACCCTCAGGTTTGTCGCTCCCTCATGGCTCGAGCGCCCTGGAGAATCTAAGAGACAGCGGGACACCTCCCCCGGAGGTGATGCCTGTCGATTAGAACTCCTCCAGAGGCGAATCGCCCCTTAAGGCTTGAGGACTCTCCAAGGTTCTCGCCTCCTTAAAACCCTGGTAACGCTATAAAGGCCATCTGCGGCCAACAGTATTAGCCAGTCCAAAAAAAAAATTAAAATACTCTTTTGGAGTCGCTTTGGTCTTGATATTCTATTGCTTCTGGAAATAGATAATGTTCACGCGCAAAACTAGCAAGGAGGCTTCGTAGCGGGAGACATGCCGCCTCCTTGAAGCATTTAAGAGCGGAATATTTTAGAAAAAAGCCGAGATGGGCGATCGATTTTTGTTTTCATTTCTTCTTGATTACTACTATTTCTTTTATTTTACAATAGATTGTAAATACTATGTTTTAAATACTATATTTGATACTTTTTAATCTCTTGCATTATTGTTCGCACGAATAGATAAGCACCAACGTTTTTGGGTTTCATATAGTAAACCACAAACTCGGAATACTAACGCTGATGCTAAGGGACGCACGCTGAAGGTAGCACTCCAAAAAGCGCTTAAGACAATAAGTCTTTATTTATATTACTCAATACTTGTTGGATCGCCTCTATGTAGGGCCTGTGGGGAGCACACCGAACAAATGGAACACATCCTATGTAACTGTGATGCTCTTGCCAGGTGAAGAGGAAAAGGCGTCGTCAGGTCTTAACGGTCTATATTTTTAAATATTACAACAAATAACAAAGCCGCGAGCAAAACAAGTTTTCGTACAAATCAAACGTGTCAAGTCCTGTCCCATGTCAGTTTCAGTCAGTTTTAGTCAAAGACAATAGCGGCCAGCAACGCCGTCCAAAAGTCCGTAACATTCCCACCTCCAGTATTGCATGGCAATACTCAGTTACGTCACGACTATTCCAGTTCAACTGCAGGTCAGTTCGAGTCAGTAGCTGAAGTCCATCTGTCACTCAGTCGGAAGGGGGAGTCATGGTCAGTTAGTCAGAGGTCGTAGGTACTAGTCGAACGTCTAAGCGGCAAAGCTTAGTAACTGGTCGTTTAAAAGTCCCAGTCGCAGTTTTAACGTCAACAATTCGAACCTGTTCATCAGGTCCAGGATAAACTCTAGTCACAATGCCTTTTGGCCATAGATTTCTGGGCTGCTGATCGTCACAAATAATTACTATGTCCTCGACCTTCAATGGAGCCATTCTATGAAACCATTTTCCTCGTTTGGTTAACGTGGGCAGGTACTCCTTGCGCCACCGCTTCCAGACGAGGTCTGCTAATCTCTGAGAATGACGCCACGATTTTCGAAGTAAGTCGTTATTGTTAAATTCGTCCAACGTCTGTGTTGTAAAGTCAGTCGATCCACCAAATATAAAATGATTCGGTGTTAAAGGTAGATCATCGTTATGGTCGAGGGGAACTTGAGTCAAAGGTCGACTGTTAATCATATATTCCGTCTCGGCCAACAGTGTACGCAAAATCTGTTCAGTTGGTTTCTGTTCCGTCAAAGTCATCTTGAGTGCCGTCTTTACTGACCGCACCATCCTCTCCCAACATCCGCCGTGGTGGGGGGAATTCGGGCAAATAAACTTCCACTGAATTCGACGCACACTCAAGAACTGTCGGAGTCTGTCCGAGTCCAAGTTTTCTATATGTCGTTTTAATTCCGAGTCAGCCCCCTTAAAAGTCGTCGCATTGTCACTCCAAATTTCATGTGGTGTTCCACGTCTAGATATAAAACGTCGCAAAGCCATTATGGCACTATCTGAAGTTAAATCGTCAACGAGTTCAATATGTATAGCCCTAACTGTCAAGCATGTAAATAACGCTGCATACCGTTTTTCATGTCGCCGTCCAATCCTTATAGTCATCGGTCCGAAATAGTCTATCCCAGTGTAAGCAAAAACTTTCAATGGGCTCAGTCGACTGACAGGAATTTGCCCCATTAGTGGTGGTGACGGCGCCGCCCGTAAGTTTTTGCACACCTGACAACTGCGCCAAACAGCGTTGACAGCCGATCGCCCACGAAGTAACCAAAAACGCTGTCGTATGTCGTTGAGTACTTTCTCCTTACCACAGTGTGCAGCGTCGATGTGATACCGCATGACCAGTAATTTTGTGAATTGGTCTGCCGGTGATAATATTATTGGATTCTTCGTGTCAAATTCTGTATTAGCTGAATCTATGCGGCCACGTGCACGTATTACTCTATGTCTGTCTAGGAAAGGAACCAACTGAAAAAGTCTACTATTTGTGTTGACCTTGCTTGCCATCAGGAGAGTCTGAAACTCACCAGGAAATGATCGCTGCTGGCTGTCACGAATAAGAAGCAGCTCTGCTTCTACAATCTCGTCGGCTGTAAGTTCACCACGTCGCCGACTGTCTTTGTGTCTTAAGTTGTACTTCAGTCTCAAAATCCAAGCTGTCGTTCGAACAAGTCGCCAATAATTAGAGAACCGTTCGCCATCAGGTAAACCATCATTTGAAGAGAATGACGTCACAAGAGCAATCTTCATTTCAGTGTCGGAACTTTCTTCAGTCACTTGAGCGTCTTCACTTGGCCACTTGCTCTCGTCTTCTCTGAGAAAGTTCGGTCCATTTACCCAGAGAGCACTTGCATCGTCAGTGGTTTTCTCTCGTGTTGCAAGGTCAGCATGATTAAGATGAGTAGACACCCACCTCCACTCACTTTTTTCGGTCAGATCCGCAATTTCACTGATACGATGTGCGACAAAAGGCTTAAAGCGTCCTGCATCTGACCTTATCCAATTGAGCACCGTCTTAGAATCGGACCAGTACACAATACGGCTAATCGTAAGATCGACGTACTTTTTAATGGACTGCCCCATTCTCGCACCTAATAGCGCTCCTTGAAGTTCAAGTCTTGGTACACTCAAAACTTTCAAAGGTGCTACACGCCCCCTAGACATAATTAGGCATACATGATAATGGCCGTCGGCCAAAAATGACCTCATGTATGCCACTGCAGCAAAGGCCCTAGTACTGGCATCACAAAAAACATGTACTTCGACTGGTTTTGTAGCATTTGATTGACAGGTTAAGAGCCATCTAGGAATCTGCAAACAAACAACTCGCCGAAGGTCTCGCAGCCACACCTGCCATCGGACATTAAGATCATCAGTCACTTCGTCGTCCCAGCCTATCTTGGTCTTCCAGATGTCTTGGAGGATGATTCGTGCTGTAATAGTCACAAACAGCAAAAAACCTAAAGGATCAAAAATAGACATGTACTGTGCTGACGAAGGTGAACAAACAGCACTAAAGATCATGACATTCATCTGGTACTCGTCATTCCCCCACAAAAACCGTTGAGCATGTCGGTCTCGTTCAATGATAAGCACCTGATGAAACATCTCCTGTATGTCTCCCATGACAGCATAGCGATGACACCTAAATTGTAACAACATGCCTGGAAGAGAATTTAAAAAGTCAGGTCCTGGTAGAAGAAAATCATTTAATGATTTTCCGTCCGACTTAGCGGCTGCATCTGTAACAAAACGTAACTTGTTGGGCTTATTTGGATTAAACACGGCAAAATGAGGTAAATACCATGTCTTGTCAGTACGTTGTCGTGCCTCATCATGTGTCAGCTTACGTGCGTAACCTTTTTGCAAATAGTCTTCAATCTTTTGCTGGTACTTCTGCGCAAACTCTGGAAGTTTCGCCATCTTTCGTTTGATGCCCTGCAACCTAACAAAAGCCTGGCTATAACTGTCTGGCAGATGACAACTGTTGTCGCGCCACAAAAGCCCAGTCTCCCAACGTTTCCGATTGTCAACATATCGAGTTGTCGCTTTCAAAATGTCAAGTGCCAACATATCATCACGAGAACGAGGTGAGTCAAACTTTGGCTTCACACCAAAGTCCTCAGTTCGAAATGTCTTTCTATAAATTTCATTTAGGTCTTCACAAGAGCAGTGCAAAACAGCAACGTCAGTCGGTATATTACTTGCTGTCACAGTGCCATGCAACACATATCCTAAGTTAGTCTTTGATATAGTCGGTCCAAATTTCGGTCCTTGTATTATTTGTCTCGTTACAATAAGATCTATATTGTCTTGTCCGATAAGCAAGTCAACCTTGTCGAATGTCAAATCACTTTCGTCAAAATAGTCTGTCAAAAATTCAAATCTATTTACAATATTTTTATGAAAAGTATTTACAGGCAATTTTAAATTATTTACAGTACGAACATTAAACAAATCATACACATCGTTATTATTACGACCGCGTATTTTAAAAGAAACGCATCGCGATGTAGAAACGACCGAAGACATTCCGCGCGCGCCGCACAAACGTAGTGGTCGCATCGGGCCATCGATGCCTGCATGCTCGGCGAATGATGCGTCAATCAAGCTAACAGCAGCGCCTTCATCCAAGAGGGCAGAAGTCTCAAAATCTCCATGACGTCCGCTGATTACCACTCTAACGACTTTCAGCATGACGTGATTCACCTGAGCGGAAGGCTGTGTAGTAGCAATAACGACATTGTCGCTATTATTCACTATTGTGTGTAGTAGCCTGTTGTCATTGGTGGACGTTGTCTGTCTTGGCTCAGCATGCAAAAGTCTGTTATGAATCCGTTCGCAACCATGCATTGTACACTTAGCTTTATTATTACAAGCTCTTAGCTGATGTGAAGAAGACAAGCAGGAAAAACAAAGTTTAGTTACTGTGACAAAGTTCCATCGGTCATCTATGGATAATTGTAAAAAGACAGGGCAGTTTTTCAGATCATGATTTCCTTTACACTTACAGCATTCTTTATTCATTGTACTAGTAGCCATAATAGAAAAATGTTTGTCTTTATCGCTTCTGTATTGATGTGCATTTTTTTTGTCGACCGTACGTGTACTAGTAGCTGTTGTCAACTCGGCTGTTGACTTCGCAACTTCCATTAACCAGTCCGCTACGTCTTCTAAAGTTATGTCATTCATACCTCGTCGTGATTTGTCTAGTCCCCACTGATACTTCAGGTTTGAAGGCAATTTTGATAGAACGTCACGAATCAGTACAGGATTCCGCAAATGGTTATACTGGTCAGTCGAAATCATAACAGCTGTTATATTCTGAATGTCCGTGGCGTATTTGAGCAGCTGCGTCATGTCATCGTGACGTATATCGCGCTGAGATCTTATTCTTGAAAGCATAGTGTCAATTATGGTATCTGATCGTCCAAATCGTAGTTTTAGTGTTTGTATTATTTTGTCTAGATTTGAGGCGCTTGTTAGTAGGGCATACACGGAGTCACGCGCCTCTCCGCGCAAACACTTCATTAAGCGCGCGATGTTTTCATCGTTACTATAGCCACATAATTGTGTCGTCATTTTAAATTGGCTATAAAATAAAAGCCACTCCTCTGGCGCTCCCGAGAAAAAGGGGAGGTCTTTCACGGTAGTCTGTCTTGCTAGAAACTTACTCATCTGTGACTCTATACTAGGTGGTGGGTTGCTAGTAAATCCAGGCATATTTTTAACGGGATCGCAATTTCTGGCTGTGGTATAGTTAGTTGTGCGATTCAGAGACGTCATTGATGTTGTTCTAGGATGACAAATTGGTGAATATGTGTCATGTAACTCACCGTCCTCGTCAATATCTAAGGCTTCGAGCTCTAAAGTTGTCTGCTCGTGTATAAGCTGCCTTTCAATTTCAAGCTTACGTCGCTCGAGGTCTGCGAGCTTCTCTGCGGCTTTGCGCTTTGTATCTATGACACGTTGTCGGCGTGCTCGCTCGGATGCAATTGAAGCGGCGCTCTTGGCTAAGGATACCTGAGAAGGCGCAGCAGACGGTGGTGGCAAGTCGGCCACGTCGTTCATCGCCTGTGCACTTTTACTTCTCGTCAACATTTTTGTGGACTGTAAATTCATGGACTACGTCGAAAAATGGCGAAGAAGGACCACATGAAGAGGAAAAGGCGTCGTCAGGTCTTAACGGTCTATATTTTTAAATATTACAACAAATAACAAAGCCGCGAGCAAAACAAGTTTTCGTACAAATCAAACGTGTCAAGTCCTGTCCCATGTCAGTTTCAGTCAGTTTTAGTCAAAGACAATAGCGGCCAGCAACGCCGTCCAAAAGTCCGTAACACCAGGAAAAGAATGGGTCTCTTTGGACTGAGCTATCCCAGTCCTGTAGATATAAGGCTGTTGACTCAGGGTATACTTAATAAGTACATCTGGGAGGTATTCCCGGACAGCGGTCCTTAGGATTAGGGAAGCACAAAAGATCCCATTGGGTCGACGTGCCCCGGGAGTAATCCTGGCCCTACATCAAGATAAGATAATGATATATTACTCACGTATGTCACGCTAAATTTATCTAGATCACTAAAAGGAATGTCTGGTTAGCCCGTACATGTATTGTAATGGTTTTTGAGTTTTATTTATTAACGGTTTAAACTTATTTTTTGCAAAAATTTTAGTGGGAAGCTTCTATGGTCAAAGTTAGATGGGTGACCGCCTGTATTGTAGACTAGACTGTTTTTTTGTCATTGGTTATAAATACATGATTAACTTTAGAACAAATATTGTACACGTTGCACGGGATCCCATCATCAGATCAGATCAGACAATGTGACCACCTCAGATGTATACATACATACAAAAATACATACAGTGGAATAGGACTTCCTCCTTTTTTGAAGTTGGTTAAAAAGTAAGCCGACCTTACCCGATGTGACGCGAGCGATAACAGCCTAGTAGGGGTGTCCCACTTAGACGTCGCCTAGTTAATGCGACGACGTTCGCATATAATTGCCGGTAGATTAAAACTTTTTGTGTTTTTAAAATTGATATGACTGACTAAATTTTTTTTGACTTTCACTTTGTTTCTTTTGTAATATTGACGGCCATCTAATTGAGTGGTCAGTAACCCTATCTACGTGGCCAGAGGTCCCGGGTTCGATTAGTACTGTATTTGTTCCCGAGTCATCAATGTTTGTATGTTTATTTAGTATATTTACGATATTTATATACATACTGCTATATGTATATCTCCGATATTATATGTATATCATTTTAAAGATCTTAAAAGAAGTGAAGTGACTTCTACTTCCATACTACTGGACTGGCCTTGCTGTAAATTGCCAAGATTCCAAAGTCATGAACCTACGACCTTTTGAGACGAGTTCAACGCTTCCATCGCCATGATACTGCTCAGTTAAGTAGTTCTTACTCCACAGACGTTTTCTAATGTGCACTTCCTAAAATAAAAACTTACAACCCGTACCTTTATACCATTTTTTTACTTACTTTATTAATTTATTAAATTGTTAATTTTAAATTAATGTTTTGTTATATCAATATTATAAGCTGAGACGTTACGTTACGTTACGTTTCTTTTGTACTTTCTTTCATCTTAATGTTCCTTATGTATTTCGCTTTTGAATTGGCTGATGTACAATAAAGATATATCATATTCTCTTCATCCATTGAGGCCTTCAAATAATTTATTTAGATAAATTTCAAAGGACTTCCGGAGTCCAAATACATTAAATCAGGTTTTACTAATTGTATAAGGAAATAGAAAAAAGTTGTTCTTATAATTAACAAAACTGCAGTACCATTGAATTTACTTAGTTAACGGAAGGGCTTTTTCTAAGCCCGCCTGGCTACCCCTATCTTACGTAAGTCTGCCGTCATAATTATAATGTGAACAGCATTTTTTGTGTTAAGAGGTAAATTAGCCAATCATTGGTTCAGGAATCTGAGGGTAGCTTGATATCATGCTTGTTATCAGCACTATCTATTAAGTGAGATGAAGGCAAAAAACTACCAGTAAGAAAAAGTTATGCTGTTTATTTAACTTATTGGGGGTTCCCCTGGTAACCCCGGGATAATTAAAAAAACAATTGCGTCTGGACTGTACGGCTTCACTAGTCAAAACTTCAGCGAGATTATAATCTAGCCACAAACCTATAGATTGAGTACAAACTTCAGATGCGTTCCATCACCATTGAATTTAAGTTATAAAGCGAAAGAAGCCAGATAGATCTTAAATATACTAATAATAAGAATGTCAGAATACTTATTTGCCAAACTATTTACATTAATAAACTAGTGAAAAGCGCGCGGCAAGTTAGTAATTTAGAAATAGTTACGTACCAACTGAATCCTTCTTCGAGCACTGGCTGGACTCTTCGGGGTAGTGTGTCGAAGGGCCACGCTGCCAGTGTAAGGGTCCAACAAGGCCTGGTAAGCTGACCGATCTTCTTGAGTAGATGATGACACTACGTCTGGAGAGTTCAAGTCCTATTGGAACAAAGTATTTAGTAAATTGCTTAATCATCTACATCCCATATAGGTCTCACAGCTGGGCAATATAGGAGAAAAATATGAGGAGTTCATGCTATAGCCCCAGTGTAGATGGAGACGAAGTGATGGTTATATGCAACAAAATAAATAAATGGCTAAACTTGAGAAAAAACAGTGAAAAGGATATTTCTTGAAAACGGGAGGTGGAATACAAAACTTAATTAGGTTAACAACGAACAGGTTGTCAAACTAACTCCCAACGCCCCTCCCCCCTAGCTAGAAACATTAGAATCTTTAATTTTAAACAATTTGTCAACAATCAATTCCTTTCAACAGTTCTCTGTACACACATTTAATATTTAATTGTTTTTTCTATCCATAATTTAATTTTAAAAAGCCCTCGGGTTGTAGCAGAATATCAGTGCTTTGTTCACATCCCGATGTGTACAAAATTAGTCACTGAGTTGCGACCCTTTTGCACTTCTGCAGCGCACACAAAGGTCTTTGATACCTTTATTATAAAATGTTTTTTAACCTATGTACTGTCTGGATGGATTGTGTGTGATGTAGAAATGGAAATAAATGTTTTATCTATCTATTTCTGATATTGGATCCTTTTAATTGTCTTTATGTATACATAAATTGTTAGATAAATAAATAAATAAATTTCTTTACACAAAATATTTCCTGTTTTTAATTAAGTTAAGTTAGCTTTAGTGTTTTAAGTTGGTTTAAGTTATCAATACTTAGTGAGTCATCGTGTCTAACATGACATTTTTCTGCCGTTTCCACTTCGAAGTCCAATGTAAGAGAATATAACTTAATATTAGTGTTAAATGTAAGAATTAAGCGATGATTAAAAACAAATAGATTTACTTACAATATGTAAACCTATACTGCTGGACATTTCAATGGGCAGGTCAAAGTTGGGCATGCTCCGCAATTGCGAGGGAGATTCACACCAATCCGCGACCTGGTAGACGAACAAATAATTGTTAAGAGCTCCACGGTTTATGTAATAATTCTTGTTCTTTTTCCTTGATTGTCATTATAATATTTTCTGCAATAAAACCTAAGCCCATCAAGCCTCGAGCATTTTATTTAAATTACTAAAAGTCTAATAATGTATTTCCACATCTTCATTTTCGCGCTCTTTACAATAATATAAAAATAATGGACAATGTGTTGATTGTCTATGACTATCTAGTCCCAAGTAATATAGAAAAAAAAATAAAACAATTTCCAAATTCATTACAAACATGTGACATTACTGGAGACAAACCCAGAACCGCTGTTAATTCATATTAGGCGTGTTTTCTTTGCCTAACCCATCTATGCAAGATTAAAATTACTTTGAAATTTATTTTGCACGAACGCACGCACACGCGCGCATAGTCACACACCCACACATACATACACACACACCTACACATACACGCACACATACACATACAGAGAGAGAGAAAGAGAGACGACGCGCGCGTAAATACTATTTATCTGTTAATAAGCACTTTCTTACTAGATCTTATGTTGTAGTAAGAAAGAAATTTAAAGTTTGCATTATTTAACGTTAATTTGTGAAAATTACAAATTTATTTTCGCCAACATCGCAATTATTACGTTACATGAATAGTAGTGGCAAGTATTTATAGACGAAAGGAGACTGGCCACTTGCTAATATGATAAGATATTTGATATAATAACAGAAGATTATTTTTTCAATTGAACAGATAATATCGAGACTGTACAATACGCAACGCACAGATTAATAGTAAATAATATAAAAAACTTACACCAGAATGAAACACCTCTGTTTCAGGGACTTCTACATTAGTGGACTTCGGCGTAGATTGTCTTGTGATCTGATTTCTCTCAATGAATTCACGTATGGCACTGTCTTCTTTATTCATATCTTGCGAAAGATTCAAAGTTCTTTGAGGCGTTTCTCTCTTGAACTCACTAAAACGCGGAACTATTTTCCTTCTCTCTGTAATCTTCGAAGAATTCTGACTTCCATCTAGCCTGGATTCACTTAGGATATGGCTTTCAGCCGTAACAAAGTTCTCCGTAAAATACAGATTATTTTTTGAAGTGTTTCTCTGGGGACTGTAAAAATATCCATTGTTATCACTGTGTCGTTCATCTTCAATGCTGGAGAAACTCAGATCTCTCTCGTCCTCAATTTTGGGCAACTTCTTCGGTACTAAATCGGGGTAGTTCTCTTCAGGACTCCCCAAGCCCATTAAAGGATGGTTCGTCGTCGAAGTTAATGTTGAACTGTATTTAGGGGGACTGATACCAAGATTCTTCGGTCTGTTCTCGATTTTCGGCGAATCCAAATTGAGATTAGACATTTTAGTTATCAGACTATCATTCCACTCCTGCTTGAGTTTCGAAACAGCTGTTTTTGCGTTATTGTGGTTCGGTTCTTGGTCTGTTAGTCTTAGAACCTCGCTTTCAGGATTCTGAAGACGGAGAACGTTTTGTTCGGGATTGTCGTCGAAATCTGATGAAAGGACGGAGTTGGGTGTGTCCTGGGAACGAAAGGACTCGGAGCCGGTGTCCATCTTCTCATCTGAGGACGGCGAGAGGATCTCCTCGTCATTTATTCTGGGCAATTTGAAACTGCTGCAACAAGGAAATTTATATTAGTATATTTTTAACATAAGCAATTGTAATCCCAGGTGGTACACCAGCTGCAGCACTGTCTTTGCTATTTTCGCCATGAAACAGGTTTGTGTGTTTAAGATAAGATAAATTTTTATTCTGATTCTGTGTACAATAAATAGATCTTACAATTTCATGCATAAGTTACAACAGATTGCCATTTTCGGGCGTACAATATTAACATTTTGAAATATAATTTTTATTTAATTAGTACTATAATTTAATTTTATTACAATTTTTAAAGATAATTCCAATTATAGTATTCATTTAAATTGTAAAAGCTTTTTTGTAATAGCCATTCTTTTAATGTTTGTTTAAATAGTGTACCCTCCAATGACTTAATGTATATTGGTAGGTGATTGAATATCTTTATTCCAGCAATATAAGGGCTTTTGTCTTGTATGTAACTAGAAGATTTAATAGAAAGATAAGATTTAAGAGTGAATAGAAAGGCAGTCAGAGAGGTATTAACATCTCTAGTCTCCAGAATATCGATTTACCTGCAATGTCAAGTATTGTCTTGTCCAGTACAAGTAAAAAGATATAAAAATGAAAAATGAGCTGAAAATTCGGACAGAGCTTACAACAGTAACGGTTTGATTTAACGCCTTCATTAAGATCTCGAAAACATAATCTTTGCTGTAGTTGTGTTGACTCTGAATGAATTTATAGACACTATCGGGTATATGATATCATCTCACTGGCAAATATGGGTTAATAGGTGACAACAGTTACTGCTACAACGAAGACCAACCGTTTAAGGTGTTTTTGAAGCACATAGCAGCACGAGAATAGATATTTTTGATTGATCTATAAGCCTGGTACACTATCAGACGATTATACGAAAAGGAATCAGATAAAACATGCACAGCATCCCTTCGCGAAGGCACATATTGTGTCGTCACGCCTCTGGAGGGAGAATTGGCAACAGAAGGGACGGATTCAGATATTAGTAGGGAGCACAGATCAGCGCCGAAGATAAGAGGTCAAGTTACGATTCGATCCGTATGCCGAAAGGTAGGCAGGACGAAGGCGAAAGCTTCTTTGTTTTTGCCCTTGGCGGCCTAACCATTATGCCAGCGAGTTCGTAATGGCAAATTAGGTCAATAATCTATCACAAACATGTTTACCGAATAACGAATTCAACTCGTCTCAAGTAAGTGTGACTAAAAATTGTGTAAAGGTCAATCCGCATTACGTAAACGTTCGTCATCGAGGGGTCAAGTGAATATAAACTCATTATTACTTTCACTAGGAAACGTACTCTTAAATTTGCATTTTCATGTTGTTTACTAACAAATCCAGTTAATGTATTTTTTAACCTGACAAAGATCATATACAATTTGGAACATAGCTACGCCTGGAAAGTAAGGATTTATAGGTCATCTAGTTTTAAAGAGGCGATTTCCTTGGTAACTATTCGACTCTTAACGGCGATTCGGCTCTGAAGGATTTCTACTCGCCAATCTTCCCTACATAGGAGGTGACCAGCTTTCGTTTAGATATTCTAGTGGCGCAGGTGGTATTTTAGCCTTTAGACTCTAATAGAATCTGAAATCCCACAGTTGTCAACTGTATACAGACTTTTAATGGTCATATACTTCAACTAGGTTTCGAACTGATTAAATATGAAAGAAAAATGCCTGTTAGTAACGTTATCTTAGGTAATAACAACACGACGCCGCTCAATACGGGATGGTCGATGAGAGCGGTGACAGTAACGGGCGGAACCTTCCTGGAATGGGGTTGCGGTGCTTCTCGAAGCCGCTGGTTACGTGCAGAAAAGAAGTTGGCATTCGCCCGTTTTTAAATATTGATAGGTTGCACATTGTTGCTGTTGTTAAGTTTATAGGGGGTGAAAAGACTACAGGAACAAAGCGCCACAGAACGTTCAACTGCTAACATTGTACAAGTGAAGACATCGCAAGAAAATCTGTGGCCTTTCTTTCACTCAAAGTAAGCTCAATTGAAGATCTTCAAGTTATAAGTAGAAAACTTTATACCATTCGCTTTCACACCACAATACAAGAGTGAAGAAAGTGTACTTAAATGCTGCATGCCGTGCTCTAGTATTGCTTAATAATGGAACACTTTCTATTTTAACGAATCTCAAACCGTACCTACTCTTTTAGGCTTTCGCATGTCGTTGGCATAGTTCCGTTACCTCGCTATGGTTCTGCGTGTTTCATATGAGCACACTGAAACGTGTCATTGATATAGAACGTAAACATTATTGCTCGAACACAATGTCTAGTCAAAAATTATGCAACACTTTAACCTATCGTTATACCATTTCTAAAGACACTAAGAGAGTCCTAGAATTTTTCAACACTTGTAATTACAACAATATCAATATTTAATATCTTATGTTGCTTAAGATCTCTTTGATATGTTTTGTCTTTGTTTTTTAATATATTTTGACATGTGTATTGTCTTTTATATTGCTGTTAATGTAAGGAAATTGGGATAAAAGGTCTAAAAGTGATGTTGGAGTTTTATTTTGCTATTTAGGATATTAAACTTCGTCTTCATTTTAGAGTAGAGAAAATAACGATAAGCGCCAGTGTCTGTGAGACTGCATAGGCTGATATAAATACAAATAAATCCCCTTATAATTTTTGTAACATTGATAAATTATTGGCATGGTAATAAGAACATTATTACGAATACCGTATGAAAGAAAAAGACAACATATGTCTAGATGTAAGCATTATTTAAGGCAGTGATTGCGATAAGTACCCTGCCGTGCGTCGAAGCCGTGAGCTCGAGGAACACTTTGGTTTTTAGTGACTATGCCGGAGCCCTAACCCCCGGAGACTCTCACATAACCCATGCGGTGGCCCCAATCGCTGGATAGGTATCCATAAAGGTTTTCCAACGTAAAAAAAGGTGTAAGCATTATGTGCTACCCTTCTATTGGCCACGTCTTATAAAATGACACCTTTTTGTGGTGTCAAAGATTATTTCAAGTCTTGGTTTTTTTTTTTGGCTGGCTGAACATGACCTCCACTCTCGTTAAGTTCCTAAGTCCATGGTATCTTCATGATTCGAAGATAACACAAATAACTGCGAGTTTAAGTGGTAGTAAACCGCGTATCGGGAGATACAGGATTGTAAGACCTCTCCCAAGGTGGACTGATGACCTTGTAAAGTCACTGGAAGCCGTTGGATGCGGGCAGCGCACAAAATTGGTTTAAGAGTTTTCAATCCGGGAATTTTGATGTCAAAGATGCACCTCGCTCTGGTCGCCCATTTACAAATAAAATGGACGCTATTTTTAAAAACTGCTTATAACTAAAATAATTAATTAATTTTAAAACTCGTAATATATACAAATGAATCAAATACACTAAAAAATTACATATATAAATTATATGAATACACATATATAAACATATATATATACATAAAACACAGTAATATCTATAGATACACTAGTAAATTATATCAAAGATGCTTTAACTTGTTAAAGCTTATTATCTTTCTTGAACAGCAATAATGTTTGGAAATCACAGATAGAAGGAGGCAGCAAATTCCAGTCTTACTCACATGAACTTTATAGAAAAATGAAAAGAACTCGGTTGAGGGAATTTCAGAAATCTTTTCTTTTTCTTTCCATTTTCACCTAAGTTGCAGTTGGCGTCTTTAATCTGATATGACTTTTTTGGTTGAAATAGCTCGAGTAATATTAGGGGTTGGATAGATCTTTTTAAAACCAATAATTATCTTATGGTCTTGATGTCATTTACTTCTCATACTTATTCAAATTATAAGGAAAATTAACATTTTACTTACATTTGGCAGTAAGCAAAATGGCAATGATGTAGTCTTAGAACCATAGCTGGAAAGAAAACATCTTACTACTTAAAGGAAGATCTGCACACACACTAATACAAAAGTTTTTTTTTTTATAAAAAGCACAGCAAATGACTCGACACCACCTGATGATAAGCAGTAAACAAGTCTTCATGTGAAGATAGCTAGTGAAGCATGTGATATAATATGAAGAATATAAATAATGAAATAAAAGACTGCCAACTATATACAAAGATATTTTTACAAAATGTAATACATTTATATAAAGTATATTAATCTATATGTATGACTATATAAATGTATTCATTAAACACTTATTAAATCTTGGAATTGAGATCACAATTCCATTTTACTTACAAATATTGTAAGAATTATCAATTTTGTTAGGAGTATATACTACATTGTTGAAAGGGATACAATATTGAGCAACATATTGTTACATACTATTCATAGCCAATTCAAAATATGAACTACAGTCAACCAAAATCTTTTAATACTTTACTGTATAAAACAATATATACATTAATGTCTATCAAGATATTTAAATGATAAAAATGTGTTTAATTTACTACTTGTTCTTATCCACACAGGATAGGATCATTTTATTAATCTCGTTACATTCCCTGTATTATGATTACTCATAGTAATAGCTGATTCAGTTGCCATTCTTTATGTATTCTTCAAAAATATTTAGTTTCAAATATAAATTACACAATATGTTTATCAAATGCTGTAAGGCACAGTATTAAAATGCATATCTTTAAAAAACCACTACTTTTATAACCACAACACTTTTTTGGTGCTAAGTACAGTACACTTTGCTGGACGTATTGGAATTGTTGCATTTATACTATTATTTTATTACATTAACTTTATAAGTCTGTAAAGTTATAACATTGGCTTTCATAAGTTTTTAATATAATTAGATTGCATCCTTGCATTCATATCTGGAACACATCACATCTAACTACCACAGTCTACTGGTATACTTATTAGCTCTTTGCTATTAACTCAATGATCACCAGTGTAATTAATATAAGATACAATTAATAAGCAGCTTACACGACAAAGTATATATCATTAAATACTTGTTCATACACAACACAGACTGAAAAATGTATTTTAACTTTCACTTTATAAATTCATTTAAAAAGAAAACAGTCTTACCTATACAATCCAGACTGTTAGTGTGATTGTCTCGAGGGCCTCGGGAGTTTATAGAGGCTCAACATATAGATTATTTGCAACATAAAAAAGGATGTTTCAATTTGACAACACCATCCTATATCAGTATTACATACACTATTGATTAGTTTCAAGAACATGATACAGCTGGCTGATCTAGAATTTTGTAATAAAACTATTGATACTGTCACCAATAAAACTCAAAAGTTACATATAGAGAGATAAAATTGAAAGAAATTCATTGTAGAGGGTAGATTATTCATAACGTAAAAGTAGGAAAGACATTATAAGTCTATATTTAACTTTATTACTTTGCGTCTTCTATAACTGGGATTTTATTATTCGTGTCATCTGTTTACTAGCAACATAATTGCGTTCGATTAAAACATTAATATAAGAAAACAAATAGAAACGAAGTTGATATATTAATTTTAATACCTTTTTATTAAAACATACGTCTCCTGAAACGAGACTTCAAATTATTAAAATAACTCACCTCATTTCTAGTACCTCGGGAACAGGAGAGACTAATTCATAGTCCTCACAAAGGATATTTTTATAAATTCAATAAAACACAACCACCCACTGTACACAAATCGTTTTGACATAACAAGAAACGTTTTGTTATATTACGTTTTTAGAATTGTCCATAAATATTTTAGGCCTCTTAATTTGAGCTTCATATGAATACAAATTGAAAGTTTCAATTGCTATATTATAGAAATATTATTTTTTTAATCAAATAATTTGTAAGAGCTTTAGGTAAGGTTTTATGATTTAACTTATACACAATAACCAATCCCACGAAATTGTTGGCAGTGGGCATTGTAAGTATTATAGCTAGCATCATAAATCAATGTAAGCAATACGATATCAGTAACAACGAAACAACAGCAACAAATTTCTTAGAATATACGTTTTCCGCAGTAGCCATTGATCAGGCTTACAGCTTTTATTTTCATTCTGTTAACTGTTGTCTGTGACATGAAATGCCACCATATTGTAAAGCAAATATTTTATGTTAAGTGAATATTTTAATTTGAATAGTGAGGCGAAATGAGTGAGTTCATACAAATTAATTGACAAATTATATAATTTATATGTGACTAGTTTTAATACGAGTCTCAAAAATTATAGTTAATTAAAATTGTTTAGTAAAAACCACGTTAATCAGTCTGCTGATGCTGAAGTCCAAGCAAAAAAAACTATTATCTTGAATTGTGTGTACTTCATAGACTATAAAAGAAAATATACATTTCTTCCACAAAAATATTTTACCGTAGACATCATAAAGCTATATATAATTACTAACCTAAAACTCTTAAATAACCATTAAATAATGTTAACTAAATAACTTAGGTACTTAAAATATTTACCTAAACATAATATTTATAATCATTTCATGGATTGAAAATCTTCTTTTCTTGAAGAGATTTTTTGTTACCCTGATGTGGTTATTCCTCAATAAAATACTAATAATAAATGATTACGACGAAATGTAATTGGATTTGTTTATTGAAGTCTTAAAGACGGATATTTACAAAATTCACAAAATATTTAAGTTGACATTTGTCCACGGATATCACATACATGTCCGTGTTTTCTAAATAATAAGCCAATCAAATCGTATTAGTAGCCATGGAATCGCAATTTCAGTGCAAAGCATTTAGTGTATTTGAAGAAGTCAGATAAGAAGAGTAGTATCTAAAAATAACATTGTTTCAGGTACCGTTGTAAAAATGCAATTTGGTATTCTGGTATTTTTAGTTTACTTGGTGCTTCCAGCAATTTTTGCTGAAGATGTGAGCTGTAAGTATGCATAAATAAATATACAAAATCTGTTCATGTTCATTCTGCATTTCGAAACATTCGAAATAACATAATACCAATTACACTTTCAGACCAAGCTTGCGTAGATAAATATTCAAGAAAAGGTTATCAACCCTGGCAAGAGTGGTCAGATCATTACACTTGCCATAGATATAGATGTGAAATAAGAGATGGAAAGTACTTTATAGCTGCTGTTGGGTAATTATGATCTATTATAATATAAAAATTAATTTCAATATAACTTTTTTCTTAAAATTATAATCATATTTCATCTTTACCTATGTCCCTGGGATTTTTAGATGTCGGAAGCCCAAAATTCCGGAAAATGCATTAGAATGTCACGAATACATAGAAGACGAAAACGTTGGTTAGTATTTGATTTGGGCCATTCATACTGAATTTTAATATTATAAATTCATTTTGTCCATTCAATTCTGGTATTTAATTTATTCAGAGTTCCCAACATGCTGTGCGAGATTGAGATGTGTCGTCGAGCTCAATGGTGAAAGAATAGTCCAGACTAGGGGTCAACCTGGTGAATTGTTTCCTGATAAGTAAGTTTGAAGATTCCTTCAGAATATGGACGGCCCTACCGGGTGATGTATTTATGTCTATTCAGATTGAGGAGCTCTTTGGCTTAGTTGTTCAAACGCATTGGTTAGTGTGGTGGTGCTGTCTCAAAGTCCTCATGTTTGTCGTGTATGTCTCTCCCTTGTAGGAATGCTTGTGCCCAGCAGTGGTAGGTATAATAGCCGATGATGGTAATTAAAAATAACAGACTAAAAAGTTTCAAAACCTCGAAAGTGAGTGAATCGTTATAAAATCTTGTAAATAAAAAAAATGAATAAAGTGATAGGGAAAAATAATAGAAATATAGGGGTTTTCTCTACAATTTTGAGATTCCTGTCTGACCCTCATTAATAGAGTTGTGGAAATTGATTGCTTCTTTTAACCAATTAATATTGTGAACAACATTAATTTAAATGTGGTGTTTGATCAAAAACAGAATTGTCCTATCGCTCTATTTTATTTTAGGCCGTGGAAAGGGCAACAAAATGAGCCTAATCCAGCCGTAGTGGGAATGGGTGCAATCCAACAGAATACAGTAGGTGGTGAGCCACAGGGTCAACCAGCTCCAGGCATCTTCAACAGCCGAGGCGCAGGCAAGCAAGATATTATTGGCTACTGATTTATTGTTAACAAACTCACAAATCAGTAGTGAATAATTTCGACCTGTGTTAGAATTGCATAAGTTTTAAGTGGTTAAGTTATTGTGATTTCATTTATTGAAATAAAAATAAATGTTCACTTGAACTCCAAGTCTTTTATATTATTTACACACGTAATTATTACCTTATATTTCTTGATTTATTTTATTGACAGTATCGTTATTTTTATTAAAAAGCTTAAAGGTCTTAGTTAAGAGAGACAGTCTCATAACTTTAATATTTTATTAATAGCCAACGATATTCCCGACAGCGGATGGCAACGATATTAATGGAATGAGATACATAGACCCCTACCCCACCCAGCCGATGCAAGATTCGCCCAGGAAGAAGAGATCTACCATTTTTCCTTTAGTTAATAGAGGACCGTCACGAGATTCCGGTTCTTATCAACCTCATCAAGTAAAAATCCATGGATATTCACCAGAAAGATATACTTCATATTTTACAAACAGTATTAAAGGTCTGCATAACTCTAAATTGTAATTCGACATGTCGTAATTCTGTAATTTTGAGGCTATGGTCAAATAGACTAAACTTATTTCCAGTTAGATATTAAAATGACGATATACTCTTATTATGCACAATGTTTGATCAATCAATGCAGTTTGTTATTTTATTTTAAAGATTATTTTTTGTTAATATTATTTAAATTTTGTTAATGTAATAAAAAGTTCTGAACAAAATATTTCCTCTTTCATTCTATCCAATTGTATCTTGTGGATAATATCTAGACCAACTTTCAACAAAATAAAATGATAAGAAGTGATAATACAAATAAAGTACTAATATAATATATAATATGATAATAACAATCAGAGCTGTATATAGAGATAACGCCATCACTCAGAATAACATATTAATTATATATAGAGGCTGCAGAAAGTTATATTATACGTATAAAGCAGCCTTTCCCAAAGTGGGCGATAACGCCTCGTTGTGGGGGCTGCGGCCTGAAGCGCCCCCCTTCAGGCCTGCAGCGTGCGTTGTAAGATGTCCAGATAACAATGGGGGCGATGTGTAGAGGCTTGTGAAGTGGGTGATTTGTAATTTCATTTAGCTAGGAGGCCTCTTAGACACCGATTGCATAAGCTCTCGATTCTCAACTACAACTTGTGAACATCAACTAATATTAGTTAAGAAATGGAGGCGCTAAAAATGAATTTATTCTCAAAGTTGTTCTGTACATAAAATAGGTTTGGGAACCCCTGGTATAAAGTATTTTGATATTGAATGAATAATTGAATGAACTGCACATGTTGACGTCACTATAACTAAATAAAAAATAACAATGTCAAAGCTGCCAGTGTCAGACGCCAGTTGTCTATCCAAAAGCCAGAAGAAATTGAATTAGATCTCAGATGTTAAAATGAAACTCTAATGCTATACTGAATTCAATTTAAGTACTGAATCCTGACGAACTTGATTAAATTATTATTCTCTTCCATGAAAATATCTTCCAGATATTAATGTGAACTTAAGTTAAAGTTTTTTTGTTAAGATTTCTTTCAAACTACTAGAATGAAGTGAAACTTTGTCGTAGTGGCATTAATGTTCCGGTTTTTAACTGCTATTTATTACTTTGTAACACTTGCTATAACTTCTATATAGACTATTAAGGTTTATATACAATTTCCGTGTAGAAAAGTGATATTAACATGGTGGAACCAGAGAAACCATTTGCTTGTACTATTCCGGAGTGTGGTATGACTTTTACCAATGAAGATCATCTAACTGTGCACACAAAAAAACACGACATGTATCTGCAGCTTGGATTGGAACAGAAGGCGGCTTTTGTAGGTAATTAAAAAAAGTTTATAACAACAAATAAAGTCTATTTTATCAACTTTACTATTAAAAAAGTAGAAATACCATGTGAAGTCAAGTCAAGTCAAAATAACTTTATTTAAATAGACTCATTTACTAAGTTCTTTTAAATCGTCACAACAGGGAATATGTATGAGAAAATCAAATAAATATAATTAAAGGCAATAGTCATAACTTTAAGTGGGTATCAACCGGGCATTTACAAATTGTCCCAGTTATAGTATTTAAATATGTACTAAATAAATTGTTAATTTTAAAATAATATTTATTTTAAAATTAAAAATAACACCAGTATGCATATTCCCAATTAACCCTACTCCCTACCTACATGTACTTAAGTAAAACCCTAATTTATTACTATTATGTATATTGTGCATCATCTTTGCACAATATTGTAGCAAACAAAGATTTATCTTATCTTATCTTTTTTTCTGAAAAGATGGTACAATTATGATGTATTTTCTTTTGTATTAGAGTGGATCTATAACCAGATCAGAGCGCCCACATTATGTTATGTATTGAAGTTAATGCAGCACATTTTGTAATAAGGCAGAATGTATTTTGACTAAATGTTAAATTTTAGACAAACACTTATATGCAAGAATCTCTCTTTCAGCTGATCAAACCCCAACACCAACACGGTTCATCAGAAATTGTGAGGAAGTAGGTCTATTCCAAGATCTTCAGAATGTCAATCCATTTGAAGAAGGCTTTAAGAGAGCAATGGAGACGTGCAAGTGAGTGCTTAGATATGAATACTCACCAAACAGGTTTATTATTATATTAATTAGTAATCAAGCACTCTATGTATTATCAAAGACTCACATATCAGATAATTTATTTTTTCCTTACAGACATGGTCTGTTATCATTAGAAAATTCAATACCGACGTCCACTACAGATGATCTCCATACTCCCCAGATGGTTTTCCCAATTATGGACAATGCTGACTCCACAATGTACACTAGTAATAATAAAAAAAATATCACCATTAGCAGGTTTGTTAGATTATTTCATTAAATAATGTAAAATGTATACATAAGTAATGAATGAATGTGTAATGTTATATTATTACATTTAATTAATAACATTAATATATGTTGCATTTACAAAAATTGTGCTCATCACTTATGAAATTTAATGTTTCTTATAGATCATCCAGTGACGAATCAGGAACTATAAAAGAGTATGAAACAACTACAATATCAAAATTAACTAATGAAGTTACAACTATCAGCAGAGTAGTGAACAAACACGACATTTTAGATAAGAGTCACGCAGTAGAAGACGTATCAGTTAAAACTGACGAGCAAATAACACACACGGACGTACACAATGAAACATCAGTATCATACACCAATAATGTCATTAAAATTCATAATAACATTGAAATACGTAAAGACAATCTAGTTAATATTGAAACGGCGAAAAATGTACCTGTAAATGTTATATCTTACGATTCCGTTATAAAAGACGCCAGTATAATAACTAAAGATGTATTGTTAGCTAATAACGTTTCAAATAAATTGCAAATAGAAACGAAACTACCGCCTATTATGAGCCAAAAATCTATAGACTTCGTTGTAGATAGTTTAACCTCAGATGTGTGTCAGAATAACATCAAAAAGCCAGAAGAAGTAAAAGTTAAAAACAAGCGAACTCCCAAATCTTTAACTAAAATGAATCCCCCAACTAGTATCATAAATAGCAATTTTAATAATAATAATAGTAATAGTTATGTAAATAATGTAGAAACAAAAGGCGTTGAAGATTACGAAGTAATAATTAAGCTGCCTAACGGTAAACAAGTTAAAATGAAAGCTATAGATGAATCAGCACCTGAAAAGCCTAATATAGAAAATAATACTAGAGAAAAACTAAAGCAAGCTATTAATAATAAAGCATTACAAAAAAAATCCGTCTTGCATAGATTACCGAGTATAATGACACCACTTCAAGGAATATTACCAATATCGACCGGCACTTTGATACCTATAACCATAGTACATCCTACAACACAATTGACGCAGAAAATAGCAATACCACCTTTCAATCCTATTACAAAACCGAATCAAGAATTTAAAAAGACAGTGAAAAGGAAGTGTGTGTCTAAAGACGTAGATAATAAAGGCCCAAATTGCAATGACAGAGTTGAGGGGAAAAAAGTTAAAGCCAATAAAGATGACACTGATGATTGTGTGATTGTTGAAGAAGATTCAGCATCTAAAATGAGATCCAAACAAGATTTAAGCAGCAGAGTCGCAGCTTCCAGGAGATATAGGTATGTATATTGTCGTCCCAATAGATCTAGATATCCAGGCTGTTAGGAGTCCTGCGCTGTTTATCTTTTGAAAAAAGGTCAAGAACACAAACAAATCTTCTTCCCGGTTTATTCGGAGCGAGGTTTAACAGCTTTCCGCGAGTTCCAGAGTCTAACTGAACTAATGTTGAGTTATTAATTTGATTTATTTTTTAGAAATCAATTTTAAGTCATCCCAATCCCTCGACAGCTCGAGGATGGGAGGGATGGTATTTATTTTATTATTGTATTATCCAAACCTCGTGAAAGCCGAATCGGTTAAAAAATTCAAGTTACTGAACCTGGCACTCGAGATTACTGATATGTGGAGGGTGGCATCCACTGAGATCATATCAGTCGTAGTTTCAACTAATTGTCTCGTCCCAACTTCTCTTCGCGACCATCTGAAGAGATTGGGACTTGGTGATGGACTTATGATTGCGAGGCTCCAGTGGTCTTGCTCGATAACGCCAGGATTGTCCGCCGATTCCTCTCTCTGTCGTCCTAACCCTCGGCTGTCTGGCCTCCTCTGCTGAGGGTCCCAGTCCCTCGTTTCTTCGAAAGACTGAGGGGAGTTAAAGATTGATTTTCAAATAATAATAATTTGCTTGCAATATAGAATAATGGAAAATTAAACGTAACTAAAATTGCCCTGACGCAGGGATCAGACCATAGTGTGTTAAGCTATAACAGGTCGACAAATTGTTGGCTTGCCAATTTTCTAACATTATGACTAATTCTAAGAGTATAGCTATCTCTCTTATTTCATACCAAACAAAAAGAGAGGGAATCCCTTCAGGAATTAGTTTTAATTTAGTCTACCCACTTTCATTATGCTTTAGCGGTCATTTTAAACTACAATTTGTTTCAACAAATACAGGATTACTTTCGCGGAGATTCTTTGTTAAAAATATTTTTTATGCTTTCCAGAGTTAAGTTAAGGGAACGCATGAAGAAACAAGTGATTGAAATAAAACAGCTACGAGAAGCTAATCAAAGACTTGCCGCTGAGAAGGCAATACTTAAATTAATCATCACAGAACATATGAAAAAATGTCTCAACTCTGATGATTTGAGTAAGTAACATAAATATTTTAAGTCACATCCATATTTATTTTATTTAATATCATAAAAGATATTTAATATACCACAGACCAAATGAAGAAATATAAATATAAAAAAACAATGTTATATAATGTTAATGGTACAGAATATATATGAATTTGACCATAATACAAATTAAAACACTTAATTATACTAACTTAAACCTACCTTTTGTAATCTACCTTTCTTTCTCCTGTATATCCTAAAATTTGTTGTGCCCGCCAGGGTCCATAGTGTCATTAATAGTGCATATTATGTAACTATGGAACGCAAAATAAAGAATTGAATTGAACTTTACTTGTGAGTAATTATAATGTATTTGAATAAGATAAAACAGTGAAGAAATAATATAATTAATTATAATACGTAAGAGAGACTGTTACACTATAGACGCGCATTGAGAGAGAACAGAATAAATATGCCATAGACAACAATATGTCGTATACATCAATAGAAATAATATCAAATTATCATTTTTATTCATTAAAGAGATGATGTCTCCTGTATAATTACTATGTTTAAAGAACAAGAAATATGATCAACATAGTAAGCAAGGAAATTATTTTTTTCCCACACTGGTGCTTTTTGTTTTCCTCCTGCATAACATCCAAATGCATGAAGGTTTTAAATTAAATAGTTTTCTGAACAAAACTTCTGTATAGAATGAAACAGTAAATACCATTAAAACATTTAAATAAATCATAATTAATACTACTTGTTATAACTTACGATTATCACATCCGAGACTCGTGCGATATTGTCATTTCAACTGCGCCTTCGGCTTGGATCTACAAATCGGGACCCGTTAAGAAATGACATTCTTGCCTCACGTGTATCGATATTTACTATTAAATGCTAATCATCGCAAAAATGAAGGTTTAAATTCTTTTATAATCTTAACAAACATATAATACTAAGTGACAGTTGTTTTATTTTGATTTATATCTTTGAAAGTTTAATAATTCTTACGAGTAAACAATATTTGATATTAATACTTACTTTGTTTGTTAATTATGTTGATATTCTTATAAGTATTCTCTTTCCTATATAATGACAAATAACAATGGGCCTAGAAACGAACCCTGAGGTACTCCAAAGTTTAAACCATTAAAGACGGGTACAATCCAGATAAAGATAAACTAAGAAAATAATTTGTATCAATTGTAAATATTGGGATATGTGCAATAATTTTATATTGTTTATTATCAGGAACTAATCAAGAAAAATTGGGGGCACCCAGCTCAGGCATTTGAATGTGTAGTTGTTTGAAAATTCACAAAGCTTCGCGTAGTTCAAAACAAGACTGAAATAGCCTTAAGACCAACGTGAATGAAATGACTATGTTAATTTTAATTAAATCAAGAATTGTTAGGTTTTATATTAAAAGTATGGCTGCTGTTGATTGAAGATAGAAGCATCATTAATCTGTTTTTAAATATATATGTATATTACAGAATGTATCTATAAAAAACATTATAATGTTACTTTTACTGTAACTGTCTGTTATATTGAATAGATGTACCGTATGATATTATAATTTATATTGTATTTAATTGATCTCACACATTATTATTAAAGATTAATTATTATTATAAATAAGAAAGTTTGTTGCAAAAATATACAAATAAGCCTAAAATATTTTAAATAAAATATTGTTTTGTTTTATTTAATTAGGTAAGTGTCTTGTAAATAGTTTGGCAAGTGGAAATGAAAGTTAAATTTTTGATATGCGAGGGGTGGCTGAAACGTTTTCAGCCTAAGGTATTAAAAATGCTGATAGAAGTGTATAAAAATTTTATTTTTCAATATAATCTCCCTCTAATTCAATGCACTTCCTACATTTATTAAAAAGCCTTCAAAATGTTCATTTACGGCCGCCTTCATTTCCTCGTCCTTGAAAATCTCTGTCCTCGGAAGTCCTTTTTCAAATTGGAAAGAAGTAAATAATCGCTAGGGGCCAGGTCTGGCCTGGGTGGGAGGTTTATTTTTTCAAATCCTGTTTCGGTGAGGGCACGCCTTGCAACTAGCAGTGTGGACAGGCGCATTATCTTCCAAAAACAGTACTCCTTTTGCCAGTTCGCCTCTCCTTTTCTCGACAATTTGGGCGTTCTGAACTGGGATCATATTCAAGCGACTCCCTGCCGTGTTAAAATTCACGGCTCCAACGTTTTACGGTGGTAAATGAAGGTGCTGACTCACCACAAACTGCAGACATCTCTTCAAATATTTCCGTCGGCGTTTTGTTCTTCTTTGTGAGGAATTTTATGACAGCTCTGTACTCTAATTTCGTAGAAAGCGCTGATGAATCAGACATGGTGATATTTAAGGTTCAATTACTAAAAATGTAATGATGCTAAAGACATGAAAATTGGTATTTATATTATTTAGAATACCCTCAATTAGTGATGTGCAGCGCTACTCATTAGTGATAATCAAAGGTACTCAGGCACAAACTTTTCAGCTGCCCCTCGTACCCTATCTCCAAAGACCCGGTCTGACAACCAATGCAAAGTCTAAACGATGTCCAAGAGGCATGTAATTTGTAGGGCGTGTCCTTTGTAAAACCAAGCTACCAAATGTTGGAACAACATACCTCCACCTTTAAGATTGTTGACATCCAAATTTACTTTTAAAAAACATTTTAAAACATATCTCTTACAACAACAACGTTTGGGTATTCGGAGGGGGTACTCGGTGGCGGACTTTGCTATTTAATTGATATAGACATTTAATTATACTATCAGGTTTCAAATTGTTTTTACGTAGCTTACTACTTATCACAAACTCTTATTATCTAAAAATACACAATATTTATCTTTTTTTATTTATCTAATATCTCACACGTCTTAGTTATATTAATATACATACATTTAATATTTAATTGTTTTTTCTACCTATAATTTTAATTTTAAAAAGCCCTCGGGTTAGCAGAATATCAGTGCTTTGTTCACATCCTGAGTTGCGACCTTTTTGCACTTCTGCAGCGCACACAAAGGTCTTTGATACCTTTATTATAAAATGTTTGTCTTTTAACCTATGTACTGTCTGGATGGATTGTGTGTGATGTAGAAATGGAAATAAAGACTTTATCTATCTATCTATCTATCTATCTATCTAGGTATCAAAATACCTGTCCTTCGACCAAACAAAATGTGAATTTCGTTCCCTGTTGGAAATCCAATCCTTCAGTTATGAGATAGTTCGTCTCAACTACAGAATCACAAACCTTTTCTTAGTCCACCTTGCCACCTATATCTTACCCAATAACGTTAACAGTAGTTCCTCTGTGGTTGAGGAATCCGGGTGAAGCTCGCTACCATCTTCAGCCTTATCATCACTTACCATCAAATGAAAAGACTAAGAGTTTCTAGAGTGTACATCTGTCTTAACTAACTTTGTATTATCACCTATAGTATGGCGCCAATTGTATGTGGGACTCGGGATAGAGGCGTCCCCCTTTAACTACTAAATATCTTCTCTGCGCAGACCGTCATGGCGCATGTCAGTGACATTTTGTATAAGTCGCCGCCGACGCTACCGTGTACCGTTAAATCAAATTAGGTTATATCTTCTTTAGGTACGGCCTTTTAACAATAAATAGACTGTACCTAAAGAGGATATGATATGTTATTAATGCACGTTATTTGTTATTTTTTGAGACTGTTTCCTCACTGCGTCGTGAAAGATCTATTCTAGCATCACCAATCAGTTAAATATCCTTGATTAGGGCACTTCCCATAAATCATATATATATATATATATATATATATATATAGTGAATATATATATATATATATATATATATATATATAGTGAATGAATGATAATTTACGGAAGAGTAAATGATGTATGTATATATATATATATATATATATATATATATATATATATATATACATATACATACATCATACATCATTATTTTCATTTACTCTTCCGTAAATTATCATTCATTCGTGATAGATTTGACGATCAAAAATTTAGGTTTCTCTGTGAACCACTAAGAGACCTTAAGAAGTAACTAATTTTAAATCTAGAGAACTATAAAATTGATTGCTAATGGTAAATACTGCTATTTTATACTTGTATTACTTAGCAGTTCGGCGGTAGAACCAATCAAATTTTCATTTCTCGTTAGTGTTACAATTTTCCCATTTGTTCTACTGACCACTACAATATCGTAGCACTAAAGAGAAATGAAAATTTCATTAGTTTTACCCAAATTTTACCGTGGAACAGTAATGATGTTGGTACGTGTTTGGTCAAGAGGCGGTTTACTAAATACGAGTTGGTTGAAAATATGTACTCAATCCCGCACATAGACAAATAATATTTAATTTAAAACATGTTTTAGGTATTCCTACCAACCAGAGGGTCTAGACAATCTTGTAGACAATCGAATAGCCAAGTATAAAAATGCATGAGATTTGATATAACCTCTCGCTTAGGAATCGAGTGCGATTACGGAATGCATCTTATCTAGGCCTTCAGAAGGGCCGTACTCTTGTACGGACTTGTATCTTAGGTCTTTAGGAAGTTAAAGAAAAATAAAACCAATTTTTATAACAATATTCTATAATTATGGCACTTCAATATTTAGACAAAAACTCTGGCGTTTAACCTTATGTTCAAAGCTATGAGAAACATGGTGTCGCTATTCCAATCGCAAATAGACATTGAGGCTTATATGGAACTTGTTTTCTCCTCGCTAGTGATTTTGAATCATAGTTTACGAGTGGGACAGACTAAATTAAACAGATAAGCGATCTATATGTTACCAAAAAGTATATATATTATTGACAATGGAAATATTATTATACAATTTTGATTTAATTAAGGTACAATACATTAAATAATGTGCAATACTTCTCTTTCTTTCAACTTACTGAATTTAGTGATATGAGTTTTAGGAAGCACCTTCTTAAATGCTAAAATTATCTATGGTCTCTCTATAAGCTTCCTAAAAAAAGTAATCTGTCTGTTCCCTCCCTTCTAGTGTATATGTGCTGACGTTACGCTGGCAGATTGTTTCTATTAAGCCTTTGCTATTAAATAAATATTTACTCGCTTTTATCTATCCCTTACCTAAGCATATTGATGGACAGAGATAAATTGAAAATTTGATAAGACTATTGAAATTACCCTGAGCGCCTAGACAAGATGCATTTAAAAATTAAAATTGCATTTAAATGTATGGGATTTAAAAAAGCTCTCGCGATTCAGTGTTATTGGCAAATCCCAAATATTTTTCATCGTTAAATTAAATTATTTTTAATTTTTGCATCTTGTCTAGGTCTGAAGTCGAAAGAGACAGTCACAATAGAAGCGAGAAAGAAATAGACGCCATTTTGTATCTGTAATAATGGAAGTTTATACATAAACGCATACAACTCAATGTCTATTAGCAATAATTGATTTTCTTCCGAATAATACTGTGTATTTTTATTGTCTGGTTAATAATTTCACAATACCATTCAATATCAATTGTGGTCATTTAAACTTTTCATAGAAAACAGAAAGATTAATCAATGATTTTAGTGACATACTCATCGTCAGATTTGTTTCGTAAACTTTTAATTATAATTGAACTGCTTTTAATAATTAATTATTTAACTATCTCCATTACCTTACAGATGTAAACAAGAGATAAAGTACAAATTTAATAAACATTTCTACCCAATAAAAAGATGACATTTGTATTCGCTACGCACAATAAATCTGGAGTGCGAGCAGGATAGAAATTAAGCTTTTCTTTTCTCATTCTTATTTCATTCATTTGTATTATTATAGCAATGGCCCCGATCCTGTTGTTCGCCGAATAAAATAATCAGTTTAAGTTAACTACTCTTTCATTACAAACCAACTAGAAAAATACAGACGACCAATGTCATTTGACGTATCCAAAATGGCGCCCTAAGCATATTTGCGCAATTTTAATGGGCGCCGTAAATCATTCCGATTTATTTACGTCATTATATGGGATGATCATGCAAGTGTCAACTAAATTGACGTCTTTAAATTTAATATTGAATTGGAATGAAAGAGTGGCAAATAACTTAATTTAAGTTTAAGTGAATTTTAAGCAGAATCGTCACCAATGCCAAATCAATTTTACCGGCTTATTACATATAATAAATTGTGAAATTTACAAATGACTGTTGTAAATTATAATAAACTCAATTTTTACACAATATTAAGTACGCATTAAAAAGAATATTTTAGACATTTTATTTTTTAAATTTTGGACCATGAATGACATGAGAAAAGTCGGACAAACTGGTCACAAAATGTTTAAAATTGTTGGGCCATTAATCCAGCTTTTTTAAGTAGTTTGTAAAAGAGTTGATATTTAAGAAACTATGCAGTGGAATTGTGTTATTCATTCACTTTATCCGATAATAAATCATAATTTTTAATTAACATACTAAGATACTAATACTTTTAGCATCTTCTGTCACAAAAATAAAAACGCCCGTTTAGTAGCCCAACAAAGAGGGGTTGGCTAGCAATAAGACTCGACTGAATGCTACACTCGTGAAGCGAATTAGCTGATTAGTGGAATTAGAAAACGAAGTGCAAGTATTTTTAAACCTTTAAATACACGTTTGAATAAAACTAGAATAGTGTTGGGACATTATCTATTTTAAATTTTGTCGATATCGATATTTTTATTCATGAAAATATTTATAAAGTTGGTGATCATAAATTAATTTTCAGCATAAGCATCAGTTTTACTCAAACGTTATGTTAATATTATAAAATAAATACATGCGGGTTAGTAACAGGGGCCCAGACCTGGGTTAACAATTCAATTTGCGTAGATATGTTAAAATCTCTAATTGACTATGCAATTTTCATTCCTTCAGAAAATCTAATCATTCTATATGCGTGATATGCTGAATTAAGGTGAAGAAAGAAGTTTATAATATAAATAAATGTGCTGAAATACATTTCATCTTATAAATAAGTCGAGATGTATTTCAGCACTACATATACATTTTTATATGTTTAAATCTATATATAATTAAATTAAAGCGAATAGAGTGAAATTGTAATTACTTATGTCTTAAACAGCTTTTGTAATAAAAATCTAGATACTTTACTGATTTGAGATATCTATTACAAAATTATTTATAAATTTGGTAAATTATTAATTTAAGGGATCAAATTTTTGTATAGCAGACATTTGTTGCAGACATCTTTAGCAAAGTCAGTGACAGCTATCTCAAATATAAGTAGTTTTAAGGGTCTTTTAGCATTCCAAGGTGTTGGCTGGGTGGAAAGCCCAACTACTGTGCTGTAACTCATGCCAGACCACCTATTTTATATAATAGTTGCTAGCCTTATGTTTTAATAATAACCACATGCAATGAATGTGATATCATTGATTAGATACCTTAATCTGAAAGGTGTAATATTTAAAACATCACTCGATATTTTATAATAGTTTGAACAAAAAGTGATGATAATTATAGTAGATAATTAAGTGATGATAATTTGATATTTTAAACAAAGCTATCGCTTCATTTTCTCTAGTGATGTTTTAACTAAACTAATACATGAAGTTCTTTTAACATTAATCGACTCAAAAAGAACGACACAGCGTTGTGTCTCGATAGATTAGATACTAAATAATTAATAACAATTATAGGAAGATTATTTCTATATGATATAATATAATATCTATATTTTTCATAATTAATTTACATATCAAATAATCTAATATATGCTTTGCACTCATTATATAACTATATATAATTATATGTACAAAGATAAAAGCAAAAATTACTGGACTTAATAGTACTTTGCCCGCATATAAGGCTACAACTATGATACCTTCGTTATTATTGCACCATGTCTAAAATGAGTGTGTATTCGATAAAGGAACTACCGTTGTATGATATTAAAACTATTTAATAATTTCTACTTAATTAACTGACGACATTATCTCACTTACAGGGCGTTTTGTGGTCTACGGTAATGTTGATTTGATTCAAAATCTGTATAATTTTGATAGAAATCACTAAACGTAGCAGAATTAATAAGTAAACTTGAAATACCAACAACTTGATCGTAATTATTACAATTTCCTTAAATCAAATTATCAATAAAAATGATTGTTTTAAATGAGCGGTCATTTATTGCGATTGCCAGTTTATTAAGTGAACACATAAAAACAAATCAGCAAAGACTGTTAGGTGTAAGAAGAGGGTGACTTTAAATTCAATAGTTTTTATTACAAACAAAAGTATTGTTGTTGGGCTCGCGTTTGTATCTATTCTGAATGAGCAGATATGACTGTATCTTCTTGATAAAAACCTTTCTTGAGATTTTTTTTACATCAAGAACTCCTATCGATAATTACACAACAATATTTTGGACACTTATTAATCAAATTTAATATTTATTAGTTCTATTGATCATTACTTATCTTAAAAGTTATTCGTATTGCCACAAGGTCACTTGTTGAGTACCTTCAGTACAATTAATATGTCCTTTTGTTAGGTTGGGGATCACTCCGTTAAAATTAACAGTCTTTGTTGTTGTTTGAACCTACCTACAGCCGGAAATAAAACGTATTTGTACCTATCACCAATATCGAATTACTCGTTATATTTGCTAACCAATATTTTTTATTAAATCTAAGCAGAAAACTTAACAATTAAAATATCATTATACATTAACCATTAAAAATTATTTGGTGTTTATTTTCGTAGATTAATTATTACTCTATACTTAAAAACGATGCCTGTTCTAGCATTAATATAAATTTGTCTGCGTTACGCTAAATCACTTTTAAGCAAACCACACCAAACTGTTTAAATAGAAAACTTACAACAAAACGCAAGCTAAAAACCCGAAGTAAGGAATGATATAGTTTTACAAGTAAAAATATTTCATTAATTTTTCATTTACTCGAGTGTACTTCTAACAGTAATCATTAACAACTAAATTCAAAACTCGTTACTAACTGAAGCAGAGGTAAACATGTATAAGATCAAACGAGCATCAAGTTAGACGAAGAACGTTTCAATTTTAGAAGTCATCTCATAAAAGATAACAAAAATAAAAATAGAAAAGGAAAACCAATCGAATATCCAAACCTTTAAAGGACTATATGCTATGGCTCAAACTATCACTGTCTAATAAATATAAACTAGGCTCCATTATCGCAGTCACGTATTTAAACCACCCGCCTAACACAGGCGTATATATTGGACACTTTGATCTATTTAATTCACATGTACAATTTGTTACTATCAAAACTTTCAGGTAACTCAGTGCATCTGTAAAATCATCTTATCTTGATGTAGGGCCAGGATTACTCCCGGAGCACGTCGACCCAATGGGATCTTTTGTGCTTCCCCAACCCTAATGACCGCTGTCCTGGAATACCTCCAAGATGTACTTACTAAGTACACCCGGAGACAGCAGCCTTATATCTTCAGGACTGGGATAGCCCAGTCCAAAGAGTAATATTAGTCATTCTGCTCTGCTATATTTTGTCTCCGTCTTACTTTAAAACTTGATACATAACGTCAAACAAAATGACCCGATCCCGAGAACTACATATAAAACATAAAACACAACCGTTGTATATAAATCTCTTTATTATTCGTGTGGCGAATTTATTGCCACGTTACCTAGCCTAATTATTTACTTCACCACTCTACTTAACGGCAGTTCACGCTAGTTTATACAACTTCGTTTCGCTATCTAAAGTGCCTCACTTCTATTTGAAAGTGCAACTATGAGCAAATCCAACTTGGTCCAAAATTGGACCAATATGTAAAGCGTCGCTGGTTAATTGTCAGAGCTTATTCGATTTATCGTTATAATAAACTTTTTTGGTTTCGCATCACTATGTGACTGAGCATTATTTACACGCTAGGTATTTTATTTTATTGTTAATTATTTGGAAAACATTTTCGCGATAACTAATGCTAGTTAATATTTCTTAATTAGTACGGAATTAAGAGTAAAATGCTGAATGTGAGATTTGCCTTAGATGAATAGAAAATACCTTTGGATTTTATAAAATGCCATGAACATATTTGTAATATTATTAATTTTATAATAATTTACTTGGATCATGTTGTTGTGATCACTTTTATAAAATCCAAAAGTTTTTGAATTATTTGTGACTATAGTACAGCTACGATTGGACGAGAATTATAGTTAAAGTGTTAGCTAGGGTCGCACTTGCTTGATTCAGTCGATCGATTATGATAAACACTCATTCGATTCAATTTTCAAACAGGCAGTCAAAGATACCTCTTTTTTAATAATACCTTAAACTGTTTTCTGCTAAATTATAGCTATAACGTTTTGAACTAGAATGCAAATATTATCTATGTTCTGTCTGATTAGATTATCGTCATTATAGTGATTGTCTTTTATTAATTAATTATAATAGCTAAATATTTGAACGTCACAGTGAAGTTAAAATCAATGCATTTTACATTGCTTAGAAATCGGATTTGTAAGTAATTATTTGATTGATAAATAATCAAATTATTACTACCCCATTTATTTCGTATCACAGTAATATTGTGTTTATAAGTTTTTAAATCGTTAACTTCACGAGTAACTAATAACTAAAATCCCTTGACATGTCCTTCAGACGACAGGTATTGAGCAATCATCTTTATTTATGGTTTCTTTCAATCTCTTAATTTCAATCTGCAGGTTTCACTGCTCTAAGTCAAGTTATAGATTTAAGAAAACAGGAATTAATTCAATGATGATAATAGAGGACCAGCCACAGTATCATTTATGGCTCTCAATAATTTGAGATTGTATAAAGACCTTGTTTCCTATAATAATGACATTTTAGTAACTTCTTAGTTATTATCAACATTTCCAATCTCAAACAGGACGATTTCACCAGGAAATGACCTTTTAAAATCCTGCCTTCAAAAACCCACTACTAACCATTCAAAAAGCCAATACTATCTAAAGATTTCCACATCGGTCGACTGAATCAGTCATCGATTCTACTTCACCTGAGCCATGCGCATGCTAGAAAGCTCGTGATCAGTGGTAGCGTCCAGCCGAGCGCCCCAGAGCCGTTGCACATGTCTTCCTCACAGAAACACATGTGGCCAGTGCCCGTACTTTCCATCATACAAACGTGGTCCACCATGAACAGGTTTATTTGAAGCTGGGAGGTGCACGTTCGTCGAACCACCTCGTAAGCTGGAAACAGAAAACGTGCTTTGTTTAATAGAATGTTTCTGTTTTGGAACAAGAACCACTGATCTGCTATACGAGAGAAACTATATAAATTTATATTACAATCTAAAGTCCGGCTTGACAATGACGAAATCACCAAAATTAATAACAATTAAGATAAAATGTATTTCTAGAAATCAATAGTTCGATAATGGGCTTTAAAGATAGTGTGATAGTGTTTCGTGTATAATGAACTAATACGGCATGAATACGGTATCAAATTTAGAAACATGTTTTGAACGCATATCTTGCCAATATCCATCATGATATCCAACTTTGTTGTGAAGCAGAAACTTCATATAAAAATCAGAAGTAACCTTCAGCGGTCAAGTAATGCAAAAGGTTATAAAACGGTTTAATTAGGATTAGTGGGACCTAAACCTATTAAGGTGATACTCACGGCTCTTCGAATATCGCACCATCTTGACGCAACAACCGTTGCAGGTCTGCAGCGGTGGCTGGTCCCTTGGTAGCGCCGTGTAGTTGAAGGGGTCCTTACACCGATAGTCCGTCCAACTGTCGCACTCGTAGCAGTATATCGTGCGGGCTGTTGACGATAAATAACTGTATGAACTTTGATCTTTAAGTGAGCTCATGAATGTAGGCACTAAGCAGTGACATGGGTGTCTTGGTGCGTTAGTCTACAAATGCGCTCTAGATGAATTAGATCTGACAGAGCTCGTCAATGATGATACAAGCGCAGCATGATGCATCTGCAGAAGCTGCTTTGTAGAAAATTGGTCTAAGCATATGCTGTTGACGAGTTTTAACATCATTGGAATGATTGCGCGAGCAAATATGAACGTTCAATATTGTAAATAAAGGTCAGTTTTCTATTGGATTTAAAAATTTTCATGGATAAATATAATTATCTTCTAGCAGCCTAACGTTACGCCGTTTAGTGCTTAGATTTCTCAATAATCTTACACAGGTATTTGTGTTAATAACAGCTGATTAGAATAAAAATCTTCTTAACACTAGATATACCAGCGATTTGAATATATGTCAACAACAAAAATTATATTTGTTACTAATATATATAAAATAACATTAAGTTTATAAAACGTACTCTCTAATTATAGCTACAAAAGTCATAACATCATTTCTGAAAAAAAATATGTGTAATATAGTAGTAATTTTGAATTGAAATTGCACGACCAGTCTAAATGACTGGTCTGGTAAATCTAGTGTTAAACAACTGATAGAAGGCATTCCAGTTACGTATAAAATATTCCCTGTATTATTTGACTGCGCTTTGATCTCACCTGATACACCCTCAGGCTATCTGTCATTTTTAAATCCAAGCCGATTTTCCTGGAGAATTTCGAGCGCAATTGTAGACTCACGCGGTTCATTGATATACTTAAACGTAGCACTAAGTCTCAGTTCTTAGTAAAAGTAATCAAAGAATTCCCATTATGTCCTAGAAACGAAATATGTATCCATAATCTGATGTTTAAATTTAATAAAGAGGACACGTTGAATATTCCAATGCTAAGTGTATTGAAATATTATACAGCTTAAATGAAGCCTTTCAAGGCTGTACTGAATAACAGTACACTATGCCTGAAAATGTCTAACTTCTATTACTTTTAAGGCGAAACGCGTAAAGGTTTATCTATGCACGAAATACATAATATAATATAAAGTTTGTATATGTTTTATATATCAACTAATTATAGTTTCATGTAAATTAAATTAGTGTTCACATTATTTTTAATTGTAATTTTGTTAGAGTTATCACAAATTATTATGGAAAGCTATGGTGTAACTCCTGTAATTAAGATTGCATTTAGTTCATATTAATTGTTCTTTTTTTGTGCATGTTGGAATGTTGATGTTGTTGGAGTTAGTAAATAAATAAATCATATCTGAGCATTAGTGATAGTCGCATTCTACTCTAGAATCTCCAGATGCAGTGTACAAAATGTTCCATGGGTATTTGTGCTTTCCTCTTTCTGATCCAATTCCAAATATATGTAGCATGTTGATTTCCAATATTTATAAATTGTTACAGTGCCATGTAACTTATAAAATAATGTAAAATCTTATTTTTACCTAAATTCGCAATACATATTTTGAATAGAAAAAAAATCATTTAAAGGCATTTCACGATGGATCATTCCACATAGTTCCGCTATCAAAAGTGCCTCAGTTTATATAAAAGTGAAACTATGAACACATCCAAGATAGTCTCAATTTGGACCAATGTGTAAAGCATTGCGGGTTAAATATCAGAGCTTATTCGATTTATCGATATAATAATCTTTTTTCGTTTCACATCACTATGTGACTGAGCATTATTTATTTATATTATTTTTATATTACAAACGTCATTTCGTGGATTTCTCTAAAGGTTTTGGTTTTGAGTATACTTTACGAGAATTTTTGTTTATGGTCAAAACCAGGAAACATTATCAAGAATTATAAATATCTTTAATAGAAATTACACGCGAATGGAGGCAAATTATAATCTATAGTTATTGTAAATAAAAAAAAAACACATGTGTTGTAGAGTTGTTTTTGTCATGAAATTGGTGTAGTTTTATGACAAAAAGGATCGTTAAATCGTGCAATATATGGAATACATTATTCAGTGAGCTACGTGAGATTTTTCAGTGTTTCATTTCCATTCATTCATTTGTAGGTTTCATTTGTTTAACAACATTTTATGATTTAATTCTCATTTACTTATCATTTCGTCGTAATCATTATCATAACATTCCATTTTCGTATCATTTTATCATAATCGCTTACATTGCATTCCATTTTCAAAAATTTTCCCGTAAGTCATTAACTAAATAGCGGGGCCTACCATTAGTCGCCAAAAACTCCATGAGGCAAAGGGCTACATTGCACCAGTATCCTGGAGCCATAAATAAAAATAAAAACTACATACTGAAAATATGGCTTAAAGGTCTTAGTTACCAGGCCAAATAATTGGAAAAAAACGGAAGAATTTATTTTCTTCCTTGAACGCGTTAATCTCGGGAACTACTGATTCAAATTGATAAAATCCTTTAGCGTTGGATAGTTCATTTACAGAGAAAGGCTATAAGCTAAATAATGTTACGCTACGACTAATAGGAGCTGAGTATCAATGAAAAATGTTGCAAAATCAATGTAAATATTTCTGTTCAGCGCTTTCGTTGCGTGCATGTTATATGGTTAAAGTTGAATAAATGATGCATGTCGGAATTGTTCGAGAAAGTTCTAAAAAAAGTACGCGACATATCTTTTTTTAAGGTTAATTCATTATAACCTTTTTGGTAGTCAAATTTATTGTAAAATAATGTATTATCTGTCGGCTGAGAAGTTTTCTTTTAGCATGATATAATTACTTAATCAAATAAGTACTAAAGTAAAGTCTTTATTTCTCCGACATCCAAGTGAACGAATATGCGAACACAGCTAGTGTATAACGTTTTTAATTAGAAGTGAATTGATATGGCTTCATTCATTTTCACGGATCCTTGAATATATTAATGCGATAGACCAAGAAACTGGCTAAAGATTTAAAACCTTTACCGGTATAGTATAGTATAGGGGGCTGGTGGCAAGTAGTTGCAGCAGGTGTTTACTTCCGTATATAACAAACATAAATACACAAATTGGAAATTAGAGAAAACATGCAAAATCAGAACTTTACAAATATTTTTATAAGCGAAATAAAAAGTGTAGATTTTTTTTTCAATTATTTGGCCTGGTAACTAAGACCTTTAAGCCGTATATATCTTCAATAATGAAGTTTTTATCTTTATTTATGGCTCCAGGATACTGGTGCAATGTAGCCCTTTGCCCCATGGAATTTTTGGCGACTAATGGTAGGCCCCGCTATTTAGTTAATGACTTACGGGAAAATTTTTGAAAATGGAAAGCGATTTTGCTAAAATGATACGAAAATGAAATGTTATGATAATGATTACGACGAAATGATAATGAAAATGTAAAATGTAAATGTATGTAAATGAGAATGAAATCATATAATGTTTTTAAATAAATGAACTTACCCTACAAATGAATGAATGGAAATGAAACACTGAAAAATCTCACGTAAGTTACTAATCAACGCTGAATGATGTATTCCATATATTGCATTATTTAACGATCCTTTTTGCCATAAAACTACACCAATTTCATGACAAAAACAACACTACAACACAATATATGAAATAAAACACACATCACCAAACCGCCCCCCGCCATTACGCGCCAAAAACTCCGTGTAGAAATTAAATAACAGAGAAAAGGTAACCTAGGAAACAAAACAAAAAGACATCTCGCGCATGCTCGGGATAAATGAACAAAATCAAAACATTGCTACGTCACTGCGGTCAAGCAAAGTTGTTTTATATTGTTATATGCTTGCCCGGCTCTGCCTACGCAATACAAATAAAAATATTAATTACGTGCCCAACACAAGCGAGTGAGAGGCGACTCGCTAAATATGAATTAATTTTAAAGAAACTTACCTAATCACGCACATCGTACACGCACTATATACTTAAAAGTTATATTTGACTAAAATTTATCTATAATAAAAAGAAACATTATTTAGATTATGTACGATAGTTATTTATTCAAAACGATGCGTTTTGTGAGATTACTACGTATCTAATAACTTTCCTGTCTTGCTTTTATAGGCCGTTTTAGTCCTGTGTCCATCTTTATGATGAGGATATTATACGAATATTAAGGATATGTGTATGATGAGATGTTAAGAACCGTCCATCAGGCAGGTTCACAAATAGTTTTTAATGTTTTTTACTTTTCTTTTTGACAGAAGGTTGTCATTGTTCCCAAACGGGCCTCTTTAGAGTTTGGTCCAAAACGGGCCTCTTTAGTGTTTATTTTTTATATTAATTTTGTACTGACGTTTTACGTCATTGTCTTTTTTATTAGCGAAATATATAAGTTCATTGTAACATGTGTGCTTTTCATTTATAATTTATTTATAATTAATAGTCATTATTGTTCTGTTTTTCTTCTTCTTGTGAACTTGTATTTTATTTAACTATATTTTATATTGGTTTTCTTTTACTTGAATATATTATTACTCTGAGCTATATAAATATCAGAAATTAATATATTTCTGATATTTATATACATATTACTATGTATTACATATATCCATAAGACATGGTTTTAATTATGCTTATTTTGGGCTGTGTGGGTGTGAGTGTGAGAAATATTATTACTATTTTTACTTTACAGAGGTACATATATGTAAATGTATAAGGATGGTATATGCATAAAAATACCTTTAAGAGATTATTAAGAGCAGAAAATATAGTATTAACAAAATTATTTAAAAAACAATCGATTTTGTGCCTTACGTCTTTCATTTATATGCTTATTTTGTGTTGGTATGGGGTACGCGTTATTGAACCTTGAATCAGGACGATAAAGTTCTATAGAAAGTCGGAGTTTTTTAGGGTTGGGCGGTGGTAGATAGCTGGTTTGATTTAGGGAGCCGTCTTATCAGAATTATCAAACTATTTACGGCAGGATTACTGCATTTACCAAGGTAATTTCTCACATGGGTCGCGGTATGGATTTTCCAGCGTTGGCAACCGAACTGGGTCTAATGGTCACGCAAACAGTTGCACGAGTGTATTTGTGTTATGTCCTTGTTAAAGTAGGTAAATTGCGATTAAGCAAGGTCGTTGTGGAACATAACCACTAACCGCTTTTAAGTAACCCGCGCTCAATTAATAGAAGATTATTTTAAAGATAAAAATTTGTGGCCACTATAATTTGCTTCTCTGCACTTATTTATTATATTTTGCAATATTTAAAAATAGATTTTTGATTGCACTGTAAAACAAAACATGTATATGTTTGTAATACTAATACATAATGACATATTGATTTGTAAATGTCATTATATATACTAAAGGCTGAGAGTTTCTTGCGCCGCTTCTTCTCTGCAGCTACTAATTCGTCGAAGCGGTAGTAGGGTTAATTGGGAATATGCATACTAGTGTTACTTTTAATTTTAAAATAAATATTATTGAAAATTAAAAGTAACAATTTATTTAGTACATATTTAAATACTATAACTGGGACAATTTCTAAATGCCCGGTTGATACCCACTTAAAGTTATAACTATTGCCTTTAATTATATTATTTGTTTTTCTCATACATATTCCCTGTTGTGACGATTTAAAAGAACTTAGTAAATGAGTCTATTTAAATAAAGTTATTTTGACTTTGACTTTGACTTTAATATATACTCAATTACCGCCAAAAATATTAGTTCATTCCAAAAATTATTGGTACAAAGGCCAACAGAGAAGGCTGGAGTGTTTCACCAGATCTAAATCATCTCATACTACTAAAATCTAAAGCTTATGACGCCATGACAGACCAGCGTCGTATTTCTGAATTAAACACAAGTGAAAGAGGTTAGTTACAAAATCTTCAGTCCTTTTTAAAACAGAGCAAAGAAAACTAGATTACGTTTACAATCGATTGACTAATCAAATTAGAAGTGCATTCCTTTTTTCATAGCCTTGTTAGTGATGTGCACGTAATTTTATCGATATCGATGCAAGGGCTTTGATTGTTACGTTCAACTAATTGTACTATGGCCGTGCAATGAAAGCATTGTTGCTCTAAATATTTAATTGTAATCAAAAGAATGTCAACGAACGAATGGTTATGTCAGTCATTTAGCTGTGTTAATTTGGTGCTAAATAGAATAAAGTAAAAGGTTATTTTCTTTTTAATTATAATAATACTATTATATAATTAGTATGAAACCGTTTCCAGCATACAATTTTTTTTAGTAAAGGCAAAGATTTAAGATGGCGTCATCTTTCAACTATCGCCACTTAACTGGTGACATGGCGGTCATCAAGTTTATCTATAAAGTAGTAATATCATAAAAAATGCTGTCCGTTTCCTTTACTCATATTGTGTGTATAATGTACAATAGTATACAATTTCAGTTAATAACATTTTTAAAAGATCTAATTATGAATACTGTTGGGTTTTGCAATATTATTTTTGTAAATGCATCTGGAGTTTTATGCAGCTATCTAACTAAAGTTCATTCTTCGGTCCAGAGAATCATTTTCGTGTTAGTTTGTAAGAGTACCACACTTGGAACTAGGAAATCTATAGAAGCTCTTAATTATATTGAAATATGCTTATTAATATTAGTTAATTTTAGAATAATTAATTTTAAACTTAATTAAATTTTACTTACAAGTTATCACTATTACTAGTGTCGTACCTTCAATTAAATTTATCTATTTTTCTCATACATATTTCCTGTTATGACCATTTTAAAGAACTTAGTAATGTAGCCTATTTAAATAAAGATATTTTGACTTTGACTTTGACTTTGACTTCATTGAAAAATAACTCCGCATATAGAGCCGCTCACCTTAAGAGGGATGAGACTTGCCTAGACCCTTCTAAAGTAACGTTTAGAAGCTGTTTCTAGTTTTAAAACACTTGCATGAGAATACTCTTCAAAGTGGATTAATTGTTCTAGTACGAAACAATGCGTTTGAGACGTTTTATATTATATCTTGTTCCTATTAAGCAACTGCGACTTGATTTTAGGTTGTATAAAAGCTTCTAAGTAGTCAATAATTGTAAAAACAATTCTCTACAATTCCGCAGTAAAAAAAGTACATCTGCCAGTAAAAAAATGGTGGCGTAGTAAGTTACTAAGTTTGTCCTCGAGTATGCTATGAAAATATGTTAATAGAGGTTTTGTTAAGACCCACTAAATTAAAGCTTTGTTAGATTAGTTTCCAGGTTTAAGAAATGTGGGTAGTAAATGCTTTAAATATAGTGAGATTTCTTTGCGTATCATAGTGGTCAATAATTAGAGTCCCAATTATTAAGGCATTTTAATTACTAGTTGGTATTACTTATATGTAACATGAAAAACTATGTGTAATATATATATTACACATATTTTTTTATAAATCAAGACGATAGAACTTTTGTATCTCTTTTTTATTGGGATTCTAAAATTAAACCGTTAATTAACTTTAAAATATCTTATTTTAATGAATTAAATACACAATAAAAGATTGCAATTGAAGATAAAATATTACTTACCTGTTTGCTGTGAAAGATTCAGTGACATATAACATTTAAAATAGTAATAAATTTTACAATTATATATTATAAATAATATTGTTACATTTCACTGTATGTTGTTAATTTATGTTAGTTTAATAAAAGGCTATCGCGTTTATATTTACACCTTTTATCAGAAGAAATACGCTGTATATCAAACTATTAATGAAAATATACTGAAAATCTGATATCTGCATAGTTTGAGAAGTAACCACATTTTTAATTTACAGCCTTGGCTAATGCAATATGCACTCTATAAGTCATACCTTTATGCTTTATAATTAAATACTGGAATATTGATTTTGTAAGTGCATTTGAAAATTATTTTTAATTTTAAACAGGCATTTTATTCGTTTGGCCAGAATGAATTGCCTGGTGGTAGATGGTTACCATGTATTAACATTGTAGGTAATGTATTTCTCTGTCCATAATAAAATGTTTTCTCTATTGTTTATATTAAAATAAAACGAATTCATCAATCATTTATTTATTTAAAATTATTGCCAGTAAGCTATAGACTTCATTTGACTTTTAGATGAAAAAATGTTTAAAATAATTAGGACACTTCACATGCTCCATACCTAAATATATATTTTAGTCTCTTAGTATAATAGCCAACGCATTAGAAATGTATTTAGTTACTAACTTCACAGATTACTTAATCAGACATCTTATTGTTGAAAAGTTTTCATTCAAAATCTCAATGAAATTCCATTTTTCGTAACAAAAAGTTTACATTACAGTCTCCTTCCAGTTTATGTTGATTTGAGAATCAAAATATCTCGCGACAGATCTAATATTAGACGATCTCCTAATAGATTCTATAAAGATACCAACGTACAGTGAAATGATATAAGTAATAGGCGACAATCAAAATGCAACAAGAAAATGCAGGCATACTAACAACTGACATGTATGATGCACTATAGTCGATACATAGGAAGGAACCCAGTCTACGGTGTATAAATTAAAAAAAAAAAATTAAATAAAAAACTTTTTTAATAAAAAAAAAATACCGATTCGTTTCTTTTGAATGTTCGAAATTTAAAAGCCAACGGTATAATAAGCTTTAATGTATATGTTAGCTTTTATTGAAGCTGAGAAGCGCCGTTTGTGTATAAAAGAGGTTTTATGTAAATAATAAACAAGTACTTACTTTGGCATTCCGCCTGTACAAGAGGGCTGAGGCTTAGTGCCCACAATGCTGAAAATCATGCTTCAATTAGTAAATAAAACAAATCATATTCGAAAATTGAAACTAAACCGTTAAAAACTAGACAGAGAAAGTCAAGAGTCCTGTAAATAACTGAAACTAGCTCCGAACCGTAGACTGGGTCGAGAAATTTGGAAAAATTACAAAAAAAAAAAATACATACTTAAAACAGGTTGAACAAACCTTTTTTGTTAAAAAAAATGTGTTTGTTTTCGATCTTACCAAATTGCAATGTATACCGTGGTTAAGTGTCATGGCTGTGTGATTTTATGTCAGAAAAATTGTTAAAAATTAAATCTGAAAAACAAACGTCAGTTATTCACAGGAGTTATATGTTTGAGTGTAGAAAATATAAATAGAAAATATATGTAATAATAAGTTTGGTACATATATTTTGGTACGGTGATTGTGTCTAAATATTGAACGACATGCAATAAATTACCTATTACCGGTAACATCCAACACACATTCCTGTGGGCACTCAAACACAGAATATAATTATATTGCAAAAGCATCGATAAAAGCATCGACTTTGGAAGAGGCACATCACTATTTTCGTCAAACATTTAATATTATCACTAATGTCCTATCATTGTTCTTCCCCGATTTAGAAATTGTTTGGTACATATCCAACATATCCAGCAAAATAATATCTTTTTGTTATATTTTTAACTTATTGCCAGACGTTATGTTATATAAAATAAAATTTATCATAGTGCAGAAGAACTACTAATTAATATTATTCTGATATTTACAGCATCAGGTTTATACCTCACAATCTTGTGATAGTGATGTCGACTTATCGATAAAAAAAATCGATTATCGATGCAATTCGCAGCCACAAATACATGGGATTAACACAACACATACTAATTAACATTTTAACATCCATAAGATATATAACCAGTAAAGTACACATATAATTAAGTGAGGTAGAGTATTTAGACAGTATAGGAGCACATATACTAATTTCTTTGTATTGTTACCAGTTCGGATGCAGGAATTGGCTTTCACTTGTTCCACTCCGAACCAGGACATAAGAAGTACTGAAACTGAAGGAAAAGCTGATGTTAGACATCACATTTTAATGCATAAACATCTTTATTGCAATACATAGCATACCAGCTACTGTATTCGCTTTATATAGTTTTATACTCTCAAGGTCATTAACATATAGATAATTATTAACGGCACTTTTACTATGTTCATTTTGTTTAAAATCTCACACGAAAAATCGTCAGTTATCTCTGTGATCGTGACGCTTGCAACAGTGTCAAAATATAAGGAACTTAATAACATAAAGGCACATGGTACAAATTCCATTAATAACTATCTTGTTACCGCTTTTGTGAGGCCATTTTATTTATTGTTTTTTTTTTACGTAAATTAAACTTTTTGGTAAATTAAAACAACAGTAAACCATCATTATGTATAATAAATAAGGTATTTTAAATAATTCCAATTTTGAATACGTTATCGAAATCTAAATTCAAGTAAGTGTAGTAACCGCTGTTATCAAGCCATTTATATTTATTTTATAAAGGTTTGTTTTTCTAAATAAATTAAAACAGTCATTAAAATATATTACATTGTGAATAGGTCTAATTACAACACAGTGTACAATATTTTAAAGTAAGTATAATAACCGCCATTATTATTATTTTTTACGTTTTTCCCTTAACATTACAGAATGATTTTTTCAGTGAAAACAACAATTAAATTCACTCATTATCAGACCATTGTAAATAAGCCCGATCTGAACACTTTATCTAAATGCAAATTTAAGTAAAGAAACCTTAAACAATTTTAGGTGACGAGTAAGAACCTACATGCTATCACTTTAATTAAGGGCGAAAATTGAATGCACCTCAGTAAAAAAATTATATTATCACGGCTATTAAACATTAATTCATACTGTAACATATAAGATATGTTCATATAAGAACAATAGGTATCATACCTCACTGAAAATCCAGTGTCACACATTATATGCGGTCGACTGTACTACGCTTAAAATTTGATAAATCACATTAACGTATGAAATAGTTGGAAATGGCGGCGTTAGTGTGACGGTGTTATTTTATAAATGGACTGAAAGTGGGACGCGAGCCATAGCCAACAATGCGCGTGCGCATCCGAATAGAAACGTGTCGATGACATGACAGTTATGTGAAAACAAACTGGAGGATTGAAAACTTTATAAGTAGCGGATTACTAGCAAATATCCAGCTGTTTAAATAAGGATTCAATCCTATCTTTCTATAGCTAAGACGTCCAGTAATGTCAATACGGTTGTAGGTAATGGCCTGGTTCATTGCCAATTCATTGTAAATCAACTGTTCCTACATTGTCGCCATAGCAACGAACTTCAGACGAAGCCATCATCGTCAACAACAACCCATATATGTCACACTTGCACAGATTTTACTACACGAGAGAAGCGATGGATTAGGGCTATACCACCACTATCCTGGCCCAATGCAGGTAGTTGAGTGATTGCAATTACAACCGGCTGGAGATTTAACCGGCACTTTACCCACTAACAGCACCATCTATGTACTGTCTGGATGGATTGTGTGTGATGTAGAAATGGAAATAAATGTTTTAACTATCTATCTATCTATTTGCTTTGTATTAATTGCAAGGGTACTAATAAGAAGCGCCCTGTAGTGCTTTCAAGAAAAGAAAATGAAAATTCTTTTGTATTATCTTGAACATAAGAACCATTTTCAAATAGTCAAACGTCTTTATTGCTAAAATTTTACTCATGAAACCCAATTTTGATTCATCCATCAATATTACAGAAGTCAAAACTTCCCTCAAGTGCTTTATCTTGAATCCTGTCCATCCTAAGGTTACCTGGAAGAGATCGCTTTTAGCGATAAGGTCGCCCTTTGTACAAAATTAGTTAAATGCTTTTTGTGTATTTCTCTTCCTGAACTTTCTGATGTACAATAAAGATATATTCTATTCTATATAAAAGACTCAAGTACCCAAATTATATTATTGAGATGTTTTTTAAACTGTTACCTACTAATAAAACAAAGACAAAAGACATTTTACTATTAATTAAGAGACTATAAATTTCGACATGCATATAACGTCTTCTTTTCTAAAAAAAAATGAATTATAATACTGTTCAAAGCTTGCTTGTCTCGTGTGAGGAATCGGCCAAAATTGATCTTCTTCTTCTTCTTCTTTTGTTAATATGGCAACGTCGAACTGTGCGACATTACTGCCAATGTCAAGTGTCAGGGAACACTAAACGGTATGATGTTTCTTTGTTATTTTTATTGGTTGTTTTCAGATCTCACTGAAGTAAAATTGATAGTTGAATGACGTCTACAGAGAACGATATCAAAGACAGAAACTGTCATATTATCATACGGTAATTCAAATTGTCTACGCAGAGGCGTATACACTTTTAGGGCCGGCAAAGTGGACGGCGTAATGGTTCAAGTTTCACAACCATACTAGTATATGGACACATACTAATACCATCTGACCGTGTTGACTTTTAACGGAGATTTTTAACAACAAAAGAACTGCAACAGCTTCGTAGTGCACGGGCGGCATCACACGAGAGATGTGTCTTTATTTTATACCGTATTTATAGTAATCTGTCTTTTAACACCCATACGCCACGTTTTATGTACATAATACCTTATCAACAGTTGAGCATAATGGTGTGGTCTTCGCAGTAATCAATATCTGTAACTGTCACTTAGATCATAAGATATATTGTGAATGCTGTTTATTATTCAAAAATAAACACGTTCCTACTAAAGCATTTGTAGATTTAACTATTGTATTTACAATAGAAATTCAAAAACATCGCTTTATATATGTTCTTATGATTACTGCACTTTAATGACGCAAAACAAAATTTTGACGTTTCATCGTCATATTGAAACGTTTCCATTCTATCTCGCGTTTGTTGACGTGCTACAGATAAAACTCGTTACAGTGAACACATGCGGAAGTATAGCGAAGGCATGTCTAACTATTTAAATGTTTGGTCAAAGCGTCAAGACATTTCCGTCCGCATTATAATAAGTGTTGCATCTCTGCGGGGAGTAACCTATAGTTTATTTGCGATTTTGTTAAGATTTAATTATATTTATTATATTTTAATCAATTATGTTATTACATAATTGATTTGTAAATGTCATTATAAATACTAAAGGCTGAGAGTATCTTGTGCCGTTTCTTCTCTGCAGCTACTAATTCGTCGAAGTGGTAGTAGGGTTAATTGGGAATATGCATACTAGTGTTATTTTTAATTTTAAACTAAATATTATTTTAAATTTAAAACTAACAATTTATTTCGTACATATTAAATACTATAACTGGGACAATTAGTAAATGCCCGGTTGATACCCAGTTAAAGTTATGACTATTGCCTTTATAATTATATTTATTTGTTTTCTCATACATATTCCCTGTTTTGACGATTTAAAAGAGCTTAGTAAATAAGTCTATTTAAATAAAGTTTTTTTTTGATTTTGATTTTGAGTGGATTTAACAGATTATATTAGCAGCCTTTTTACCACTTAACTTCAAATATCTCGTAGCACCAGTACTGCGGAAGACTCACAATTATACCCTTAGATACGATTTGCATTAGATACGATATTCTATGCCGTACTAATATCTAAGCAGACAGTAGCCGAGACCATCTCCGTTTAAACTTAAGAGGCAGCTTCGTAAATACAACTTAGTTTTTACCGTGAATTCAATCCCGCACAAATACACGACAAACTTAAGTAAAATATATATATATTTCTTTATATATAAAGCACAGCAAATGACTCGACACCACCTGATGATAAGCAGTAGAGGAGTCCATATGTGAAGATAGCTAGTGAAGCATGTGACATACTGCACTAGCCACCCTCACCTTGCCGGCCCAAAAAGTGCTTTTTCACGCCTCTTTTAAAGGAACCCATGTTATAAGAAGGAGGGAATACGTGTGTGTGTGTATTATGTAGAACTCCCTTTGCCTTCTCCTGTGACTAGGGCTTCATTTTACTAATTACACCGATCCTATTCTATAGTTCTAGCGTATTCGCTTCTTTATCGTCACTAAGTTTCACAAGCATTATTATTTTACAATACATTATTGGATTTCTTAACACATCGTCGTAAATGGTGCATACGGGTGTTATGAAGAGCTAATAAGTACACTCTTCTTCGCTTTGAAAACTTCTAGAACTATACAATGTTGAAAACAAAAGAAATGGAATTAAAAACATAGATGAAATCTTAATATTGAATCTCAGTAGATACGACCATTTACTTTCGTACCACTTAATTCACAATACACTTAACTCTTTTGTTCATGGTTTTATCTCTCATGGTGATGATGGGCGGGACCCTACGGTCCTTGTAATGGTCTCCAAACCTCCCCTATAGCCATTCTCTGTCCACCGGCACAGAAATTCAATATCTCTTGTTAAAAGTAAGGATTTACCGAATCTCTGTTGTTAGTAAAATAAAAGCTTAAATTGTTAATTTACTCATAAGTCACTCTTTCTACTTCTCAGAACTTATTTCAATATTGGCAATCTCTTTTTTAAGTCTTGCCAACAGTCAGACAAAAAGCGATCTCTTTTTTTAAAAAAAAATTGTACGTTCATTCGTTCGCGTAAATGACTCTGATTGGAAATGTATAACAACACAATCATTTCATCTGTATTGTTTTCATATATATAAACTTAAGATATTATAATTATAACTGTTAGTCCACATCGCATGCCGTGGCTGGTTTTAATTAAAAACTAACTTATTTTAATGTCTACGCTACAGTTAAATATTTTATGTTAGTGTGTGTTTTTGTTGACTGCCCTTAAAATAAACAAATCAATAAAAATAAATATCTGTTGTTACATTCATAGTTTTACTGACTGGATTATAACGTTTTTCAAACAATTGTCAAACATGTGAAAAGAGAGGGACTAATCTTTCTGAAAATCTTGCCTGTTTCCAGAGACAACTTGGTTTTCGTTTGAAAAGCTCCTTCGCTTCCGTTTCTCTGGTAATAGGACGGTTACTCGTGAGTTGTGACTGTTCTAGTTTTTGTCTTACCTGGGACAGGTAATATCCAGCGCATTTTTTGCAAGTTGTGACACCCTCCGTCTTGTACTATGTCTTCGTGTCTCAGCTACACTCGTGCTCATCTGACAAATACAAATTATTCATATTTCAGAGAAAAAAAAACTGATCGATCTGGGTTTTGTCTATACGTTTAGAAGCTACGACGCCGCAGACAAGTTTTACTATTAAACTTGACATGTCTGTGGCGTCGTAGTAACCATTCGTATTATTTTTGTAGATTAGCTATACTTATTACAATGTAAGGCATCATTGAAGTAATTTTAAAATTGACATTTCGTTTTATTAAATCTCGACTTTAGCCGGTTATGAATTTGTCATTAATAAAATCGATATTTTAAGGATTTTGCAGCAAGTTTTGGTACAATTAGTTAAACAAAAAATACTATCTATATAACTCGTGGTAATATCGTCAGGTAATATAAAATATTATCTTAGATATATAAAATAGGTACCATAGGTGGAATTTATGTCAACTCACCAGGCTGGAGGAAGGTGTACTCTAAGTACTAAGATATAAGAAAAGTAACAAAAAAAATAATTTTTTGATACGTTAAATGAATTTAAAGCCAAATTAAAAATTCCATGAAAACTTTAACAATCAAGTCTTACTTCTTTATGTGGTAAAAGTGTCGTGAATTGACATTGTACATATGCGGTTTATTGTACTTCCTTATTATTTATAACTATGAGAACAATTATAGTATTCTCTTTAACTGACAGTCGTCTAAAATAATTTTAGTCAAATTTAATTACTCAGTTACCTTAATATCTAAGTGGATAATTGTATAAAAAAACACCTTTTAACTTAACTTAAACTAAATAAGTTTAAATAACAGTCTCTTCAAATAGATAATAGTTACTTTGTATTCTTATAAATAAATCCATAAACAACAAAATTCATTAGAACCTTCTTGATTGTATTGTTAAGCTAATAGACAAACATCTCAATTTAAAAATGTTCCGCGTTCCAAATTTGAATAGTATTCTAACGATGATATAATCACAAAATGATTCCAAATACTATTTTGCCGTATAGAGAATTTTGGCGGCGGAATGTGCGCGGACATTATTGATTTTTGTCATAAGGCAGTTCTCTTTGCAATGTTTACTAAAACACTTTCATTTATTTGCTCCATTAATACTTAGTTTTAATAAAGAGGGATTAACCTACGACTGTATAAAATTGTATTTCGCATACCATGCATAATTTAACGAATTTAAAGAAAAATGTTTAAAATATAAAAAATGTATATTGATTACACTTTTGAACTACTATAGACTTGCTTAGATTTTTAATTAATATTTATGATCAATAAAATTCGGTGCGTAATCTTACCGGCCAGAATCATTTTAAGAACTGCCTCACATTTAAAAATAAAAATCACTAGTTTAATTAATCTATACGTGTGTTATAACTGCCCACGTAACATTATTTGGCTGTTGCTTTTTATTTTAATCTCTAAAATATATAAAGCGTTGCCCGACAATTATTTGGTAGGGGGCCCATTTTATGTGACAAATCGGCCAAGCCACCGCGCGCCCCGAAGAGACTGACGGTGTTGTTAGCACGCTGATAAATTTCTCCCAAAATTTGCGAGATGTATGGGAAATTTACCCAGCTGTGAAGTATTGAATTTTATGTACTACCAAGCTTAATTATTTTATTATGAAATGATTAAATAGTTGGTACGTCAGTAAACTCAAACTTTTCATTTGATAGACAAAGTCTTATTGTCTTTATTATACAAATTCTCCCAAAAACCCTTTAGTATTATTTAAGCTAGCAACATTTATATTCGAGCATTGGTTACGCGTTGCGGCTATGCGGTGATGTAAAACAAGGTGTATATTTGGGCTAGGTCTCTTTTATTCCAAATAATAAATGAAATAATCACAACTAAACAAAGATGAAACATTTAGAATTATGCTCCTCACAGTTTTTTTAAGCAATGTATTCTTTACCGGTCATAAAGGTTGCTCGGAAAATCGTACAGGCGTTATTTACGTAAGCAGACAGTTACCGACTGCTGTTGACACTGCATTGCAGTTATGTTTAATTAATTCTGATCTTTATTGACATGAATACAGTTTTGTGTTGAAAGTTGTTGGTAAAAATATGTTCTTTATACTATATTTTAATGATATATTGTATAAATTAAATTAAATGTGAACTTAAAATATACGTTAATCTTTTTGCCAACATTAATTTCATTTTGACATTAATATAGCATTTTGACATATATTGCGCAGCCCTCGGGTACATTGAATTTTTTACGACAAATAATAACTGTAGTTCTTCAGAATGTAATCCATAACAAGGCCAAATTTCTTTGCAATCGGTTCACTGGTTAACGATAGGTATGAGAGTGAGTAATATTATTATTTTTATTATTTGTTTGAGCGTTAAAACGAAACAGACAGAGTAATGTTATACTTAACTCTTAATTGAAAATCATCTGCCCCTATTTTGATTCGAAGCTTTGGTTAAGCGGAATATCTAAACAGAGTGGTGGACAGTTTCTACCATTCGGCTGTCGAAAGTGGACAGTGAAACCGACAGACTGCTAATTACAGTATGTATTTATTCACTTACTTCAGTGACTTATATAGTTTATTAGCTATCACGCCGTATTGGAAGTAGTATTTTTTATATCTATTTAACACACTTGTTGTGGATTGTTTCTCCTAAAGATATCTGTCTTCTAAATTGATCGTAGGCTCTTTGAGGCGCTAATTAGCTATCCTAAGCACGATAAAAACAACTTAAGAGAAAAAACACTTTTAATATTATCAATGGAAAAATAACAATCAAAATTGACAAAACAAAATTGAAATATGGAAAAGTAAAAAATAAAAGATTTGTAGCAAAGAGGTTGGTATCGGCAACAACACTAGTAAGGAACTTAGTAGTGGTGCGAGCGGTTTTGTTTCAAGATTAATTATTTTTCGCTCTTCGTCCATTTTAAGATGTTAGGCGTGTGAATAGTCCTTAATGGGGTGTCCCATTAAGAACTATTCACACGTCAAAGATTTTAATTCTGAGTACACGGAAAATCGTATCCCGTCAAAACATCGCCGCAAAAACATCGCGGTCAATAACATTGCGGCCAATTCATCGCGAATAACAACATAGCGTGACGAAAACATCGCACACCAAAACAACGCACACAAAAACATCGCATAAAAATTAAAAATATGTATGTGTATGTTAACATCGAATTATTAATAGATTGACCTTTTTAAAATTGCATTTTATAAAAAACTAAGATTGAAAACAATTTAATAGCTTTGTAAATGAAAATTATGTGCTATGCCTCTTAAATACTCCAATGTATTTCTGGTCCCATATTCTTTGACAATATTATTGATTCTTAGGGACGTATCTTTATATTTCTTCTTTAGATTTTCAGTTGCTGACCCAGAAACAAATTGCTCAATTTTCATTTCATTAAGTGATTGTTCTTTTCTCAGGGCATCAATAAACTCCAAATCAAGGGGAAAAACTATGTACACGGAAGCCCGAGGTGGCCGTGGTAGGTTAAGAGATCTAAGGCGATCGCCTTAGATATCGTGGTTCTTTTTTTTAGTGGTTTTTTTTTAAACGAAGTATAAAGATCACAGTAGGTAGTTTTAATGTTGGTCTAAGTGTGTTAGGATAAATAATTAAGTGGTGATGTGTATTTAAAATCGGTTTTTGGTAAATGTTGGTATTATTTGTGTTATAAGTAACGTGTTAAACATAGGCTGTTATTTAACATTAGTTGTGGAGTTTGACAGGTTCTTTTACATATATAGGTTGTTTTACATATTTTTGCGATGTTTTGGATCGCGATTATTTGGGTTCGCGATGTTTTTGGTAGGCCATGTTTTGTCTACATGTTATTGACCGCGATGTTTTTGCGGCGATGTTTTGACGTGGAACCACGAAAAATCTGTATCAAGAATCTGATTTTATTAGGACATAGATCAAAGTTATTAGCGTAGGTTGGCGGTCACCAAAATATACCTCGAAAACTATGAACTAGCGATGAACTGTTTCCTCTCAGAATTGTTCATTGATATCACTAGATATTAGATTTTCTCGTAACATAGTTTACAAGTAGATTTCATTACGCGACTTATAGTATTCGCTGAACTGATTCACCATAGAATTTCGCTAATATGTCAACAGTTTAAACAATATAACATATAATGAAATACAATAGCTAGTCCAAACCTACGGCTGACAGGGCCACCAATCTAGGTTTATACATTGGATTGTCCAGATAATTCTGATTTTAGATGACCAATTTTTTATGTAAATCTAGTCGCTCATTCAAGATCATTCCCATTTGTCGTTTTTACTGCAATAGCTTTAAATAGGGTTGCCAACCGTATTATAATATATATTATTGTACTATATTTAGGGTCTGCGTACTGTTGAAGAAATACACAGTACGCAAAAATATTATATATTTGTAAAATGTACTATTTTTTTATAACTTATTTAGGAAAGTACTATATTTCGCCGATGATATGTTGGTAACCTTAGCTTTAACCCACTTAACCGTATTGGGCTAGTACGGTAGTCTTATAGCCCAATTTCCTTATATAGGAAGGCATGTGCCACAGTTAGGGACTTTTATACGCTGTTGTGTTGATGATGGTATGATAAATACGTTACAATGAATATTTTTTGTTTCAAGATTCCAAAATGACGCGGAATATGTGTATATATATATATATATATATACACATATTCCGCGGGGGGGTTGTATGTATATATATATATATATATATATATATATATATATATATATATATATATCGCTCGTAATTCCAAAATGATGATATATATTTGATGAGTACATTAGGAATATCGCTATATATAGCGGTATTGGTATTCCGCAAAATCCCGAAACAAAAATAATTTTGTAATCCCCCCACAAAACGGGTCTTACGACAAGTATAAAGACATTATGTATTTTATGTTCTTAAAGAATCTTTTGTATCAAAGCACGTAATATATTTGTAAATGTCATTATAAATACTAAAGGCTGAGAGTTTCTTGCGCCGTTTCTTCTCTGCAGCTACTAATTCGTCTAAGCGGTGGTAGGGTTGATTGGGAATATGCATACTAGTGTTATTTTTAATTTTAAAATAAATATTATTTTAAAATTAAAACTAACAATTTATTTAGTACATATTTAAATACTGGGACAATTTGTAAATGCCCGGTTGATACCCACTGAAAGTTATGACTATTGCCTTTAATTACATTATTTGTTTTTCTCATACATATTCCCTGTTGTGACAATTTAAAAGAATTTAGTAAATGAGTCTATTTAAATTAAAAAAAAAATACTAGCAGACGGTGCACCATTGACAGGATCCAGTAATTGGTAAACATCGCCTATGGACACTACCAAGTACTTACTTCTTGTAACTAGCGCACACATACATAAACACACATACACTCACACACAAACACACCTTTCACATGCGATGACTGATGTTTTTTTTTTATTTTATTTTGTTTTTGTTTTATTTGTTTTTTCTCTTTAGTTATTTTATAGTTAATTGTCATTTGTTTGAATGTGTCTTAATGTATTTTGGCTTCCTGATGATTCTTTGGAAAAATAATGTGTTTCTTTAATTGGCTTGTGTCTTGGTTATTGTATTATATTCTGTGTGTGTAGAAAATTGCTGTTGAAACAGTGTTGAGATAAATAAATAAATAAATGTGCAAAAATTACCAATCGCGAGCAACCGACAATGCCCGACTGTCACCGGAAAATCCCGAACAGTAATATAAATCTTTAAAAATATCCTCACTTTGCCCCAACCTGTAAATTGGTCTTAAAATATTTTGCTTATTTACAGGAAATAAAACCATTTGGTATTTGATAAATTTTTTATTCAAATATAAGTCTTGTAAAATACGACTTTGTGAAATATCCACACTACATTGAAAGTACAATAACGAAATTAATATACCAACTTTAAATTAACCTCTGACAAATTGACAAAGCCGTTTCAAAATACTACCTCTGGTTGTGCTATCGCAAACTTTGATTACGAACCATAGATTAAACAGATCGATTGTAACTATATTGTTCCAATGACATTATGAAATAATATTGATACAACCTGTGATATTGAGATGCAATTCTTTGTTAAGCTTTGTCAATTTTTCTTTCGGTAGCAACATTCATTTAAGATCACAATTCATCACTTCTTGTTGGCTGAACCATTTCAAACAGGTCATTTTTCTTACACAAAGCAAAGGCATAAAATGCTATACAGCCTCGATGAAAGCTTATTCAGCTAACAATCATATTTTACGTCCCTCAAAGACAAATTCTTCCAACGTCTACAAATATGCAAAAGAATCATCAGCACTTAGTGTATCATGAACACGATTTGATTTTTTTATACCTATATCATATTTTTTTAATTAACGATAGATTGAAGATTTTTTAAAGGTTGCTTGTCTATGAATGACAAGTGAAAGTAAGAAGGTACGTTTTGAAATTAGACAAAAATGTACTAATTATCAACAAATTGAACTATTTAATAAGCATTTCAAAACGTATCTTTAGACACTAATTTATTTACAATCGACAGCTTTAAAAATTTAAAACTACACTGCAGAAATTCTATTGAGATAAAATGGCGTTAATAATGTTGTTAGAACTATATTTTTAAATGGGCAACTCTTTTTCCAGTTCAGCTAGAAAGAGACGGAACAGAAAATTTTTATTTAAAAACTGAATATATTAAATAAAATCCTGAAGGGAGTTTACAGGCTATATCGAAAAAGTTAAGATTCTGCAATCACTGCTATCATCTACTAACTTATTTCAAATGATACATACTTATTCTACACGGTGTATAACAGGAGAAATAACTTAATTTGAAAAGCAAGTTAGCAAGTTAATATTAAAAAATATTTTTTTAAGATTTAAATATATAAATATTATGATATCTCCAAAATGGGGGGGAATAAAATTGTGGTTTTCATGTTTTCAGATAAATATTCAGATCGGACTAAATATTGACTTTAAGACATTGATAGTTTCGTATCATTTAGTTAGCTTTTGAAAAAGAAACCCAGTCTCCATACAAAAAGGAGGGTCTCATGAAGTCTGTCTGTTTAGAGTTTATCTTTAATTACAGACAGCCACAATAATTGTCTGATCAATCTACAAGCGACAATTATGTTTTACTAATTCAGTTTCATTGTTCCATCTCTTTCTAGCGGATGTTACCGTCTCTTGCACACTTCCCCCACCCCTCGAGACACTATAGCGAGCTCATTGTGATATTATTATCCGCTTCGAGCGGTTGTATCTGTCGACTAAAGATTATTATTATTTGGTTTCTTGACACCTATATGCTTCATCTTTATTGAATATTTCTATCAAGTTTGACAATATATTGATTAATGTATTAGTACATATCAATATACAACTTATACATATATAACATTTAATAGCTTAAGGTACTTATGAGACCTCGAAACGAGAAATATCATATGGGTGCGTTCAGACACATTTGTAATGTTTCAAAGGAATTTATGGCGGATTCCATATAAATGTACATCAAAAGTTACGTTTGATGTGCGATCGACAGTACCCAATGTGATATTGCTCGTGGAAAACCGAGTCATATGTAAATATTCTTAATGTAACATATCTAGAAATCACACAATGCTTTCCTCTTCTGTCATATCATATTATTCTTGAAAGAAAGAGTCCTACGGATCGCACCACTAATTTAAAGTCTCAAAAACCTTGTGAGTCTTGAACAAGACTATCAATTTAGGGGTGTAATTTTATCGATAAAATAGAATATCGATATTATCGATAAATTTCGTTAATTTGTAATTTCTTTGATACATAGTACACCAATACCCCAATATGTAATAAGTTTTCAAGACGCGAAACAACTTGTTACTTCATAATACTGTATGCTCATAGGTACATATATGTATACGACTCAAGCAGCTAAAGTCAGGGTTCTAGAAACTCAAAGCCTATTTAGATTTAATTTTGTTCCCACAAATACTGTTTGCAATTGTAGAATATTTTTCGATTTTCCATGTATTTAAAAGAATTTAGTAAATGAGTCTAATTAAATAAAGATATTTTGATTTTGACTTTGATTGTCGCTTCTTTATTAGTAAAGTAATATAAATAAGACAGAACTATAAATTGTAATCATATTTATACTCATAGTTTTCATTATATTTTATCAGAGGAGTACTGTGTCCTTTGTCCACTTGTATTGGTATGATGCTTTCTCTTTTTTTCAAAAACCTTCACACACAACTTCTACATTCACAGTCTCGCTTCTCAGAAATATTAAAACGTAATTTAAACAAAATTTAGCTACAAAAGTAGATCTAAAAAACATATTTTGCTCAACCATTAAAAATCTTTTAAGTTTAAAGCTGTAATTCAAATTCGCTCACCCTACGTTAATCGATTGCTTAATCGAATGTGTAAATTAATAACTAAGTTAGGTTCTCGATAACTTGTACTAGATACATCCCTAGTCACAATACAAAATCAACATTTCTCAAAAGAAAAATTACGTATCTCGTATAGTATGCCATCCAATCATTGCCAGAGGAAACTCAACTTTCCAGGTCAAAATTGTCTATTTTTATTATTAATTTTAAACATTAGTAAGGCTGACATATGTACAGGCGTCAATTACTTTCTATTTATTATAGTTAAAGTCGAAATTTAAACCAACATAAAGATATCACCAACATATCTAGAAATAAAAAATAACGGTGATGAAACTCGCACGTTTTATATCTCACCGGAAGTAGCCGCCATTTTGTTCCATAGACAATATTCTGAGGCTATATATATTTAGATTTTGATTGACACAATTTTTAATATTAATAAATGCTCGATTAATTAATAAAAGAATCATGAGATGTTAAAATAAAAATTCTAATTGAATGCTGTCGACAATTGACAAAAGATTTTTAAAATTATCGACATGAACACTCAGATAATTCGATGTTAATCGATATAAGATTAAATTTATAATTTAAATTTTAATCGACGCAAAATTATTATATTTGTCGACAGAAAGTACACGGGTTATTATTTTAATTACATTCGATATTCGTCGACAAGAAAATATCTCAAAAATTTTAATATTAATTAAACAATGTCGACATTACGATTGTACTAGTAATATTACGAGTATAAGTAACAAAGTACTTAGCCAATTTATATGCAAAATTTCGACTTATCTTCGTGATAATTTCCGACGTTCTCTGACATACAGAATATCGATTTATTCGCATTTTTCTCGATCGAAACGTCTCCAGCCTCGCGGCGTCCCGTTAATACTCTAAATTAAGATACACCTGTAAAAATTAATGTCGTTTAAATATCTATTGAAGCCAAAGTTACTTTTGTAAAAATTCGTACAAGTCTGTCAGAATTCAATCTCTAGATTTCAAAATACTTTTAAGTATTTCTATAATGAAATTTATAAAACTTGCACAGAAATTTCACCCATGAATGCATACAATTGAAGAACATTATAGCTTGCGCAAGATATGCTTGCAAAGTAAATTTTACCATTTATTATTATGGTTCTTATATAAAATTCAATTTACTCTGATTTAAAACGCATAAATACATTTTTTTAGAGTTAAACTACACATGGTGTTACAAAAATGAAAGTTTTTTTTTTAAATTTCTTTTACAATGCAAAAATACTTGCATATATAAATAATTCATATGACTATACAAATAGAGAGGAAATATCTCCTTTCCTTCCGCTCCGAAACACAGCAAACTACTACAACGAAATACGAAATGTTACAAGTATCTTGACAACCCTGTATAAGGGTTCATTACTTAGTTAAGCTAGAAAAGAAATGATGTATGGTTACTTACCAGTGTCCTCATATAATGTTACAGCAGCGACAGTAGCGAGGTCGGGCGGCGCCCCCGGCGGCGGGCGGAGTCACCGGCGCGAAGTATGCGTGCACCTTTATGTTCGGCAAATGATTCTGTCCGGAATATATATATGTTTTATAACATTACATAAATATATGTATTATAACATATACCCAATCAAATTTTATCTCAACAATGGTTTTAAGTTTAAACTTAAAACCATTGTTAACTTGTTTATTAACTTTAAACTCTAAATATAAGTAAATGCTAAACTATTATATACAGGATGAAATATCTTGTTTGTCACTTATGAACCTTTTATCCAATGAAATAGGGATTGTAGGCAATAGTAATAGGAAAAGAAGAAGATGTATCAGAGAATTGTTATTTAAAAATATTTTTAGAAGAGAACACCCCAGAAGAGGAAAGGAATTGGCAGACAACCCTGACGTTATCGAGAAACGCCGGCTGAAGCCTCGCAATCATTGGTCAGTCGGCCAGTCCCAATCTCTCCAGGTCACTAAGTTGGGACCAGGGCATTGGTTGAGACTACGACTGGTATGATCTAAGTCCACATATAGGTAACATGCCATGTTTAGATACTTCGGCTTTCATGAGGTTTTCATCGAACGGAATGGTGACAGTCGGTGGTCACGTGATTATATCAGTACGATATGAGGCGTGTTAGCTAATACAGTACTGTCCGTAATGATGGACCGGTCCCAGTACAACTGAGCAAGGTCGTTTTCGAGCATCAGCTCCTGTTGATGCTTATTAACATTACAAAAGTCCCGGAGTCACTCTTTCACTGTAGCCACGTCTACTTTGCGCACAAAGAGATTTTGTGACTCCTTTCTATGTCGCACAGCTAGAGCGTGGAATTCCTTACCAGCACGTATTCCCTCCTTCATACAACATGGGTCCTTTAAAAGAGGCGTGAAAAAGCACTTTTTGAGCCGGTAAGGTGAGGGTGGCTAGGGCAGTATGTCGTATGCTTCACTAGCTATCTTCACATATGGACTCCTCTACTGATTATCCTTTTGATTCCAATTCATTCCAATGACTCGACATCATCAGGTGGTGTCGAGTCATTGGAATCAAAAGGAGGGTTTTCAAATATCACAAACAGTACTCACCCTTAGTTTACGGATAGCGTTTCTTGTGACTAACTGGCAGTCGTACAGCTCGATCAGCTGCAGATTGTGGCACGATATCAGGTGTTCCAGCGCATCATCTGTTACTAGGGGACAATTGTCCAGTCCTGGAATACCAAGAATGTTAGGTATAAAATACAAAAACTGTAGTTAAATTCGTTAGTTAGTAAAGTTCCATTGTATATTTATAAGAAAGCTCCATTGTGACATATGAAATTGACGGCCTGCTGGTCAATGGGCCAATACCCCAGCCTATATAGCTGTCTGTATTACGAGTACAAATATTTCTTCACGAGTCATGTATACCTTTATGGTTATTTAGTATATTTTTGTTACTATCAATATTTTTCCGTTAACTAGTATCTATAAGATAAGCTCACACACACACACACATAGTTGAGGGTATGACAAATATTATTATCATAATATCTCTGTTACCCAGTGTCCATAAGAAAAGCTCGTAAAAATGCTTACATTGGGCTAGATAATAGGAGTGAAATATATTACAAGGTAGTGCCTGCGGTTTCGCAGGCAAATGGAAAGATTATTTTTCATATACAAACATTATAAGCGATACAATCATCATCCAATCATCGCCAAACAATCGGAAAACTCCTTCTTCTGAACTCTCCTAAAACTGTGGTTTTTTTTAAAACAAATTCTCCGTCCTAGCAGTCAGTTACTCAATAAAAGATGCTTGCTCCTAACAAGATCCCATATAGCACATCTGTTAAATGACTATTAATTAAGCCTAAATGTTGCTCAGGGAAAAGCTGCATACACAGCTTTGCTTGCTTTCAGTAGTTTCAGAGACTATCACGTAAGAAGAAATAACTCCTTAAGGCATGGCTGTATGTTCTTTAGATTCTCTTGCCTTCCTTTAATAGAGTGAACAGAACAAAAAAAAATTACACCAGCCCCTTAGTTAAAAATTTTAATTTTTTATTACATCAAATCACAGAACGATTTAGCTCTTCCTTGCTGATTCTTTTGTAATGAAAGAGACGTTAGATAAGCCTTACCTAATACTGTAAGATGCTCAGCGGCACACGGCGACAATGATAGCTGCTTAATCCCATAGTCCGTTATCAACTCGCAATGAGACAAAGTCTGAGGGGAAAAATATCCTACTTTTAGATAGATAGATAGATAGATAAAACATTTATTTCCATCTCTACATCACACACAATCCATCCAGACAGTACATAGATAAAAGAAGAATAAGACAAACATTTTATAATAAGGTATTAAAGACCTTTGTGTGCGCTGCAGAAGTGCAAAAGGGTCGCAACTCAGTGACTAATTTTGTACTTAGATTTGAAAAATAAAACTAGAAGTATAATAGTCAGAATATCCCAAAAACACTGATTGTTTGATAATTTTATTATTGAAATTGTAAAATAATAAAACATGGGAAAATTCTCTATAATTCATTGCTAGGCAAAATTAAGGATGGCGACCATGATAGTTGCAATGTCGTCAGCTGTGTTACAGAAGGCTATTTAGATATATCTGAATATGGACCTAATTCTGAGAGCATACTCTAAAATATATCAGTATATCCCCCTCTCTCTTTATATTATAGGATTTAGACAGTTTTAAGAGAACCATTGACAACATGGCTACGTTTACTACGATGGAAAGATGTTTAGAATTTGAATAATATAGATATTCAGCCACCCCCAAGGCACAAGTTATATGAGATGAAAGGGTATATTTTGAGCAAAAACTATAATTTGAAATCGCCGCGTTTAAACAAATATAGCATTTAATTTTGTTTAAATAATCGTTAACTAATACTAAAACACCATAGTCTATAGACAAGACAGACAACAGAACGTCAAAGTCGTACATAGACTTGTCAAAATACTTTTTTTTAAACTTTAGTATATAGGGTTCAATTTTTTGCAATTAAAAAATGTTATAAGAAAACGCAAGTTGGATTTTGATCTTGTTTCTGATATGGATGTAATTTTGTTTACCATTACTTAATCAGAGAACGACTTAAAGGTTTCATGCTTACACTATTTAAAATTACTCAAGAATGCTGTTGTTTAAAATTATAAGAGAAAAACGGTATATTCAAGTTTCTCTAGCCATCAGCTATCGTGTGATATATAGTTTGTCGTGGGGGGTTTTTAGCTACCTATATCAAACATCTCCTTTGAACACACCTTTCTTCATTTCACGTTATTTAATACATAATTTAATTCTATAACTGGGACAATTTGCAAATACCCGGTTAATAACCACTTAAAGTTATCACTATTACCTTTAATTATATATATTTAGTTTTCTCATACATATTCCCTGTTATGACGATTTAAAAGAACTTAGCAAATGAGTTAAATAAAGATATTTTGAATTTGACTTTAACTTTGACTATAGCTAGCTGTCCTTTTTATAATCACAATAGATAAGATAGAACGAGATGCATTTAAAATATATAATTGTAATCAACTTTGGTACATAAATAACACTTATTGAACGTCACTCTATGCCATCTTTTCGTAAATCTACCCCGGGATCAGGTCAGAAACTAAGAAAGATTTGTTTAACCTTGACATGTCATTGAGAATTGTCAATTATAAAACTAGATATATATAGACAAATTAAATGATTATATTTGCGCAGAAATTAGTATTTAAAGTATAATACCTGCCAATTTTATTTTGATTTAACATAAAATTTTCAGTAATAGTAAAATATCTCACCAATTTCTCTAGCCTTGGACACCCCATAGCGAGGTGCACTAGCGTCGCATCTGTTATAAGCACACATTCTTCTAGGTCCATTCTTTCTAGGAGACGACAACTCTGAAAACACAAATTGACATATAGCTATAACAATATTTAGGCATTTAATTTTAAAATCTGTACAAATAGTGGTTGGTTATATGGCCACGCATTGTCTAATGATTTGGTTAAGGAGTTTTTGTTATTGTGTGAGTTTGTAAATTACTTTTATTGAAGTTGTCTTTGATTTAAAAAGTTTATTCTTTAAAGAACGTGAGGCTAGACGACGATTGCAGTTTGAACTATTAATTAGACAAATTTGAAATACTTGATGATTTTATTTTGACATTTCTAAGGCATTTGACTATGTAGATCATCGTCAAATTATACGATCATATGCTTATTATAACAACGATTAACCTAGAACTAGAACACCTATACCTAATTTGTTTTCACAGTGAAATAAATATATAGGAATAAACTGAACAGTGCTTAATAGTTATAGTAATTAATAGCGGTTCCTCGAGGTTCAATATTGGGGCCAAAAATAAGAATTTTAAGTGCATTGAACTTCTTATGAAATCTTCAAGCTCGTGGCAATCTTGCATTTAGAATTAATATGTTATTTTTTTTATTTTGTTCTATTGTAAAGAATAATCATAAAAAGGCAATAAAGTGCATTATTTAAAATTAAATTGTTACTTACTGAAGAGGATAAGGCGTCGTTAGGTCTTAACGGTTTATATTTTTAAATACCACATAAAAATTAATTTTCTTCCATCAAACGTGTCAAGTCCCATGTCAAACCGTCAGTTTTAGTCAAAGGCAATAGCGGCCAGCAGCGCCGTCCAAAGGTCTGTAAGACTTACCCTAGCTAATGCCTGGAAGCCAGCATCAGTGAGCTGACTGCAGAGCGCTAGTTCTAGCGTGACCAGGTCGGTGCAGCGCGCGGCGAGCGCCGCCAGCGTTGCGTCAGTGAGCCGAGTGCAGCCTGACACGCACAGGCGACGCATGCCCGGCCCCAGCCGAGATATCGACTCGTCTGTTAGATTCTGTCGAGGCAACGTGCCTATTTATTATAAAAAACATCTCTACCCTGATTAAGTATTAACTAAAACAAAGACAAGCCCCAAATAGAGAAATCTTTTTATTCAATAAATAGATTTGTAAACGTATTAGAAAAATAAACCGAATTTAAAATGACGAGCCATGTTTTTCTCATTTCCTAAAGATATATACTATACTACAAGGAAGTAAAAGAGGTAGGTCCTTAAGAAGGTTTCCTAAGAATTTCTACTATATTTGGTGATTGGCTACGAATTTATTTTATTATAAATTATATCTTTAATCTCTTGTATTAGCTGAGGAACTCATTGGCTTAGAGATTTTGATTACAAAAAGAAAGCAACTTTTATCAGGATTTGAAAATTATTTAACCTGTGTTTCCTGGTGGTGTATATTAAGCCTGGTCCCGGTTGTCACGACAACCGCTTCTACCCATCAATCTGCATTGCGTGAAACTCCTAGTTTCTCTCATCTAGGAAGGCCTGTGCCCACTAGTACGTATACGTTGACGATGAAGCTTTAGCTGTTTTCAAATACACCTAAGTCTGTTTTTACACGGTCTTTTTGTACACGGTTTTGATATAACACGGTTTGAAAATTGAAAATTTTTAATTTTTTTACACGATTTTATTCCATTTAGCACGATTTGAAATTTTATGTACTTATTCTATTTTATTTTATTTTTTACCTTAAAAATTGAATAACCTATTCTTTTCGTTCACAACATAGTTTTTTAGTTCCTGAACTTGCCATACATTTAATTTATATTACTTTTAAGATTAGAGTGCATATCTTTTTTATCATTAATTACTATGCTTGTGAAAATAAGCATTATATATTTGATTTAATAAAATAAACATGAATTCTTGTTCTTAAAAATTCTTGTTTTTCTCTAATTTTAATAGGTTTTAGAGATTAGGAACAAATCACCCATTTTTGTATAAGATCAATGTCTTTTTTTACACGGCTTCTTCTGGAACCAATCTACCGTGTAAAAACAGACTTAGGTGTAGTTACTTTGTACTCACGTCACAGCCCTGTACATTAAGCACCTCCAACTCTGGGCAGTAAGTGGCTAAACATGAGACAGCTTTGTCGTTCAATTTCTTGCAACCTGCACATATGAAATGTTACTTAATATAAAAAATATATATAAAAATCCACGTTTTTCTCGAGTACAAATTGGACTAAAAAGAAGAAAATGACTTTTTCTCTGGGCTTTGTAGATTGATCAGTGAATACACATAAATCAAGCTACTTGTAAAATTCTACAACTATAAACGTGGGGCTCAGATTAGCAGAGCTCTGCTCTCGAGTCGACTTTGAGCTCTGCTATTTAATTAGATGTCTTTTTAAATGATTGTTTTTGAAAAGAACCATTTAATTTAGTTATTACTTCTTGTGGAGTTGGTACACTCGAAGCTTCGCCCCACGTTTTAAGTTGTAGAATTTTACAAGTTGCTTGATTTATAGTTATTTTCTTCTTTTTAGTCCAATTTGTACTCGAGAAAAACGTTGATTTTTATAAAAAAATTTATATGATAATATATTTAACTCTTTAGTTTTGGTTTGTCTTGCGGTCGTTCTTTCTAAACTGTAAACTTAATTAAAATCAAAAGAAAACAATTTTAATTTAAATTTTTTTATTTAAATATTGTATTGTCATCGAAAACAAACATGCATGCGAAATTTCAGCTCAATCGGATGATTAGAAGTGGTTGAAAACTCGATCACAAGATTTGACCGTCACATACATACATACAGACAGACATACAAGAAAGCAAGCTAAGAAAAACGTGGTAAAATTGACCTTTTTGAAGTTTTTTTCTAGTAAGAGTTTTCGCCTCTGTCTGACTGACTTGGTAAGCAAGAAATATCTCGGTCTTGGTAAGCAAATAATACTGATCTATTCTCGTATACATTTGTATGTAGAAGTAATCATTATTACTTTATGTCACATAAAGCCGATAATAACAACTGTTATTATTAAACAAAACGCAGCGCAAGAAAGAGACAGATGAACGCCATTCGGTAAGGTTACATTTTACAAAGTTATTTCATTAAATACTAATTTATAACCAAACAAAATGGCACGGCCTTTTGTATCGTTTAAATTTGAAACGAACCCGTTTTAACACTAGATATACCAGCGATTTGAATATATGTCAACAACAAAAATTATATTTGTTACTAATGTATATAAAATAACATTAAGTTTATAAAATGTACTCTCTAATTATAGCAACAAAAGTCATAACATCATTTCTGAAAAAAAAGGTGTTATATAGTAGGAATTTTGAATTGAAATTGCACGACCAGTCTAAATGATTGGTCTGGTAAATCTAGTGTTAAACTATGAATAAACATATAACATACCAATGTATGTATGTTTGAGTGTGTGTTGTGAGTATGTATGTGTGTTTGTGTGAGGTTACCTCTACATATGAAGCTCCTTAGTTTGGGGCAGCCTCTAGCTAATGCTTCAACGCCGTTCTCACTTATAGACTGGCACCATGATACGTTTACATGTGTTAATATCTAGAACCAAATAAAATCTTAGTGAGTGATCCACAGCGCAAGTATTTGATTCTATTGTACACAGACTCATTCGTTACATCTCGCGGGATGAGAGGTACACGTCAGTCAAACAAGCTAGTCGATTGCACACTGTTTTATTTCATATTACGCCAGGGCGTGACCCGCTTCTGTGTCAACCCACATACATACATAGATAGATAGATAGATAAAACATTTATTTCCATTTCTACATCACACACAATCCATCCAGACAGTACATAGGTTAAAAGACGAACATTTTATAATAAAGGTATTAAAGACCTTTGTGTGAGCTGCAGAAGTGCAAAAGGGTCGCAACTCAGTGACTAATTTTGTTCACATCGGGATGTGAACAAAGCACTGATATTCTGCTACAACCCACATATATAACATCCCTTCCCCTTATAGCTGTATATATACATTACTGTATCACCAACTTAACTAAATAGAACAACCCTTGGTATAAGTTATAACGCATCACTACAATCGCAGTCCGTCGTTGGGGTAGAGAACACTTATGGCCATCCTCCTCCGAGAAGTAGCAGTAGGCGGAGTGACTTGGTGCCCTGACTCAGGAGTCCTGTCTTCTACCTCCGTCGATGTCCCTTCCTCTCTTGGTCCTTTTTTTTTTACGTCAGAAAATCCTTTATAGATACCCAGGAAGAAACGGTGGGGCTTGCCCCCTGGGTAATGTGGGAGTCACCGGTGTAAAGAGCCGGCATACCCACTAAAAACTGACGATACCCATCTTACCACATAAGTGCGGCGCGACCGAGGTAGCTCGTCGAACACTTCTCAGGTCGCGCACTGTGGTCGTCCTTTCGGACTCGTCTTAGGGTGGAAAGCGCCATGGGTATGGGGCGCTTTCCAGTCCTCTCTTGGTCCTGCTGAAGTTGGTTGGTGCGTTTGTGACCGTACTTGTTGACGTCGCGTCCGGCACTACGTCGGGCTCCCAGTGTCCACTGTTATGGTGTACCATGAATTGATGTGGTCGTATTTGGTCGATGTGTCTAGTGACCTCGCAATTTAGTTGGGTTATATATGACCGAAATGACAGACAAAACTATGACAAATGACAGATCACCGGTTATGTCTAAAGATTATAATTAAGATAAATGCTTTTTAATTCTAAGTAAGTCTTAGAATTATAAAGCATGCAATATCGCTTAAAACAAGTCTAAAATGGATCGTCTAAGAGTCAACTTGTCATTTCGTATAGTCATTCTATCCTTTTCTTATTTAACACATACAATGCGAATTAAAATGCCCATATTTGCACTGTGGCGTAATTTTATTAAATATTTTTTTCCAATAGAACATTAACTATTTCGCAACATTGAAGTGCCGACTGACTCCCTGTGTATTCATAAACATCAAATTATAATCTATTTAAGAACATTTCCAACAGCGCTACCAATATTTTGTAAGTTAGTAAACCCTTCATTATAGGGTGAACACGGGAGACGTGTCGTGTGCGTGGAGTGTGTTAAGTAGAATGAAATAGAGGTACTTGATTTAATTTTAGTTTAAGTCGAAGCCAGGAAAATCCCCATCAAGTGTTATTTTAGTATTTCTTAATTTCTTATCTTTCATAAGAAAATATATTAGACTAATAATTTGAACTTATAATGTTTAACTCCAAAAAGTCAAAAGCACATTTTGTACCGTATGCGTTTGTAATAATCAACTCTGTATAAAGTGGATAGTCGTAACGATAAAACTTACCGAACAGCCATCTGACAACGCCTTCAGGGATATGTCTGTTATACTGGGGCAGGAGTCAAGGTTTATCCTGGAAAGACGATAACACAGATGTAATTAAATTGAGCTGGATCTTCCATTTTGACCCCCCATGGGGGAGAATGGGAATTTTCTGATAGATATAATAATAACTAGATGATTACTAGTTAATATAAAAGACAATTTACACAGAACATAACACGTAAATTATTGGAATGTTAGTTTTGAGTCGCTTTATATCAAATATACATCAATATTTATCAATACAAGTTCAACGGAAGTAAATTGTTAAGCGCCTTTAATGGTTATTTCAAGTTTATTTCCTGAACCTTAATCACAGTGTAACAATATAGTTTAACTTACAAGTTAACCTTAAAAATAGGGGAATGTCAAGAAAATAATATGCTATCCTCCATTCCAAAAATAAACATGAAGCAAATTAAACATACATATATAGTCGGTTATAAAATTTGATTAGTATAATGGTGCAGGCAGTTCTTATCAACAACTAAATATGTATAAGCGAGCATGCGATCAATATTTTGCCTATAATACAAAAAATTGGATCTATCATAAGCTTAAAAAGAACAATGCCAAGAATACCCTAAATTTGACCTTAACTGTCAAAGTCAATAAAGTATCTACGATTTTGCTTACAAAGTTTGACATATTTGACATATATGTCAAAATTAAACATCCCTAAATAAACAATTTGCTAATTAAAATAACTATAGTTCAAATGCCATAGTGCATTTTTTTTCTACACTAATAAACAAGGACGATAAAAATTGCATACATACTACAACAATTTCTATTACTACCTCCAAATGTAGCCTTCAACATTAACAGTAACAACTGTTAATGTTAAAGGAAGGTCTTGATTTGACTGTAAAAAAACTTAACAGGTATGTGAAATAATATCCAACGAGCAAAACTAGATTCTCTTAAGGCAAGTGGCAATAAACTGCAAAAAAATATATTAACATACCTAGTTACATACATAGTAGGTACTACTCAATACCATGCAAATTTTCATAATAAAGACTAGACTCACACGAGTAAAAGTATAGAAATAAAGAGCAAAAATTGAGGAGCAACCATTATTTAGTATTCAAATTAAAATATGCCTGAACTGTACCTGAAAAAACTATCTGGATTGGAAATAAAAATCTCACTTTGAACCAGACTAACTTTAGTTAAGTTGGCAGCAATTTTTTCAAAATAAAATTAAGGTATTTGCCTCTCTTTCATTCCAATTCAATATAAAAGGGATATATTGATAATTAGGAACCTCAAATTAGTTGCCACTTACGACGATATATGACTGGGGGTTTGTATGGTCAAAAGCCGCCATTTTTAAAAACATCAATTAAAATTACCGGTAGTTTGCCTTTTCCTAGTGGGATTATAACGAAAGAATAGTAATGAACTTAAATTTAAGTTTAATTCGTGCAAAACAGAATTACCACCATTATCTACTTTACTAATAAAATATATTATAATACGACTAGTTTTGAAAGGTGAAGCCAACTCATCGAAACTTTCAGAAACAAGGCAAGCAGTGAGCAACCCAGTACTACAATCAAATAGTAAATGCATCAAAAAATTCTGGACAATTCAAGTACCTACATAAAAATCCCAAATGCAGTAGACATATCAAACCAGCCACCACACAATTTGTCCGAATTACATAATAACCATTTGCAATTCGGCCATATTGCAGAGTGCCTGGATTGCAACTTCGAAGAATCTGAATCTTGACAACCCTGTTAACGCCACCTAGCGAGCAATCTAACCTAACCGTCATATGCTATATTGACTTCGATCGTTTCTCTTTTTAAATGCAGTTAATTGAGTATATTTAACACTAGATTTACCAGTACAGTCTTTTAGACTGGTCGTGCAATTTCAATTCAAAATTCCTACTATATTACACATATTTTTTTTTTCAGAAATGATGTTATAACTTTTGTAGCTATAATTAGAGAGTACGTTTTATAAACTTAATGTTATTTTATATACATTAGTAACAAATATAATTTTTGTTGTTGACATATATTCAAATCGCTGGTATATCTAGTATTAAATTGTATAGACCGATAGCTTAGCTATATTATGGGTTATGTTAACGGTATTATTGTATTAAAAAAGCGTATATAAAACATTACTAGTCAAAAGCCTACCTTTGTAACTTGTTACACCTTCTGCCTAAAGCTTGACATGTCTGGTCTGTCAGTTTCTTGCACTTGTTTAGATTTAGGTCTTCTATATTCGGACAAGACTAGAAAAGATGCAATAATATTTAAACAACCATAATCTTAAAGTCATGTCAAAGTGAGTCTGTGTGTGCTAGTTAATTATGTACCTTAATAGTGTAAATTTAAAACATATTTTTACCTGAGCTAATGTCTTCATAGATCCATCTGCAATACTCTCGCAGCCTCTTAACGAGAGCTGTCTGAGAAATCCTCCACATCTTTGAGATATGTTTTCAATGACTGGTCCCTGAAACGAATAAGTCACGCATATTACAATTTTAATATTCTGTAGAGGTTTAAAAAATGCTTGCTTAGAAATAAAACCTAATTCCACTTTACTACACTAGTGGGTCAAAATGCACTATTTAAACAGTCATTGCTTTCTTTGATTTAAATTTACATTATTGACATCCTGGCTTCATTAAATTTGAATTGATCATGTGTATGTTCATTTTATGACAAGCTAAACACCGCTCGCCACATTATGTAGATGTGTATCCACTTCACAGCATCAGTAAGCATATATAGTATAATAGTTACATATATCTCAGATAGAGGCATTGATAGTGAATCATGTCGACAAAAATGGGTTTGTATCGTTAAATATATCCCGGTAGGTAATTCACTCTAAAATAAGCACCAAAGTAAAAAGTCATGGATTCCTTTAAAAGAGGTGTGAATAAGCACTTTTTGAGCCGGCAAGGTGAGGGTGGCTAGGGCAGTATGTCGCATGCAGCACTAGCTATCTTCACATATGGACTCCTCTACTTACCATCAGCGGATATCGAGTCATTTGCTGAGATTTCAATAAAAAAAAACATGATGTTGATGATATAGTGAACTGACATATCGAAACGGGTTAGTTTTGGCTTGCCATTTCGTGGGTATTGTTCTTTAATTTTTAGATTTGGCCATCATTAACACTAATCTTGCTATCTAGATTAAGTTTAATGTGTTGTAATAAAAACTAGAAATAATTAAGCTTATGCTTACCTCGACGTCTCTTTGAAATTCAAATAAGTCTATCCTTTGCCAGTTTGAGCCATCCAAAGCTAGGATATTCCATAATTTTGATACCTGCAAGAATATAGTTTGTATATCAAGGATGTAGACTGGTCGAGTGGTTAGCAACCCTGTCTACTTAGCCAGAGGTCCCGGGTTCGAATCCCGGTAAGGGTGCAGATACTTGTATCATGAGTATGAATAGTTTTCACATGTCATAATGCGCGGCTCAAAATTTCGTGTGTGGCAAGAAGGAATTCGGATGGATAAAGCCGTGGATAGAGAAAATAAAGAAATGGAGGGGGCCTCCCTATCAGGGAACCATATTGAAAATATTTAAGATATGAAACTAACATAAAATCTAACTATATTATTGTTAAGTAATATGATCATAAAAGGCTGTTTATTTATATTTACTCTTGCTATCCATGATGCTTACTATTATAGGTGCCAAGTAAGATGGCTCTCTGAATATTTAATGTTAACTGTCTTGTTGTGAAACACCATCATCATCATCTATAGTTATATCAGCTGTAGTCTGATACCTATTTAAATGAGTTAAATGAAAAATAAAAGCTATTTAATGTAAAAAATCTCCAAACAACTAACTCAAAATAATTTTTTTCATACTGTATTGTAATACAATCATTTTGAGTGCATTATGTTTGGTCTCTGGATGGATCCCGGTTGTAACCGGGAGACCAAACATAATGGAAATTGCTTTGTTTCTGTAAACAATACGAGTGTTCTAATCACTCCAGTGAGCGTCTAGTCTCCAATGAAATGATATTCTGGAGCCAATAGTTTTAAAAAGTTAATAGCAACCATTTTATATCACACAAGTTGTGTGATTGCTTGACACCCTTATTGTAAATTAAGCTAGCTTACCCTTATTGTAGTTTACCTGAGCACACCGACACAAAGAAACAACATCTAAGTACGAGAGTATTTTCAATAGTAGTTCCTTCGGCAACTTTTTGTTTATATGGTTATCGTCTTCACCCATAAATCGGGTTATCTGTAAATAAAAAACATTTAAAGTTTAATATAAACTTGACAATAAGCTATGGTCTTAAAAGGATGTTAAACACTAATTTTTTGTTATTTTATATTACAACCTATAACATATATAATGATTCATCTTTTTAGAAAAAGAAATGTTAACTCAACTAATATCTAGCAGTGTAACACTCATTTAAATGAAGTGCTGTTCTAGTATTATTTTCAATATGTTGTGTTTATATATATTTCTTATTTTCATTTTTATTCTATCCCTGAATTAAAGTGGACATAACAAAGAATATTATTAGTTTTTTCACTTCACTTCTTTTCAAGTCACCAATTTCTATAAATATTATTTAAAAAGACCGCATTACTACAGACATGCTAATATAGTGCTCTCATGGTGTCACCCACACAAAACTACACACAAACAGTCCTACTCAATTCCAGTCACAGTGGTTCAGGAAAGTAATGGACTCAGACGGTTTTGCTACAGATGTATGTCTCACAGACAATACTCTATCTATGGAATCAGGTAAGTTACAGAGCTTAACTGCTTTGTAGTCATGATACATTCACAGTTTACCAATTGAGCTCTAATTTTACCCACTCCATGTTTCTTCTCACATTCCATATCCATGATTTTTATGGATTATCACAAACAAGAGATTGTATATAAATCAAAATAAATGTTGTCATTTTATTTGTAAAATTTTTTGCCTTCAAATTTTCCATGGCAAATGAGATTGATGGTAACCATTGACTTGTGCCTTCAGCATAACTGTCTTTTTATGAGAGTTATCATTAAAACTGTGTATTTATGAATGAAAACATCATAAATATAAAACAAACACAATCTTTTTATCACATATTTATCCAATCTGTAAGATATATTTGTTTTGTTTGTTATGGATTGATAAGAATTATCTTCAATGGTACAGAAGACAAGACATTAAAGAAAACAACTGTTATCTTTAATGTGAAATATAATAAAGTTTTTGTTAGCAATGAAACACTAACTTAAAAATTAAAACAATACTTAAACATCAGTAGCCCTTCTCATGTGTTCTTATAAAAAATCACCACATGATAAAAACATGCTTTTTATTATCCTATATTTATATTTGGTAGCTACACACCTTTTAAACATTCATAAAATATATGTGACTTGAATGATAAAACTTTATTAATTCTGGGGTTTTATGGAAAAGCGCAAGAAAATGGATCTTACAGCCTAAATTTAAGGGTCATTTAAAACGCACATGAATAACGGTATACAAACATGGGTTGATCGGCCTCGGGGTCATTAAACTGACTAACAAAGAAAAATGAATCGAAATACGCCGCTGTAACTGCGTGCGAATAGATAGATACGGACTAATGTATAGAACACCATATACTGGCGCACCAAATAATTATTTATATCTCATACATTCGATGTTTACCGTTTTAAAAATAGACGTACTTGTTTGTTTTGTTTATAAAAAAATATCACAACGATTACTTTATTTAGTGTATGCCTCGAAATGCTTGATAAGTTGAATAATAAAAAGTTACGAGAACAAAGGGCACAGGCAGGTTTGAGCCCTGTGGATGTCAGCTGTTTTCGATCAAAATGAAAACAAACAAAATTTTCAAAGATCGATTCATACCTCGAATTTATTCCTTCCGGAATAAGACATGCTAGGGTACGGCGTCACTTTGGCCACAATGTAATATTTCACTTGCACACCGGCACTAAAATCTTTACAATCTTTGCAAAAGTCTACGCGACAATACAAAGGAAAATATGGACGACTACGCGATTTAATTTTTTCAATAAACGCGAAGTAGAAGCGAGCGAGAGAGAAGTCGTTTCTTTTTATCGTTTCGGAGCTCGTTCTAAAACTCTTTTTGACGTGATTGTAAACCTAACTAAACTCGATCGTTTTTATTCATCTGTGTATAGTACCACAATGATAAGCAAAATAATAACAAAATCATATTATTTTATCAATTAAAATATAAATTATGTTGTCATTGAGCTTGAAATAAAGATTTAAACTTATCATACAATCTAAAGAACACTAATTTATATTTAGTTTTAAAACGAAGCTAATAATACAAATGTGACAGGTCGGTAAAGTGTTGCTAGTTTTCAAATATTACCTTTACAAATAGGAGTTATTGTGACTTCAAATAAGTTGAATACTGTGTTAATACACAATAAAATGATATAATCTGAATGCCATAATATTGCATTGAATATCATCACCCATATGCAAGACAACAAAAAAAATGGTTCTCTAAACAGTTAGTCAGTTTTGGGGCTAACACAACAAATCTTATTTTTAGATTTCCGTTTCTAACAAAAGTTAAACCTATTCACCGTTGCCAAGCGGCCGGTAGAAAACACTCCTCCTCTGATTTCTTATTTTATTTACATATACAAGAAAAATATATTAGTAAGAAGGAACATAGGTAAACAAAAAAGAAGACAGCCTAAAATTATTTTTATTTTGACAGTCTAAAGAACTCTACATATCACAGGACTTAATATATCATAATAACACATTCAGACAATCATCGATTTTTATCATTTTAATATATAATGCTTGGTGTGTATTAAGTGTAGACTACGCTATGTTAAGTTAGCAAATTGTAATTTAATTGTCAGTAATATATGACAGGACACGCCTATTATTTGTTGTTAATTACTTGTTTATTACTTGGCAGAAATGTTTGTGAACAACACAAGAAATTAGTCATTAGTTATTATATGTGTATATTTAAATATATATAGAAGTACTTTAAAACATTTATTATACATGTTTATTTATTATCAAGTATTCAAAACAAGCTGTAGTAATGCTTACTTCAGGTTAGCCAATATTTATTACTGTTTATGATAATTATACTATCGATAACGAAAACAAAGCAATTTTCGCCATGGCTGGTCTCTAGATGGGTCGATCAAATTTTTTTATCTCGAGCTCCTCCGTTATTCGGAATTATTAAATGAAATCACCTTTTCCTGACTAACATTGACATGCAAGTGTCTTTTATTTTCTTAATGTCATACACCAAAAGTATTTCAAATAAAAATAAAAAGATAAATTGTGCCGTGTTATTATACCGATGGTATACAGTTTTGCACCATTTTCCAACATCCAAGCCAATTCGCATTGGACCAGCGCGGTGGACTTGTTGCTCAAATTCCCATGTAGGAGGGGCTACGCCCAGCAATGGTGATAAGAATATTCGTTGTCACAAAATTTACAATAATTACAATTGTTAATATGAAGATATATACCATCATTTTTAAATTGAGCTCTGAAATGAAACAGGCATTCAAATATCAATTTAATATTTTATTATCTTCACTACAATACTTTGAATTTACTAAAGCGAAAGACTTCCATTGTAATAGTAACAGCTTTTATATTTCAAGTACTAAAAGGATCTGCTGCGGGATTATCAACTTTATCGAACGGATAAAAAGGGTGAGATTGCCAGAAAGATGGCAGAACTAATCTGACGTTGGAATTAAAGTCACTAATCCTCTTCACCTCCGTACGAGTAAGAGTGAAGTCGAATATGTTGATGTTTTCAGATTGTCTTTTGGGACTGGTACTTTTCACAACGGGCACTATACCTCTTTCAACCTGTAAGTAAAAATTATATTTATATATCTAAATAAGTCAAAAGTTTCATTGGTAACCTGTATTCTCGAGGTAAAGAAAACGTCAAATATTTTCGATAAAGCGATTTTAAAAGTATAATGTGTTTGTTTAATTGGCTTATGTTTGGGTAATTCCATTATATTCTGTATATATAAAAATGCTGTTGAAACAATGTAGAATTAAATAAATAAATAAATTAGTAACAGAAACTGTCTTAGCTAGATCAATTTGAGCAAATTTATTTATTTAAGCCTTCTGAAAATATTTGCTTATTACTGGTACATCTTTGTCACAAACATCGCTAGTGGAGTAAAAACAATCCTGGGTAGACTAAGTTTAACAATAAATATGTTAATAAGACAAAATTCACCACATAATACACTTACCAACCACCTCAAAACTATTTGCGGAACAGTTTTCTTGTGTTTATCTGCAATTTCTGATAGAACCGGGTCATCGAACTTCAATCCTGGATTTTCTAAGCCGAATCTCTGTACCAGGGTGCCAAGTGGGCTATAACCCATTACGACTAACCCGTTTGATTGCGCAAACTCTGCTAAATCGGTTTGTACCATTTCCGGGTGAATCTGGAATTTATAAATAAAATATATATTTATTTGTACTTTATCTGTACAATTGGCAGATTTAAAGAAAAAAGGCATTCCTTAACAGTGAACCAGAGTGAAACAGAAAGATAAAAGTCAAAAGTCAAAAATTTACTTTATTTAAATAGACTTATTTACTAAGCTCTTTTAAATCGTCACAATAGGGAATATGTATCAGAAAACAAATAAATATAATTATAAAGGCAATAGTCATAATTTTACTGGGTATAATTTTACTGGATAAGATGGTAGTGTTTAAATAAATCACAGAAAAATATTAAATACGCTTAACAGACACAAAGATATAATACATATTATATAAACGTAATATTATATATTATTCTATATAAAAAGCAAGAAAGAATACATTAAATAAATACCAACGCAATGAGGTTATATTATTGGTAAGAGACTCCAAAAAGAGACTGCGAACTAACCGCAGGAAAGCCAGTTTATTTTAAACCTCACGGATATGGGATGGAAATGTGTTCAGAATCGTATCGCGTGGCGTTGGAAAGAGTTGGTCATAACACAACTGCAGTGAGAAGGAGTGTCTAGAGTGTCTTTGCTACTTGAAAAAGAATATTGTTGTGAGAAGCATCTAGATATTAATATTTGCATTTCAGATATTCCAGCACCTGTGGTTCATGGGATATGGAAAACAGAATTATCTAGTCTGAAATTATCTACATACATTTTAAAAATTGTCATTCCTCCTATCGGGAAGGAGTCCATATCAATGTTACATTGAAATTCGCTATGTGGGCATCGTAATAATACCCTAATATACCCTTTTCATGTCAACCGCTTACCATCAGTCGCGTATGCTTGTTTGACACTGAAGAAAGAAAGATCCTTGACATACCTCTATTTGTAAGGCAACAGGCTTAATCGTGCTGTCATCTATGACTCGCTTCAGTTGCTCCTTGTTGAAGTTAGATACGCCTATGGACTTGACCAAGCCTAATTTGACTGCGTCTTCCATACCTCGCCAAGTCTCCATATAATCAACATCTGAATAACTGTGGTCGTCCTAAAACACGGTGTTTACAAAACATTTTACAAGATATTATAGATAGTTTAGGAGATAGTTATTTTTTTATATATAAAGCACAGCAAATGACTCGACACCACCTGATGATAAGCAGTAGAGGAGTCCATATGTGAAGATAGCAAGTGAAGCATGTGACATAGCGCCCTAGCCACCCTCACCTTGCCAGCCCAAAAAGTGCTTTTTCACGTCTCTTTTAAAGGAACCCATGTTATAAGAAGGTACGCCTATTTTCAAACAGACCTTGCTAAATAGAAGGAACAAATGAGGAGTTTTACCAGTGACTACACCATCCCATGAAAACGGTTTGTAATGAATTGCAATAACAGAATTGAGCTAGAAAAACAGCGCGAGAGTTAGCAATCTTTGCTAGACCTATTCGATCAATCATGGCAAATTTAGTTTAGTTAACACAGCCGTGCGCTGCACTTTACCTGCGAGCTCCATTCACTGCTGTGTAGTTGTAAAATCTTAGAACTTCGGCATTTCCCCTAGTTATGTAATACTAATGATAATGGTAGGTAGCATTCATTGTTTCATTTGTAATATAGCACAAAGGATATTAAAGGTATGCTAATAGTGGATTTACAGTAAACTATATGGAACTTATTGAAGTCACGTTATTGTTTTGTTGGGATTGATTAATACTGTTGGCCGCATATAGCCTTTACAGCGTTATTCAAAGTCAAAGTGAAAACATCTTTATTTAAATAGACTTATTAGGTAATTACTGACTTATAACAAATTATCCCAGTTATAGAATTTAGTTCTGTATTCAATATGTAAATAAATATTTGGGTTATAAAGAGGCGATATCGAGAGACTTCGTGAGCATTTAAGTCACGAGCACTTTCTAATATATCGGGCGTATTTGGTCGATGAGTGTCTTGTATAATACGAGACGTGTTTGGAAGTATGAGCGCATTGACACTCGTGATCTGATAGGTTATTGGAGAGCTGTAGTTCGAGCCCGAGTCGTCACATGCTCAATGGCGGTCAACCTGGAGAGGACGTTTAGTCGCTGGTAGGGGAACTCCTTTGCTCGAGACCCACATACCCCTACAGCTGGCACCTTACTGTAGGGATGGTGCGTAAATGCATTCAACATCTGCGTCAAAATAAGAGGGCTGTGGATCCAAAATTACCTTAAGTCCCAAAGGCCAATGCATTAAATAAAGATCAACATAGTTCGTCCCTAGATTTTTAAGGGACTCTCTGAGAGCCTCCACGACTTGCTCCCTTTTGTGATGGGTGTTCCATAACTGAAAAAGTGTATACAAATCATACATCATAATCATATCTCAACTTACATTTTAGAAATTCCCACCAGACTATCGATAACACTTACCTTGGTAGTAATATATATATCATCCCTCTTCATTTCACCACTACCTACCTTCATCCCAATAGCCTGCCCGATCTCATATTCAGTTCCATAAATAATTGCCGTGTCAATGTGTCGGTAACCCAAATCAAAGGCTCTAAGAATGGCATCCCGCAATTCATTGTTTTTAGGTTTTATTACACCATTCTGTTAAAAAAGTTTTATTTACATTGTTAGCTCCATATAATAAAGTCAAGTTATTTACTTATTGAGTATGTTTACAGTTAATACATATATTATTAACCAGTATCGAAAAAAATTGTATTTTATTATGTTTTAAGAAAAAGAATATTGTTTACTATGCATGCAGTGTACCTTACACTGGATAAATATCAAAAAATATAAAACAATGTAAATATGTAATAAAATGTAGTTTCAATGGATCACGCCAAGCTTTTAATAAAACTGAACTCAACCCGGATTAAGCTTCATCACGAACTGCTGTGTAAGGTTTACAAAAATTAAATTCTATACAGTCAATAATATTCAAAATACAAATAAATTCGGGATCTTTTGTTGCTTTCCAAGACTCAAACACGTGCCTGCGCCTATAGAGAATACAACCCGAAACTCGTTTAGTCACCAAGCTCGGTGTAACATATAAATTAAGTCATTGAACTAATAAAAGTCAAAACTATAAAGAGACAGACTTGTCAAGGTTACACAACTACATTTTTCTATTGCTACTCACCTTATCAAAGCCTAAGTAAGTCCCAAGAGCCAACGCCGGGATCTCCCTTCCATCAATCAATGTGTACTTCGGTACGCTGGTACTTGCAGCCATCTGATTACAATTATCAATTTATTAATTCAAATTCAAATTTATTAATCCAGCATTTTTTATATAAATGGTAAAAGATTATAATACTGGTAACACTAAGGGTATTTTGGTATGAAATTAAATTATTTTCCCTAAATTTAAGCTCGTTTGCTAAGTAGGTAATAGAAACTTTAAAGTAAGTTTTTATTTGTTAACAAAGAGTTATTATTCAAACAGGATAACCATCACGCTCGCCCAACAACAATGTTAAATTTAACAAATAAATTAATAAAAAATAACCTAATATAAATTAGTGCGGATGGGTTGAGGTAGCACACTAAAGAGTTTTATATATATAAAGCTCAGCAAATCGACACCGCCTGATGATAAGCAGTAGAGGAGTCCATATATGAAGATAGCTAGTGAAGCATACGACATACTGCCCTAGCCATCCTCTTTTTCGCGCCTCTTTTAAAGGAACCCATGTTGTAAGAATGTGTTTGTATTTTCTCAAATTTTAATACGAATGAACTCAAAATTTTAGCAGATACTGTACACAATTAGTGCTAAATGATACCCAATTTTAGAACATGTTCATCTATTACTGAAAGAGTTCCAGGTGGCTCGTCAATTCAGATGTTTAGAAAGCCAACTTTGAATAGATGTAACTTGTGATATATATTTTGCTACAAAATATAGAATATGTACTGAATATTCTAAATCTCTGCGCTCGATCTATTAAAATGTGGTGAGGCTCAACCCATACGCACATAGAATAAAATAAACTTCATTTACCGCACAGTTAACAAGACTTCTAAAAAACAGGTAAGTATTCCACTTAATTACTTTTACTTTGACACGTTTTAGGCAATTTAAACAACTTTTAGCGATTAGTAAGGTAAGTAACAATATCTTTCACAGAACAAGTTAACTTTAAAAGAATTATCCGTCTACCCTACCATCATTATCTATGGGCAAGCCGGCAGTACAGAGTATTGTAAGTACGGCACTACTTCAATTATTTGGCCTGGTAACTAAGACCTTTAAGCCATATCTTCATTAATGTAGTTATTATCTTTATTTATGGCTCCAAGATACTGGTGACATGTAGCCCTTTGCCCTTTGGAGTTTTTGGCGATTAATGGTAGGCCCAGCTATTTTGTTAATGACTCAAGAGAATTTTTTTTGAAAATGGAATGCAATGTAAGCGATTATGCTAAAATGATACGAAAATTGAATGTTATGATAATGATTACTACAAAATGAGAAGTAAATGAGAAAGAAATCATATAATGTTTTTAAATAAATTTACTTACCCTACGAATGAATGAAAATTCTCACGTAAGACACTAAACAACACTGAATGATGTATTCTATATATTGCATGACTTAACGATCCTTTTTGCCATAAAACTACACCAATTTTATGACAAAAACAACACTACAACACAATATATGAAATAAAACATACAGCACCAAACCGCCCCCCGCCATTACGCGCCAAAAACTAGTACGGCACTACTGGTCACTGGCGCCACAGAGTACTTTGCATTATATAGATTACCACTGCATTATATGACTCTTGTCACACACACGAAAAATAAAATTCCGCGCCATTTTTGTTAATTTTTACATAGTTTCTATGTGCTACACATTCGTGGGAATTTAAATCACACCAGCACTGATTTGCATGTGGAATTCTTTTCGAGCGATATTTATTCGCAAGCGTGTGTAGTTCATTCAAAATCGATGTCGCTGAATTCTGGCGCGGCTGACGTGTGACACTAAATGAACGCTGCATAAAAGTATATTTTGCTTTGTAAGGGTGTTTTGTTACAATGGTTTCTAGTTACTACCTTGCTTTTTGCATTTATTAAAATCTGATGTCACAGTTTTGTAACGAACTCCTTTGAAACAGCTTGACTGATATTTATGTAATTTAATGAGTATCCTAGTAGGTCTGAGAATAGGTTGTAAGCTATTTTTTATAGGTGATAATGCCCGTTGACCTGGTGAATTGCTTCGGCTGAACCCGGGTCACCCCCGCGATGGGCAATAGAGTTGCCGGGGATATTTAGTGGGTATTCCCAGCGCCAGTTTTATTAGGCACTAGGTGAGCCCCACACACGCTGCGACTTAGCCAGTGGTAGGTCCATAAACGGATTACTCCTTGAAAAAAAGGTGACAATACCCGTATTTATATCATGAATAATTAAACATTATCAAGATTTTCAATAATAGAATAAAGAATAGAAAAAATTTCAACATTTTAATATGGAAAACCTTGAAAAACGTATAAAAGGAATCTCAACCATAATCGTAATCTCCGTGTTCAGCTGATATTCGCATATATAAAAAATCGTATCCAATACACAGGCTCTCTTTCATACAATTTGACACTGAACTCTCGCATTCATACAACTGAACTGAAAATTAATTCTCATGAGAAGTCACTACATGACACTGGCAAGAATTATCGAAGTCTGCGACAAGTTGCCATAGAAGAATTAAAAAAGATAATAAAAAAAATCCAATAAACTGTCAAAAATAATTGTTCTTCTTTGGGGTTTTATTGCACAGATTAGAAAGAGTATGTCTAAAGTATAAATCTACTGAAGCGCAATAAATACTTATTGCGCTTCAGTAGATGCCGCCAGTGTCAAGTATGTTAATAATTGGATTTAATAATGTAACTCTATGTCGTGAAACAACGGCGAAGAATACGAATTCATTGTCAAGCCGATTAGGCCACAATTAGAGTTACCATTTACAAAAATGAAAAGTCCAAAAACATTTTAATCCATGATTTGATTGTTGGAGAAGATTAAATATTAATTTGATATTACTTATGTAAATTTTAAGTCATTTTCAATCTAATAAATTAAAGGCCGCAGAAATCGAACCAAAAACTAAGCCTAATAAATATATAGAAATGTGGAAAAGTAAATTATAATATTGATTATTAAAAAAAATCAACCAGTTCCTGTGACAGTAATTAAACAATTCGTTTTTAATTTTTAATCAAAAACTATTTACAAACCATATTTAGGTATACGGACTCCTTAATCCAATTTCTAACTGTAACCCTATATAAGCCTACATAGCGCGAAAAACACTACCTTCCTTCTCTGTCTGATCTGTAAGGTAAAATAATATAATATAAAGTTGGAAAATCTACGTAAAAAATTTATTAATATAAAAACATTTGACTTTTTAACAGTTTGGAAGCTGTTTATAACTAGTTATTACTAAGTTAATTAAGTTATTACCAAGAAGATTATCGTTGTTTTTAAAGTTCAAAATTCCATGAAATATTTAACTCACCTGCGCCTGCGCAACGCTATACACACTTTCATTACATCGGCCCCCAATTGGGATAACTTTTAGTATACGGCGTTCGTAGCAAACAAATGTAATGTTTATTTAAATCTTTTAGCGTGATTATCGTACAGAAATTCATTTTTTATTGTGAGTGATAGATAGTTCGCCAGGTCATCTAGTGGAACGATAAAAGTTGGGAAAAAACAAGAAAATAATGTTTCTAAGTTTATTTCAATAAATTAAAAGAAAAGGGTAAATTTTTGGTTCAAGACGATACGTAGTGAGCTTCCTCGTATCCATTTGCATTAAGAATTCGTTCAGTTATTATCCATCAGCAAAATCTGCTTTTGTAAAATAATCGGTGTCTGGTTTGAAATAAAGTCGAGAAACTTCAGCATTTGTAGATGGATTGTGTCAGGAATAAAAACGAGAGAATTATTTCTTAGACATTTTAAGTTAAATGTTAAAGATATCGGTATTATACAAAGCATTTTATCAGAACCTACATTACAAGCTGCGAAAGGATAATCGATTTGTCCTTACTTTATACAGTTCACAAATTTAATTAAGATTATATGAGCATTAAACGGGTTGGCGTATCCAACAGATAAAATCCCTGAAAATATATATCCAAGAGACAAACAAGTCGCAATAACAAAATTGAATAAGATACTTAAGTATGACGTTAACGACACACTCAAATATATACATGAACACACTCACACTAACTCAATTCAGACACAACCACATAGGTATAGGAATATTTCTGTTAATTTAGTTCATTATTATTAATATTTTAATGTTAAGATATAGACTTAACAGGAAGAGCGAGGCATTTCCAAAGCAAGTATCTGCGGATTACTTTCGGGGAAGCCCCGGGAACTTAATTGCAAAAGATTTACTTAAATAAAACAAATTTTATTACACACAAAAACACGAACGTACGCACACATGCACGTTAAATGCGTGCACTTGCACACACAAATAGTATTTTTTTATTGTGGCTATTGTAATGTTATAAATATTATAAAACGCACAATTTTATAACTGAGAGGCGAGCGTTATTGACTGTGACACAATTATATTTGACTAATACAGACATTATCGTATACTTTTGTTAACGTCTTAATAATTTAATAATGTTAAAAAATGGTTACTTATTTGATTTGATTTGTTGGGCCCTTGCCAAGCGAACCTTGTAAATAAAAAGTTTGTGAAGATTACTTTTTAATAGTTACATCTCGGGTTTATCACTAGTAATACCAAAAACATGATCGTTATGTTTTAAATTTACAAAGTTCGAACTCACCTGCGCCTGCGCAACGGCAAATACAAATAGACTTGTTACCAACATGACGATTGATAGCTTTGTGCTGAGCAAGCGAGAGATGAATCTCATTTTTCGTTCTCTCATCACAGAGAGTACTCGAATAAGTAATACTGTGGATGAAATTACACGAGAGGTCTGCCCCGAAGCATGACTGCCATATGTGCGCACGGGCAACAGTCTCCCCTAAAAATATAATACACGTTAAATAAAATTACTTCCCATAAATTTGAGTTACCTTTTGGCTTATCCCAACCCAGATATTCTAAACACTAGATTTACCAGACCTGTCATTTAGACTGGTCGTGCAATTTCAATTCAAAATTCCTACTATATTACATATTTTTTTTTCAGAAATGATGTTATGACTTTTGTAGCTATAAATAGAGAGTACGTTTTATAAACTTAATGTTATTTTATATACATTAGTAACAAATATAATTTTTGTTGTTGACATATATTCAAATCGCTGGTATATCTAGTGTTAACTCCCTTGCTAAATCCATTAAAACTAACAACATTAAACTATAATCTCGCTCAGTGCATGTTATCCTCCCTTAAATTAAATAGGTTTCCATAAACTGATCTCAAACCACAACTCTTACAGATTACTGGTCCACTACTCATAGTTATCTATATTATTTATTTAGTGCATATTAAAATTCTATAACTGGGACAATTTGTAAATGCCCAGTTGATACCCACTTAAAGTTATCACTATTGCCTTGAATTATATTTATTTAGTTTTATCATACATATTCCCTGTTGTAACGATTTAAAAGAACTTAGTAAATGAGTCTATTTATATAAAGTTATCTAATTCGGAGGACACATTGACATTTATAGAGGAAGAAGAGGAAGATTTTACATGTTATTCATTTATTTTCGTTGCAGAGTTCCTGGATTCGAATGACATCGGTAGATTATTATATATTTAACTAAAGTTTTATAATTTGTAATAAAAATAATAAATCTATATAGAAAAGAGGCCGATCAAGAGAGTTACTTTTTTGTTATTTAAACACAATATAAAACATATGATATTGTATAATTTTTATCAGTAAGGGTACCGAAGTTTCAAGAATCAGAATCAATTACAAAATACATTTGCACAAAAAAAAGAAGTAAAAGCAATATAATCCCGCAGTATTACGCTCGCGGCCGGCCGAATCTTGTTATTTGACAAGTACATACAATTAAAACTTTATCTTCATTCAATAAAGGCTATATTTGTTTATCCTCACTCGTGCACTTGACCTTGAAGATTGAAGAACCGTATGTTTTATATACTACTATGTGTATAAACACAAAGAATGTAAATATACAGCATGCTCCAATATAATGTCAAATGTATAATTTTTCTTCTATACTGTATTTGAAGTTCTAGGTTGTTCTAGTTTCAATTACTAAAACAGTAATGTCGTAATGGTTGGTCGCTAGATGGGTCAATCAAAATTTTGTTCTCTCGCTCTTCTGTGCTTCGTGGTGCAGGTTAAACCGTTAGTTCCGGTTGTCACGGCAACTGCTTTAAACAGAAAACTGCATTGGGTCAGCCTGATGATGCACAGGCACAGACTCTTAATGTGTTCCTCCTATGACAGAAGGCCTATGCTTAGTAATGGGGACTTAAAATGTAAAGGTTGATGATAAATTAATTATAAACCACCCTGTATAAACAGTTTGTAATATTTTAACGTTATTTATTTATGTACACAAAGACAATTAAAAAGACACAACAGAATATTTGAGAATTTTACAAAGGTACTGCTTATTTCTATAAGAAATCTCCAGCAGCCCCATATATGGGAAAAGTGACATCGAAAGCTAGAGGGGCGTGTACCAATACTAATATAATTAAATACATAAAAGCTAATGTATATCGTTAAGTTCTTTAAGATAATATCAAAAGCTTTACGCTTTTACAAACGTAATTTTTTTTTATTTGTGATGGCCGCCACAACAAGATGGCGGATTTCATGATTTTTAGTCAAAGTCAAAAATAACTTTATTTAAATAGACTCATTTACTAAGTTCTTTTAAATCGTCATAACAGGGAATATGTATGAGAAAAACAAATAAATGTAATTAAAGGCAATAGTCATAACTTTAAGTGGGTATCAACCGGGCATTTACAAATTGTCCCAGTTATAGTATTTAAATATGTACTAAATAATTGTTTGGAAGTCAATTGTGGTGATTCTGCAGGATATATTCAATATATTATAATTAAACATGAATAGATAGAATGACTTTAGGAACGTCAAGTTAATTGACATTTGACAATCCTTTCACTTTGACTTAATTTAATGGGCATGTTTAATGATGCACTTTATAATTTGCTTAATTTGAGTTGTCATTTTTGTAACGCTAATTTTCATGTATCTATTTACAGGTCCAAAGAAGGCGATTTGGAACTTACAACGGAGCAGTATTGGCCACTATAGCACTAATAGCATGCTATTTAAAATGAAACTGTTGAATCGCCTCTATGTAGGGCCTGTGTGGAGCACACTGAACAAATGGAACACATCCTATGTAACTGTGATGCTCTTGCCAGGAAAAGAATGGGTCTCTTTGGACTGGGCTATCCCAGTCCTGAAGATATAAAGCTGCTGACCACAGGTGTACTTAGTAAGTACATCTTGGAGGTATTCCAGGACAGCAGTCAGTAGGGAAACACAAAATATCCCATTTAGTCGACGTGCTCCGGGAATAATCTTGGTCCTACGTCACATTAAAATAACGTTAGTTTTCAAATTAACAGAAACAGGGCTAATATGTCTCAATTGACCGTGTTAATAATTTGATGTTTGATTTTGTTTGTCTGATGTTTGTTCTTTGTTGTAAACCTTGTTAAAATTTAGTTAATATTCTTATCTATAATGTATAAATAGATTCGTTTTACCACGGCGGTATCCACGTGATACTATAAAAAGGTTTTGGTAATTAACTACCGATACGTAACATCCGCTCTGTTCAAAACGACGATGAAGTCCTTATAATCTGCAGCATAAGGTCGATAATGATTATAAGTTTTAATGAGCGTTTGCGATACCAAGCATTGTTTATAAACAGACCTCTGATAGCAATAAGGATTGGTACGTTTTAAAAGTATATTCGTTTAAGAATTTTATCAGTACTTTAGTGGTGGCGATTCTGTGGGCATTCTATAATGGTAAAAATTCACATGACCAACCCAAGCACCCGGCTTTATGTCCGGGGTTCGGGGCCATGTAGATTGCTCACAGTAACTTGACAGTTACTTGACCATTTGTAGACTGTGCGGGCTGTCTGCATGCGCGGGAGTCATTATTTCTTTACTTTTCAGACTAACAGAAAATTTAAATGTTACATACCCAAGTTCATAAAAAAATGAAATGATAGATATACGAAAATGCTCTAATGTAATTAATATATTGATAAATAAATGTTTAATAAATGATATTTGTTAATACATTTTGACATACTTAATGTTCACGACCAACTACTTTTATACCACATTTTATACCATGTTGTTATTTATATTTATTTAGTTATACCACAATTGTAAATAATACAATAAGAAAATATATGTCAATGCAAAACAATTGCTAATTATTATATAATTTAATTTTTTTATGGTAACACCATCTTGTATGAAACTATAATCTCAATACAAAATGTTCAATTTGAAAATTATATTTTTCGGTTACAAGATTTTTCTCGAATTTCTCGTTGACGTACTAATGTGACTAATAGTGACCAAATAAAAAATTTTGTAATGTAACAACCCTATTTCTATTTACTATTGTCGTAATGAACTTTTTCTCACGACTACACTTTTTCTTAAACAATAGGTACACTGTGATTGAGTTTCCCTCTTGACAATCTTTGATTGAGAGTGGAGACAGAGAGATGTGTTGACTTCTAAAATGATTGTCATATATTTTGTTGCATTCTTGGGCCTGGCCTGGGCCTCCCCAAGGCCTCCTCCTCCATCGACGGAGTCATATAAGGATCAGTGTAAGTAGAAATATATTTGATGAGTGAGAACCACTCATTAATTATTTTATTTAGCATACTTTTATAGTTCCGTTTCCACATGGCTCGAGTGCCCTAGAGACTCTTATTAGAAATCCTCTAGAGGCGAATCGCTACTAAGTCAAAGTCAAAGTCAAAGTAAAAAATAACTTTATTTAAATAGACTTATTTACTAAGCTCTTTTAAATCGTCACAACAGGGAATATGTATGAGAAAAACAAATAATGTAATTAAAGGCAATAGTCATAACTTTAACTGGGTATCGACCGGGCATTTACAAATTGTCCCAGTTATAGTATTTAAATATGTACTAAATAAACTGTTAGTTTTAATTTTATAATAATATTTATTTTTTTAAATTAAAAATAACACTAGTATGCATATTCCCAATTAACCCTATTACCGCTTCGACGAATTAGTAGCTGCAGAGAAGAAGTGGCGCAAGAAACTCTCAGCCTTTAGTATTTATAATGACATTTACAAATCAATATGTCATTATGTATTAGTATTACAAACATATACAGGTTTTTTTTTTTACAGTGTAATCAAAAATCTATTTTTAAATATTGCAAAATATAATAAATAAGTGCAGAGAAGCAAATTATAGTGGCCACAAATTTTTATCTTTAAAATAATCTTCCACTTTGTAATACCCCTTTTTCATCAAACAACTTTTAATAGTTGACTTAAATTTTTGCAGAGGCAATTCAATAAAACTTTGTGGTAGTATATTGTACATTTTTATACTTATTTCTATAAAACAATATAAGGATCGAGTTCCCAAGGTCTTCGCCTCCTTACAACACGGTAACGCTGTAAAGGACACCTGCAAGCAAAGGAATTAGCCAGCCCCATAAAAAATATACTTCAAGATTAATTTTAAATATATTACGATGATATTACTACTTGTATTACTAGTTCGTATGTCAATCTGAAAGATACCTTAGAATATTAATGTCTGGAAACTAAGCTATTTTGCCTGAATTTGTTTGACATCACTGAATTGATCATTAGTTATTAAGACGCTATTGAATTACTGTTTTAAAATAGAATAGAACAAAATATATCTTTATTGTACATCAGCGATTCAAGAACAGAAATACATAAAAAACATTTAATTAATTTTGTACAAAGGGACCTTATCGCTTAAAGCGATCACTTCCACGTAACCTTAGGATGGACAGGATTAAAGATAAAATACTTGAGGGAAGTTGACGACGTATAACGAATACATACAAGTTACTGATTTATTGCAGAAAACTGTGCTAAATACTTTTTTCTTTAGGATTTGACATTCTATAAGCAACATGGTTTGTTGTGTAAACTTAGAACACAACTGTCGACGTCTTTTGTTACGAGGAGGAATCCATTTACGGACCTACCCGCCACTGGCTAAGTGACGGGCGTGTGTGGGGCTCACTCAGTACCTCAATAGAGCGGCACTGAGAATACCCACTAAAACTGCCCGGTAACTCCATTGCCCTTCACGGGGGTAATAAATCACACAGGCCTTCCTCCACGGGAGATGCTAATGAAGAGCTTGTGTTGTTATACCATTATGTTGACTCAATGTGGCTTGAACCCACCAAACGGTTACCATAGAAACCATGCCAGTTCGACTTGCCGAACTTCGACTTCCGAAGCACGGAGACCCGTAATAAGAATTTTTTATTGATCCGTCTAGGACAGCGGCAACCTGCGGCTCGTAAGCCACATATTTTATATAAGAAATCATTTTGCCACAAAAGTCACTTTTTGGACATTTTGACATATAATCTAGTATAACAAACTCAAAAACAATTCCTTTTTATCAATTAACAGATATTTTTCTTATAAATAAAAAGATAAGTTATGCTGGCAAGGAAAATTTTTGTGGCCCTAAAAATTTTTTCTCAAAGGGTTGCAAAGCCCTGATTTAGGGCGAGAAAGCAAAAATTCGTTATCGAAACCAGAGCATTCGAATCATTACTCTAACGAGCTTCCCTAAAGCATCGATGTTAATTTAAAGTTATAAATGAATTAATTTAATTCAATGTGTACCATGAACATTAAGTTTCAATATAGACCAGCAGATTTAAGTGGTTGGTTCTTGGAATATTTACCGGCCATATGGTCTAGTGGCTGAAACCAGTTGGAAATTTTCTGCCAGATTTGGTTGGTGATAGGGCTTTTTTTAAATCCGCCTGTTATAGTTATCCGACAGTTGGAGATAATATAGTTTTTCTCTGTGGTTGAGGAACCGGGGGTAGTTCACTTCCATCTTCAGCGTTATGCTCAGGGGCGATGAAGGTCAAAAACTACCCCGTTAAGAAAAAAAAAATGTCTTTATTTCTAGTTTGCACGGACCCTCGCACTATGAAGAAGCACGCAGCGTACACTGAATGGGCAGACGTATACTCCTGCACTAGGCATCGCTGCCAGCCTGGTGGAAGGAACCTCGCTATATACACCGTTGGGTAAATGCATTTTGCTAGTAATTCGACCCAGCAAACATTTCTCTAGTGAAGCGAGGGCCGATAGGTCATCAATTGAACACCTTTTATATCAGGGTGATGTCATGAGTCCTTTAAAATGCTATAAGTAGAACTGCAATGAGAAATAGGTAAACCAAAATATTATAAAACAACAGTCACTCTCTGACTTCTGGTAGACAGGTGTACCTAAGTATAGACTGAGCCCTCAACCCGTCACCCCCTAAAGTTTTATCTACTTTGAGTTACAGATTCGTATGTGGTGTTGTAAATCGTCTGGGTGAATAAATCATTGCGGGTTCTATTTCTCTTAGCGAAACGTCATGGCATGGGGTTGTAAGGTTACATTAACAAAGTCGCAGTCTATACACTCCTCGGTTTCCCTCAGGATGCCAAGACAAGATGCCAGGATAGCACAGACTGCTACGGTCCTGGTATACTGTATAGTTATCGTAAAGAGATGCCCAACGATCCCCTGGTGTGCAGTGCCGCCGAGCCTAAATCCGTTCTGTTAATATTACAGGCAGTGTCCGCAATAAATGGTGTTCTTTCAGTTGCAAACGAGTCGTAGCTCCAGAATCAGCCATTGAATGCGAGGAGGTTGTTGAGGATTCTAACATGCAGTTCCCGTTCTGTTGCGCCAGACTCAGGTTTGATGATTTTTAAAGCTTAAGTATTGAAAACTAAAAAGAGAATTATTTGCCTAAAAGAGATTACTGCTTATCACTTTCGGTCACCTTGTAATGATTTTTCTTAGTAGATAGCTCTTGGCCTTTATCTCACCTGATGGAGACTGATGGTAAATGCCTTCGATGGTTCCTTAAGCTCTTAACAACCTTTAAGAGTTTAAGGAACGATCGAAGAATTTTTAGAATCAAGAAGAAATCCTAGAAATCTTGTAGATATTGATTAGAAATATCAGTTACAAATAAGATATCAATAGATGCCTGGTGATAATTCGCGGAGAAGTGTGGACACGGGTCTTGGGCCAGCCGTGGGAGAATTTGTCACCAGCACCCTGGAGCCACATGTACAAGATGAAGAAACCACCACCGGGAGACAGTCCGTTTTTGTCCAAGTAAGGGAAACGGAACACCAATATAATAGTTATTTAGAATTAAATTTGCAAGTGAATAGATAATCGATTAGATATATTTTTCTTATTGTAATAATGTTCATATATATTTCATTAAAGTTTGAGGTATACTACTTGATATTGACCACGATTGAACATTACTTCCAAAGCAACTTTCATTAACAGAAATCCAGGCGAAGGACCAATCTATGAGCTGAACTTAGACATGGCAAGTGACAAAGTATTAAAACCTAAAAAATTATCAACGGATAACGCAGATTACAACGATGCTGCTGCGAAGCTGCCAGCCCCTGATATAGTGGTAAGAGATGACGATTTTAACAAGATCATGATTGAAAATAGGAAACAAGCATACGATTCGATTAATAGTTAGTGTCAACTATTGCATGACAACTGTAATATCAAATATACCACTAAAGGATGTCATTAAATGCTAGTTAATATTCTGGAAACAAGAGATTTTAATGACTCCCATGTGACGAAATCACAATTGTAATAGGACAGTGAAAAAGCTAACTGCTATACAATCGAAAAAGATCATTATTTAAACGGACTAAATAACAAAATAGTTTGAATTTGTCAAAATTTAATCCAACTACTTCTTTGACCTATTCATACGTTCACCTTTGGAGCAGAAGCAGCACACGAAAGTTCTCTGATTTTAAATGTTTACAGTGACATTAAGAAATTATTTCGGATAATGTCAATAATGGCTTCTTTGTTGAGTGTCTGTAAACCAGTCATTTTTATTACAAGCAATGAAGCAGTGAAGCAGCTTCATTCCTACTCAGGAGTACGCGTGTTGGTCTACGGAGTCACTCCTTCACTGTTGCCACTTTGCGCACTAAGAGATTTTGTGACTCCATTCTCTGTCTCATAGCTAGAACGTGGAATTCCTTACCAGCACTCGTATTCCCTCCTTCATACAACACATCCTTTAAAAGAGGCGTGAAAAAGCACTTTTTGGGCCGGCAAGGTGATGGTGGCTAGGGCAGTATGTCGTATGCTTCACTAGCTATCTTCACATATGGACTCCTCTACTGCTTATCATCAGGCGGTGTCGAGTCATTTGCTGAGCTTAATATATAAAAAAACGTGAAACTACTCAGTCTATTAAGCGTGAAGGTGGAATAAAGTTATGAGACCATAATGTCTCCATAATGTCAATTGATTTCCAAATGCCATGCCATCATATTGCTAGTGTCTTACCATTGTCGGTTACCCTTAGGTGGATCGTTTGCTTGTTTGGCTTTCGACATAAATATACAGAACTTTAAAACCTGAAAGGAATAATATATTTTTTTAACTATTTATAAACCACAGATAGCTTTGTCTACTGCCAATGACGAGAAGGATCATAAGGGCGATACAAATAGGTAAGAAAGAGAACTATTTTTTAAAGTATCAGGATCAGTTAGACTTTGCTGCTGTAATTTGAATGATAGAACGTATTAAATAGAAGCACTTTGAAAATGAGCTTTCAAGATTGAGAAAAAATGAAAGCTTAAATATTATGATCCACTATTGTCCCTTAAAACTACAGTATACATTTTTTCAGACAAAAAAGACCCCCAAGTCCGTATTTTGGGGCAGATGCAGCGGAATACCACAACGAAGTAGATCTTGAAGAATCAGCTATAGAGAAAGAAAAGGTATATACTGTAAAATGTAATAGGAATGTAAGGGGAAGTATTGTTCGAGGCAATTTATTTATTTATATGGATGACATTGTTTCTTGAGGTTTAGTTCAAATTTTTAATGCAAGAAAAATAAAGTTCTGGAATAAGTTTATCAGGTGATGGTCGACAGATTAAGTTTACAATCAGGACGTTAACTATCGGGGTAAAAGAACAAGACTTACAAAAATTGCCAGCGTTAGGAAATCAAAAAATTTCTTTGAAAAATTGATTCGGCGAATCTCGAAATTAAGAGAAACTTGCGAAACTTACGCAACATTTTAGAGTTTTACTAGTTATCTAACTAACTAACCAAAACATGTTGACACACAGTACGTAAAACGAACACATTATTTAAGATATTGTTTTGCTTAGTTTCACACACAAAATAATATTCATTAAAAATGTGAATTCTTAATTATACACAAAAGACTTAAGTTGGTAAAATAAATAATACATTCTCCTTTCTTACTTAAACTGATCAAAAATATAATATAAACAGAAATTACAGAATCCGAAATAAAATATAGAATGCTAATAATATTATGTATTTAAGACTTGCAATGGCAAATTCAAAGCCAAACCAGTAATATTCTATTGATTAAAATATTACTGGTTTGGCTTTGGCTTTTCTTCTTGAGCCGTGCATTATCTGGTGACACTTTTTACGCAGAAACCGTCCAAGATAAAAGAAACTGTCTCGGGGATATACTAATATATATCTACTGATATGATCTGCAATCGCGATGTAAATGAACATGTAGGTGTTTCGTTTACACAAAAAATATATCGATACAAACACTGCGGCTTGTGCCGCGTGAATTGCCCCCTGCCTTCGAGATCTTCTTTTTCTTAATATAGAAGATTTATTTATTTATTAAAAAGGTTCTTAAATGTAAGATATATTTGAATTGTAGATCACGTTTCAGGGTAACCCTAAAATTTCCTGGACTGAGATAATACCTCATCAATGGAACGATAGTGAGTTTCCACCAGGAGAATCCGAAGCTGCAATTCAAGTAAGACAGATTTTAAACTAGGCTAACAAGACTACAAAACCCATTACAAAATCTTGACATTTTTTCAGGGCTTCAACAATTTAACCGAATTCGAACTAACTGATGAGAAGAGGGACGAAAAACCAAATCTACAGATTTTAGTAGACGCAATTGGTACAAGAATGCGGGACATCGAGAATGTGGTCCAGAGAATGAGGGATAAGGTCCACCAAGCAACACCTGGAGAGCTGGACATGAGCGGCGAGAAAAAGTAATTGTTTAAAGTTTTATAAGTGTACATAATATTAACAAAAGTAGTTATATTTATGTTCTAAAATTTGACAATAAATGGCGTTAGTGTACCTGTGAATCGCGTTGTCATTTGAAGTTCACGGCTTTATGAGGTTTAAGTAAATTCAATTAAGATTTCTATCCGCCTTGGACACGGTGTTTTAATACTTATCTATGCCGGGTTTTAACAATGACATTATCATTTTAGCCTAAGGACGCTAGCGACACTAGAGCTACCACTAGCACGCTGTTGTCTCTGAAGAGACTTTCGATTTCTTTCTTATAGGACTCATGCTGTTAGTATTTTGGGAAAAACTCTTTCATTCCACATCCTAGTGTGAGTGGGAAACAAAATTCTCTGAAATGGAACAGTGCGAGACCTTCGGTTCTTAGGTGCAGGAGTAAATTCCCAACCGATGACGAGCGGAGCTTGGTAACATGATAAGTAATTCCTCAGTTCTTAGCTCGTTATACAAACAGTAGAACATACACAGACAGGCGAAGACTCTCCTTAAACAGGGTTCAATTCTAATCTATCACAATCATCATCATACAGGTCTATTAAATGTGTTCGTCCACTCAAATAATCTCCGATCTAAACTCCAAACCGAAAACTCTACTCAAATTTTCATGAAATAGCTAATTTCTGAAGATATATTACTGTTATTATAAATTAAATCTCGAAACATTAAAAAAGTTATTATTGAACAATTTTTTTGCTTACAGATCACAAGCAGAGGCAAAAATTCAGGCTCTCCAACTCAAAAAACATCGAAAGGGCGGAGAAGAAAACAATGATCAAAGGGAATACAAAACGAAACGACCTTACCCTGACGGAGATTATTATAAAAGGTATTATAAACTTACCCTTTGATTTTAAACTTAAATTTATGCAACCTCATTGGATCTTATTAGATATCTTACTCGTATTCAGACAGTTTCCTATCTTGTCCAACCTCCGGTTACAACTATGTTCTGACTGATCGAGATAAACATGGGTTTTCCTACCATTTCATACCCTATGACCTTTCATCGCGTAGAGACTAGAATCCATTGAGTCCATTTGAAAAATCTCTAATCACGTGAAGGAAGAATCAATTCACTTGATGCGCCATTATATAAAACGGTTTTGATGTCAGATTTGCGACCTTATTGTAACCTAGCGTAGGTTGTAGTAATGGTCTGCATTCATATGAAGTAAACGAATCTATTGTTGCTACTATAACGTCCCTGCAACATCTTGCATGTGACTCAGTCTTCATAATTACTATTGGAGATTTCGTGGCATAATTGGAACTGACTCATTCGTATCCAATCGAAATCCTTAAAACACTACTTCCAAAGACTGATCAAGCACAAATTTCATTACATACTTTATGGCACAGAATTGCTCTTCAAGAGACAATTAAGTGTACAATTTGATACATAGGTTTTCGGTACGCAACAGGGGGAGCAAATACCTGCACACCAGTGACATTACCACGGAGCAGCCTTTGTTCATTGAGGACAGCAACCTGAATGGCTACTACAGTGATGCCAGCAACAGCGTTCTGAGGAGAGAACCCGCTCCAAAGGCAAGTATCAAAGATATTTATAACAAATGCTACTGTATAGGGTTTTATAAACGTTGCAGGGATATTTGAGACAGATGAAATACTATCTCATAATGGTATCACTGATGCGTTGATATTCAGAAGACAAGAGCAATTGTTGTTTCTCTACCTTTCCCATCACGCCGAAACGCAACGAACGCCTCCTTGATACCTACCCAGACTACTCTTACTTCGTAATTCTCATTAATTATCACATGGCTAGATCTGGGCGATAGTTACTCTTGTCCTAGAATTGTTTGAACCGTTACCCATATGTAATCTTCTCGTCTCCGGTCTATATTTTGTGAGGGAAGTGTAAAAATCAAATATGTTTGTCCTAATTCGTTATAATTTAACCCTTACACATCGACTCCTCTAGCGTCTAGCAGCCAGATTTGGGCAGGAGTTCCTTGTATCGAAACCCAGAATACAGCAAACCATACACCTTGAAGGTTTGGTGAAAGAATATTGAAATTTTATAGTTGACTTAAAATACTTACTCCATTGCTACTTAAAATTGCTCTACACCTTTTCGGTCACATGTTTCTCTGTAGGTCTGCACGTTTGTCTGTTTTATTGTGACCTCCTGTAACCTTAAAGGCTTGACCGATTTTGAAGAGCGACGTGTCATTAGATTCGTATTCTTACACGGATTGCCACACGATATATAGTATTAAAACAATCCAACTTTTTCAACAGCCAATCGGCTTATTTGGTTATCCAATTATTGCTTGTTGGTGAAGACTGGAATTTTTTAATAATTGAAATCTTTACTTAGGAACCAGTTGCAACGTATATGGCACCAGTGGAGAACATACACAAGGCCGCTCACATTGTATTAACCGACATGTCAGAGGAAGCGGAGAAGAAACACAAGAAGCGTACTCATAAAAGAAAGAAAAACAAACGTAGGCGCAACAAGAAACATCACAGAGAAGAGAAAAAGAGACGGATGAATAGAGCGAACTCTGTGGAGACAGAGAAGAACGTTGTGTTAGAAGATAGCAGCGCATTCGTTAATGCTTAGGAACCTAGTTATAAAAATAATTTAAGCAGTCCAAACACTTAAGCTCGGGGATTCCCAAAATGCTAGATATCGACCCTTATTTATTTAGCGAACTACCAACATATATTGCTTACTCAAATACATGATATATATAAATTAAATTGAGGCATTAATGTTACAAACAATTACAGGTAAATACTATATCGAAATCGGCATCCCAAGTCGTAAATGAAAATTGAGTTTTTAGACAAGTATTTTGTATTGATAAGATTTTTACTGTTATTTGGTTATTTTGGAAAAGGGGTCTCTTGCCCAAAGTAGTTCGAGAATTCCTGATTTACATGATCCGGTGACCGATTTTAAGTTTAAGAGAGTTTTAAGCGTAAATAAACAATAAACTAGAAGCTATACTTTCGTTCGTATGAGTTCTGTACGAATTTAAAATGTCATTCCAACGAACGACATGAAATACTGCAACGAATAAAAAGGCAAAAGAAATTACTTGTTAAGCCTAAGAGACTAACATGAAACGTTATAAAAGCACAGATTATATTAAAGCTAATGTCAAAAGTAAAGCCTCTTTTGAGTGGTATTTTAGTTAAAACACAAACCAAAAAAATTTAACGCGGGATATTAAGTAGACATTTATACATAATGGAAGTCTACTGAAGTTTATTTAAGGTCTATTAGTTGCTATATACATGATGTTGATAACAACATCTCTTGCAATGACATGTTACAACTTAACGAAGCAGAAACCGATTTGTTATCGCCGTTTACATCAGAATGGATCATCATCTAGACAAGCTATACTTCGCTTTACGCAATCGAATCGCTAAATGAAAAATGTATGCGTATAGCCAATTACACTTGAAAACAAAGCGAGAGGTTATGTCAAATCCCATACATTTTACATTAAGCGATTCAAAGCAATTTGGAAATTCATCTTGTCTAGGCCCTTTGACGATGTCTTGAGAGCTGTCTTCAGTAGCTATAAACAATTATACATCACCTGACTGTTATCTATGTTATTATTAATCTTGATAAATAGCTTTGTCAGTTGTTTTAATATGAATTATACGCTATAGGGGAGAATTGGGCAATTTTGAACATTAACTAACTAACAAAGCGGACGTTAAGTTAATTGCACAGATATAATCATAAAAACATAGGAGTTTATTACTTTTTAACCACTTCTGTGATCTGAGACTAGCTAATTAAGATCTAGAGGTCCAGGTTTAATGCAGAAATTTTTTACTCGGCTTGTTGGTGGTATGGTTTCTAAGTCCTCCTGGTTAGCTAGCACCATCTTACTCAGGTCTGCCGCAGTAACAATAATGTAAACAGCATTGTTGAATTCCGGTAATTGGAAAATAAGATAGCCAGTTCCTCTGTGGTTGAAGAATCTGAGTGTAGTTCGCTTCCATTTTCGGCCTAATCTTCACTTAACATCTGGTGAGTCGAAGGCCAAGCCCCCCGTTATTAATAAAAAATAACAATAACACAAGTTGATAGATACAGCATGAAGTTGTAAACTAGTGTCAGAGTAAGTAAATTTACAGTTACGGTCATTTTTTGTAACTAGAAAAGTTGTCAAATAACATTAGAATTTCTCACAGTAAATGGACGAGTGCTAACCTGAGTTCATTTTACCCCAATCTCCCTTAAAATAACTCTGAGCTATTTGTTGATTAAATGTTATATTATGAAATTTTATTTGAAGTTTTATTTTAAATAGAGTTCTCATTTTGAGTACAAAATAAATGTTGTACGCATAGTCGCATATTTCCTTGGCGTTGTAGATGAAAACTCATCTACAACGCCAAGGAAATATGCGACTTGTCTGTTGACAGTTTAGTCTCATTACGCAACTGCCCAATAAATAACAGACCAAGGTAAGCCGTTAAAACCAATTGACAAATGCATATTTGAATTTTGTTTGGACTTTTACATTAATCATATTACTAATTAAACTTAGATTTATAAGAGGATCAGTTTTATTACTGTTCGTGCGAACAATAATACAATAGATTAAAGTAGGATAAATATAATATTAAAATATGGTATTTACAATCTATTGTAAAAATAAAAGAAATATTAGTCAACAAGAAGAAAAGAAACAAAAGACAATCGCCGATCTCGGTTTTATTCTTAAAAAGTCCATGTCTCCCGCTACGAAGCCTCCTTGTTAGATTTGCGCGTGGACAATTACAGTTACAAAAATAATACACAAAAGTATATATCTCATATAACCATTTATTTACAAGATACTAATGATAATCTTATAATTTAATCTACACTAGAAAATGCAATCTTATATAAAAAAATAACTGCTGCTCGTTAGTCTTGCGCAAACTCAAAAACGGCTTGACCTTATATGAAAATTTTTTACTGTTTAATTCAGGGGCGGTTTAAAAATAAAATGTACTATGAAAATCCTAGAGAAAAGCTAAAAAATATACTGATATAACATTTATTCTGGCGCCGAGATTTGCGCGCCCGTGGCCAATCAAAACGTCGCTATCGCGCCGCGCATGCGAAATAAACGCGCAATTAGGATTCCCGCTCGTTTCCGCTAAGTTAGCCAGCCCCCGCGAGCTGGGCGGCCATTATTAGTTTTATGTGTAAATTTTCTGTGCATTGTAAAATTGTGTAAGATAATAAGAAACCCTGAGAAATAATATTAAACTGATTATTTAGTAGGGAAAATCGTCTGACATGCTAAACATTAAAATTGTTATATCTTCCATTGCTACTTCGAGTTTCTTTTAATAGATGGGGTTGGTGGTAGTATGTAGGTCTACGGGGTCAACTTGTTATAATACATATAATTTATGCAAGTATTCAGGTTCTAAGGAATAGTATTTATTGAATCAACCATCTGTATCTTATAAGTTTCAATTGAATAGAACCGTCACGATCGTGTTTGTAGTGAGCTGTCTGTATGCAAACAACGGTAGCGCCACCTATAGATTTATGACGTCACACTTTCCCGTTCCATTGAGTTCCAGAGGCCGATGATGGGCTATCCAATGCCTTATGAAAATTACAAATCTTGCGTGATTCGGAACATAGCGAAGTTTCTTAGTCATTTTTTCCTTTTGGCGCGGAAAAAACCTGGTATATTGGTGAAAACTAGCAATATCTTATAAACATCTTAGTTAGAATACGCTATATAGATCTTAAGCGAGTTCATACTACGCCTCGCACTGTTCGCCCGATTTTAGGGTCATGTTATTAACTTTTCTGAGTGTTGGATACGCGCCTGCTTTGTATTTTAAGAAATACATTTAATACAAATAAGTTAGTTTCGTTCAGTTCCAGAATTTTCGATCGTAGTGGCTGGTAAACCCATATATAAAAGTGGTTTCCAATTCTTCTGAACAGAGGCGCTGCTGTCGGTTCCATACAATTTGACAGCTGATGTCAAACACAATCAAAATGGTTCATTTCTATCGAAACTTAGATTTGGTAGTCGGTAGACTCATGGATGTTAGTATTTTTATTTTATTAGTAGTCCTTATGGCGCCATTTAATGTGAGTTCCACAAAATGCTTCATCTAGATTTAATTACAAGATTCCACATACAGTAAATTTGACCACCGTCTAGTTGATTGGCCAGTCTATTTAGCCAGAAATCTTAAGTATGAATCCCGGTAGAAGCAGATATTTTTATGGATGGTATGGTTATTTGTTAACAAATTGTGTCCTTTAAAATACATGTTACTATATGTTTTGGATGAGTTCCTAGAATAGAATAATCTCTTCCACACACACAACCAACAATCAGTGAACATTTTTTTGTCATTCAACATAGAAAAATGGAACATATAGATAGCAAACTGTAATTCATACATACAACAGAAGGTTCTAAAATTTATAAGTAATTTTCCAGTAAGTTTTTATGTTTTAAGGTTTGAGATACAGTAGAAAACTTAAGTGGAAAACAATTTTTTTAGGTTTGAAAAATATTGCATATTTAAAATTATAAATATAATACTAAGGTAAGAGTTTCATTACTTTATATTCTCAATGATCAACTTATCTGTCATATACATCTTGCCAACCACTACCTGAAAGAAAGACAAGTTATTGTATAGTAAAAAATAAACAAGTTACATTTTAGAATTTTAATGGTCACAAGCCATTGAATTTGTGTTATTACTTATATTTATTTATATTATATATATTACACCTTTAAAATTTAAGAAACATATTTCCCTCTTAAATCTAATGCAATCAAATAGAAAAATATTTTGATATTTTTACCAGCAGATAGCGGTTATTAAATGTTACTGCTACAACAACAGCTTTCATTGGGCCATAATAGTCGTGTTATAGGCCCAACATCATATCATCTGCCAGTAATGGTATGTATAAATGGTTTTGATGATGATAATAATTACTTAATAAAGCATTTCTTACCTGCCGTCTAATCATATTCAAGTTTTCCTTAGCATATTCCACCTCTTTTTTTATAATTTTCTGATCTGTTAACGCTATGTTCGACTTAAATGAGTCTCTAATTCTCCTTAAGGCATACGCTCTGAAAATATCAATTGGTTAAAGTAAACCTAATACCTTTGTTATAATGTTAATTTGAGGTTATGTAATTATTTGAAAACAATTACCGAAAGTTGTAATTAGGGAATTGTTGAGATTCTCTCATTAATAACTTGTATAGTGATAATTTTTGCATCTTAGAAACACCAGTTGTCATTTTACTTTTAACTTCTCACGATTCACAAGAATTTTTCGTTCGGCTGATGTAAATAAATTATTTTTTCACACTTTCTACCAAAGGATCCAGTTTTTGTGATTATGATGACAATCGAAATCCAATGTCAATTATTTAAATTAAGATTACAATTTTAACCTTAACTATGTACGAAATCCAACAGAACGTATTTCTATTATCACTGAGCATATAAACACTACGTTCTATCTATTATGAGAAAATGAAAACAACATACATATATATTATTTTCGATTACGCAGAGCATATTTCTGAAAACGGAACGTTTCGAGATTTTTATAGATAAATTGTTGCAAGTGTCAAAATAATTACTCTTAAAACTGTAACATTGTTTTATATAAAACCTTTTTTATGTTAATTTACAAAGTTTATTGGACGTAAGAATTAAGTGCGTACATTAGTTGCGTTTTACTTCGTTGTACTATCATCAAAAAAAATATTTTTTTATACGCTTATAGTTTATCAGTGTTTGTATCCTTCCAAGAAATGCTTTGCAACATGGTGATTACGTATAATTTTATATTGCAAGCTGGTGGTGGTTTCATTGGTAGTGTAGTGTTATATTGGTTAGTCATTAAAATCACAACGAAAAGAAAAATGTAGGTAAATATTATTATAGCATGGTAACATTGACACTAGCATCCGTCAGGTCAGCAAATACAAAAGTACTCTGTGCCCGTCAGCCTGGTCAGCCTGTCAGCCATCAAACATGTATTGAACGAATGTGGCCCGTATTTAATTTTAATTCCTTGGTGAATTTAACGATAAATAAATTAAAAATCACCGCATTGATAATTAGACGAACAATTTGAAAGTGTCTAACAGTAAATACTGCATACGGCACATCCTCAGTGAACGTAGCTGCGAACTACGAGGAGGTAGGTACTCGATTTGTTTATATTTCTTTTAACAATTATTTTCTTTGAAGTCTTTGTTAAATGAAGAGTGTGCTACTAAATAACCTTGTTACTCATTATCGGCATCGTGACATCGTAATTACACAGTTTATACTAATGGGTTTGTGTAGAAAACTTATAACTTCCTAATTAGATTTTCAATCGTTTTCTAAGTTGTGTAACAGTGCCAAAATTGGCTTGGTTTCTACATAACTCTAGTAATATATGCAAGAAGTTTCACCCTAGTTCGTTAGGATTCAATATCAAATAGTTATATGTTATAAAGTAATTGGCAACATTAGCTAAATACTTTTCTCATTGTTGTATTTTAGCTTTTTATCTAGTATTAAAAAAAATTTTATTAACTGGGATGACTTTTTGACTCTTTTGTAGGGTTCTTTTCGTTGTTGACTCTTTTGTAGGGTTCTTTTCACTGCAATATAAAAATACTTAACTGTCTTATAAAACAAAACAAAAGAATAAACATATATTATTTTTTAAATAAGAACTTGAATTGTAATTTGAGTTATCAATTCTTAATTTAAGTGTCTGTAAAATGGAAGGTTTTAGAGACATTTAATTCAGGGTAAATTTTACAGGTTGTTGTTTAAGAGATATATCTGAACGTAAATAAGAAGAAAAACTAAGTCACTAAATTTCATTAAGCAATTATAAAAACCAATTACTTTTAAAACTATCTTTACTGTTTACACACATATGTAGACACATAACACACACATACATATACATAGATTATTATTAAGGTGAAAACAATGGTTCCTACAAGTGTTATTGTTTAGTTAGACCATTGACATTATGGCAAAATGTCTTCAGGACATCCCTAGTTGTTGATGGAATGCAGCTAGGTGGGTGAGTACCTGTGGATTTTTCCACAGAGTTTCTCCTATACATCAAAAAAAGGCATGTAAATTTATAAAACCTGTATAATATAGTACCTATAGGATTCTAATATATGCTCTTAATCTTTATAATTAAAAGACGCTCTAATTAGTGTGAATGTAGTGTCAGCTGTAAAGATACATGCATCAGATATTTAGGTATTTTTTGTGTGTTATTGGTAATTTGTTAATGCATTTGCCCATTATAAATAAATCAATATTTCAACGTCATATTTATAATTGAGATTTAACACAATAATTTGTGAGGTGTAAAGTCAAAAAGGTGCAAAACTTGATGTGCGGCCGTCTGTACATATTAAACCAAATCTTATGACAGTCAAATATCAACTCGACATTTAAATGTCAAAGAAAGTAAATGCGTCTATCGCGCAAATGTCGGATACGCAGCACCACTCGCTACAGTATTACAAATGTAAGAGGTCACTGTCAGATTGTGGAGAAGCTGCAGAATTTGGATTCAACAACAATTAATGAAGATAAGATAAGATAAATTTTATTGTGATTCTGTGTACAATAAATAGATCTTACAGTCACATGCATAAGTCACAACAGATTGCCATTTTCGGGCGTACAATATTGACATTACAATTTTTAAAGATAAAGATTAAAGATTCCAATTAAAATATTCATTTAAATTGTAAAAGAATATTTTTACACTAACATCATTTTACATTAAGCATCATTAAGAACTTGTGTTATGAATACTAGATAACAGAGAAATATATACAGAACTATGTACAATATAACGTCAGAAAGATATTAAATAAATATACAAACGTCCATGAATTGTGAACAAATATTCGTACTCATCATAAACATATCTGCCCCTACTAGGATTCGAACCCGGTACCTCTGATTAAATATTATTTGGAGCTTAGTTCATAGAATGTAGTTAAGGAGTGGATATGACCTTGACCTTAAATTTATTGTCGCTAATTACATCAGTGCAACAACTTTGAATATTCTTTTCCATTAAATAACGTAACTAGTACATAACAACTATATTTTGAATATATTTATTATTTATTGCACAAAAGCAAAATTGGTGGACTTAATGCCTTAACCCTTTAGAGGTCGCGCGAAAATAAAAACTCGAATCATTTTCTTTTTCTAAATTTTCTTCTAATCGTTGAGCGTCCATTTTTCTTTCTTGAATGTTTTAGTTATAAGTGTAGGGGAACATTAAAAAAATTTGAAGTTGGTAGGTATGCAAGTTTAGAAATTACCACTGTTTAAAGTTTGATATGGACCATTTGGACCCCACGCGACCTCTTAAGGGTTAAACATTTTCTACCATTCAACCAGTAAGCAAAGTAATAGAAAGGCATGAATCGCGATTAAAATTAACTAGTATTTTATTGATCGTTTGTCGCCATGCTCATGACATGACATGACAAGGCTTATCGTATTGTTAGCCAACAATAATGGCCGCCAGGGATTTTAAGTTACATAGTTAATTACTTACACGTATTAAATTGATCCTTAACATTTGTACTAGGTAGTAACTTTTAGTATACCGTTCATGGCAATTAAATTTAATAAGTTTTATACTATTACAAAGAAAAGCCATTTAGCAATGTTGTAAGTCGTATGAGTATGGCTTTTTCTAAGCTATTATAGCATATACGTTAACGTTAACAACATTGGTGTGTTTCCGGCAGTTGGAGGTAAGATAATGTTACATCTTTGACATTATTTTCATCTTCAGATGACATCAAAGCACAAGCTTCTGAAGAAAAAATTGTAGTTGTAATAAGGGTGATATTCCTTTAACCATATATTAACACTATGTAGCAAGCAGTAATAGCCATAGTTACATCATGTAAATGAATGTTTATTTGTCGTGAGGTCTTTATTGCGTGCTATCGCCGACACATCGACAGAGTCATGTTCTATTTTGGGAATAATCAAACGAATATTTATTGGTAGTTTTAGGTAAATTTGGTAGGCTCACTGGAAAGTAGATGGTTAATATATTTTACTAAAAAAAGCGTGAAAAAGCACTTTTAAGGCAGTCAAGGTGAGGGTGGCTAGGGCAGTATATCGCATGCTTTACTAGCTATCTTCACATATGGACTCCTCTACTGCTTATGATCAGGTAGTGTCGAGTCATTTGCTGTGCTTAATATAAAAAATAATAATAATATCAACTTTGCATTCAAAAATAAGTCTTCCTTTAATTATGTTGGTAATTGTTATTATTTACTATTAGGGGTACCGGAAAGTTTTTTCGTTTAAGTGTTTACTCCTTTTCTGTTGGCCAAAGATGGTAATTTTTGATGAATTACTCGGTTCAAGCGCTCCAATTGCTGACAATAAAGGTCTGCGTTAATTGTTTGACCAGGTTTTAATAGTTCTTTATGCACCACTCCGCTGCTATGCCACCAAACGCACAAAAGATCCTTTTTTCCGTGTATATTCTGTTTTGGCGAAGATTTCGACGTCTCGCCAACACACAACCATTGTTTTTTGCGATGGGGATTATGAATAAGACCCACTTTTCGTCTCCAGTAAGAATTCGCTGTATTAATGGCTCTTTTTCATGCCTTGTAAGCAGATTACTGCAGATAGACACTCGAACGATTCTTGCTGTTCGTTGAGCAAGTGTGGGACCTATCTTCCCTCTCTCCTGACTTTACCAAGTAGTTTTAAATGTTCTTGTGTTGCAGACCATGATTTGCCAATTCTCTGCGATAATTCTTTGATTGATTGAGTCGGGTCCTCTTCCACTGCAGCCAACAAAGCGCCATTTCCACTTCAACCGGTCTATCACTTCTTTCCTTGTCTTTCAAATTGAAAACGCTGTCCCGGAACTTCGCAAACCACATTTGTACTTTCCTTAGACTTACCTGATCTGGATAAACGCTGTTAATGTTAAACCATCCGTCTTTTGCACTCTTCTTTTGGTGAAATTCGTAAAGCATACAAGATCTAATAAACTCCTCCGATGGTTCAATCGCTGCTATTTCGCCAAAACTCGACCAAATCGTACCAAACTTGCACAGACACAATAGGAAGATACACTGGATCAAAATATTCCAATCTATCTTCCACGTACAGTTAAACTGTGCAGTGGGTTTGAAAAAGCCAGCGTGTGCAGCGTGTCAGGTCAGCTACGCGCAAATATCCCTGGCGTTGCTGATGTCTTACGGTTACCGCTTTCCATCAGGTGGGCAGTAAGCTAGATTGATACCTCAGCGGTTTTAGGTTAATTTATTATTCTCTAAAGACACTGGGATTTGTTACCATGCAGCATTATCAGGGGAAAAACACTGGTGGGTTGACCTACTGGAGACAGATGTTGATATAATTACAAATCCATTACTTCACTATTACACTAATATGTAACTCATCCTTGTTCTGTATTTCCGGAGATCTTTGTCAGCTTAGAATAGAATAGAAGAGAATAGAATACCAAGGTAGGTAGGTAGTAATATATACCAATATAGCAAGTACCAAACAAAAAAGGTATAGTTTTAGGCTGTAGCGTTAGATCGATAAAATATGCTTTATTGAACGACAGAAACGAAATGTCGACTTTATATCGACACTGAACATTAATGAACAAACAATTTAACTTGATAAGTGATACGGTTAATTGTTTATATCACGAAAAAAAGCTTATAAATATATAACCATACCATGTACATCTTAGTTATATTAATGTACACACATTTAATATTTAATTGTTTTTTTTTCATCTATAATTTTAATTTTAAAAAGCCCTCGGGTTATAGCAGAATATCAGTGCTTTGTTCACATCACGATGTGAACAAAATCAGTTACTGAGTTGCGACCCTTTTGCACTTCTGCCGCTCACACAAAGGTCTTTGATACCTTTATTATAAAATGTTCGTCTTTTAACCTATGTACTGTCTGGATGGATTGTGTGTGATGTAGAAATGGAAATAAAGACTTTATCTATCTATCTATATATATATATATATATATATATATATATATATATGTCACATTTAAAGTACATAAATACAATAAATAATATAATTGTATCAATATGTATATTTGGGTATATTTCAATATATAAGTGATATAGGTTAAAATCGCATAAAAAACAATATTTTCAATAAAATTGGTGTGTCGAACCACATTGCAACGATACTGGTAGATTTCGAACGAAGTTTTCATAAAAAAAATGTAAAGTAAAGTTATTTGTAAATTTACATTTTTCGTAATATCATGTTCACGAATGACCAAATTGAACATTGTCCTTTTAAATATAGACAATTTACAGATTATTGTAAAAGGGTGGTCTTATCGCTATTTAGCAATCACTTCCGGAGAACCTTACTATGGATAGCATACACAAGAATACAATAGATGAGTGAAGTCGTCGGTATACCATTAGAATATTTGATTTACTTACGTGACAATAATACATAAATTTTAAATACGAAAGTATATAAGCTACTATTAAAATGTCTAATGCATATAATAAATGATTCGGAATAAAATATATTATATGTAATTTTATTGGTATAAAAAATGTTATAACGAATTCTGCTTAAAAATGTTAAACTCTTGTTTGTACTCGTGGAACTGACAGAAGCTGTAATTCCCGTAACATGTGATGCATTATCATGTTTATTTTTAGGACGATACATGGCACATCTGGATGAAAAACAAACTTGGGAGGATGACGAGCCCTTCTACTCATCAAGTCGAGACAGCGATGACAGTCCAATACTATCACACAGGTACCGTACTAACCATCAGAATAGAATAGAATATATCTTTATTGTACATCAGACAATTCAAGAAGAGAAATACACATAAAACATTTAACTAATTTTGTACAAATGGCGAGCTTATCGCTAAAAGCCATCTCTTCCAGGTAACCTTATCACCTTCAGTTATAGATACGACAAAACTACCATTAAATTTAGAATCGAAATAGTTTTCGAATGTTGTGTAGGACTTACGTGCTTTTAATTCATTCCGAAAACATTTTTTTCAAGACGAATGTCGTCTTGAATAAATAATGTAAAGAAAAAATATGTATAACTATATCGAAACTGAAATTCACGAGGACGAATGTCAGTTTAAATAAAAATAAATTACTGTCTTGAAGTTAGCTGATTGTGGTTTTAGCGGACAAAAGAAATTGCGCAGTATTTTCTATTACTTTCTTAAATAAATGTTATCTATTAATAAATATTGTTTTATTAATAACTTAGCTTTATAAATTGGTCGTCAATTCCACTTGAAGATGTGTGATGTTAGTCACAAATCGTAACTAAGCTCAGTTACGATAAGTAGTTACAGATAAATAGTAGATGAACCGTTTAACCACCATTAAATCTATTTATGGTAGATTTCAATGATAATTGTATGGTCTAAAAGGCTAATCTACTATAAAACTTATATATTTCTTAATTCTATTTAACTATATCAGTTACATTAAACAGAATTACAACAATACCTTGGTAAAATATATAAATAACAATTCCAGAAGCAAGTGTACACAGCGCGATATAGCAGACATGGAGATCAAAAAATAAATAAAATAATAACATATATATGTCTACGCCATGTAAAATGTACATACAAATAAAGGCGTTTGATAATCTTGTGTCATGACGCTTTCCACCTATAATGTTATGATCTGTACATATCCAACATAAAAGTCAAAGTCAAAATATTTAAATCAACTTTGGTACATATACACGTATACACTTACTGAACGTAAATCTAAACCATCTGTTCGTAAATCCACCGGGGGTCTGTAGTCCGAGAAGAAATCCGGTAGTCTGAGAAGAATAGGCAAGAAACTCGGCAAGATCTGTCCCTCCCTTTACACGTCAATGGGAATCGTTTGAAAAGTGTTAAAATTCACAGTCAATTAAAAAACTATGAATGTAAAAATGAAATTATGTTTTTAACATTTCCAATCATATAATTTAAAAAATATATATATTGTGGAGGTTAAAATAACGGGGAAAATGACAAAGAAATGTTAAAAGAATAATTATTCAAATTGGTAATTTATTAATTTATAAAGTACACTAACAACTACAACATCTTGTTACAAAATTTGTTATATTTGAAACAAGGGTATCTTGTTACAAAATTCGTTATATTTGAAACAAAGACATCTCGTTACAAAATTCGTTATATTTGATACAAGGGCATCTCGTTACAAATTCGTTATATTTGATACAAGGGCATCTTGTTACAAAATTCGTTTATATTTGAAACAAGGGCATCTTGTTACAAAATTTGTTATATTTGAAATAAGGGCATCTTTTTACAAAATTCGTTATATTTGATACAAGGGCATCTTGTTACAAAATTCGTTTATATTTGAAACAAGGGCATCTTGTTACAAAATTTGTTATATTTGAAATAAGGGCATCTTGTTACAAAATTCGTTATATTTGAAACAAGGGCATCTTGTTACAAAATTCGTTATATTTTAAACAAGGGCATCTTGTTACAAAATTCGTTATATTTGAAACAGGGGCATCTTGTTACAAAATTCGTTATATTTTAAACAAGGGCATCTTGATACAAATTCGTTATATTTGAAACAGGGGCATCTTGTTACAAAATTCTTTATATTTGAAACAAATTGTATATAATTGACTATGGCGGCCAGGTTAGATTTATATTTTGTATGTAATATCGTCAAACTGACAAAGTATATATAGTATATATAATATATATGTATTCCGATCGCCATTTCGTAATACTATTAATTAACGTCGTTAGTGACGGACTGTGATACAAAAATAATCGGGTCAGATAGTAGATTAGTAATTTTATTTTAAATACATAATAGTAATAGAGATATAAAACAAATTAGTTTAGCTATTTTCTAGTATTAATGCCTTTGCTGTCAGTGTAGTGAGTGAGTAAATTTGATTTCATCTTCCAGGTCCGGGTACGACAGATACCGTCGGTATTCGCCTTACATCCCCCACCCGGAGGAGAGGGATCGAAGAACGATTACCTCACGATGTAGACGAGGGATCACATTCCTGTACTGCTTCGCGATGATACTGTTCTGCGTTCTTATGTATATACCTGTGTATAATAGGGCTAATGACCAGATACCTAAAGGTAAGGTTTAGATAGAACTATTCTCACGGCAAGTTGAACTTTGTCAGTTTTATTCGCTGCGTGTAAACTCGCATCGCTTCGGCTCGCCTAATCTTCCAACCGTTTGATAGGACAGATTAGTTTATATGCAACCGATACAAAAACTTTGGCTTTATTTGGGAGATTGGTAAGTAATACAAAGAGATGTGTTCCCCCCCCCCCCCCCAAATGCACAAATTATATGAGATGAAACAGTATATTTTTCTGAATGTGGATGGGACATAAGTTATAATTTAAAATCCCCGCATTTATCAAATATCATAATTATTTTCTGGTTCCAAAACTCAGTTCACAGTTGATAGACAAGACAGCAAGGTACTCTGTGCAAGACAGACAACAAAACGTCGATGACGTGATCTTATAAAAATATTTTTCACAACTACGCATGAGTTCGATTTGGTTCAGACTATTTTACAAGTTTGTTTAAAAATAATATTATAAGAAAGTTAGTATTAGATCTTGTTTCTGTCCCATAATAGAGATGTAATTTTTATCAGAGAACATTCGATTTAAAGGTTAGGTAGTTACCGTTTTTATAGTTTTAATCTGTCACTTTCTTGCATACATGAATGTGGCAAATTAAAACTATACAACCGGTATATTCAAGATCCTTTGAGCACAAGATTTCGTTCAATATTTATTTATTTATTTATTTACATAAGACACACCAACAGCATACACATTAATCTGTACAAACACAAATATACATAAAAATGTCCTGATGTGTACACCTATTACAGGCGTGTACAGCATTCTTTACATATTCATCAACGCCAATCATTTACTAAAGAAAAAAAAACAATATATATATACATGAACTTAATTTCCATAATATAAAAATAAATTAAAAAAATTTAAATATATATAGGTATCCAATTTACACTGCATGTGATTCCAGTATCTTATGCTTAAAGCGAGCGAAAGAATCATGAAAGATGTCCAAATCGTCCATAGTAGTGTTTAACTTATTGTATTCAATACATACCCTAACTATCAGGAGGAGTACCCAGATTCGTACGCCAGGGTGGTGTATAAAAGATCTTTGTGCATGGGTAACGAGTAACGAGAGAACATTTAATATATCGTGGGGGGTTTCAACTACCAAAGTCAAAGTCAAAATTTAAATAGACTTATTTACTAAGCTCTTTTAAATAGTCACAACAGGGAATATGTATCAGAAAACAAATAAATATAATTATAAAGGCAATAGTCATAATTTTACTGGGTATCAACCGGGCATTTACTAATTGTCCCAGTTATAGTATTTAAATATGTACTAAATAAATTGTTAGTTTTAATTTTAAAATAATATTTATTTCAAAATTAAAAACTACCGCTTCGACGAATTAGTAGCTGCAGAGAAGAAGTGGCGCAAGAAACTCTCAGCCTTTAGTATTTATAATGACATTTACAAATCAATTATGTCATTATGTATTAGTATTATAAACATATACACGTTTTGTTTTACAGTGCAATCAAAAATATATTTTTAAATATTGCAAAATATAATAAATAAGTGCAGAGAAGCAAATTATAGTGGCCACAAATTTTTATCTTTAAAATAATCTTCTACCTTGTAATACCCCTTTTTCATCAAACAACTTTTAATAGTTGACTTAAATTTATGCAGAGGCAATTCAATAAAACTTTGTGGTATATACCAATATGGAACATCTCCTTTACCCTTTATTAAATCCATTGCAGGTTTAGTGGCTGGCTGGTCAATACACACGAATCGTGACACAAAAATATATGTCCAACCAAATAATGTCACTACTCTACACGAACCTACTAACGTATGCCCTAAGGGTGTGCAGGATAAAAGGAACAAATTATTCCTTCTGATAGTAGTATGTTCCGCTACAAATAACTTCGACCGACGGGTCGCCATCCGCGAAACGTGGGGTAACTACAAGAGTTATCTCGAACTGTCCAAAGTATACAAAAGTGTTAGAGAGAAATATAAAAACTATAACTATACTTACGATCTGTATCAAGAAACTCAATTTAATGTAAGTGCAAATATTAGCGATAGAAGAGTCGCGAGAGACATATCTAGTTTCGGCCAGTTATTACCCGAATTAGCGAAAGCATTGCAAAGCAATATGCAAAATGTTAAGACTGATAATGTACCTGAAGAGAAACGTTTTGATGATGACGACGATCCGGTGTTGCCAGAATTTGATATGAATAAAGAATTAGGTGAACAGACTGAGAATGATTATGATTATAATTACGAATCGAACATAATGAGGATACCACCTAAAGGTTACGAAGACAATCCTAGCTTAGGGAAGATATTAAAAATATTAAAAGATACTAATGTTTTTCCTGAAAAAACCGATAAATCTGAAGCTAATGAGATTGATCCTAGCAACACCGATCCAGACTTTAAACTGGTTTTTTTACTTGGGTTGCCATCTAATAACGATACGGATGTACAGAATAAAATAGAGGGAGAAGTGGAAAAGTATGGCGATGTAATACAGGAAGGTTTTATAGATTCTTACAATAATCTAACGCTTAAATCTATCATGATGTTGAAGTGGATCACAAACCAGTGCAACGAAAGTGGTAAGAGAATTCTTAATATTATCGTTATAACGTGGGTTAAAGTTAGTGTCTATAAGGTCGGTGGGCATAGCTGTCATTTATCTCATTGCAGTTTTACTCTGTTCATCAACACCTAACAAGCTGTCCAGTAGTTCTCTTATAGCCCTGACATCAGCTCCGGATCTACGATTTTTTCTAACCGGATCAAAAACTTGATAGTGTTTGAGAAAAACTGTTAAAACTGACAAAGAGGTAGCATTTTTGAAATCTCATAGGTTGATCTATGAGATTCTCGCTGTTTCTGATTGTTCGAATATCATAATGTCTGTAATAATGAATCCAGACACAACAATATATTGCTCACATGTATTAGCTATACCAAATTAACACTAGATATACCAGCGATTTGAATATATGTCAACAACAAAAATTATATTTGTTACTAATGTATATAAAATAACATTAAGTTTATAAAACGTACTCTCTAATTATAGCTACAAAAGTCATAACATTTTTTCTGAAAAAAAAAGGTGTAATATAGTCGGAATTTTGAATTGAAATTGCACGACCAGTCTAAATGACTGGTCTGGTAAATCTAGTGTTAATGATTATTATGAGCTTGAGTTTCGATAGTTGAAAAATTTATGTAGATAGTAAGATGCATTTAAATATTCAAAATAAATACATATATAAAAAAATTATGATATTTAAAAATATGGTCTTTTTTAGAACAACCGAACCGAAATTAGAATTTCTGTCTGACTCTGTATAATACGTACACTGTATAATATACAGCGTGTTCAAATTTACATTTGCGGGGATACGTGTAACTAAGTTAGGGTTAATTGATTTTTTTTTAATTTTCAGTCCGTTACATATTGAAAACAGACGATGATATGTATATAAACGTGCCAAACCTTATGATGAATCTTAAAAATAGGTCTAAACTGTACGATGAGAAAGTGGCGAATGGTCGTAAGGGAAAGGAGTACCTTTTGATTGGAGACCTGATTTGTGGCGCCAGGCCGGTGTTGGACTCTAACAATAAGTGGTAATTTTTTTATAAAAAAGCATGGCAAATGAAAACAAGCATACAGCCCATCTGCTTGTTAGTAGATCGATCTGACTATTATGAAATATATGACTATTATATTGATCACATAATGTTTATCATATTAACATGTGATTATTATTTTCATCACATCATATAATATTTATGAGTCGTTTTAATTATGGATTTTTAGTGACGTTTGTTTTAGTGACGTCTATATTATGATGTTTTTTTTCTCAAAATAACTGTTATCCATTTCAACTGAAAATGCACATCTTTTAGTCAAAGTCATAATAGTTTATTCATAATTGGTGGATTCATGTGCACATTTACTGAACGTCAAACTAAGCTACCTATTCGTAAAGCTATCGCAGGTCTTGACCTTAGAAGATAAAGCAAGAAACCCAGCAAGATTATACACGTCATAGGGAATTATTTGAAAAATGTTAAAATATTCATTAATTAAACCATTAACGTGAAAAAGGTGAAATGATTGTGGTGTTTAACATTTACAACTAGACAGATGTCAAATACAGTACAATACACTGCATAAGTAAAATTTAAGTATTTAAAATATCCAATAAAATAGTAATTCTTTATGTTTTTAATGAATCTTTGTGGGTGTGTTGAGTTGGGATGCACAGCTTTTTTTGCAGCATCTGTGCCCCACAATTACTTTAACTAATTGTGAAATATTAATTATTTATGGGAGCAATTATTAAATCGCGAATGAAAATCAGCTGCTCCTTACAAATATATCGTCTAGATATAACAGTTTTGGTTTAAAATTTAATTTGTCGCGATTTCAGTAAATTCTTAATCTATACTGTACTCATATTTTTAGTAGAGAATATTAAGAGTCATCGGCGATAATGTAGCTGGTAATCGTTTGTTCAGCAGATGACTAAAAGTTGATAATGTGTGACATAAGATAACCTCTTCCACAGGTACAGCCCGAGGTATATGTACGCTGGTAGGGTGTACCCTCGGTACTTGTCAGGTATGGGGTACGCGCTGTCCGCACCCACCGCGCATGCGCTCTACGCGGCCGCCCTCAGGACTAATTACTTCCACCTAGAAGATATTTATATTACAGGTATGTATAATGATTGTGACTGTATACGACAGCGGTAATGAGCACTGATGGAAAATGATTACCACCCATCTATTCCAAATTAAGCATCATTATGAGCTTGTGATATTCATAACGGAGATGTATAAATAGTAATATTATATTAATAACAGAAATATACTAAAAACACAAATAAACATTCATGACTCGTGCATAAATGAATGAAATGAAATGAAATGAAATTTTAAACAGCTTACTTAAGACAAAGACCAACCGTCACTGAACTAGGCCGAAGCCTGTATTTCAGCATACAGTGCCTCCATCCTCGGAACAAAAACTTAAATAATTACAAAGGAATATTCCAATAACTATTTTAATTTACATATGTAACATTAATAATAACATATATACATACACATACACATACAAACATACATACTTAAATAGTACTTATAGAACCTTATACGAGTGTAGAAGTCCTCTCGGTGTGTATAATGATTGTGTGTGAGTGAGTGTGAGAGGGTGAGTAATGGGATTGTTGATGTGGATTACTTTAAATTATCTTAATATTTCCAATAACTTTCCGTAAAATATTCGTATTCATCTTATAAATATCTGCCTCTACTGGAGCTCGAACCCTGGACCTCTGGCCAAGTAGGCAGAGGTACTGACCACTAGACCAGATGGCCGTCTTGCTTAATGAAAATAATTATAAATGCCTCTAACTTACGCATTACTTGGAAAAACAAACTGTAGTCTATCACGTCTTGGTAGTATCTGCTTTCTGCGTCTTCTATGTAGGTTATACCGTTACAGTTTAACTTTGTTTCGGCGTGAAAAGAAGGGTGCACATGAAATTAAGTATCCAAACTGTCAACGCACATACAATGTCAATTGTATCGTTTGACATTTGTGGTTATAACTTGACCTTGACCCTTTCCTTATTTGGCATACAATAATTCAATGTGGTCCTCATAGTTTAAAAGCAATATTGTTCACATTGTAGCGAAAAAATGGCTCTTGCGTCCTATTGAAAAAAAAAAGGATTTTAACTCTTAAGTCCTGCTAAAAACGACAGTACTATTGGTAAGAATAAAAGTATATAATAATAATTATTATTAGTTTGTTGGTATGAATTAAAAGTATTTCTTAACTTTGTAAACCAGTGTATATCGGCGAATGAACACAAACAGAAGAGAGCAATAGAATGAAGTTGTATGATCATAGTTGAATTTCGAATAAGTTCTTGATTATTTCATGGTACAATTCTTTCTCATAATTTAAACATCCCGTAGCTTATATAAATATATTAGAGTCATAATTTAAACATCATGTAGCTTAAAGCAATATATTTAAGCTACAGGATGTTTAAATTATGACTCTAATATAACGAAAAAAACTTAAATGTAATAATAATCTCAGAGCTTTAGGAAGGACAGTGATTAAAATGGGCCCACTCTCTAGTGTTTGTTGAAATAAATCGCCTCTGTTAATGGCATTCTATTCATTATTCTATGAGAAAAGATTACAATAATTATTACTATTATATCCAATATTGACATTCTGAGTGGTGGCGTAAATAAAATAAATATTATAGCTACTTATCAATAACTTCCTGCCGTGTAAATAAGGCAATGGCTAAATCTCAAATTAAATTTATCTCAAATCCCGCTAGTTAGAAAATATTGATTGGTATGTTTTAAAATTATATGCTTCATCAGACTCCTTTACAGTGTTTATTTTTAATTTAATGATTTGCTTAAAATGTTTAACGTCACATATTTAAAGTTGATGTACTTCATGTCAAATGTCTTATTGGCTTATGACTGAAAACGAAGTGATGACGTATGAATGACGTATGTCCAAATATTGACACAATTATTTTTGTGGTACAATAAATTTGTTACTCGTTATAGGTATGTGCGCTTTACGTGCTTCACCTAGGTTAGTCCCTCGCGATGACCCTGGGTTCACGTATCAAGCGTCTAAAGGCCGCCGGCCATGCCTTGCGCACGCGCATGTCACCGCCCATAGAGTACAACCCAGGTATATGCGGATGCTGCATAGGTACCTCGCTGATGTGGACTCTGCGGATAAGTAAGTAAACCTCACTAATATTTCATATTTAAACGAAACATTCATATTCACGTTTAACGTTTATGTGACAACGCCTTTGAATTTGTATTCATAAAATCTTTTATTTCTACATTTTTATCAAGTATATTCCACGTTAGGTTACTGATAAGCTTTGGATGTACGAGTTAATAAGAATTTATTGTAACTATCGAATTAATTGTTATGATATATTGGTTTGAAATTTTCATTTCATTTCTTTGAAATAATCTACCAAATCTGCCTCCTGCCATCACATATGCAGTATGTCGGAAGGTGGATAATAATATATGTGTTTAAAAGAGATAAAAAATACCTATACATGTTCCGATTTAGAAATTAAAATTGTTTACTTGTACATTATTAAACATAACAATTGATTGTATTGATTTAAACGTTAAATATTTATTAGTTTTAGTAAGAAAACTAGGACCACCTCCGATTTAATAAATTGTACTCCTATTATTCAGTATATTTTCTTTTATACGCAATTCTACTTTGAGGCTTGTACATTGTAATATTATTTATAACTACGATTATTCTCAAATTTATTTTCTAACAAATATTTTGTGACGCAGCGTTGATAGACCTTCGATCTGGTAAAGGTTGGGAGAAGCTGCTGGATGTGGAAAGTGCAGGACAGATCTGTTTGGAGATCCTTGGGGGGGCTTATACCCAGCAGTAGGCGTGTGATAATGAAATAATTTTAATAAGAAATAAAGATTTTGCTATTTGCTTAGAAAAAAACACAATATTGTTTAAAATAATCACGAAAATTTATAATACTCATGTCACCTTATTTGAAGATTAATATTTAATTATATGCATTTTTTTACAGATGCGAGAGAATGCGACTTACACAGGTAAGACAAGACCGAATGCGTCCCAAAACTACACCAAAAAAATTAACAAAAGTAGCCATCTCCCTGACCAATTAGCATTATAAATGTGGACTTTAATATTCGCGTTATAAAGACGATTTTCGGTGCTGGATACCAAAGGTGGTGAATAAAGAATCTCAGGTTTTATACGACGTCTAATGTTATTTATGTGAAAATATAAGTGATAAAGATAACCACGATCGTTATGACATGATAATATAGTATACGGTAGATGATAGTGATAATAATAACACATTATGATAGTTATAATCACGTTTTGATAATGATTGTGATAATAATATCATGATATGATCGTGATACAAAGTCATAGACAGTTGCTATCATACTTAACATACATTGCTATATAGATAGTGTTTATGTGCCATTTTTAGTATCGTTTATCTGAAATTTTAAATATTATTTTATATGTTAAGTAACCTATCATTATGGTAATGGTATTATTGTAACAACACTGTGGTTATTATAGTTTTTAATGTATATAAATACATTATCATGTCATAGTGACTTACAGACTGTGATGATAATTATCATGTTGATTCATTAATGATAAATATTGTATGTATCATACAATTGGTTTCATGATTTATGAATATAATTATTTCTATATGTACGCAGAACAAACAAGTGTTGAGTTGCTTAATTTATAATAGATGAGAGTATAAATTAGAGTTTTAGTTAAAAATGAAGAATTATTTTTTAAGGATTATTTTTTATTAGACGGGTTACTAATTCAATTATATTATAATCATTTCAAGTTAATTTTTAATCGATTACAATTCAAAGATATTCTCGTATATCTAATTGATGTGTGCCGTTAGTTCAGTAATAAGTCAAAGTTAATAGTTGTATTCTATTCCATTCTTTCTGGTCTTGTATAAGATTTATAAATATAAACATCTATATTAATACAATAGACATGGCTATACTATTTAAATGTATCGTTTAAAAGCTAAAATCTTTAATACCATTCTATCCTATATTTAATTACCTTGAATATGGCCCTGTTCTCGTCGAAGGTTATTAATCGTTTTAGTGCCAGCGTGTTTTACTAGTACGTACTTAGAAATGCCAAGGAAATTTGTTATTTTCTCCATATTACTATCGCTCAAAATTTGCATCACTATCTCACTCCCACTATCGGTTTCTTCACAACTTGACGTACAATCATTTTCAGTCAAACTGTTTTCGGATTCAGATATTTTGAGTTAAAAAAATCTTTTCCTGTTTTTTTATATATTGTAATTGTTGTTTTTTTTTGCGCTCGTGGCACTTTTAGGTACTAACATGCGCAGGCGCAAGTGCGCTCGTTGGCACTAACGGTTAAACTTTCTGTGTGTACGCAGATATTACTTGGTATTTTACCATTAAAATAGATACGTAATGAAGATTAGAAATTGGTCTTTAAGGAGAGTTATTAAGTCTTATGTATTCAAATAGTATTTACCATTGACAGTCTATATTTATTGTCTTATTTCTTTTATTGATGTATTCAAATGTTTTTTGTTTTTCAATTTTATTAAATAGATATATATTAATATTGTGATAAAGTTCTGAAAAATTAACAATAGAATCTCTATAGTGCGGTGCAGCTTCGACAGTTTTGTCTCTCTTTTCATATAATAATTTAGATATAAGTAAGATAGTGATAGCGAACAAAGTTTTATGATTCTTGTGATTTTGTGTTGTGTAGTATCGTATCTTACGGTATATATAGTGCATGGTGCATGGGCTGCGGTAGTGCCTTAAGTAATGCAATTTGTACAGTCGTTGACATATTTAAGATGACATTTTAAATTAATATCGATTACATCAGTCACATTAGATTAACAAGCCTCGGAGGCCGACTAAAAATGTTTATAGAGCTCTTGAAGTAGTAGATATGGCTCTATGTCATTACAGGAAGAGGTGGAACAGTGGAGTGAGCACTAAAGATGCAATGACTTGACTTTATGCATAATCACACCATACTATAAACGCCGAGTTGTCTAAATAAGGCAGTATTTCGTAATTTTTTAATAATTTCTTTATATAGTCTATTTATTTAGACATTTTGAATAACATTATTTTTTATGGTTATCTCAAAATTCTTCCACAATATGCGTTCGACTGTACTGCATAGCGATTGCTTCTTGTATAAAAAACTTTTGCATACATCGCAATGGCAATACAATTTCTACTATATGTACACGTTGATGAAAGAACGTGAATAAAGATATATATATCTTATATATATATATATATATATATATATATATATATATATATATATATATATATATATATAAGGCTGTAATATTTAGTTTATAGATTTTGTTATGAAATATGAATTTAATTATGGCTTGATAATTATATTGTTTTAAGTAATTATAAAAACAAATTTAAAGTAAGTTATTTTCTTCAATTACGAGATATATTATATCGTACAAAATATTGGTTTGTCTGTCCGCATCTCTTCGAGAATTATTGATATTATTAATAAACAACATTTATGCTTTTTACATGTTTGCGTAAGCTTGCTATATTATTTGATAAAATATTTTTAAAATATATACTTATATAATTGTAATATGAAATGAATAGGTCTGTGCAGGCATCAAAAATATTGAAAAACGCTTTAACAGTATATTTACTAGGACTCAAAGGTCAAAAGGTCAAAAATAACTTTATTTAAATAAACTTATTTACTAAGCTCTTTTAAATCGTCACAACAGGGAATATGTATGAGAAAATAAATAAATATAATTATAAAGGCAATAGTCATAACTTTACTGGGTATCAACTGGGCATTTACTAATTGTCCCAGTTATAGTATTTAAAAATGTACTAAATAACACTAGTATGCATATTCCCAATCAACCCTACTACCGCTTCGACGAATTAGTAGCTGCAGAGAAGAAGCGGCGCAAGAAACTCTCAGCCTTTAGTATTTATAATGACATTTACAAATCAATATGTCATTATGTATTAGTATTATCGGTTCGAAAACACTATATTTCCTTCCAAATATTAAAAATTGAAGTCTAAATCTGACATATTGAATTATAATTTATATAATGCTTTCAACAAAAACAAAAATGTATTGCAATGATATACAAACATATATAAAACAGATTTTTACATGATAACAGTTGTTAATTAAAAATATTTTACAACAAGTCTTTGGCATACCTTAATGTATGTTAGAAAAAGAAAAAAAATTATGATAGCAATTGAATCTTTTGGTTTGCATAAACGACATCCATTTCATATGGGTTAGTGGTAATTATGAATGGTATGTTTTTTTTACATATATTTTGTACTTGGGATTGTTTTAATAATTTACTACATTAAATTTTCTCAAGCTATAGCTTGTAATGATTCCAAGAAAGTCCAAAATATCAAAAGATAAAAGGTACTAAAATAACTATTGTTTTTGTTGTTTTTACTTAATAAAGTTTGTTGGGTTTCTATTATTTGAATATTTCTGTTCAAGAATATTGTGAACATATTTTTTTATGATTATTTTTTTCACTTTTTTTCTTTTCAATCCTTTTCAGATACAATCGGAGCAGAATTCTTTCATACTGCACAAGTACCTACGTATGTTTGCAAGTAACAATTGTTACTAAGGCCAACTCCATCGCTCGCTAAGCTAAGCTAAACTATCTTAGGTAACCATGCATGGTTTTTCCCATGTTTTGGTTCCCACCGAGTTATTTAATGAATTGATACGTTAGCTAACTTTGGTTAGCTCACAGGTGCAGTAAGGTCATGAGTTTGTTCTAAAAGGTCACACAGTCATCAGTAACTATTTATACTTTTAATATTTGTAGCTTTGATTGTACAGAAAATTAAGCTTTTAAGTATTTTAAACGCCTGTCTTTTCTATGTAATCTAATATTGCTTGCAAATACTTAACAATATGCAATTTTATAGGGTAATTGCTAAAATTACTATAAGCAACATGTTTTGTTGTGTAAATCCATTTATACAAGGATTTTATTGAAAATTTGTCTTAAGCAGCTCAAAGAACTTTATTTTTTTTATAAATGTATCTCATATGTTAGATCTAGAAACATTTTTTAATATTTAATGAGCATATTCAAAATATGCGTCTGAAGAAAAAATCGAATGTAAATGAAAGATTTTATACTAAAATATTATGTTGAATACGGACCTGTACGGACATACGAACGTATGACCTCACGGATATTTCAGGTCATTGACCGCACACTGGTTGAGGTCAATATGAGTTAAGAAATTAATAATATAGTAACATATAGATTATCATTTAAAATAATTATAGTTCAGTGTGTTTCTTATACCTACAACACAATATTTAGGCGTTTTTAGATCTTAATATATTAAAACTCGAGATCAAAATCTATTTTCTTTAATTTTAATAAATGATTCTATTATCATAATGAATAGCTCTGAAATATTACTTTATATTTACTATAATATACATTACAATAATTATCATTTTTAAACACTATTTTACTTATTTTTATACAAATATTTTTATTAACGTCTTCCTTAGTTTTATAGTGTTGTATTATTATTTTAAAGTGATCTTAAATCATTTTTATTACTTCCAATATTAAATCTTTACACTTTAGAGTATTACTTTAATAAGTCACTCGCTAATTGTTAACAATCAATATGTATTTATATCAACGCAAAACTTTTTTGCCAATTTATATGCCAGGATGAATTTGGAAGGTTTTATTGGAAAGGACGGATATGTTTAAACTATGGTTGGTTTATTTATAAATATTCTATCATTGCTATTTTAAAAACGAACAAACTTTGAATCTCATTAACTGTGGTCAATGCATGTAGTCATTAGTAATTTATATCCTTAATGACATTATTATTTGGGTCTGGATTACTAGCGATAGTGGATTTTTATAACAATATTCTATTTGGTTGAGGCTTTTTCACATAACTGCTGCTTACCACACTGCCCAAATACTAAACCCCTGGGATCTTCAATTTGATTATGCGTCATATCAAATGTTTTATGATGTCTTACGGTAGCTGTTAAGTTTTGTTTTAATTGAACAAAATTGTCACAAAATTTTATTGTTATTGATGAGTTAATAGAAATTTTATTTTAGTACGTTGAATACGGCCCTGGTCTTTGTGGTATTAGCGGGTCATTGACCTGCGTATGTTCGCTATTAGCTAAGGAACTTAATTATTATTAAGGTGAAAAGATGGTATTGGAGGTTAGATGAATTTTAATTTATTTAACACTAGATATACCAGCGATTTGAATATATGTCAACAACAAAAATTATATTTGTTACTAATGTACATAAAATAACATTAAGTTTATAAAACGTACTCTCTAAATAGCTACAAAAGTCATAACATCATTTCTGAAAAAAAATATGTGTAATATAGTAGGAATTTTGAATTGAAATTGCACGACCAGTCTAAATGACTGGTCTGGTAAATCTAGTGTTAAGAATAAATAATTATAATTTTTTAGAATTTTTTTGTGAGCGTCTGTGGCGTAGTCTGTAAGATCACTGTCTTGCCGTTGGGTTGCGTACCGATGTGTTTTAAAATTTAAAAGGAAAACATCTTTACGAAGCCTGCACACACCTGTGAGGTAATTTTTGAGTGTGTGAAGTTGACCAACCCGCAGTTAGTAAGTGTAACTAATGAAGGGTAGGCTGGAGCCCCTCGGTACGATTATAAGCGGTTGATTATGATATTCTTTGTTGTTATTTTAGCAAATGTTTAAAATCCTCTGCTCGTTGTATATCGTAATATATCCATTGATATTATTAATTTCATTTGAAGATATGCTTGATTTTTTTATATTTTTAGTTTAAATGTATGTTATTATATTTAAAAGCGGACAGACAAAACTTTAGTTAGTAACATTAAAAAGCTTTATATCGGTAGCCATATTTCGTATAGTGCTTTGCTTATTTTTATAGAATATATTTAATATGCTAGTTTTTATTGCTTACGTTTGTGGTCTATGGTTGTGGTTTCAAACTTATGTAATATGTCTTGTCTATCACACTATATGATTGCAAATAGGACAACTGTCACATCACATCATATTTAAAACGCGTTAAAATTTAAACATTAACGTGCTTAGTGAAAAAGGATGATACAGTATTTCAGCTAATCGCGTGTATTAATTATAAAAAAAGTTATAAATGAAAAGCGAACATGTTACAATGCACTTATATATTTCGCTAATAAAAAAACACAATGACGTAAAACGTCAGTGCAAAATTAATACAAAAAAATAAACACTAAAGAGGCCCGTTTGGGAACAGCGTGTTAGTTAAAACCGTCGTCAAAACGCTAGAATAGGCAAAAATAATCTCATCGAATACAATGCGTTTGTTCAGACTTGGTACTAGTTGTTTCCAGAAACAATAGAATGTGAAACATAGACTCAGAAATACTTTCAAATAAGATGAGTTGACCTTGACCTTGACCTTGAAATTTTAGTGTTTTGTAATCGGTTTTTTGGTTGCATAGGCGGTAGTTTGTTTAAAAACGCGACTCCATAGTTTTTTTTTCGTTCAGTGTTTCAGTCCTCTTCGGAAACATAATTTGTGAACGAGATACGTTGAACTTAAATTAAAAATTGAGATGGCTAAAAGAATCAGATACAGCAGAAGTCGTAAAAATCTTCGAAATTCCTAAAAGCCTTATTTAGGCCGTTAAAATTTGATGAATTATCATATTTTATAGTCTTGCGTGTCAAGTTTAATGTGGTAGGTAACACTGTATATTTTCCTATGAGTTGAAGCGAGTAGAACGTATCAAGTAAAGTCCCGTGGCTCTTCTCCCTACCAGTATAGCTTCTCATCTTTGCCGTCAGATGGCGTTAACCTTTTACACTTATTTAAGTAACATTAATTGTAAGCACTTTGTCAAGTGCCTAAGTTATAATATAATTCACTGTATTGTCCAAAAAATCCTGTGTGATGTGAAATTTTAGACTTAAAACGATTTTAACGATTCGTCCTCCATTATATGAGATAAATAGTACTATAGGATAATGTATACACAGTGAAACTGTGGTTAGTATATATACTTATGTATTATATAACGAATAATAATCTCTAGTGTACCCCATCCATTCATAAATATAGTTATGTCTCCTAAACTAGAGATAGCTTTCGTTTTAAGCAAAAATATCTGATATTAACAACACATGTAACAAAGGAAGGTAAATAATTTTGTTACAAATTAAGTGGCACGACTTTAAATTGGCACGGAAATATAACTTATTCTCAACTTGTTAAAGTCTAATATCGTTTGTTGTTCTGTTAGTTTCTGAATAGCTTTCTCTAAATTTAAGAAATCTTGTGTGCATCTCTTTCTAACAATATGATTGGGAACAAGTTGAAGATAGAAATTAAATAACGTGTCATCAAAAGTTTTCTTCAATTTTAAACCATACTAATTGTGATAAAACATTCTCATTTATATTGAAAGAGAGAGACAAACTGTACTTTAATTTAGATTGTAACGCAACATCGCAATCTCATTACAAGTCAGATTAATGTAGTTTTTATTGTATATTTCAATGTAAAATATTAATGTTGCCGACTGAATGTGATGTATGGCTATACCAAGTACTCTTGAATTTGATGGTTAAATATCTATGATATCTGTGATCTTAGATATGAGAGTTTTGACTTTGACTTTGACTTTTGACTTTGACCTTTGACCTTGACCTTTGACTTTTGACTTTGACTTATGGTTTAAGTGTTTGTGAGCGATCAAATTCGCCTTGTACATTACCTAGGTAAGTTGTGAAATAGATTTGATTTGACGTCACAATATATTATTGGTCATGATCGAATTCATTCATAAATATCGTTACCATAGTGACTTGTAATGAAGTATCGGATCTTTATGATCTACAATTAATTTTTTAATGAATAATGTATTGTGACTCAAACATGCCAATTAAGTAATATCATTTCACTGATCGCAACGTGTCCCTTTCACTTTCTTTGTATTAGATAAGGACGGTAACGAAATTAGTTTACTAATTTTTATTTTTAAGGCAATTTGGTGAAATGATATGATAGAATTGGCAGATCGAAAGTTTTTGAACTTTGAAATTGTTAATATTTGAAATTCTTTTGAACGATTCATGGTTGTGGGCGTAGCATATATATTGGGAATAGGGAATCTTTGGACTGGTCGTTATCTACGTTTCGTAGCGACTCTACCAAATGAGAATGTATTTCCGTATACGAAACGGGACTCAAAAGTGTAATTCCCATTACATAGCTACGAAGAGGTCCATTTTCATTTGGATATTGTTGACGAAACAGCTGCCGAGTGGTCGAAAGAAATCAAAGCCATTGATCGAAGCCATATTGTAATATAGTACATATTTTTCCATGTTGAAATTTTATTAAGACGTTATATTAATTGGTTTTGTGGGAGTTAGCTTTGCCTTTGAGAAGTTCTAGAGCATAGTGTTCGGAATTGTGATGATATCATTAATAAAAGAAATTAAAATGGATTGTTTTATTTTATTTTAAACCGTAGGCATAAATATTATGTTGATTTTTCTGTAACAGCTCACGGTATTTTATTATCAACTGAAAATTACGTCGTTAAAATTGGCGCCCAGACTGGGCCCAAATTGGCGCCCAGTCTGGACCTAAACTGGCGCCCAAACTGGGCCTAAAACTGGCGCCCAAACTGGGCTTAAATCTTTCGCCGTCGATATTGGTCCTTTATTTTAAGACGTTAATTTATTCAATTAAATCATTATAATGGTAGTTACTCTCGAAGTCAACTAGCCTTTAACTAATAAAAAATAGATTTTTGATTGCACTGTAAAACAAAACATGTATATGCTTGTAATATATCATTATTAACACTAGATTTACCAAACCGGTCATTTAGACTGGTCGTGCAATTTCAATTCAAAATTCCTACTATATTACACATATTTTTTTTCAGAAATGATGTTATGACCTTTGTAGCTATAATTAGAGAGTACGTTTTATAAACTTAATGTTATTTTATATACATTAGTAACAAATATAATTTTTGTTGTTGACATGTATTCAAATCGCTGGTATATCTAGTGTTAATACTAAAGGCTGATAGTTTCTTGCGCCGTTACTTTTCTGCAGGTACTAATTCGTCGAAGCGGTAGTAGGGTTAATTGGGAATATGCATACTAGTGTTAACAACTATAATTTATTTAATACATATTTAAATTCTATAACTGGGACAATTTGTAAATACCCGGTTGATACCCACTTAAAGTTATCACTATTGCCTTTAATTACATTTGTTTATTTTTCTCATACATATTCCCTGTTATGACGATTTAAAAGAACTTAGCAAATGAGTCTATTTAAATAAAGATATTTAGTCATTGACTTTGAATTACGGCGTATGTATGACAGTAAAAGGGTAGGTAAACAGAAAAACTAAAATTGGTTCCACTAACGGTTTATATTTAAGAAAAACATTATACTGGTTACAGAAACATTAATATTTATTCCTTATTTAGCACAGATTATTAAATACGGTCCTTACATGACTAACGAAGTGTTTGTCAGAATTTATCTACAGTTTTTATACAGCATTGACAATAAAGTTCTTGAAATTCTAATTTAAAAGCTGTTCAAAGCTTTAGTGACTCTCGATAAAACAGATTCCATCAGTGAAAAGTATTTCCGTTAGCCACGTCAGGTTAGTTACTAATTAATTTAGATTATGGAAATTCTTTAAAAGTATTTTTCAATAGGTATTTTATTTAATATATGAAGTAGTGCATAGTTTATCAAATCAGTATTTTGTGTATGACTGTTATAAGGTAAGAGTAATGTTAAGATTAGCATCCAAAGTTGCAGATGTATGCGTTGACGAAGAACTTCATCAGCCAATGAGCGCGGAAGAAGAAGGTCTCACGTTCGAAGATGCTCATGAAGGACAGGTCGCGGGAAAGGAAGTTCTTGGTTGCAGAATCTGAATAAAAAAGTATTTTATTTGTTATCATTTCACGGTCTACTGCGCAATAGGATCTTTAAGCGCGTGCCAACCTAATTGACATCTTCAATTTGAGGTTCTAAATCAAGTATCAGCTTGGGGTAGTTTAATAAAATCATTGTGTACTCACCCAATGGATTTACAACAAACGCTGGGAGTGCGGTGACCTCTCCGAAGACAAAAGCAGAGCAGAGGTTAAGACGATCAGCGTGGCGGAGATGTGTGGTCAGACGGATCAGAGCTAAATACAACAGAATTATGATTTAGGCAAGACATTAATTTAAAACTTATTGTGTTAGATCTAACCTTTTTTTTTAATATAACTATAATATACAACATCCTGGCTGCATAGTTTGTGACATATATTTTTTCTAATAATATTGTATTCTATTATTATGTCACATCTTTTTGGCTTGTCGAATTATACACTGCAATCTCTACTTTTGGAATTTCATTCCTTATTTTTAGAATATTGTTAGGTACTAATTTATTTTATATTAACTAACACATATTTCTATATGCTATACATTTATGACTTGACATTTACATTCTAAGCCTGAGGGCCTAGATGCATTTCAATAATCGTAATCGAAAGGCTAAATGTAAAAAAGTATAGGATTTGACATAGGTTCTTGTTTAGCTTTCGACCGTTGACGATTCGATTGCGATCATCGAAGGGAAGTTGTCTTCAAAATATAAGTACGTTTATTAGTATTACATATAAAGTAACTAAATAAACTCCTGTATATAACTATAAGATCAATTATAATAATACTGAAAATTAATTATTACTATATAGGCAATACTTATTCTTTCTTTATATACTTCTCTCAGTCGACTAGACATCTGTTATATAGCACAGTATCAAACAAAAAACTGAGTGACTGTAAAATTTACCTTTCTTCAAAGTCAAAATTGACTTTGACTTTGACTTTGAAGAAAGGTAAACCAAGTATACGAAAATCTAAAAGTACTTACGGTAATTAGCTTTGATATTGTAGCTGTATTCTGTGTCCTCTCTCTTGGAATTGTGCTGGATGAGGGTGCGGTTGGCCTCCATTTCCAGGCGTGGGCAGTCGATGGACAGCACGGCTGAGTCTGTGCCTACGTTGAAGCTGCGTCAAGAGGTATACGGGTATTAGAGAGAGAGAGTACCTGTATAGATCGCTGTTGCTGACAAACGCATCGGTTACCGTAAAATTGTAAATACCGCTAAAGTATAATCTCGCAAAATGATAAACTATCGAAAAATTGTCAACTGCTATTCGGAGCAATATTTTACTATGAATGAATTAAAAAACTATCTACGAGGTTCTTCTAATATAAAATACAGACTGTAGCAGTATTAGATTAACACTCACCACCATAAAATTTTAATCATAACTATATTTAAACAGTCAAAACATCAAAAAAGAAAAGCTCTTTCATTAAACTATTCAGATCTTTTAAATCGTCAAAGTTAAACCCGACCACCGCTATGATGCATACAAATACTTCTGCTTTGCAGATAAAGCAGAAGAAACTCCTTGTTTTTGTGATTAAAACTTTATTTATGACATTAATATTCATACATTTTTATGTCTATATAATTTAATCTCTTGAGTCATTAGGATTATTATTTATTTTATAGTACGCTTCTTTACACGTTGCAACTAGTGATAATAAACTTCTGAGACAGTTGGTACGCTCGGTAGTACCAACTGCTAAATAATAAAGACTCAGAAACTGTCAAAGGATGACAAACAGATCCTAAGAGTATGTAAGGAACGTAGGTATTGTAAGTCACTTTCAATCAGATACGGAAGACCTGCTTTAAACTATATATACAAAAATAATTTCGTCAGTCTCGCTACAACTGAAAACTGCTTGACAAATATTAGTTATTTAATTCTATTGCGTTATATTTGCTTTATCAGAAGTTTCAATATAAAAATAATAGAGAAAATTCAAAACCTTTAAAAACGGCGTTAGAAATGGGTTGCAATAGTGTTCAACTAGTCAACTATATAAAGGGGAAATACCAAATACACGACCATTTATCAGATTACACAGATTTTTAATAAGATATATATACTTACAAGAACTCCGAAACGAAGCACTTATCGTGATTTCTCACGACCAGAGTCCTGTCAATGTAAGAGGCGTTGAAATATGGCGCGTCAAAATGAACGTTCCTCAGTCTGTACTCAGAGGGTAATCCCCCGGTAACGAAACGGTTGCAGCGGCTGTTGGCGCGCAGGTTGTCTGAGATACACTTCTTGTCCGTAAGGCGGCATGGTCTGACAGGGCCATTTGCTGAGGATATAAACAAGGCAGTGTAAGAGATTACTAGTGTATCATAGTCTATTTTTGCACGTTATAGATAACGTTATTAACCATATATGAGTGTTACAATCTATGACAGTGTCTAGAGACAGGATTGGAGTTAATCTGTGACTGGTGATTGGTGGATTGGTAGTATTGACATTTGAGTAATCGTATTAAAATGTTTGAATTATTTGAAAGAAATTTATTAAATGATTATATCTTCCTTGTATGTATGTATTAGAAATAAGTATATTTGTGAAGAAAATTTATCATTTATCAAAGAAAAATGACTTCGAATATAGAGGTAGGTTCATTTGTTCTCTAGAAACTGTTCCTATATGGCTATAAGAGTTTTCAACAAGTTACCAGATAATATTAAATTGCTACCTCTTAATAAATTAAAAGTTAACAAATAATTTACTTTTTTAATGAATAAAATGTATTACACTATTAGTCAATTCTTAAGTGACACATTTTGACTCTGTTATTTATAATAATGAACTTATTTTAATTATTTAAATCTTTTATTAAAATTTAATTTCAATCAACGTTGACATTGTTATAGGATTTTTTGACGATGTATTTGACAATTTTGATATTATAAATTAATTTAATAACATATTTAAATAACATTTGCGCACCGAAATTAATATATTTTAGACCTTTTGTTTCTATATTCTAGCAAATAAATAATTATTATTGTTATTATTATAGATATTTAATAAGATTTAGTATGTGTTGGCCGTCGACGGGGAAGTTTCTCCATTTCCCCTTGTTACCAGTTATCTGACACCATTGTATTATTCATAATGAAATTTATTAATATGTACAATAAATCGCAGTTCAGAATTGATTCTATTTAAAATTCCTTTTATTTTCAAGGCACTTTTTGTGTCTTTGCTGACTTTACTACTAACAAAGAATACTAATAAACGGTTAAACTGTGTATTACTGACTCTCTCCTGGAAGAACTAGACCTGGAAGAACTAGACCTCGCCGGAAGCACAGGTCACGGTCTAGTTCTGGTTCAGTTTTGTGAAAAATCCTTTTAATATTCCATTTAATTTTATTTAACTAGTTAGATAATATAGTGGAAAGCTACTCTTTCTTAAATACATTTAGTAAAATAAAATACTTACGGAGTTTATCGCCCGGAGCTGAAACCAAAAGTGTTTGATTAAAACAGGTTTTTGCAACGAGTTAATATAACCATTAGATTAACTAGTGTCGTGAAAACAAAAACATAATTTTTTAACATATATCAAATTTATAAAGCAACATTATCGTAATTAAGGAAAATCACGCCTTTCTCCTAATTAAAAATCATATTTAATTAAACTCCTATCATGATAACTAACATTTAACATATATACCTATAAACTGTTTGAAGCTACTTATATATACCGTAGTCTTCAAGATTATCTTTGTTGTATATAGTTTTTACTAAATATATCTTACGTACTTACCAAGCTGGAAGCTTAGTTTTATTGTGCGTAGTTTTTATTGGCAATTTTACTTTATTCAATTTAGTTTTGGTTGTACACGACCGATTTCCGTCCGCTTCTAGCCTAAGTTTATACAACTATGTATACACTTAAGCTAGAAACGTATGTATACAACAACTAAAAGCTAATGAAAAAGAGTTCACATGTAAACATATTTTTAGTTTAGTGTGTATACATCTTTGTAGACGTACTGTGTTGTATTTAATAACATTTTGATTATTCTGCTTATGTGAATAGTAATGCATATTAGATAATTTACATTACAGCAATTTAGTTCTTATGTATCATAAATTAGAAACGAATGCAAAAATGTTTTAATGTAAAGAAATATTATTTTAATAATCCTCAGATACAAATATAAATTATTTTACACAGATTAGTATAGTTAGATATAACTCACCGGCCCAGCAGGCGTTGATAACTATAAATATAATAAAAGCCTTCAACATGGTTACTTCTCTTGGGAACGACCAAGGAGTCTCTATCCCAAACGACAACTGAAAAATATTTCACCAATTTCCACTAAGACATGGTTTTTGTATTCCAATCTAGATTATTGTATTGAAAATTTATATTTTGTTTGTTCACCTGTACAACTAAAACATCTATTGACGTTATTTACGGTCCATATTTTATGTCATCTTGCGATCTGTCTTATTTCTAATATAGCTAAGGTTCATTTTACATTGCTTTTTGGCTTCAATATATGTTTGTTTATAAGAGTAATGCTCATTTCGGTTCAATAAGAACAATAGATTACAACGCCAAATTTTTATAATTAATAATTTATACGCTGCCAAGATTGTAAATGATATTTGTCTTAATATATTTATTTAATACGACGTCATTGTTAGCTGTTTACGCGCATTTCAAACTAAATTCTAATATTTGCGTAGTATTGTCTTCTCCTATCATTATGTTATTTCGTTTATACAGAGATACCTCGTAAATTATTTCTAATTGATACTAATATATCTTAAAAGATATTTTTTAAGACATATTGATTGTCCAGGCCTTGTAAGTGGTTTTAATTGTCAAACTCAGTCGCCTGTAAAATTATGTGTTGAATCACACAAGAGGCGACATCATGCTGCACTTTCTCACTAAGATGAGATGTACCAACGTGTTACAATGTGAATAATATACCAAAATTGAGGTAGAACACTTTATCAACCCATTTTATTCAGAAATATTAAGTAAATATTATGTATACCCCATGTATGGGGCTGCTGGAAGAGATTTCTTATAGAAATAAGCAGTGCCTTTGTAAAATTCTCTGTAATTCTGTTGTGACCTTTAAATTGTCTTTGTGTGTACATACATTGTTAAATAAATAAATAAATTTAAGCAAATATGGTTTGAATTGTGGAATAAATATTTTGACGACAAGTCTACTGTTAAAGGCCTTTGTTATAGAACTTCACAAGACAAACCTCCTTCGTATACCCTGGTGGGACAACGTTAATATGAGCAGATCTCAAATTATATTGCTCCACAGACTACGTTCAGGTCATTTTCCATCAAATAAGTTTAGACATCTAATGAAAAAGAAGGAGTCCCCTAATTGTGATACATGCGGGGTGATGAAGACGTGCATCACTTATTGGTGGAATGTCTGTGAAATCAAACAAAGCGTCAAGCATTGATGACCAGTTTAAACTTAAGATCGTATGATGATGGTGTTGTTCAGCAAATTTGGACAGAACCAACATCTAAAGCTGCTTTCAAAGTTTGCGAAATTATAAAGAAATTAGATGTCGGTGACTGCCGCTCTGTGTGATTAGCATTATTTACTATATAAATATGTGTTAAATTATAAGCATTAGGTTATGATGGAACTGACATATCTTTAAGATAAAAGTTCCTAATTCAGAATAGATTTAAAAAAAAAAGCAAATTTGCATTAAAACTGGATATTATATATAATAACTGGATAACATAGTTTACTTTATGGAGTTACTATGTACAAATACTTCTTATATATTTTATAGTAACTTTATTTTGCACAAAATTTATGAGTCTTCTTGTTTAATCGCTAATTTATGGTTGCCTGGAAGAGCTTTCTTTTAAGCAATAAGTCTATTTGTACTGTGTATGTTTATTTCCTACTGTATATTCTGTGTACTATAAACTTTATTATCATTACTATTAATGTGGTATATCATTTATATCTTTGCCCCAATACACAATATTCAATATTCACAATATTCCCTCCACACACAATGATGTTAGACGACCAGAGACACACATAATCGATGACAAAGGCGTAAATTTTTAGATATCGTATTTTTGTTTAAATTAATCATTAATCATATTAATTTATTAAAAAGGTAACGTTTACAGTTCTAAGAGTCTCCTTTCGTTCCACTGATTTCTTTTATATAAAGAACAGCAAATAACTCGACACCACCTGATAAAAAACAGTAGAGAAGTCCATATGTAAAGATAGTGAAGCATGCGAGATACTGCCCTAACCATCCTCACCTTGCCGGCCAAAGTGCTTTTTCACGCCTCTTTTAAAGGAACCCAATTCAAGTTGCCGCACCAATAACGCTTCTAATACCTTCTTATATATTTATTATACCTATACCTATATATTTTCAAACTCACTAAATGTTTTCAAGGCAAAAGTAGGCATGTTACTGATTTAATTATAATGAATGTAATTATGATAAATCTAAACGTAAAAATACGCGCCTTTTAGTTGTTATAATATATATATTAATCTCTGGTACTATAGAGGAGTATATATAGGAGAGTATATATTGAGATTTGTTATTTAAATTTAATGCGTAATAATAACTTTAATAAATACATGAACGTAAGAAAGATTTCTTTTAAATCTGCTGTAGTGAGAATCTTGTAGATATTGTGTGTAACCAAAGAAACAGGTTATTTTCAATTAAGTCACCTACATTGCGTTGTTGATAATTCATTGTATTTGAGTAAGTCACAAACAAAATTAAGTAGGTATTTATAATATTGATCTGCGAAACATCTTTGTCAATATGTTATTTCAATAAAATACCAATATCTCATTATTTCTTTGTTCGTAGCTACAATAACATTGTTGTGAGTAATTTTAAGAAACTTTTGTAGTAATATGCTCCTGATGTAATACAGTATCCGTATTGTGCCGTATATTGGCCCAGATTCGAGATAAAATTTAAGTTTAGTACCAATCTTTCAGTACGATACAACCAAAACGACTGTTGACGTCATTTGACATTTCTAAAATGATTAAATAAAACGTCAGTATTAAAATAACCGGTCAACGAATAGGTCAGGTATCTCGTTCAAATCAATTATTTTTGAATTTAATTTCTGAAATAGGCACCAAAGTTAATTTATTCCTGAGAATATGCAGGTGATGAGGTGACGTAAAATCAGCACTTTCTTGTAGAGAATTTAATTATAATTTGACTGAGGACCCCGATTTCGAGGTGCGCGAACTATATTAAATTTAAGTTTAGTACCACTACGATACGATACAACCAACAAAAAAAAGATAACCGGTGACGTCATTTCACTTTTCTAAAATGGCGACTTTTAGCACATCCGCCATATTTTAACGCGTATCATAAAACATGGCGATTAAAATAAGTCAAATGTGAATGGATCGCGAAGTGACAATTAATTTGACATTCCTAAAAGTCATTCTATCTTATATTATTAAATTGAAACGAAAGAGATGCGAATAACTAAAATTAAATTTAGTCTATGAATAACGGTATTAGGGTCAATGTCGAAATATTATAATACACCCAAAGGGCAATGGAGAGGGCTATGCAAGGAGTTTCTCTGCGTGATCGAATCAGAAATAATTAGATCTGCAGAACTACAGTCTCCGAGCCCAAAAAATTGGGAGCCTGGAGTTTAACGATAAGGTCATCTTATATACCTTATCTTTATTATGTAATATTTTTATTGTATTCTTGTGAGCCATTTAAAGTATATTCGATTGCTTGAATAACCGGCCGGTACCAATACTCTATCCACAGCAAGTAGACATCTTACCCAAGTTATTGCTTTCAACTCTATATTGACTAAAAACATGTATATGTTTATAATACTAATACATAATGACATATTGATTTGTAAATGTCATTATAAATACTAAAAGCTGAGAGTTTCTTGCGCCGCTTCTTCTCTGCAGCTACTAATTCGTCGAAGCGGTAGTAGGGTTGATTGGGAATATGCATACTAGTGTTATTTTAATTTTGAAATAAGTATTATTTTAAAATTAAAACTAACAATTTATTTAGTACATATTTAAATACTATAACTGGGACAATTAGTAAATGCCCGGTTGATACCCAGTAAAATTATAACTATTGCCTTTATAATTATATTTATTTGTTTTCTCATACATATTCCCTGTTGTGACGATTTAAAAGAGCTTAGTAAATAAGTCTATTTAAATAAAGTTATTTTTGACTTGACTTTGAATTATAGATGTGTTACAAGAAAGGATACATTCATTAGTTTTTATCAGGCCCAAATAAAATAAAACCGTACAATTCAAACACCATTACCATTTCTATTGACTTGCCAATCAAGGACATACTGCTGGGAGTTTATCGCAGTTCAACGAATTAAGAGCTTGTTTTTTATATTCTAGATAAACCATAAACATTAAAGGTTATATTTGAGAATGACTCAAAGTCAAAGTCAAAGTCAAAAATAACTTTATTTAAATAGACTTATTTACTAAGCTCTTTTAAATCAACTCAAGATTAAATGTTTGTAATTGTCACATAATTATAGTTTTTTTTTTCATCTACGCCTACAGTGATTCGAAACACTAATAAACTGCTGTGCTATCCGCGATATGAGGCCGCCTTCATCTCACCTGATGATACGTGAAGATAAGGCCGAAGATGGCAAAGAGGCCAAAAGCCGGAACAAAACAATGCTATTAACTTTATAGTTATAGCTGCAGATATATACAGAACCGAGTAAATCTGTCCATACTGAAAATCAAACTCCATCTCTCCAGAACAACTCAACCACTGGACCAAAGGTATAAAATAAAAGATGAAGTTAAAGGCTTAAAAATCATTTTTATTCATAACTATCGTACATTAATTATATTCAGTAATAATATTAATCAATTAAATACAGTAGTCGTTTGACACGGCGACAATCGCACTCAACAAGCGTTAATTGTTTTTAAATGCAGTTCTTATATAAATATAAATGACATTTTTAAAATTGCATATTTCTTCTATCACACTTGGTGGAATATTCGACGCGCCACAGCGATGCGTTTTTATTAAAACAAAATCATTAATTTTCCATTTCTAACAATTTTCACATCACTCATAACAGTTGTAGAAGCCCTATGCAAGTACCCTCGCGCTCTCCCGTGATTCGGTCCGTATGCCGCAACGTAGGCAGGACCATGGGTTGGTGGAGGTGTAGAAGCCTTGAGTAGTTGCAGTGTTTTGTCTATTCTGGTCCATTTCAAAATGTCATTCAAGCGAACATTACAAACACTGTGTACTTGCAGGCGTATACAATTGTTAACGCCATTTGTATATATGAATACTATTAAGCCATAGTATTATATTTTTTATCTCAAACAAACAATCATAATAATTTTACTAGCAAGCCATTGTAATAATTTAAAAGTGCCAGCAATGTGCTGTAGAAAACATGATCAAATACTTTGTCAAGAACAAAATTCTTAAAAAAAAGTCTCCTTTACAAATGTCTCATTGCTGTGGCGTTCAGCGAATACTTTACAAATTTCATTTGCCTGTGATATGAAACCATATGCCAAAAGACTTATGAACAGATTTCAATGCTTTGGTACGACAAAAACGCTTACACCCCGAGCTTAGCCACATTAGGGTAGTCTTAATAAATTATGCGCTTCAATAAATAACAAGAAACATACAAAAAAACATATACCACATAACATAACATACTGCTATGAGATTGTTAGAGAAACGGTAATATTGTATATACAGGGTGTTTGGTAACAACAAGCCAAGACGTACCCATGTTAACATAGTCATATAAAGATATAAAAGGTTAATTTAATGATAAAATAAAACTATACATGCATACACTCATACACACATGTATTTTCTTTTATTTGGGTTGCTCTTGGGCCTTCATCTCACCTGATGGTAAGTGAAGATAAGGCTGAAGGTGGAAGCGACCTAAACCAGGATTCCTCTACCACAGAACTGGCTATCTTACTCCAACTCCAACTTCCAGAACACAACAATGCTATTAACATTAGTGTTATAGCGGCAAGGTCAGATGTATCCTATCACAACTAAACCGATCAAAATTACTGCCCCATGCCCCACTGGGAATGTAACCCCAGACCTCTAGACCACAGAGGCGTTTTATTGTCATATCTAGTATTATATGAATACTGCATTAATCATTTTAAAATTAATTTACCAATACCTTAGTATTTATACGACGTAAGTTAATATGAGTAAGCTCCCTCTTGTAATGGTATCTACCATCATTGTGAAACTTTTCTAACATAATAAGTCAATTTATATCATAAATCCATTAAAATGACCGTCTTCTCTTGACCCGGCGATTGGCCAGTGAATGTAGGTAAACAAATACTTTAAAATAACGAATAACACTTGACACAGTATGTCAAATGTGTGTAAGTTATTTAATACTCCAAGATATAAGTCCTGTCATTGTTAATTATCTAGAATCTTTTTCGAATATAACGAATTTTGTAACGATGGTTACTCAACTGTTATCTTTAACAGTTTTATTTAAGATTCACTTCGCATACTCTTTTAAATGTATGTCACTGGCGAACATTTATGATACTATCCCAAGTTAAACTTGAAAAGCGACTTTATATATATCACGATTAAGTTTAGTTTGTTAAACGTACATTCAGATACTCGAATGGACGTCGAGTTTAATGTCCACACTCAGTAATAAGCAATACAAATGAGATTCATGACTTTTTACTGCATTGAAAACTGTTCATGAGTACTATACTCAAGGGGTTATCTGAAATGCCTAGATTTAGTGTATGATAACAATTTGTTTGCTAATAATCTGAGATATATACTACCCCATATATTTTTTATAAGTCATAGTTCTTCATATTTCAACGAGCCTGTTAAATATTTATTTTTAACGACTTTTCACCTTTCAGATGTTACATTTACCGTCAAATTAACTACAAGACGTATCTTGGAACAGTCAGTCTCTCTTTTATAGAAGTGATATCAACTCCAATGATAACGAAGTAAGATAATGGAAGCTTCTACTTCGATATTATATTTGGTAATTACTTTATCAACTTGAACTTGTTCATATGCTATTATTTTAAATTAAACTTATATTTCTCAGTTCCTATTCATTGCAAACAACCCCTAGAAATATAAAAAGAACGAATAGTTAAATGTATTAGTCGCACATAATATTTAAGCATAAAGGGGAAGAAAAAAGAAATTATAATTGAAAACAGTTGACAGTTAGCATGTCAGCTACACATCTGACATTGACAGTTGTCAATTAATGCGATTTACAGCGATTAGTTTCTAACAATCATACAAATACACAATGGGCGAATCACAATATTTTTGACAATAAAAAAAATGGTACAAATAAAACCAATTTCGTTTCCCGAACCGACATTTTTTTACGGCTGTGGGCCCAAGATGTTCAGCCCGCAAAAGCAAAAAAAAAAATTTACAGGTTAAAATACTTACATACAATGACACGTGAGTACAATCGGCAACATCACTCAGCCCCAGCGTTAATTGCCCAACAGTAATCTTACAGACTGTACACCTAGGTTTCCACATCCCCAACTTTCGCGCTAATGTCGATACTAAACTGTATATCGAATAATCTTTACAAAACAAAAACAGTGATGCAACCTAGCAACATTTTTGGCATGAAGGCACGAACACTATCCCATACGCCATCTACGATATCAATACGCGAAGACTATAAAAAGGATTGGAAACTTCACATCGAATTAGTCTTTTTGACACCTGTCAAAAAAGTATGACACATGTCAAACACGTATGACACTAGTCAGAATTGTGTGAAAACAGTCAACGCACAATGAGATCTACAGCTTCGTCCGAAAACGTTAATGTTGCTCACATTTTGACAGCTGTCATAAAGACCATAATACAATAAAATGCAAAAGTCAAAACACTTTGACTTTGTCCCTCGGTCCAACGTCATAATAACACACTGACATATCATTATTATAAACTCGACGACACCACATGAACATATAAACGCTATGACATGTCAATATTACATTTAGCGTTTCAATGTTACAACAATTACTAACATGTCACGTGGTTCTTTATATTCACACAATCACAACATGTTCACATCGAGGATAGCTTTTAAAATTGGATTTAAGCTAAGCCAATGAATTCCTGCGATTGAACATAACCCTTGTCACAATTAGAGTCCATTTTAATTCCATAACTAGGGTTTTTCTTATACAAATAGAAAAGATAGCAACCTAATCATTTCTATATTACGTCTTTGTTTGCAACGATTATAGTTTGATTCACTTGTCGTGGACATTTAACCCACCTCTCGATATGTTCATTTAACATATTCACATTAAAATGTTTAAGAATTAAAGTTATGATTGGGGAACATCTGAAAAGTGGTTAAAAGTCGTATCCTTAATGGAATCACGATTTCTCATGACATTGCAGCTCGTGTCACTTGATTTTGAACCTTACGCCATAATTATAATTATTAAAATAGTCCAGCTAACTTCTATTACTTGTATGGTACAAGATCCACAATTAACATACAAAGGAAGTAAATTCGAATCTGTTTATTTCTTGTCAGGTATTTTAGTCACCAGACCGGTGTCGTCTTTTTATAATTAAGAACAAAATAATATTTGTATGTATAATAGTCTTTAAATTTATCTAAAAATCAATACTATTCAGAAAAATAAGCATTGCAAGCACAACTCGCACAGAACCAATTGGCGCAGCCTTTATCGTCATATGTAGGTACGTTGCGAAGGACACTTTAAAGTTATATTATAACGAATGTACACAGTCAAAAGGCGTAGATGGATCCGCAAAATGCTACGAGCGTCACTTATTTGTATACTAAATGTATCTACGCAATGCCCCAGATTCCATTGTGCACGAACTAAATTAAATTTAAGTCCAAATGGTGAATCTTCAGTGCAAAGTTAAGGTATGTAAACATACTGTGGTATATATTCAACTAAAAAATTAAAAAAAAAACAGTAAATATTGAACCATTAATATTAATGCAAGCTTCCTATCACACATTGCCCCCGATTCCGTAGTGCAAGAACCAAATTAAATTTCAGTTCATTACTAATATAACCAAAATGTACATATGACGTCATGTTCTATAATAAGTAACTTTTAAACATATTTGCCTTATTTTAACTCAAGTCATTCTACCCCTTCTTATTGAATAGGAACGAAAGAAATGCGAATGAAATTTAATTTACACCGTGCTCAGCAGAATTGGGGTCATTATCTGTTTTCCTGTTCGTTAGTTTTGTCTAAAGAGAATTTTAACGCTTACTTTGCCTGTCTGACACGAACGCCATATGCGAAAAGTATTCTGAAGTGACAATGGAAGAAATCACATAGCTTTTAATTTTACAAAATCTCATGGTAACAGTGAAAAGAGATATTTCTTAAAAATTTTGTAATGTTAAGCCTGAAGTACCATACAATATATTAAATGAATCAACGGGCAACCTCTTAAACAAAAATTTTACATGTTTATTTAACTATATTAACAACAGGATTGACTAATTATACAAGTAAATATTATTTTTGATAATTATCATCATAATTAAAGCGCTTACATAGATTATAAAAAGCCGCTTTGAAATTATGGAATTAAATCGACCAATCAAAAATGACACTTATTATTTTCAGTATAAGGTTTAAAATCGAATATCTTGTTCGTTACATCGATAAAGTCGTTCTCAATTTGCGGCATCGCAGCTAAAAATCCAAATGCGATAGAAACGAAATTACCTCTTATATTTCTCTAGTATAAGGCGTTGACGCATCTTGGTCGTTTTAAATAATTATATGAATTTTTCTATATATAAACCCACTTTTGTGTCTTTCTTGTTTATTTTACATTTTTGTCTAAATTACTTCAATAAAATCTTAATTGTTTCAAGCAACAGGATACAATTACAAAAATATACAGGATGTTTGAAATATATCATTGAAATTTCCTAATTTTTGAATTCTTGATATTCATATGACTATGTTGATATCGGCTTTCGGTTCGATAAGGTATGTACCAAACATTCTATATACATTATATAGATATTCGAATACATTTAAATTATATTAGTAATAATGAAAACATATTAGCTACAATTTCTCTTGATAGTTGAATAAGATAAATGTTTTTTTTTAATCCAGTTTTGTTCGTTTTATATAGGAAGTGTTAATTTTAAGGTTGTGAAGAAAGCGAGCTCTGGAGCTACTGGTTGGAATTAAAAATTATTTTTATGTTGGACAATCCATTTATGGGGGAAGATTATCATATATATACCATTTATGAGACTAAATTCCACTCTGGCGCAGCACCGGGCGGAAGCTAGTAACGAATTAATAAACATGTTTATTTCCTATTACTGTTATTAAATACAATAAATCAACTGTGTCGATTTTCTGGTCTTACATATCACCAACCAAGAAACTTCAACGCCGTGAGGCATAGTGATTATCCAATTAAGAAATAAGAAATATAAAATTGTCTGTACAGTTAAATACTTTATAATCGTCTAAAACACAGCACAACACATTATTTGACTTATGACACAAGCCTTAGGGTCTGTTTCAATGAACTCACCACGCGGGTATTTGTAAAAATCTGAGTTTAAACATCCATATGTATATTATGTAACAGTCATCTATATTCTCCATGATTACAAAAAAGTTCAAAAAATTAATTATAAATAGAACACTAAATGCTTTTTACACAACTACTCCTAGAAACTTGACAGTCCGTGAGGTGTTGCCAGAATACAAAAATAATATGTAGTATTGAAAATTAAGGTAGTAACGAAAGTATACATTTTTCATTTTAAATTTTCCGTTAGACTTCCAGTTCGCATGGTAATTACTAAAATACCCCAGCTAATAAATATCAATATAAAATTGATAGCCCAAGAAAATTCAAATTAAATTTCAAAGACATTATGAAAAATAAATAGGTACATTAACAGCTTATAAGTATTACAACGCATGGGCAATGCACATTGGTCTGTCAAACATTATTGTTGACTGACCCATCCGATTCTAAACATACCCATAATTACTTTGCTTTCGTAATCATTAGCGGTTATACCAATACTCGCGACTTCTAAGAGTGAACAGCTTAAGTCAATTAATTTTTCATTACTTACACATGGTGTTCACAAACCCATTGAAACATCAACCTGTATCCACTACTATTAACATTTACACTTTTCTTTGATCCGGCGCGCGCTGTTTGGATCACATGATGAGAAATAAAACAGATATGTCTTTTAAAATATTATTTACAAACCTTAGTACTGAGTTTGTTGCTGTATTGTGAGGATGTTATCAGAATAACCGCCATTTAATTGTTTTTGAATTATCCTTACAAGGCAAAGGGGTCTGACCCATAAAGCCAAGCTTTACTTTTACTGATACAGCGTCGAAATGCTCGTGTAATATATTTCAAGGCATTTCCGTGCTTGCAGGAAAATTTTAATGACGCCATGATGATTAATGAATTTGATAACCACGATAAAAATTAGACATCACTCTATCTACGTTTTATTATCTATGTATGGAAATTATCAAAGACCGCACATAAAAATGACACATTAATAAAAGTTAGTTTGATAATAAACCATTTTGTTAACTTTTAGCTTAGAAAATTAACATACTTGAACCTGTCATACAATAACAAACTCCGCACCCACTTAATATCACCAAACAGATCTTTAACATAACGCAATCTGATCCAAATCATAATAGCGTTTGTCCGGTATTGCAGGCGTTTTAACATGACGTTTGGCGCGGGCAATAACAGACAGTGTCACAATAAAAATAAGAGTAAAAATCCAATGATACACGCGACTCGCAGACTGACGTAACCAACACTACACACGACAACTGCGGGTATATCAATCTCAAACCAATTACTACATAAGTTTAAACGGTTATATAAACACTGGATTTCAATAATCTATCTTCGGATTGTTTTGCTTTTTAGGAATTGAATTATGACATATAAATATATAAATAATAAATAACATATAAATACATTTAATTTACATTGCTAAATACAAGTGCAATTTTATGAAAATTATACTTTATATATATACAGGGTGGAGCCTACCATACGATATTCAATTAGAACATTAGCTGTATTGAAGTTTTGAAGTTATTAATTGAGTAGAACTTATTTAATAGTTACACAATATTGATATGAACTAGTCCGACTAATGTTAAATATAATATCTTCATCTCCATGCTGTATATATTCTTATGATTCATTCCAATAACCTATCTACAGGTGGCGATGAATTTTTGACATATTTGACGTTTGTAATATGTCAATAAATAAGTAAAAGATTCCGTTGACAGATTATCGAAATAAATCTTTGCGGTAAACTTTTTGTTAGTAATTTACTATGGGATTGATATTTACAATAGTAACAATCTTTGTCGTCATAATTCCCGCGTACTACAGCCTTGATTTGATAAATAGTTTGAGGGTAAATATACATAGCAGTAACAAATGGCTATCTCAAATTCTGAACACACCTCTAAATCTATATTAACATAACTAAATTTAACTGCATTGCATCTCGCTTTAACACTGACATTTAGAAGGATGTTTAACGTTACTGTTATAGCGGCAGACTTTGGTGAGATGGTGGAAGTTACACAGGCGGGCTTTGTTATTTATTTAATTTATTTATGCATGTACAACCATATTAATATACAATGAAAAAGGCGTACAGTAAATTTTCTAAGTCAAAAATCCTTTGTTAAGCAAGTAGACTTGACCTGAAGTGTTCGATCTCAACGAAAGAGATGGTTTTTTAATTTCGATCGCTAGTACATTCCATTTGTTTAATTCAATAACGATACCAGTGAATTTACAGACAGAATTAAAGTGTCTTCAGAACGAGGTCCGCTTTAGCCTAGTGTAGTGTGGTGTGGTGTAGTGTGGTGGTACCTAGTGTTCTGTCTGCGTGCCGCGTGTAGTGATGCGCGCGCGCCGCGGCCGCCGCTACGTGTGCGCGCCGCCCCCGCCGCCGCCCCCGCCCCCCGCGCCGCCCTGACGAGACGACTCCTCGCGTTGTTTGCTTATGTATACCTGCAACAATTATTATTTTATAATAAACGTATTTTGTCAACACTCCAGCTACAAGTGTGAGAGTTTGAGTCATATCATCACTAAGCTGGCTCGACGTGGGATCTCATAACTATATGTGTAATGGTTGCACCATAGAGAGGTGTTTCGAAGAGCCTATTAAAAGGACACAACAGAATATCAGAGAATTGTACAAAGGTACTGCTTATTTCTATAAGAAATAAGACCAAATTCTTCGTTTTTCTTTCCTAATCAAGGTCCTGGTTTATTTATGTAAAGAATACTTTACACCTCATGCTCATTAAAACGATTAAGTTTTAAATTTAATTTATACATTACGTCTATCTACCGACAGCTGTATGGCACAGCATCGAATGAAATGTATGGTGGTAAAATAATATGTGATATACAAAATCACAACGTATTAGACGATTACGTATAGTATAATTTGCTGACTTTTTGTATTGTATAATAGTAATTACTGTTATTAATTTAAGCTTCAAACTCAATAATTTTCACTATTATAATATTGATTTTCATAATTGTATGTAATATATTTTGATTTTGACTTTGACTGTTTACAGAGACACCTATTGGTTGTTTCCACGTCAACATCACGCACAAAGCGATTTTAGACTCATTTCTTTGTCGCATAGTCAGAGCGTGGGATTCCTTACCGGCACACGTATTCTCTCCCTCATTCAACATATAACATAAGGCATTTTTTTTAGGGCCAGTAAGGTGGAAATGGCTAGGGCATGTCGCATACTATACTTGTTAATCTTCGCATATGACTCCATCTTCTGCTTTGCACATACGGTGTTAGAACCCAACGAGAAAGGTCTTTGTTAGGATTTGGGGGGGACTTGTGAAGGTTGTCGTTACAACCGGGAGCAACGGCTTAGCGAGCTCGACGAAGCACAGAGGAACTGGCGATAACAAATTTTGATTGGGCATCTTTAGCCTTTTGACAGCACGAATAACATCCAAGGTAACTATGATATCACATAAAGAGCTTCACTACGAGCAATACTCAATAATGTGAGTTGGTTCTGCGGCTGATGGCGGACGTTTCACTGGTAATGGAGCCATGCCGCTGATGAAGACATCAAGTAAAATCGCCGAGACAAGCGTCTGGCATATAGAGGAATAATGATTTGATTAAGGGGGGAGTGATGTGGCGGCTGCGTTGCTAAATGGATATCGAGTAACCAAGAAATGGTTGATCATCGACTTTTCGCTGACAATGTACACTTAGCCAGGACATTATGGTCACAATACGTAATGCGAAGCCTGCATCACGTTTACAAAGTTTGCAAGTCATATCAGTATATATACAAGGTCCTACATAGACACCAGCTCGGCGGAAGATCTTCCTTTTTTGCTGATGATAAGGCGGATCCAACCACGTCACAATAAACTATCCAGGGATATAACCAGAGCGAGAATCTTGAAAATCATCAGTGAAGCTCACCTGAAGCAGTCTATACTTGCTGACGGACAGATGCCGGAAGTGAGGCTGCATCCGTTCGTCTCCCAGAGCGAACGTGAACGCCACCATGCAGAATACAGCTGCCTTTCTCACCGCAGAGTTCTGGTGGTCGGCCAGCTGGGGGCAAGAAAATATTATAGTTTTTCATATATATTAACCTCGATTCCGTTGTGGACGGACTAGCTTAGAATTTAAAAAATTTGCATCTCTTTGAATACAATTCTAAATGAAAAGTATTAGAATGATTTAAAGTAAGTCAAGTTAGTTGACAGATTTGACTTATTTTAATCGGCATTTTTTATGATAAGCGTTAAAATAAGGCAAACATGCTTTCAGCCATTTTAGAAATATCAAACAACCTCACCTCTGTCTCTTTCTGGACGGATCGTAAAGACAGGGTGGTACTTAACTAATATTTAACACTAGATTTACCAAACAGTCATTTAGACTGGTCGTGCAATTTCAATTCAAAATTCCTACTATATTACACATATTTTTTTTTCAGAAATGATGTTATGACTTTTGTAGCTATAATTAGAGAGTACATTTTATAAACTTAATGTTATTTTATATAGATTAGTAACAAATATAATTTTTGTTGTTGACATATATTCAAATAGCTGGTATATCTTTTGTTAATATAGTCCGTACACAACGGAATCGAGGACATTGTTCACTAGTCCTTAACTTAACGATATGGCAACACTTTTCTAAGTAATACTGTATGCTAATTTTAATTATTTAAAGTGTTGTCTGAATATTAAATTTTGAATATTATCGAATTGAACCTCTAGACGATCAATTTCAATGTCATTTGTGGTTCATATTAAGCATTAGTAAAAGATTTATTATGTTCAAAATGGGTTGAACGGACTTTATTGCTAGACTCAAATCTTTAAATTTCTTAATTATTGAACAATTATATAGACAATAATAATATAAGATATACATTATTAATATTATATATATAATTAATATATATAATATTAATAATGTATAATATGATATGCACAATATGGGACATGCACACAATTAAGTAATGTAATTCTAGTGTTAATTTATTTGTTAAATTATTTCATAACTAGTTATTCAAGTTAAATTAGACAGAGCTTGTAGAAGGGGGACTTGTCTCCTGTACTAAATACCGCTTCCTCTTTACCAATACAAACGTCTTAAGATTACAATACCAAGTTACCTCACGCACCAGCA